>CM062818.1:1382842716-1383512716 GCA_031772625.1 Pinus tabuliformis | reverse complement strand
TGGTGTTATTGTACTTGTAGGTCATGCATGCATAGTTTGTTCACTGCTCTTATTAGTTTCATCAAATTCTAATCGAGATGGTTTGTTTACGTCTAATACTGGCTATAATAAAACACAAATTAGCTCATTCATTCATATGAATTATCCAAGAGCATGTCAATGATGGAACAAATAAATAACAAGAGCACTTCCTATAGCAAGAAATACACTATGCACGTAACATATACTTAACGAGTAAATGAAGCCATGAAAATCCAATACGTAATCAATACACTAAACTATAACTTGTGCTCATAGATCATCATTAAAGAATAACATCTAATAACATATTCATAATGACAACCAAGTCAAGGACTTCCACATACCCCTTGACCGTAGCTTGGGACTAAACCAAATCTTTCTTTGAGCACAATCACCCGTGTGCCATATTCCAGACATGAATTTGGGATCTCATGGGATAAACCAAAACATAACGAAACAGGGAATCAAGAGGTTAAACCAACTCCACCATCAAGCTACAATGATCTCACCTAAACTAGTCTAGCAATCACCAAAACCAATACAAGCTTGGATGCCTAAGGATTTCTTCACCATACCTAGAGGAATTTTCCTATCTCCACCTGCATGTTAAGGGCTTCCCGGTGAAACCATATGCACCCCCAACCCTTAAGATTTTTCTATGACCACCTCAACAAGATCCAAAACCTACCGGAAATCAAATGCTCAACCAACTAGAGACATAACTGTTATATTATCCCTCATCCAGAGAGACATAACTATTAGATTTTGGTTGGAGTTGCACTAGTGTAACTGTTGAACCTTGGCCAAACCCTCTCAGCCGCACGCACAACCCATCCTTAGGGCAACTAGGGCACAATATAATTTAAAATAGAAAATCCATGCCTTCAACTCTCAATTGAGCTTGACGGGGGTGATTAGGCCTACATAACATCCTTCCATGCCCAACTTAACATCATGAAATAATATGAATGACTTAACAAGACTCAATACAAGACATCAATTTTTAAGTACAAAGACCTCTATCAACCTTGTAGCTCAACTTCAGATAAGGGCTTCATACATCATGACAACTCTTCTACAAACATTCTGAGACTATGAAAAACTTGAAAATACATAAATAAAACTCAAAGTAATACATATTGACTCATGAGTACAAAACTTACAACATGTGACATCTTTGGAAACACAAATATGTTAACAAAATCTGCCTTTCCCAATGATGTCAACTTGTAGCTTCTGAAGCTGATTACATACAAAATCTGAATCTGAGCACATACAACAACTCTCTCTGCCCCTTTGACATTAATGGCAATGGGTTTTACATGGATATATATATATATATATATATATATATATATATATATATATATATATATATATATATATATATATATATATATATATATATATATAGATATATATATATATATATAGATATATATATATATATACATATATATACATATGACATACTGCCCCTGAAAGGATGCACGACGTACTCCCCTTGAGCGGATGAACAATCTTACCCTGCATATATGTGAGGCCATAAATTCCGAAGAAATAATTCACTTTAAATAAGTAATACATCTTAAAATGAGAAAGAAGAAGCGATGGAAATGTTCATAATGCTTTGAAATGCATGTTATCAAGCAGCCACCACAAATTTTCCAAAATTTTACAGTTGTAAGTGCTCCTAGTAGCTATAACAACCCCGATTTAAAATATACAAATAATTACATCAATTTATATGATTAATAGTCAACATCCAATTATTCAACTATTTAACATATATTTTTCAAAAACACGATTAGAGATGACTTACCTGTGTCGAAAATATTCGTTACTTGTGATTTTGGAGTTGAATGCTCCTTGAATTATTCTAACCGCAACAGATATTTTGGGCATGACTATCCACCCAACCGTAGGCTCAACTGCACATAAAATTTCTGCAACTGGCCACCTTCGAACCCTCCATCGACATACTACTATGAGGGAATCCTTTGTCTCACAATACTTTTCTCCCAGGAGAATGGATGAAGGAATGATGAATATCATCTTCCTCATCATGCATTAAATAGACTAAACAATGCAAAGGGGTCTACATGCACACATTCCGTGTGTCAGCATGCAACTTTTATTTCTTTATTTTAAGTTTTACTTAATTTAATATTTTCTCTTAATTTAAATCTTTCTTACTTTATTCCTTTCTACTTTTTGTTAACTTTACTTATTTTTACTATTTTTATAGTTCTGTTAATTTAACTCTTATTTTATTTTACTTTTTGTTAACTTACTTATTTTTACTACTTTTAAAGTTTACTTTTATATATATTTATTTAGAACTCCAGTATTATTATTTACGATTTTATTTATTTATTATTTATTTACTATTATTATGTTTTCTTTAATTTTTTATTATTTATCTACCATTATTATATTTTCTTTATTGTTTATCATTTATTTACTTATATTTTAATATTATATTATTTAATTTTTATTGTTATTAATTTTTTTTTATTAGGGGACATTACATAGTCCCCCTCTCTAAGGGACTTCATCCCAAAGTCAAGTTGAATCATCTAACATTTTATTTATCTAGTTCTTTATTACTTCAGGTTTTCCCTACACCCTTTGTTGAACTAGAATAACCAATAGGCATCAAAATTTCCACAACACCCAGGAAATTCCAAGGAATCTTTGTCCTTTTTCCCACTTTTGGAACTAGGCATACGCCTCATTGGTCTAGACCATAGCCTATGGCTAGCCCCAAGGCTTGCACCAACGTTTATACCTCATCTTCTCCCAAGGCAGGCATCCGGTCCTAGTACTCAATGTCTTCGGACATCTCGCAAGGTTGGTCCACTCCTTCCACACTCACTAAGGTGCACAGCCGCATGCATTGAAGTCCTTACACCCCCACCAGACTTTGGCATCCAAATCCAATATCAGGCACTTGGCCTACAATATCAGGCACTTGACCTCCTGAAGATGGTCCCATAGCCCCTCAAGAGCTATCCATCAAGATCTATACAAGACAAAGTAACCAATGGCATATGTAGTGTTGATTGAGTTTGTCCCGAACCCATATGGTGGTACATATTCTCCCTCGCAGATATGGGCTCCCATGAGATCATCAAATAAATGTGGCCCTCTCGGTCCATTACTTTAGTTTTTGTCAGCCACCACATCTCAACATGCAACTAATGCATTAGTTATAACCATAGTATCATAGAAAATAATCCACATGTCAAGTAGTTCATGTCATCATCAGAACATAAGATCATTGTTATCACAAAATTCTGCTTCTCGTAAATTGTCATACAATTTCCACATGGTTCACATCATAATATCTTCCTAAGTTATAACATCAACATTCAATACAAATGAACCACATGTCAATATACTTGAATAAAACATCGTAATCGCTATGCATATCATATCCATCATGAGCATACAACATTATTGCCATATCAAACTAAAGGAATAAGAACCACATGTGCATCATTATCCTCTTACCATAATATCATGGAACATTCACAATATGAGAATCATCTCAATACTTATCAATATAAAACAATAATAAACTATGAATTCAAACTATGAATTAAGATTATTCAACATTTCTCTAGCATATACGCTATCTCACTGGAATACTATTAGTGTCATGTTTTCATCAAGATACCAATTTCTTTTCGATAATCATTTCCACTTATTTCGAGTAAGATGTTGACCATTTATAGTGTAGTTATACTAATTTTAAGTCATTAAATTTTAAATGGGCCTCATCATTAGGGTTTGTAGATTTATGTGGCATTGATTTTGAATTTCAGGAGTCGGAAGATGTCCCACAATAGCCATTTTGGATTTTTGACATTTCCAGTCTATAACAAGACCCACCATGAGGACCAATGTTGAGGAAGAACAGAAGACAGGTGGAGTAATAAAACATGAGATTGTTCATTGGAATAAGCTGACAGTGTGAAGATGATACACCTACACTAAAAAAATTTCCTTAATTAAAATTATATATATATATGTATATTGATATTTTAATTTCCTATAATGTTTAAAAGTACATTAGTACATTAAAATTATTTTCTAAAAATGTATAGATTGAATACTTAATTTTTTATTTATTATTTTGTATCCATTAATATATTTGAAATGGATTTAAATATATAACATATCAAATGAAATGTAAATAACTTAATATATTAGGATTAAGTTAGTAGATAGAAAATATTTAATTATTTATTAATACATTAAGATATTTAAATCAATAAAAACTATTAATGTATTTTAATAATTTAAATATTAGTGAAATTCCTTAAGAAAATTTTAGTGAAATTCATTACTAATATATTACCATTTGTACAATTATTTTTTAAATCTTCAATATCAAATTAATATTCCATGATTATTATTATATATATATATATATTTTGCTTATGCACGTACACTAGGTCATCCTTGTTTAAGTCTTCTATCATGCTTAATTTGCATGCATGAGGGCGTGTTAAACCCCGGGTGATTTATCCATCACTCACATAATTATCGTTGTTCATCCTAAAAGTATTTGCTTATCTCATTAACTTCTCACTTAATCTATTTTATTGTAGGTTCACCCCATCTTCAAGTTGCACTAGGAATCCAAAATTTCAATCGCTCCATCTTCCTTAACCAACGAATCCACATCATTATTACTAGGCTTCTTTTTATTCACTTCTCTTCCAATCTAAGTAATAAAATATGATCTCAATTATTACATCTTTTTTTTCACAATATTCAAATAAATTCTTTATCAATAATTAATTTACACTCAAATTGCTTATTAACTCAAAATACCACACTCAAAAAATATTATAAGTAATAATCAGTGAAATTTAGATAGATAAACCCTTTATTAGTTGATTCTCACTTATTTTGTAAATTATTTGTAATACTTCTCAAAGTCTCATATATAATTTCCAACAACATTTCTTCCTACACTTCATGCTTAGTGTTTTCTCATTAGTCTACATAGTTTATTTCCTTTTCAAATAGTTTTTATCCTTGAAACATTTTCCTAGTTTATCACTTTTCATTTCTCACCAATTAGAAGTGCTCACAACTCCCTACCTTGACAGTTCTAAATTCTATAGGTCATCAAATTGGTCCATACCAATCATGTTGATAATTCCACTCATCAATATCCTTAAGAGAGTTTTCTTCTTGATAGAATCACCCCTTCACCTCCTCATACCAAATATTCATAGATATATATTTTTATTCACAAGTAATCTCAATTTCTTAATATTCCGTGCCTGCTAGCTTCAAAGATGGAAATATTTTCAAATTGGCCTTGATTTCTCATGTTGAGTCATCATGGTTTCTTTTCCTCCTCTCTTAATTGCAAAAAATTATTACACTTTGAAATGTTGTTACTATTCTTCCAATCACGTAACTTAGTTCCTCCAATTGATAAATTTTATTATGGATTCACTTATTTTATCCAATGTTATAATATCCTTTAGGGCCCTTGAAAATGACCTTCTTTAGTATTCAACTTCATTAGTTGATCGTTAATGTCTCCTTCCTTATATGCATCAGCCTTAAATCAACCTTATATTAATTCTCACCATGTTCTTCTATGCAAATAATTATATGATTCCACAACCATTTGTCACTGAGTTTTCCATTTAGGGAGCACCTTTAGAATATATTGACTATTCCAAAATTATCTATCATGTTATAAGATAGGTTATTGCTCCTTATTGATTTCTTATATTGGTTTGTGATGCCTCTACTCACTTAGGGTGTCTTTCTATAACTTTTTTATATTTATATCCTCCTTCCAAGTTGGGCATGGTTACGAGGATACCATTCATTATCATTAGAAGAAATTATATAAGTTCTTCCTTTTTTCCTCCTTCCATACCTAAATACTACTAGTGTTGGAGATCAAACTTAGAAACTTTCCTTCCTTTCTTAAAATTGTTGTCTCATTATACTTAATATTCCATCATCTCATTCTACTAATATTCTATTGTCCTTCCAACATGGATGCATACTATTATTTTTTCTTCCATATTCAAGCTCATTTGATGTGTATCTTCAACGAATTGTACTACTGATTTCTCAATTTGATCACTTATAATATCTCCACATCTTGTGTGAATAGCAGATGTCTTCTTTACTTCTTCATAGTACCTTAGTTAGTTGAGTGTATTATATAATTATACACCACTTCATATCTAATAGTATTTTCTTAATGTCCATAGTCAGGATTCCATTACCATTCTCCCTTCTTCTAGAGACTACATCCTTAGAGAAAAATCAACCAATAAACTGTCAACATTCAACATGAATCCAAAATTTCAATCGCTCCATCTTCCTTAACCAACGAATCCACATCATTATTACTAGGCTTCTTTTTATTCACTTCTCTTCCAATCTAAGTAATAAAATATGATCTCAATTATTACATCCTTTTTTTTTCACAATATTCAAATAAATTCTTTATCAATAATTAATTTACACTCAAATTTCTTATTAACTCAAAATACCACACTCAAAAAATATTATAAGTAATAATAATATAAATATTCAGACTTCCAATAAATAATAAAGTAAATAGCAACTTATCAATTCCACCATAATATCTTAATATTAACTAAAAGAACTCAACCTTTATTACCCATTTCAACATAATAATTAAACAAATTCAAGCTCTATTATCTAATTTATTAAATAGATAAAACCACATCATATAAATTTCTAATCATTCCTTAAAACCTAGTCATTCATTTTATATTATATTTTAGATTAATACATGTGCTACATAATATAAGATAACACTCATTATTGTTATTAATATCTAAATTAATTCTTATCTATTTACTCTATAAAATATATATACAGCTTGAGTGGGCCTAATGGTTAAGAGCACGTGTTTCCTCTTAAGAGGTCACAAGTTCAAAACGAGAGGGGGTAGAGTATGTATGTCTTTGTATACTTAGTAGTCAAAATCATTGCGCGGAGGTAGGTCCCTTGTCCCACAAAAAATGGGGTCTCATACACCAATTTTGTGTGTGGCTTGGTGGTGCCCTTAAAATTGTATAACACACACATGATATTATTCGGTGATATGGCATGTATATAAAAATATAACAACCAGTTATATTACAATAATACAATTTCAAATTATATGAATACCATATCCAAATTTTGATCTTTTTTATTTATTAAACTCAATAAAAATTGATATAACTATATTAAATTATTATTTATTATATATACATTTTCTAAAAATTCCATTTTTTTTCATTACTCATTCAATATTTAATAAAATATAATATTTACATAATCATATATATTAACTACCCCTCATTCCATTATAATTTAATTTATAAAAAAATCAAATTTAAAATTTACTTGGAATTAATCTTCATTAAAAATATATATTACTAAATCAACACTAAAATGTACTTAATTTTTTTGTCATTCCCCCAAAAAAACGATTTATTAAATATCATTAAATTTATTTTGTAGACTGTTATTTACACATTTATATATTAAATTTATTTTGTAGACTGTTATTTACACATTTATATATTAAATTTATTTTGTAGACTGTTATTTACACATTTATATATTAATCTATATAGACCACAAATAATTCAAAATTGTCGACTAAAACATAGATCATTTACATGTAAATGCAATTATATATCTGAAATTTAACTTTACTTTTATTTTTAAAGTTACTTAACAATTATAAGTCCTTTCAAAAGCACGCCGACACAATTTCCTTTCAAAAGCACGCCGACACAATTTCTATATAAGTGGAAAGTACCTTTTAATTTAAAAATAATTTCCAAAAAAACTGTAATACCCTGCTTCAAACATGATGATTATTTTTAGTTGTAAGATGAGTTTCAAAGAATATTTTCATGGGAAGGACTGGATACTTGGTCAAGTTGTGGCAAATGGATTGTGTATAAATCTTTACACTAACAAAAATCTTTAATCATCACATATTTAAAATTATAAAGTTTCAAAATTATATTATAATAAAATTGTTCTTCCACCAAGGGTATGGAAAAATTGCCACTGATGTGGAGGACCATAATTGAAACCTTTACTCTCTAGCTTCTTCTAGTGCTCTCATTGTCATCTTTTTTCTTTTCTTTTAAATACATAGTAAATAATAAATAACTTAGAAACATGCACTATGATCAGAACTCCTCCCTAGGATGACAATATTAAAGTATATATATTCCTAAAGTTAAATTTTCATACTATGTATGAAGGATATCATGTATATAAAAAAGGGAGAGTTTCATATTTCTCCTTTTCTAAATATATAGATTTATCAATATATATTTATCATACTTTTTTTTAATAATATGCGCAAGTCATAATATGTACTCGTAATTGCACCAAGAGGTGCAAAAAAATGACTAAAGAGAAGTAGCGAGATTGTGGAAGGAAATATCAGGGGAAATATATGGAAAGTGAAATACAATGAAATTTGAGTTTGTATATATCTTCTAAGAATGCAATAAGAAGTTAAATTGAAGAAGTTAAACTAACATAAATATCCTAGGACAATAGCAATCCTTGGAGGCACAAGGTACATAGTGAAGAATTTCAATTTCTTTGGGTTTTTTTGAAATGACATGAAATAAAATTTGAACATGGAAGTGGGGTATCTATCAGTTAAAGATATCATTGACACTTGGAAGAAACGACTTCTATCAGTGAGTTGTTGTTAATATGAGCAAAAATTAGACTACAGATAGAATCGTTGTATTGGTGAATGTTGTGGAAGCACTTATGAATAGCTCTATGGGCAGGCAACAACATTTGTGAAAAGCTCTATGATCGGGACAAAGGCGCACCTTCTAAGAAATTTTACTTTAGCATATCTATGAAAAGGTTGTTGGATGCAGTTGTCGTTTATATACAATAGTCCTTTGCAAAAGGATTGAAATATTAGTTGAGTGGCTCTTCTCGGCTCCACAAATGGTTCATCATATTTACCAAGTAATAAATGAGGCACTTACTCAATTATATCTATCTCCAAACATTATGGTGCACACTATTATATTTTGTACTCTTAATTTGAAGAAACAATTTTGTGGCATAGCTCCTGATGTCATTTATGTTGTGTGGTGTTCCTTGTTCATGGAAACATAATATTCACAAAAAAATGCACAAAAATATTGTGCGGAAAGAAAATAACAAATTTTAAACTATTTTTAGAGAAAATTTAGATAGAAAAAATAATGTTTTTCCTTCTATTATTTAAATTTGAGTTATCAAAACTAGAATCAATAAATAAATATATTTAAAAAAATTCAACTAACCTGTTTAATTGTTAAAAAAATCCAACCAACTAAAAAAAATATCCAACTACTTAATGATTATGATTTTTATAATGTATCATAATATTAACATTTTAAATTGTATTATTTTATAGTAGAAAAATGGACCTCTCTTATTTTATATTTATGTATTTATTTAATTTAGAAAATTCTAGATTTTGTGGAGACTTCTAGAAATTGTTGGAGATTAGGTAGTTAGGATAGATTCCTAGAATTGAGAAGATTACTCTCAACTTCCTCCAAATATCCAAGGATAGGAATAAGTTTTCCCTAGAATATTACTTTCAACTTCCTCCAAATATCCAAAGATAGGAATAAGTTTTCCTTTTGAAGAATTGTATAGTTTTTTCCTAGAGAATAAATAAGCATGTAATTGCTTTGTAAACTTACAAATTTGGAGAGAAAATTAGTTAATAAATGTTATGTTTGTTTTTTTTGTGAGAATAAATAAGCATGTAATTCCTTTGTAAACTTAAAATTTAGAGAGAAAATTAATTAATAAATGTTATGTTTGTCTTTTTTTTGTGAGAGTTATGAGAGCCTTCCTATTTTTTTTCGAGATTTCTTTTCTTTGATGTGGATGTTGCTAATTGTTACTTCAAGGCCACGACTTAGCTGATTACGTTGAGTGTACAAAACTCGTATGAAACTGACTCAATATCACAATTATTGGCAGCGTGAGGTCTTCGCAGCACTGCATCTCCAAGCTTTGTACCATTGATGGAAATTTTGCTCTGAGAGCTTGAGTTATTAATCTCATTCGCCAATTTTGAAACAATCTCGTGCCTCAGAAGTGGTAAAGAGATTGTTTTGCGTGTGACCAGTAACGAGCTTGTGGGTGACTAGTTCTGCATGAAGAACGATTATGTGCGAAATTTTTTCCCTCGGTGCTCAGCAATTATGCATAATATTTTCCCTCTTTCGTCATTCTTATGATAAACAAAAATCTTCTGCGGACCTGCTGCATGCATTGAAGACCCACGACAAGCATTGAAGACCTACGTGTGGAGACTTCCATTAGGACCTGTCGTGCGATCCTTGACAAGTGATTGGTGTGGATACTCAAGAATGCTGGAAATAAATTGGTATGGATGGTATTCAAACCGATACGTGAAGCCTGGATTATGGAAAAGTTTTTGAGTTTATGTTTAAAACTATTATGCATGGAGAGGTATGCATGAAAAAACTAAGTCTGCATTATTTTAACGTATGAGGGAGAAAACATGTAGAAGAGACGATGCCATTAATGATATTAGTGACGCAAAAGAAACCCTGGAAGAAGCTGAAGAAGAAACTCTAGAAGAGAAAATGGTCAATGATGCAGGAGCATCTAGTTGAGGGTACCATGACTGGGTGTTTGGCCTCAGTCAAGGAGAACAAGTTCATTATCATTTGGTTCCATTTACTGATCAATACAGTATTTAGAAACTTGTTTTTATTCTATTTAGTTACTAGTTAAGTTGTAATTAGAACAGTACAATTAGATGAGGGTGGTTACAGCCACACTGTTTGTTTTCTTTTATTTATTTTACATTTGTCTTTCAGTTAGAAAAAAAAACAAAAAGAATATAATATATATTCCACGGGGCAAGAAAACCCGAAATAGTCATCAATCATGTAACTGCAGATGTAACTGCGAGCAGTTGTGAGAACTGTCTCAAAAACAACACAAAAGTGAATGTAACACATTTTGAAAGGGTTCAATGCACGAGAATAGGAATACAAAAAGAAGAAAATAATTTTCAAACACCTGAGTATCTGAATCCATCTGCAAACAATCTTTCTATTATATTTATTTCTTTTCCCCTCTAATTACTATCTGTGTCAATTAAACAACACTATGTGTTTCTATAGATCCTTCCTAACAAAACAGAGATATAGTTCCTGAGTTTGAACAATGAAGCAATAACAGAATATTCCTAACACGGAGTTCCGGCAACAACAAAAATTCCCATACACACGAGAGCAAGCAACAACTACGAGATAGTTCTCAACAAACCACGGATGCAACTACTGTAGAACACAATTATAACAGAGGTAACCCATTTACACGAAATCTTCTTGTTTCTTCCTTCCTTATAAACATAATGCTGGCATACATAAAGAACAGTGTAAAGTGCTAGACAATAACAGAGTAAGGCAAGACGACCCTTGTCTACAGAAGAAAATCAAACCCCGAAGCTAGGGTTGAAGCCTAGTCGGTTACAAGAGTGTAAGCAGAATAAATTACATATAACCAGAGCCCGAAAGGCAGACTGAGTTACATACAATCAGAGTCGAAGGTCACTCGATAGTAGAAGACAAATAAACAGAGGAGCACTGGGACTTTCCCAGTGTCACAACAGAGAAAAGAAGGCTACAAACTAAGTAATAGCAGCAGAGAATGACCCTACTGGAATCATTGGGTTGTAACCATTTTGGAGACCGAGTTTGGAGCAAACCCCAACTTGCCACAAAAATCCAATGGAACCATATCAGTGATTTGTATGCCAAAAGAAAAACCTGAATGTGAAAGTTGACGAGCATAGAAGGAAAAGCCAGCTTACCTGAGGAGTCATAGTGCTGGAGGAATGAAACCCCAACTGAGTCACAGTCACAAGTGAAAACCCTGTACACAAAGGAGTGATTACCTTAGTGTCGAAGAAAAGTAGAGAAGACCAGCTATAGCATGGAAAAGTAAGCTTACCTTGCCAGGACCAAGTGAAGCTGAGGAAGTCCACTGTGACTTAGACCTACCTAGACAACAAAACATCCATACATCAACCAAAAAACCAATTACTGGGAGCTTAACCAGAGAACTGAAACAGAGCAAGATAAGGGAACGGTCGAAAGAACAATAACCATGAAGAAGTTTAAAGAGCCAACAGAGGAATGAAGTAAACCCTCTCACGAAGTTGACAAAGCCTCCAACACAGTGCTTAGGAAACCGAGTAACAAAACAACAAGTGTGGGTAGAGTTACCTTGCCACCAGGTAGAGGAACCCATAGCCAGGTGCAGACAGAGAACTACTACAGAGTTCGACATAGTCGTAAGCAGGCCAACAAAAGAGCACAAACCCTCACCGCAACAAAGAGAAGCCAAAATGCCCAAGTGAAATGCAAACGAAGGTTTAGCATAACCAAAGAGCGCGAAGGAGAAAATTGAGGTGAGTACAGATGCCAGCGTACCAGTAATAACTACACAATCAATGCCAACGAATAAATATCTATGTTAATCAACTGCTTAGGGCTAATTATGTGTGTTTGACCCGAACCTTGAATTAATCATTGGTTAAACTAGGTTAATCCGCAAGTTAAAGGGCTGGTCCCATCATATTGTGGTGTCAAAGCAGGTTTTGGAGATTTCTTGGAAAATGGAAGTTGGAAGACTAGCTCGTGGAAGAGGTGCTCGGAGAGTAGCAGAGGAAGGATTGCGAGAGGAGATTAGGATCCTTACTACCTGTTTGGAGGCAGTTGAAGCAGGAAGGAGAAGGGATCCGGAGGTAGGAGATGACAGTGAAGAAGAAGCTATAGTTGCAACAGATGGATCGGATGAGGAAGGACCAGAAATTAGATTGTTGAGGTTGGTCCTATTGGCTAGTAGCAAGCCTAAGCCAGAAATTCCAAATTACGATGGCAGCTTGTCCACAGAAGTTCTGTTGGACTGGATCAGTGAATTGGACAAATATTTCAAATGTGAAGAGGTCAGCGAAGATCAGAGAGTTAAGTTCGCTGCAACCAAGATGAAAGGACATGCAGCCTTGTGGTGGGACAGTGTCCAAGTGGAAAGAAGAAGGATGAATAAGTTGCCAATAAAGAAATGGCCAAGAATGGTGGCCAAGATGAAAGGCAGATTTTTTCCCAAAGATTACCAGATTGCATTGCATCGGAAAGTGAAAAATCTGAGGAAAAAAGGGATGACAGTGAGAGAATATACTGAAGAATTCTACCAGATAAATTTAAGAGCTGGTTACACAGAGGACACCCCAGAAAAAATAGCAAGGTATGTAAATGGTCTGAGATTGGAAATATTAGATGAGATAAGCATTCTTTCCCCAAAAAATATAGAGGAAGCCTACCAGAGTGCCATGAAGGCAGAGGAGAAGATCACCAGAAAACAGAATGCTAGGAGAGGATGGGGAATCAGCAGAGGAAGAGGACAATCCTATGGCAGAGGACGAACTGCCAATAATAGTGAAGAGGGCAATAGTTCCAAGACTTCAGGGACAATAGAAAAAGGAGACAACACTAGAGGCAGAAGGCCATATCACAGAGGAAGAGGAAATGGCCAAGGCAGAGGAGCTGCCTATCAGTGCCACAGGTGCCACAAGTGGGGGCATAGGTCTTTTGAGTGAACTGAAGTAGAACAAGCTGGTCAAAGAGGAGCGTATGTTGCACAACCAAAGGAAGTAGAGGCACCACCCCAGGAAGCAGAAAATGTGCCGGAAACAGGGGAAGCCTTAGTTATGAATAAAGTACTATTGAAACTAGCCAAGGAGACAGCTGAAAAAACTCAAAGGAAGGCATTATTCTGAACAGTTTGTAAGTCACACGGAAAATACTGCAAGTTGATTATCGATAGTTGGAGCACGGATAATCTGGTTGCCACAGAGATGGTAGAGAAGTTGGGTTTGAAGTGGCTGAAGCACCCCACTCCCTACAAGGTATCGTGGTTGCAGAAAGGCCATCAGCTGTTGGTTGATGAACAGTGTGAAGTTGAGTTCCATATTGGCAGGTATAAGGAAAAGGTTTTTTGTGATATTATGCCAATGGACATATGTCATATACTGCTAGGAAGGCCATGGCAGTATGACCGAAAGGTAGTGCATGATGGGAAGACAAACTGTTACAAGTTTGTCAAAGATGGAATTAAGCACACACTTGTGCCCATCAAGGAGGAGGAAGTAGCATAAACAAGCAGGACGAAAGTGTCACTAATGGGTGGAAAACAATTTATGAAGCAGATTGAAGATAGTGAAGTGAACTATGCTATTGTGAGAAGGGAAAAACAATGCTGTTGCACACATAAATGTTTGATTTACCTACATAAATTCAAAAAATTCTGCAAGAATTCAACGATATTGTAGTGGATGATTTACCAGATAAATTGCCTCCTAAGAGAAGTATCAGTCATCACATTGACTTTATACCTAGAGCAAGTCTACCGAACAAGGCAGCATACTGGATGAGCCCAAAAGATAACGAGGAAATTAGAAAACAGGTGCAGGAATTGCTAGATAAAGGGCTAATAAGGGAGATTTTGAGCCCCTGCATAGTTCCGATAGTTCTCGCTCCCAAGAAAGGAGGAGTATGGTGAATGTGCATGGATTTGAGGGCCATCAATAAGATTACCATCAAGTACAGATTTCCACTACCATAGATGGACGATATGATTGACTGCTTGAGCGGGGCAGCATACTTCTTGAAGATTGATCTGAAGAGTGGTTATCATCATATTCAAGTTAGGGAAGGGCATGAGTGGAAGACAGCGTTCAAGACCAATGAAGGGCTGTATGAGTGGCTAGTAATGCCATTCAGATTAAGTAATGCCCCTAGTACCTTTATGCGGCTGATGAATGAAATGATAAAAGAGTTCATTGGAAAGTTTGTGATAGTGTATCTTGATGATATATTAATTTTCAGTAAGACTAAGGAGGAACACTTTCAACATGTTTGAAGTGTGATGGAGAAATTGCAGCAGAATAAGCTACTGATAAATCTAAAAAAATGTACTTTTTTTCAAAGAGAACTAGTTTATCTGGGTTTTGTGATTGCATAGAACGAGTTGAAGATGGAACCAGAGAAGATTGCAGTAATCATTAACCGGCCATCCCCAAAAAGTCTATTTGAGGTACGTAGTTTTCATGGGTTGGCAAGTTTTTATCGTAAATTTATAAGGAATTTCAGTGGGATCTGTGCACCTATGTTGGATACTATAAAAAAGGCAAGCCAGCCTTTCCGTTGGACCAAGGTAGAAGAGAAAAGCTTTCAGCTACAGAAGAAGAAGATTACAGAAAGACGAATCCTCAGATTGCCAGATTTTAACAAGCTTTTCTAGGTTCGTTGTGATGCTAGTGGTACAGCCGTTGGGGCCGTACTTAGCCAGGAAGAAAAACTTGTTGCATTTTTTAGTGAGAAGTTGAATGAGAGTAGGTAGAAGTATTCATCTTATGACAAAGAATTCTATGTTGTCGTCCAAGCACTGAAGCATTGGAGACACTATCTACTAGGGAGTGAGTTTGTTTTATTTTATGATAACTACACTGCAATACATGATGCAACAGCATAAGCTGAATCACAAGCATGCTAAGTGGGTCGAATATTTATAGAGTTTCACTTTTGTGTTGAAACACATTAGTGGGCAGGCCAACAAGGTGGCAGATGAGTTGAGCAGAAGAGCTTTACTCTTGCAGAAGAGTATGATACAAGTGTTGGGCTTTGAGCATTTGAAAGACTTGTATTAAACTGATGCAGATTTCAAAGAGGCTTATGAAGCCTATCAGAACCCTTTACTAAAAACAATAGTCCATGGTTGGACTATAATTTACAGGAGAAGTTATTGTTTAAAGGGGGGACAATTATGCATTCCCGATTATTCGATGAGAGAGAATATCATTCGGGAGAAGCACAGTGGAGGTCTAGATGGGCATTTCAGCATAGACAAAACATTAGATCAGCTCAACCATTTTTATTATTAGCCAAGAATGCGAAGAGATGCACAGAGATTTGTAACTAGATGTAAGGTGTGTCAGTTGGCGAAAGGACACAGTCAGAATACGGGACTCTACACACCATTGCCTATTCTGAGTATACCGTGGGACTTAGTCAGTTTGGGCTTTGTCTTGGGTCTACAAAGGACACAACGGGGTTATGATTCTGTGATGGTAGTAGTAGACCGGTTCTCAAAAATGCCACATTTCATCCCTTGTAAAAAAACCAGCAATGCCACTCACGTGGCCCACTTATTTTTCACAGAGATCATTAGGCTACACGGCCTACCTAAGTCCATTATTTCTGACAGGGACGTGAAATTTATAGGGCACTTCTGGCACACCTTATGGAAAAATATTGGGACACAATTAAGTTTCAACTCTGCTTATCACCCACAGATTGATGGGAAAACAGAGGTGGTAAACAGGAGCTTGGGGAACCTGCTACGAAGTTTGGTCGGGGAAAATTCATGGATGTCGGATCATGTACTTGCCCAGGTAGAGTTCGCTTACAAAGACTCACCCAATCACAACATGGGGCAAAATCCTTTTCAGATCTTACATGGCATGCATCCTTGCGGAGTGCATGAGTTACGAAATCTAGGACATCACGAAAGACGAAGTGCTGATGGGGAAGATTTCACCAAAGCAATGAATGACCTACACGAGCAGGTAAAGATAAAGTTGCAGAACAGAAGTAAAAAATATAAGAAGCGGGCAGATATGAAACGGGGAGAGGTACAGTTTAATGTGTGGGATGAATTCCTCGCACATTTGCGCAGAGAACGTTTTCCTAGGGGTGAATACAACAAATTGAAATATAAGAAGATTGGCCCTTGTAAAATTCTGCGTAAATTTTTAGCAAATGCTTATGAATTATAGCTACCTTCAGGGATAGGCATATTACCCATCTTCAATGTGGCAGACTTGTTTCTGTATACTGCCAGTCCTGAGCAAGACAGTACAACACGGCCTACACGGGACACACAGGAAGGGAGTGAGACTTGGATGAGACAAATGCCTTCAGCTTAGCCCCTTGAGATCAAGAGGATCCTCGACACTTAGGTGGCCAAGCGAACTCGGCAGAAGGAATACCTACAATATCTGGTCAAGTGGAAGAACCATCCCATTGAGGACAATTCATGGCTTGACGCCAGACAAATACAGTAGGCAGGCTATTCAGTCGAGAAGCTCATGGACCGAAGTCATGAATTTTTCTTACCCCAGGAGCCTGATGTAGGAGCTTCCAACTAAGGGTACCATGACCATGTGTTTGGTCTCAGTCAAGGAGAACAGGTTCATTATCATTTGGTTCCATTTACTGATCAACACAGTATTTAGAAACTTGTTTTTTTAATTTAGTTATTAGTTAAGTTGTAATTAGGAACAGTACAGTTAGATGAAGGTGGTTACAGCCACACTGTTTGTTTTCTTTTATTTATTTTATAGTTATCTTTCATTTAGAAAAAAAACAAAAAGAAGATAATATATATTCCACGGGGCAAGAAAACCTGAAATAGTTATCAATCGTGTAACTGCAGATGTAACTGCGAGCAATTGGGAGAACTGTCTCGAAAACAATACAAAAGCGAATGTAACACATTTTGAAAGGGTTCAATGCATAAGAACAGGAATACAAAAAGAAGAAAATAATTTTCAAACACCTAAGTATCTGAATCCATCTGCAAACAATATTTCTATTATATTTATTTCTTTTCCCCTTTAATTACTATCTATGTCAATTAAACAACATTGTGTGTTTCTATAGATCCTTCCTAACAAAACAGATATATAGTTCATGAGTTCGAACAATGAAGCAATAACAGAATATTCCTAACACGGAGTTCTAGCAACAACAAAAATTCCATACACATGAGAGCAAGCAACAACTATGAGATAGTTCTCAAAAATCTGTGGATGCAACTACTGTAGAACGCAATTATAACAGAGGTAACCCATTTACATGAAATCTTCTTTTTTTTTCCTTCCTTATAAACATAATGTTGGCATACATAAAGAACAGTGTAAAGTGGTAGACAATAATAGAGTAAGGCAAGACGACCCTCGTCTGCGGAAGAAAATCAAACCCCGAAGCTAGGGTTGAAGCCTAGTCGGTCACAAGAGTGTAAGCAGAATAAATTACCTATAACCAGAGCTTGAAAAGCAGACTGAGTTACATACAATCAGAGCCAAAGGTCACTGAATAGCAGAAGACAAATAAATGGAGGAGCACTGGGACTTTCCCAGTGTCACGATAGAGAAAAGAAGGCTACAAACTACATAACAGCAGTAGAGAATGACCCTACCAGAATCATTGGGTTGTAACCGTTTCAGACACTGAGTCTGGAGTAAACCCCAACCTGCCACAGAAAGCCAACGGAGCCATATCAGTCATTTGTATGCCAAGAAAAAAACCTGAATGTGAAATTTGACGAACAGAGAAGGCAAAGCTAGCTTACCTGAGGAGTCATAGTGCTGGAGTAGTGAAGCCCCAACTGAGTCATAGTCACAAGTGAAAATCCTGTACACAAAGGAGCGACTACCTTAGTGTCGAAGAAAAGCAGAGAATACTAGCTATAGCATTGAAAAGTAAGCTTACCTTTCCAGGACCAAGCGAAGCCGAGGAAGTCCACTGTGACTGAGACCTGCCAGGACAACAAAACATTCATACATCAACCAGAAAACCAATAACGGGGAGCTTAACCAGAGAACTGAAACAGATCAAGATAAGGGAACAGTGGAAAGAATAGTAACCATGAAGAAGGTTAAAGATCCAACAGAGGAACGAAGTAAACCCTCTCACGAAGTCGACGAAGCCTCCAACACAGTGCCCAGGCAACCGGGTAACGAAACAGCAAGTGTGGGCGGAGTTACCTCACCACCAGGTAGAGGAACCCATAGCCAGGTGCAGACAGAGCACTACTGCAGAGTTTGACACAGTTGCAAGCAAGCCAACAAAAGAACACAAACCCTCACTGCGACAGAGAGAAGCCAAAATGCCCAAGTGAAGTGCAAACGAGGGTTATAGCATAACCAAAGAGTGGGAAGGAGAAAATCAAGGCAAGTACAGATGTCAACGTATTAGTAATAACTACACAATCAATGCCAACGAATAAATATCTATGTTAATCAACTGCTTAGGGCTAATTATTGGTGTTTGACTCGAACCTTGAATTAATCATTGTTAAGCTAGGTTAATCCGCAAGTTAAAGTGCTGGTCCAATCAGTCAAGATGATCATGGGAATAAGCAGCGAGCTAAGATTGGACATGCCTATGTATGAGAAAAATGTAAATGTTGAAGAATGGATTAACGAGATCACTTCCATGGATAAATAATTTCACTATGAAAATGTAGCCGAAGATAAGAAAGTCAAGTTCATGGTGACCAAATTAAAAGGACATTCTGCACTATGGTGGGATAGTGTGCAAGCCAAACGGAAAAATAAAAACAAAGGGAAGATCACTAGTTGGGATAAGATTGTAGCCAAGCTCAAAGGTAAATTTCTTCCTCGAGATTATCAATTAAATATTTTTTGAGAGATGCAAAATATCAGGCAAAAATTCATGTCTGTAAAAGAATATATAGAAGAATTTTATACATTAAGTATAAGGTCTAGTCATGTGGAAGCAGATGACGAAAAGTTAGCTAGATATATTCATGGCCTAATATTTGAAATACAATATGAATTGGATATTTTATCCTTTAAAACTATTGAATAATCCTATCACATAGCCGTCAAGATAAAATAAATTTTGACAAGGAAATAGAGTCAAAGAGGAAGAGGATGAAGTACAGTAAGGAGAAAAGTACAATGAAGCAGAGGACCATCAAGTAGAGGATAATAAACTAGAGGATATTCAAGTGGAATTTTCTCATTCGAAAAGAAGAAGAAGACAATTCACATCAGGTAGAATCATCATCAAGAGGAGATTTCAAACGACGAAGACCATATCAAAACGGTAGAGGTAGATATGTTGTGGTAAGATGTTATACATGTAATAAACTTAGTCATAAATCTAATGAATGTCTAAAAATATCTTCTATTCAGGGTACACACATATGGCACAAACAAAAACCGAAAATGTACAAGCCTCTACACATGAAAATGCACTTGAAACTAGTGAATCCTTAATGATGAAAATAACTTTATTAAAGTCTCCTAAAAATGTAAACGAATTTACACAAAGGAAAAAAATGTTCCAAATTGTTTGTAAAGTAGGAGGAAAATGTTTTAAATTCATTATTGATAGTGGGAGTACCGATAATATAGAATCCACAAATATGGTAGAAAAGTTAAATTTCAGGAAAACTGAACATCCTACTTCCTACAAAATCTCGTGCATGCAAAAGGGGCATGAGATGTTGAACAATGTGAAGTGGAGTTTCAGATAGGAAACTGTAAAGATAATGTTCTTTGTGATGTTATGCCTATGGATGTGTGTCATATTTTGCTTGGAAGACCATGTCAATATGATAGTAAAGAAATACACGATGGAAGAATAAACACCTATATTTTTGAAAAGGATGGAGAAAAACATGTACTTTTGCCTTTGAAGAATGAAAAAGCACTAGAAGAATACCAATCCAAGATATTGTTACTTATTAGAAAAGAGTTCCTTCAAGAAATCAAGTATAAGGAGATAATTTTTTCTTTGATTGGTAAGCCAAAAGTAGTCCTCACAAACACAAATCTGAATTACCTTCCAAAAGAAATTAAAAATATGTTGAATTAACTCATTGATATTGTAGTGGATGATTTTCTTGATAAGTTTCCTCCCATTAGAAGTATTAGCCATCATATTCATCGCATTTGAGGTGCTTGTCTTCCAAACAAAGCATCTTAAAGAATGAATCCAAAGGAGAATAAAGAGATTAAAAATCAAGTGCAGGAATTGTTGGATAAACGTCTCATCTGAAAAAATCTTAAGTCCATGTGTTGTTCCAATAGTGTTAAATCCAAAGAAGGATGGTGGATGGAGAATGTGTATAGATTCTCGAGAAATCAACAAAGTCACAATCAGGTATAGGTTTCCAGTACCTCATATTGATGATTTTATAGATTGTCAAAGTGGTGTTGCATATTTTTCTAAAATAGCTTTAGAAAGTGGATATATGAGAATTAGAGAAGGTGATGAATGGAAAACAACATTTAAAACTAATAATGACCTAAATGAATGGTTGGTAATGCCCTTCAGAGTTACCAATGCTCCTAGTAGCTTTATGAGGTTAATGAATGAGGTATTAAAAAAACTCATTGGAAAATGTCATAGTTATCTTGATGATATCCTAATTTACAGTTAGTCAAAAGAAGAAGACATAAGACATCTTAAGATGGTTTTCAAGAAGTTACAACAAGAAATATTGTTAATCAATTTAAAGAAGTGTAGTTTCATGAAAATAGAATTATTGTATTTTGGATTTGTGATTTCGAAGGAAGGATTAAACATGGATTAGGAGAAATTGAAGGCCATAATAAATTTGGAAACCCCGAGAAGCATTTTAGAGGTAAGAAGTTTTCACGGATTGGCAAGTTTCTGTGGAAAATTTATCAAAAATTTTAGTGGTATATATGATCCAATTGTGAAAACTATTAAAGAAAGAAATCAACCATTCCATTGAACAGAAGCAACTAATAAAAGCTTCAAATTATTAAAGAAAAATATTACAGAACAACCTATTTTACCATTGCCAGATTTCAACAAGTTGTTCCAAGTTGAGACTGATGCTAGTGGAACTACAATAGCAGTTGTTCTAAGTCATGAGGGAATACATTTTTCCTACTACAGTGAAAAACTCAATGAAGCCAAGAAAAAATACTCTTCTTATGATAAATAATTCTATGCCATCATACAAACTTTAAAAAAATGGAGACATTATATTATGCCAAAAGAGTTCATCCTCTACACAGATAATCATGCTTTACAATACATCAATAATGAGACAAAATTGAGTCAAAGACATGTTAAATTCTGACGAAAATTTACATTTTTTATCAAGCATAAAAGTGGGAAGTCAAATAAAGAAGAATTTGCATTAAGTGGGATCAATTTAATTTTGCAAGAATTCCAAGTGAATGTATTAGGATTTGATGAGCTAAAAAATATGTATAAAGATGAACTAGATTTCAAAGAAGCTTATGCAGCTTCTGAAAATTCTGTAAATAGAGATAGAACTCCATGGTTATATTACATGATACAGTAGGGACTTATGTTCAAAGGAATATAGTTATGCATTCGAATATGTTCGATGAGAGAAAATCTATTAAAAGAAAAAAATAGTGGAGGTTTAACAGGTCATTTTGGGCTAGACAAAACTCTAACACAATTATAAGCATTCTATTATTGGCCTCACATGAAAGTAGATGTAATAATATTTTATGAAAGATGTAGGATATGTCAATATGCAAAAGGAACAAGTCAAAACACTAGACTATATCAACCCTTACCAATACCAAATAGACCATGGGACTCTATAAGCATGGATTTTGTACTAGGGTTGCCCAAAACACGAAGAGGAAGTGACTCAATATTTGTTCTAATTGATAGATTCTAAAAAATGGCACAAATTATAACCTG
Organism: Pinus tabuliformis; assembly: GCA_031772625.1. Taxonomy (NCBI): domain Eukaryota; kingdom Viridiplantae; phylum Streptophyta; class Pinopsida; order Pinales; family Pinaceae; genus Pinus; species Pinus tabuliformis. The sequence continues at coordinate 1,383,490,061 of CM062818.1, read as the reverse complement.
TAAAAATACAAATGATGCAACTAACATAGCAAACTTGTTAATAAAATAAATAGTTCGATTGCATGGACTACCTACAAGTATTGTTTCCGACAGACACACCAGGTTTGTAGGCCATTTTTGGAGAACTTTATGGAAAATGTTAGGAACTAACCTCAGATTTAGTTCAGAATAGCATCCCTTAACTAATGGTCAGACGAGGGTGTTAAATATAAGTCTTTGAAATATCTTGAGGAGTTTGGTAAGTGAACATCCCAAAAAATAGGATCAGGTACTTGCTGAGGCAGAATTTGCATATAATGACTCACGTAACAGAATCACATGACTTAGTCCATTCCAAATTGTTTATGGAATGCATCGAAGAGGAATTTATGAGTTAAGGAACCTTGGAAAACAAAAAATTAGAAGTGCAGATAGTGAATATTTTGCAGGAAATATGCAGGAAATACATGACACAGTCAAGCAACAATTAGAAGAAAGAAACAACAAATATAAATGAAGAGTAAATTCCAAAATAACATAACTGGATTTTGATGTTGGATACTTGGTTCTGGCACATGTTCAGAAAGAAATATTTCCTAAATGGGAATATAATAAGTCAAAACTAAAAAAAATCGGACTATGCAAATTTTTTTAGGAAATTTTCCTTGAATTGTTATGAAAGAGAACTACCCAAAGGCTTTAGCATCTCACCAACTTTTAATTCTTCAGATCCATACCCCTTTAAGGAACTAATTAATGCTCCTATAGATGCACCTATTAGTGATAAAGTTCAATGGGAGTAACAAGTACCTTCAACACTAGCATAGCAGATTGAATCAATCTTCAATAAATGGGTGGTTAAAAGGGCCAAGAATAAAGAGTATTTTCAATACTTGGTTATATGGAAAAATCGACTAGTGAAAGATACTACTTGGATTACACCAACAATGATTTCAAAATATGGTACCAGTACTGAAGAACACCAGAAACAAAGCATATGAATGTATCTTTATTTTATATTTATGTACATATTTAGTTTAGAAAACTCTATATTTTGTGGATTCTTCTAAAAATTATAGGAGAATAGGTAGTTAGGATAGATTCCTAGAATTGAGAGGATTATTATCAACTTCCTCCAAATATCGAGGAAGAAGTTTTCTTTTTGAGGAATTTGAGAGTTTTCTTCCTCAAGAATAAATAGCCATGTAATTCCTTTGTAAACTCAATTTTGGAGAGAAAATTAATTAATAAATGTTATGTTTGTTTTTTTATGAGAATTCCTCATTTGGTCTTTGTGCCAGAAAAGCTTATTATTATTCTTCTAATAAAATATTTCTAATTAATAACTAAAAAATATTTTTATGAATGTTCTCATATTAATTTAGTCCAACTTATAAATATTATGTTAATCTCGTTGCTCTATTGGTTGTTTCTTATTTTTAATATGTGATCAAATGTTAATAATTTTATTCCTTCATCAATAATTTTAGGTCATAAATCTCCTAACACTATACATTTTTTTCTTTTTTCATTAAAATTGCTTAATAATCACATTAACTACACTTCATTATATCTTCCTTTATAACCATCCCAAAACTGTTTTCCAATATACTATGCTCTGATTGAGTCTCTATTGATGGGTGGTGAGACCACTTGAAATGTGTGGCAACTATAAGCTGCAGAGAGCATATATCTAGAAAACATGCTCATTTTTTTTTAATTAATATGTTTAAATGGTATGATTTCCATATTGGAACCATAAAATTAACATTTCAAAATTGATTGTAAAATCATTATGTATCAACGATGGACCACATTGTTGGTTTTAAACGTTCACCCAAAACTACTCATTATGATTGATCTAGAAGAACTACATCAAAGAATCATTTTTAAACTTAAATTTATTTAATTATTTAAATAAAATTCAGCTAATCTATTTAATTATAAAAAATAATAATTAAACTACTCAATTTTTATGATTTCCATATCCAAAGATAATATTAACATTTCATCGATTATGAAATCACTTTTAAAATTAATTATTGAATTACTTTGAAATTCTAATTTCCAAAATTACTTTTAAATTATGGTTCTCATTTGTAACATAATGTTAAGATTTTTTTGATTATCAAATCACATTCATAGTTTATAAAATTAATTTTAAATTTAACTTTTATATAAAAGTTTTAAAATGAGTAAGAAAATTTAGATAAAAAAATTATAATCTTTGTTTTTTAATTATTTAAATTTTCAACTATTTGAATGAAATTTAGTTAATGGATATATTTGAATATATTTAAAAAACAATTAATTTATTTATTCAATTATTAAAAAAAATTCAACTAATCTAGTTAATTGTTAAATAATTTAGCTAATCTACTTAATCATAATTTTATATTGTAATCATAATATTAACATAATTATATTTAATTGAAATTTTATGAAATGATTTTAAAATAATTAAAATAATTTCAAAATAATTTTGTTTTTCTTAATTATTTTTTTGGTTGGTTTGACTCATGGAGAATTTGAACTTTGAATCCCTAATTTACATAATACTTCATAACACAGTGATTGCCACTTGATGCTCAGTGAATTTTTTTCCCTCAATTATTAAAAATTTCAATTATCTTAAGTATATTTAATTAACAAATATATCTAAAAACATTCAACTAATTTACCTAATTATTAAAAAAAATCATCTCTTCTATTTAATTAAACTAAGAAATTTCAATTATAATTTAATATTTAAAAATCAACTTTATAATTAAATATTTCAAAACCAATTATAAAATTATTTCCAAATCTATATTTTATACAATACTTTAAGAATAAATAGTAATCTTATTCGTCCAACCATGTGTCCTTCATGGATGTTGCTGGAGTCAATCATGAAAGTTTTTTTTTTTAAATCCCATTAGAAATCTCCATATGGCTGGATGGAGAAGCTATGTTGCATCTGATTGGGTTTTGGAAAGCAAAAAAGCAATGTCGAAGGAATAGTCTGGTATTCAGAACATGCACTCCCCATACCCAAAAAGTGTTTACACCTGGAATGAAATGTTGTTGACGCAATGAAGTAAATCTCATTCAAAGAGATCCATGTTCTTTGGAAGGCAAAGAGTTTTGTACTTAGAACTTGCCTTTATGGAAAAACAATGAAATATATATTGCTTTAGAAAACTTGTCTAATTCATAGGCTCAACATGGATGGATCATACATCGTATAGCAGTGAAAACACACACACACACACACATAGGAGGAACCTGTATGGTAAGCATGGGCATAGCTCAATTTTGGATCATACTTTGTATAACAGTGAAAACAGATACACACACACACATATATAGGGGGAACCTGATTGGTAAGGCATGGGCAGAGCTCAATTTTTAGTTCAAAGGCATACCATACATTTTTAGTAAGTGTATTGATTGATTGATTCACTCTCTCTTTTGGTAAGCGAGTAAAGTCAATCTAGTGAAAGAAAAAAGTGGTACTTAGTCTAGCGGCGTGGATTAGAGAATAAGAGAGTGTTAGTTATGTTCCCCGTAGTCAAGTATTGCCTATATAGAAGGAAGAAAAGTTCAAGTGTTGTGAGTGAAGCTCAAGTTCAAGTTTAGTCACAGTTAATTTAAACTCAAGTTCCAGCTACTTAGCTTAGAGAAAGCTTCTTTTTGGGAACATAATATTTCCCTTTCATACGCTAAGTAGTGTTGGATCTAAAGTGAAGCTCTTTAAAGCTTTGTAAACCAGTTATCCTTAAAAAAGTCACATAGGCACTGAATTTCTTGTATTTAAAAAGGTGCTTAAAGCTTAGTCGTTGCTTAGTAGAGATAGATCTAGCTTTAGGTTGTTGAGCAAGAACTTTCATTTTTAGAGATTAGAGACAACCAGAAGAAGGTTTCATCTTTCATTTCTAAGAAGAGCTCAATTTTCAGTTCAAATACATACCAAATCATGTCTAGATATAGGGAAAGTACTCCAAAGGGCACTAAAAATCCAGGTGAGGGAAATTTTAATTTAATTGTTGTGAATTCTCAAGTGGAAAAAGCCTATAACTGGTGTGCAAAGTGTTCGAGTTCCCTCAATGGCTATCGAGGAGGGTTTAAAAAATTTCCCAACATTGGAATTTGATTGATGTGTTGTGACGGGAGGAAGAGGATTTGTGGCTCATTACCATGCTTAGAAACTTATGGAATCCATCCAAACCCTAATGATATGCTCGATATTTTCAACCTCGGCCCTTTGATTGATTTTCAATCAAATTGCTTGAATGAACAAGAATTTTTTTTCAAAAAACTAAACCCATGTCTTATTGATCGAACCATAGGATAAGCCTCGGTTCATCCAAAGAAGCCCGCAAATTTAGCCACGACCACTGGATGTGATATGCATAGTGGTAGATTTGGCATATAGATCTAATTCAAAGTGCACAAGCAAGATTCCTAAATTCATTCAGTCAATATTTAAAGTCTTAAGATGCTTTTGCGTGACTTGGGGTTCATTTCTAAGAAGGTCCACAACACCAAGTGCAACGAACATATCCATAAATGTTTCATCAATCACAATAAATAGCTCTACTCTAGTGTCACTACTAATTTGTCTCAACATTCAGAGCAGATGGCACATATGTTCTCTGAGGGCTTCACGGATACTCCCAAAGCATTGTGCAGCTAAAGAACAAAGTTTAGTGTATGCTGATGAAGAGATGTTGTGCCCAAATAACACATTCGAGTTGGAATGTTTAGGTTCCTTGTTTTTACCTACATGAGAATTAGATACCAATTGAATTTTCCTCTTTCACCCTCCCAATTCAGCTCCAAGACACCCACTCGCAATTCCATATTTCTTTTTGTTTGTTGCACTGATCCCACTACTTGGTTGATCCAGAGAAGGTGTCTCAAGCATAGTCACTTTACTTTCTCTAAGTGGATATCTTGAATCAGAAACTCTTTTTTTTGTTTCTTGCAGGTGCCCTAGGGGAGAAACATTCTCATGTCCCTCATCTAATCCCTTTCTTGGGGACATCCTAGAGCGCGAATTAATAAAATATTATTTATTTCCTGAAAATTTAGTTTTTTGTTTTGTTTAACTCTTAAGGTGGTTGGAATAAGTGGAATGTTGCTCATTGTACCTATTTTGTTTATAGAATATAGTTTGAGTGTAGAAGGAGTACTTATCATTCCAGCACAAAATACCTTTTGAAATAATGCAAATTCAAAATACCTTTTTAAATAAATGCAAATTCACAGACTTTTAGCGTTGGAGTTGACTTGGATTGGATAATGGAAGAGGGACTTTTATCATTTATCAACCAAACTAATTTTTCTCTTAACAAAATACGTGTTCACATAAATATACACACATCAGAACTAACATCATATGGATGACGAAATATCATGAATTGGGTGGGATGGAAAGAGATGGTGGGATTCACTTTTTTTTTACTTTTTGTTATGACCCACAAATATAGATACAAAGATGTTTATAGGTCAACATCCCTCAGTATTCATGTTTCAGGCTGAACCTGCCTCAATATTTTAATTTTTTTTCTTTTGAATTTTGAATTATTGTCCTTCATTATTATTCTATTTTATTTTTCCTTGTAAGTTGCGACTCCTTGTTCCCTATACATAGATACAATGATTCTATCAATGAAAACAAGAAATAATTGATAGTGAAAGTGGCTGGCTACTTTACATTTTCACCTTTCTTCAACCATTTTCTCCATAAATAGAAGAGAGATGTGTGATGGGTGCATGATTAGGGAAGTTTGCAGTTTCCATTTGCCTTTCAAATCGAATTAGTTGCAAGAATACTCTAGTGAGATCTAAATTATGTAAGATTCATATCTCTTTTTTCCCTTTCTCTAGACTATTTTTTGTTAATTAATTGGATTGATTCATGTATTGTGTTTTCTTGAACAAGGGAAGAAGGTTATTAAAATAAAGGATTACTAGTATTTTCTATGATCATGAATTCTAAGGTTCCAAAATGGATGTTGCCACGACCAACAATATGCTTTCCAAATTGATCAGTGGAACTGTCTTAAAACGAAATAGAAGAAAGGGAGAGATGCAAACACCCGTGTAAAACATTGGAAAGTGAAGGGGACGTGGAGTAATTTCTAGTTTCATTGGAGAGATTCGAAGAAATGAAGAAACATTTGAAAATAAAGTGCATGAATTTTTGTGGCAGTAGTTTAAGCGTAGGAGGAGTTATTGAAGCAATAGACGATGATCATATGTTGATGGCCAGGTCTAGCATGTAGCAGGAACAAGTCTTGTCAGACGTTGTGGACATTATTGCTTATAATAAGAGTAGAAGATTGCCTTAGAAACCCTCATTCCAATGGGAGGACTTCAGTATAAGTAATTTTGTATCTACACAAACACATTTAAGTGTTGTTGCAGCTACAAAAAATAATAAATATGGAGGAAACATTCAAATTGGTAACAACGGTTTAGAACCAACATTAGAGAAAATGATTGAACCTGTATATTGTGCTTGATGCTCCAAATCCAAAAAATCCATTTCCCATGTTGTATTATGGCCTATAAACTTGAGAATAAGGACTTGTCACTGAGTCCAAATGATGTGTCACAAGCTCCTTGCATTTCTTTGTCAAATTTTGGATGAAATGGTAATAGGCCTGCCTCAAAGTAGCATGAAAAGCAATATATCCTCCAACCACTACAATGGTGCTTCTCTCACAATATGAAGAGCCTTCAATTCTTGTGTACTGAATTGCAAGTTCAAATTTAAAAACAACAACAATTGTACACCTCAAAGTAGGATCAATTGCACAAATTGTGTCCAACCAAAGTGAAAAGAACCTCTCCACACTAATCGATTGAAGGAATATAAGTAAATGGTGGGTGAGTGTTACCAATGACTTTACCATAACTAAAATATCATTTGGTGTACTTTTTGGTTCACCCTTTTTTTCCTTGAGAACGAATCCAAGGGTATCAATTATTTTCAAATTTGGGCAGTAGGCATACTCTTCCCACATCACAGTAGGCTTCGCACAGACTACAACACATATTTTCTTCAAATTCTCCATTTTTCTTCTTTTTATGGCATCATCAGTAGCAGAAGACAATGCAATTAGATCTTCATAGTTATTAGAATCCTCATCCTGAAACTGACAGTGAGGTTCTACAACCAAAGGGTTGTGCACCATTTGCAACATCAATGTACTTCACGTTCCCATTTCGACTTCTTTGACATTGAATTTGAAGCCTAATAGAGCTTCTAGCAGAGAATTTTTTTCATCAAACTGGCCATTGAGGGAAATGATCTCAGGAATTGGGGGCTTCTCACTAAATGCCACAATGCTAGCCTACAACCAATTGTAGGCTTTGAATCAAGATCAACTATCCGGTGATGCATATAAGTTGTCAACATATCTACTCTGTTGAGATTGAAAGTGAGATTCTTGCCTCCAGCGTTGGCTAGGTGTCGTCATGGATGCCTTTGTCTGGAGTTTGCTGTGCTAATGATTTGAATCCCTCAACTCAATTAAAAAAATGTGAGGAGATCGAAGCTTTTTTACAAAGATATATTCAACTGGAAACTCTTGTAGCTCTAGGTACTTTAATGTTGAACCCTCCTCGATGAGGTGCTAATGTCAGAAGCAGGGCGACACGGGTTGAAGTTTAGGATGAATAATGCACTGGTTGGAGGTGAAGGTTAAGATTTTCTTCGAGTTCATCAACACTAAAACCACCATGAAACCACCATGGCTACCAGGGGATGCCTTCTCTTCACAAATGGGCATGTGTAGTGCAAAAACATGTTGAAAGAGCCAACTTTATATGTCAGATGTGGTGTCAGTTATCAATTGGATAGGTGCTAGGCATGAGGTGTCAGATATCAATTGGAAAGGTGTGAGATTTTAGTTAGCTTGAACAAAGAAAACAAATTCTTCTTATTGGTTGGGGTGAATAGTATTATCTCACCCCAAGCTCGTAAAGAAAACTCCTTTCAGCGTAAATATATTTAAGCATATAAATATTCATAAAAGTTAGCCAAGCTTACCATAATAACATGGAATCCGTTATAATAGTTTAATGTAGGAAACTTTTACTATAACCATAATCACTATGTGTCATGAGTTCGTCATTTATTATAATAATAATTTTGTCGTCATCCACAAAATGGGACTTTTATAAGCCTTTTATTTTCTAGTTATGGTAGTCAAAATAACCTTCCTCGAGTTTACAATTATGGCAGTCCCAAGATTTTGTCAAAGGATGTAGAAGACACCTACAAACCCACCGTAGTGAAGAAAACCCTGCTGCATGGTGATATGGAAACTTCACATAGCTCTTAGTCTTATATTTTATAAACCTGGAGATGAATTGTGGTGTGACAAAGAGGCTCCCTCTTCACACTGTCCCCATCGAGTACCATATTTTTCTCAAGAGGACTAGCCTAGCCTTAACTAAAAATGGCATGGGAAATTAGTGATGGAGGAAAATATAATTTTCACTTATTTTACTCTCAATTAACATGCAATTAATATCAAACACATAGATCATTGATGGGTAGTCTCCATCTTGATAATATTGTTAAACCAATTTTCACCATATAACAATTTTCCCAATAATAAAAAGTAAAAAAGTAGTTTTATGAATATGGTAACTAACATGTATGGCCATTTCATATAAAAATAAAAAATGGAAAATATCAAAGACATGCTATCCTATTATGTTTCAGAAACATAGAAAAATTAATATGTTCTATTACAAGGGAATTTCAAGGATTTAAAAGTAATTTTTTTTATCAATTTCATGATTATTTTTGCAGTTATTTTCACTTTTATTTGGGAAGGCCCATAGGCTCTAACAATTAGATCCTAGGTTTTGATACCATCTATAACAAACTTGATTTAAAATATACAAATAATTACATCAATTTATATGATTAATAATCAACATCCAACTATTCAACTATTTAACATAGAATTTTAAAAAACACAAGTAGAGCCGACTTACTTATATCGACGATATTCCATGTGATTTTGGAGTTGAATGCTCGTTGAATTTTTCTAACTGCAAAAAATATTTTGGGTACGACTCTCCACCCAATAGGCTCAACTGCACATAATCTTTCTACAATTAACCACCCCCAAGCCCTCAATCAATGTACTACAACGAGTGAATTCTTTGTATATAATAATAATAAATAAATAAAATAGCAAATATTAATACTAGAGTATATATATATATATATATATATATATATATATATATATATATATATATATATATATATATATATATATATATATATAAACTATAAAAGTTGTAAAAATAAGTAAAGTTAACAAAAAGTAAAATAAAGTAGGAAAGAGTTAAATTAAGAGAAATATTAAATTAAGTAAAACATAAAATAAAGAAATAAGATTTTCATGTTGACGCATGGAATGTTTACATGCGGACCCTTTTACATTGTTTGGTTTATTTAATATACGACAAGTAATATGAGATTCATCATTTTTTCAGCCATTTTCTTGGGAGAAAAGTGTTGTGAGACAAAGGATTCCCTTTGTTTTTTTTTATTTAATATACGATGAGTACTATGAGATTCATCATTCCTTCATATATTTTCTCGGGAGAAAAGTGTTGTGAGACAAAGGATTCTCTAGCAGTAGTATGTTGATTGAGGGCTCGGTGGTGGCCAATTGTAGAAATATTATGTGCAGCTGAGCCTATGGTTGGGTAGAGATTCGTCCCTGAAATATTTGTTGTAGTTAGTAGATTTAAAGGAGCATTCAACTCCAAAAGCACAAGTAAGGGAGTATTCAACTCCAAAATGACAAGTAAGGAATATCGTCAATATAGGTGAGCCGTCTCTACTTGTTTTTTTGGAGTTGAATGCTCCTTGAATTCTGTGAACCGCAAAAAATATTTTACGAATGATTCTCCACTCAACTGTAGACTAATCTACACATAATCTTTCTACATCTGGGCACCCCCGAGTCTCATTGAATGTAATACTTCCGAGGAATCCTTTGCCTCACAAAACTTTTCTCCCAAGAGAATGGATAAAGGAATGATGAATCTCATCTTCCTCAACATCCCTTAAATAGACCAAATGATGGAAAGGGGTTTTCATGCACACATTGCATGTGTCAACATGTAACTTTTATTTCTTTATTTTAAGTTTTACTTAATTTAATATTTCTCTTAATTTAACTCTTTCTTATTTTATTCCTTTTTAATTTTTGTTAACTTTACTTATTTTTACTATTTTTATAGTTTACTTATATATACATTTATTTAGAACTCCAGTATTATTATACATACCGGAGGCATCACATAACAAATTCAGTTTTGTCTTTGATTGCGTATTAGTTTGTTTTTGATCGAAAATTTATGACGCTTATGCATAGTTTAATATTAGGAATTCAATTGTTGTTATTTTTTATTATTATTTAAATTTATTTATTTGTAAGGTGATTGCTTGAGGTCTTATTATGGGTTGTTTAGTAAATTCCATTTATGTCAGTTATTAATTTTTTGTTTTTGGTTTTATTTCCTTTTTATTTAACCTTTTTGTATTTTCTTTTTCCTTTTTCTATTATTTCTATTTACATGAATTATAATTTTTTCACAATATTTTCAATTTAAAATGGCTTATTATTATATTGAAAAAATATTTTAAAAAATTTAATTATAAAATATTATATATTTTAATAAAATAAAACACGAACACATAGATGTATGTATGTTAATATAAATAATATTAGTTAATCGTATTTCTTAATTTTCGGTGATGGCATTCAACAATATTTTTTGATTTTTGTGATGAAATCTTTTTCTTTATTATTTTTTTATTTAATTAAGCTATATTTAAGCTAAGTGGAAAGTACTAGCTACTATGTAGCCTTTTGTTATTTAACATTTTATTTTTTATTATTATTATTATTATTATTATATACTCTTCATTATTTATTATTTATTTACTATTATTATCTTTCCTTTAATTTTTATTATTTATTTACCATTATTATCTTTTCTTAATTGTTTATCATTTATTTACTTATATTTTAATATTATATTATATTAATCATTATTATTAATTTTATTATTATTAGGGGGCATTACACTAACATCCTTGTCATAGCAGCGAGCTCCATAAAAATTCCTCAATTCCTTCAAAAAGGGACCACACCTATCTTCTCTCTAAGATATTCAAAATTCTCCCTTGGAAGTGGCTTGGTGAAGACATCTGCAATTTGTTCATCTGAGACTACATACTCCAATCTTACAACTTTGTTGACCATTTGATCTGTGAGAAAATGATACTTGATTGGTATATGTTGGCCTTGGAGTAAAGAACTGGATTTTTGGAGATGCTTATTACACTTGTGTTTTCAACCATGATAGGAAGAGGATCATTATACTCAATTTTCATGCCTTGAAGAATTTTCTTCATTCATAGTATGTGAGTGCAACAAGATATTGTTTCTATATATTGAAATTCAACCATGGAAAAATAGATAAAACATTGGGTTTTGCTTGCCCATGAAAACAAACAATCTCCCAAAAAATGAGTTGCTCCTGAACTAATTTTCATGTCATAACTACTACCAGCCCAATCAACATCAATATAATTAATCAAATTGAAATTTTTACCTTTAGGATACCATAAGCCATAGTCAAGAGTGCCTTGAAGGTACTTGAGGATTCTTTTCACTGCATTAACATGACTCTCCTTGGGATTAGCTTGAAATATTTAGACCAATCCTACAACTTGCATGATCTTAGGCCTAGAAGTAGTTATATACAATAAATTTCTATTCATAGAACAATAAGTGGACTAATTTACCTCTATATATTCAATATATTTATTCAAATTGTAGCCAATTTCCATTGGAGTGCTCACCGGTTTGCATTCTTCCATGCCAAATTGCTTCAATTTCTCTCTTAGATACTTTAATTGAGAGATGAAAATTCATCTATCACATTGAGTAACTTCTAGCCCAAGAAATATGGTTAGTTCACCTAAAATTGACATATAAAACTCCTTTTGAATATTTTTAAAAATTTTGTGGCCCATCTCTTCCAAATTTCCCCCAAAAATGATATCATCAACATACACAACAATTATTAGAAAATGATATCATCTTACCACCTTGCCTTCTTCATTGAATTTGTTCTTGAATACCCATTTGGTCCTAATAATGTTCTTGTCATTTTTCCTCGGTACAAGCTCTCATGTGTCATTCTTCTCAATCTAATCTAATTCTTTATTCATTTTATTAATGCAATTTTTATCTTCTCTAGCCTCATTGAAACTATTTGGCTCTATTTGAGACAATAATGCGAAATGTGTTTGATTGAATTTGTCCAACAATTTCCTCCTTTTTTTCACTCCAAGTTCTTTGTTCCCAAGTATTTGAGTTTAAGAATTCTTCTTTTGGATGTTGTTTGGAGGAGCCTTTTTTGTAGTTGTAGTCTTTCTTTCCTCTTCCTCTTCCTCATCATTGTGTGATGATTCTTGATCCTCATATTATATATAATCATCATTAGCTCCAGCATATTTGGAATCATCATAATTTGGTAAAGCTTCATCAAGTACAATATCAATACATCCAACTACGTTTTTTGTCCTCTTGTTGTAGCATTTCTATCCCTTGATCTTCAATGCATAGCCAAGTTCGAATACGTATTCATCAACTCTTGAATCAAACTTTACAAGCTTATCTTTAGTTCTCTTGATGTAACACTTACTTCCAAAAGCTTTGAAGTGATAAACTTTTGCTGGTCTTCCTTTCCACAACTCATTTGGAGTTTTGTCACTGTTAGGCCTAAGGAGGAATGTATTGGCCAAATATATTGTTTTTGGAGTTTCTTCTACCCAAAAAGTATCTGCAACACTAACCTCATCCAACATATCTCATGCCATATCTTCGACCAACCTATTTTTCCTCTCAACTACACTATTTTGTTGAGGTGTTCTAGCTATGGAGTATTGTCTCTTGATCCCATGCTATTCACAATATTGATCAGATTCATTGGACATGTACTAACCTCCTCTATTAAATCTAAGAAAATTTATCTTCAAGTCACTTTCATTCTCAAAAAGTGCCTTAAAATACTAAAATTTGCAGAAGGCTTCAAATTTATCCTTCATGAGCATGATCGAGGTGGCTCTAATGGAATCATCAACAAATAATATGAAATATATCTCTCCTCTTGGGATTTTCTTCCTTGTAGGACTACATATGTCTGTATGGACTAGCTCCAATGGTCTAGGTGTAGGTAAATCCTTGGATTTGAACTACACTCTTATTTTCTTCCCAAATTGACATGAATTTCATATTGTGTTATTATTTTTGGACAATTTTGGTAGGCCTCTCACGCCTTCATTCTTGTTGATTTTCACTAGGTTGTCGAAGTTGACATGACCTCATATTATATGCCATAACTAAGTTTCTTATATTTTTCTCATGCAACACTTGTGCTTGGTATCATGAAATATGTACATGTTCTTATCACTTTTAATTTCCCTTGCCACCAACATTCCAAATTTTGAATTTCTGATCTCACATTCTCTAGATCTGAATATAACATCATGCTCATTATCACACACATTTGATTCACACTGAGGAGAATGTGTTTCAACTCATCAACATAGAGTACATTTTGAACCTTGGTATTCTTGTCTAATATGATTTTTCTTTTTCCTCTGATGGGAACTATTGCATCATTTCCAAAAATAACATTTCCATTCCCACACTCTTTTAACTACAAGAATTTGTTCGTATCACCAGTCATGTGCTTGGAGCATCCAGTGTCAATCCACCACTGCTCATGTTGATCATGACCTATCAAATCCATCTCACAATTTTCAGAATTTTCAGCCTTATTCCTCCATCACCTCACAACTTTATGTCGATTAGGTTGCTCTTGTGTATGTTGCATGAAGGAATTTGGAAAGCTAGATCTGCACTCACTAATTTTCCGACCAAAATTATTGCATATGAAACACTTGATATCATTCATTAGAGGATCAAAAAGATTATTTCCATTAGCATGCAAGAAATTTGGTCCTTGAGAAAAGCTTTATATATCAACATATCTCCTAGAAAACATCTTAAATATATAATTTATGGCCTTGTTTCCAAAATTATAACATGCAAAATACTAACCATAAAACAGAGTATAATACCTGACTTTTTGTTGGCATGGAAAAAATTAGAAGTGGAGGACCTTACCTGTCTCACTTACTAATTTTTTGTCGGTTTGATTAGAGCACTTTTGTTTTGATCAACATTGTTGTTCGCTGATGTATTTGCTTGACCTTCCTTTTTCTTCATAAAATCTACGTAACCAGTGCTTGGTTGGACTTTGACATCTTACCGAGGAGGTTTAAATACCAATCTAGTTTTGGCTTCTAGTGATCTTTGTCTGTTGAGAATATCTTGTAAAGTTTCACATCACATGATGAACTTATGATTTAGAGTTGCCATTTTTTATCTTTTGATAGATCAACCTTTAATGCAACCATTTCTTCTTTAAGATTGTGAAAATTCTCTTTCTAATTCTCTGGTTGCAAGCACTTCTTTCTTCATTTTTGTCTCTTCTAGTTGCCCTTTAGGTAGATTATGTCCTCTTCATGAGATCATGCATGTTGAATCTTATCAATATTCTGCTTCAAGGGCTCATTTTCTCACTCCAACTCGGCCATATTGTTTTGCTGAATCGCGATATATTGAAGCAAAGTCTCGTTTAATTTATCAAGGTCATATAACTAAGTATTCAAGGAATGATCATCCAAATAAGGCTTATTCTCCTTCAATTTGTGTATTTCATCCTTCAATAGTTTGTTTCTATTTCTAGCCTTTCCTAGCTCATCTAGTGTAGTAATAAGCTCACCTTCATAATCTATCTCTCAAAACTCAAGACATAATCTATCTATAGACTCAAAATCCAGAACACATTAATTTACCTCTTCTTATTCTTATGGACATTTCTCACTCTTTTCTTATGAAGGCCCACTTTATTCTTGTAGTAATAACTCCTTTTCTTTTGGGCTTTACCTTTACATAAATTTTGAGTTTTATCCTTTCTACTTGTCTCCTTTTTCTTATCTTTTTGTTCACCTATTCTATATGGACACTTTTCAATAAAATTCCAAACTCATCTACAATAAAAGTAGTTGAAAGGAAGATTTCTGTTGTATTGACCAGAACCTGGCTTCAATTTTATGGAAAATTGAGGAAATTCCTGATTAGATTCATTACTAGAATAATCTTCCTCTTCCTTGATATTTTTAGGATGTTTCTTGATATTTTTGATGAGATATTTGACCTTTCTAGAGTCCTTGAATGTTGCTTTGCTAAGCTTAGAGTTCTCTTCTGTAATGTGCATATCATAAGCTGCAAGGGTTCTAAGCAGTTGCTCCATAGTGAGAAAGCTCAAGTTAGCCAAATCCCCATTTGCATAAACTTTTGGGTTAAATCTTGTTGGCAAAGACCTCAATATTTTATGAATAATTAATTCATCTTCAAAATTTTCATCTATGCTCTTGATTAGATTTGTCACTCTTTCAACCCTTTGAAAATAATATCCAATAATTTCTTCTTCCTTCATTCTTAAACTCTTAAACCTCATCCTATAGGTTTGGATTTTCACTTACTTTACCTTCACATCACCCTCATAGCTCATCTCAAGTTTGTCCCAAACTTCTTTGGATGATTTACAATGCATGACCTTTATCAGTTCATTCTCGCTAAGCTCTGTGAAAATAGAGTTTTTGGCCTTGACATTATTTTGAAATACCTTCTTTCCATCAATATCTATAGGAAGAGTATCAATAATGACATACCCAGACACTATAGTAGAACAAACATCAACTCCTAAGCTCATGAGGTGCTCTTGCATTCTCATCTTCCATAGATTGTAGTTTTCTCCATAAAAAACTAGAACCTTAACCTATTGACTATCCATAGTCCCCTTTCGATTTCTCCTTTTAGCGGCCAAGTTGCAACAAAGGAGTTAGACCTAATATCAATTGTTAGACACAAGTAATACTGAGAGGGGGGGTGAATTAATATTACAAAAATATTCAAAATTTTGTGTAAATAAGAAATTATTCAGATTTCAACATCAAATCCACATAAAAAAAAACATGCACAAGAATAACTCAATTAACGATCACATGTAGAAACTTGAATTTTAGTTGGAAAGTCCCCCCTCTGGGGAGAAAAACCACTCAACTATTTTTTTCTTCTTCTTATTATCTTTTGTATCAAAATATTCTCATTTACATTACATTAGCTAGACACTAGTAACAATGGAGCACCCACTCCTACAGTAACACACTACCCGACATTTACCCAGTTCTACCTACTTACTAGGGTGAACATGAGATGAGAGTTACTATGCATGACCCAATTTCCAAGATGAAATTATGGAAATGAGGTCCACTTTCCTAGAGCTTACTACAAACAACCAAAGAAATATGATCGCGTAGCCATCGACGTATCTTTCCTTGGTGATCATTTTCCCTGAGATTGGACCACTTTTTAACATAAATTACTTTCGAGTCGCACATATGTAGGTTTGTGAGTATGGCTAAAGGCCTTCATTCATGATCTAGGTGGATATTGGTGGCCAACCGCTTATTCCACTTAGATCTCCAACACTATTTGGTAAATATTCTAGTCCTAAACTTATGGAACCATTTTGAGGGCCTAAACGACATTTTTAGGAAAATCAAAGAGACTGATAAAGTGCTAGAAATAATTTCATATATTGTTGATTTTTACTCCTCGAGGAGATCTTTGAAACAAGGTATTATGATATCCAAATGGATATCATATGCCAAAGTTATGACCCTGCGAGGTTGGATGTTCAACTTACCCCAACGAGGCCCAAACCCGTTGGCGGTATTGTACTTGTAGGTCATGCATGCATAGTTTGTTCACTGTTCTTATTAGTTTCATCAAATTCTAATCAAGAAGGTTTGTTTCTCTCTAATACTAGCTATAATAAAACACAAATTATCTCATTCATTCATATGAATTGTCCAAGAGCATGTCAATGATGGACCAAATCAATAACAAGAGCACTTCCTATAGCAAGAAATACACTATGCATGTAACATATATTTAATGAGTAAATGGAGCCATGAAAATCCAATCACGTAATCAATACATTAAACTATAACTTGTGCTCATAGATCATCATTAAAGAATAACATCTAATATGATATTCATAATGACAACCAAGTCAACGACTTCCACGTACCCCTTGACTATAGATTGGGACTAAACCAAATCTTTCTTTGAGCACAATCACCCGTGTGCCATATTCCAAACATGAATTTGGGATCTCATGTGTTAAAACAAAACATAACCAAACAGGGAATCAAGAGGTTAAACAAGCTCCACCATCAAGCTATAATGATCTCATCTAAACCAGTCCAGTGATCACCAAAACCAATACAAGCTTGGATTCCTCAGGATTTCTTCACCATACCTAGAGGAATTTTCCTATTTGCACTTGCATGTTAAGGGCTTCTCGGTGAAACCATATGCACCCCCAACCCTTACGATTTTTCTAAGACCACCTCAATAAGATCAAAACCTACCGGAAATCAAATGCTCAACCAACTGGGAACCCACTACATCATGGATATCGAGGAAATGAAAAAGGAAAGGTTTTACATGAATTTCGCTCCAGGAAAATCACCATGCCAATGGCGACAAGATAACCTATAAACCAATGCATGCACCATGCATTCAAATCCTAGCAAGATAACCAAACATACTACTTGTTACCTAAGAAATCCTTTTGTTGGTTATTGTTCCAATCCTCTTGAACATCCTTACTTTTCCTTAATTATTCCCTGCTTGTTTTTTTTCTTCCTTGTGTCCAAGAGCTCTAGTGTTCTGTCTCTGGTTATGATTTCTCCCTCCTCCTCTTTCCTCTCATTGTTTAAGTGAGAATGCTTCTATGTTTTCTCTCTCCTCTTTTTTTTTTCCTTTTTTTTTCTTTCTTTTAATTTTCCCTTGCATGAATATTCTTGTTTTTTCATCTTCAATTTCTTTTATTTTCCTTTATTTCTTGAATTAATTTCCATTTATTTCCATTTTCATTTTTCCAGTCCCAATGTCAAATTCCATAGCCAATAATTAACCACAAGTGACTCCCAATATAATGTTTTTCCCCTCATTCGACTTGGAATCCATGTCTGTGACCTTGGTTTTAATTTTTCCTTCATAATGTCCATTTATTACATGGGAATATAACATAAGGCTACTACACCCATAATAGACAAATCTTCATGCACTTGGCTTGTAGCCAACACTCCATACACAAACAGTTCTAGGGAAATAATAAAAAATTTTAGTTGAATCAATGTTGCAAAATACAGGAGATAGAATCAACAAAACACACATCAGTAGCCATAAATCCACAGTCTTGATGAGAGAACAAATCTCCAACACACGCTCCCTTCAAACTAATCTTCAATCTTTGCACACAATTCTGAATTAGTTTTGATGATCAATCTGTAAAAATTTCTACAAATGTTGAGGCTTTAAATGTTATTCTAGAATCACTAGTTCCTGAACATTCTCACCATGGATACCCACTCAATCACACCTCTAGAGAACCAACCAAATGAACTTCATGCCTTCAACTATTTATTTTTGTTTGAGATTGTAATAGCTTGTGGTTTATTTTCTATGTAAATAAAATAAGATGAAGGACATGGAACACATATTCCAAGATGAATGGTTGGGAAACATTATAGTGGGCATCACTTCTGGTTTATTTATGGCTATGGAAATTTCCAAGGGCATTGGAAAATGCAAATAGGAAATAAATGAAATTTAATTATGAGAAACAAATGGAAATAGAAGAAAAGGAAGATGAAGAGACACAAATATGCATGTAAGGGAAATTAGAGAGCTAATTAAGGAAAATGAAGGAAAAAAGAAAAAGGAAAGGCAGAGACTAGACATCAATGATAAAAAGGAATCAGAGAAAAACTTCACAAATTTGGTCAATTCACAACTTTGGATTAGTGTTAGATTTTGTAGTTCAAAGTTTTTAGGGACAAATTTTGATTAGTGTTCATTTTTGTCAGTTTAGATTTTGGATCTCATACACTCTTACACATTTATAGTATTCTTGGAGAATCCTATTATTCACCTTGACATGGAGAGAAGTAGACAAGGACAAGCAGAGGAGATTGTGGGTAGCGGAAATAAGTTTGGATCAGTAGCTACAACATATGTATGTTGCAGGTAATATGCTGCATTTGTGATTCTGTAGTCGATATTTGGATGCATGGTACTTGCATGTGGTTTTTTGGTCATTTTGATGTCATTGGGATTAGATTTTCTTGGATTTACAATGGTTTCAACCTTCCCTTGCCATTTCTTGGATAACCATGATGTAGTGGGTTCTATATCTATATTTTTATTGGTTCTTGAGTTCTCTAGAGGCTAGTGGTTATGGGTTGGGATAGAATCTCCGGAGCCCTGGAATAGCTTAGGTTCCCTAGAGGTTGTGCGTTGAGATGGTAGTTCTCTGGGGTCATGTAATGACTTGGGTTCCCTGGAGGATGTGGGTTGAGGTAGAATCCCTAGATCCCTGGACAACTTGGGAAGAGACCAATCTAGTTGATGTCATTGATTTTTGGAATAGTTAGGTGAAATCATTGTGGTCAAGGGTTTAGGTGGTTTGGCCTTTGGAAGCCTTGGTTGGTTCTATTTTGGCTTAACCCATATGATCCCAAATTCATTCTTGTGATATGGCACTCGCTAAAAGAGATATTTAGTTCAGTCCAACCTATGGTCAGGTGGTACGTGGAAGTCCCTGACTTGGTTGGTATTTTCATATATTGATATGATTTATTTTTCTATTGTGATCTCTTAACACTTGTATTGGTTATTCTTTTGATCATATGGTTGATTTGTCATGGACTCAACCCTGGTTATATGTTGGTTAAATGCATGGTTATATGTTGTGCTCTTACTATGAATCTTGTTCATGCTTTGATAAGTTATTGAATGATTGATGAATACATGGGCTAACGAGTGTTGTTGCAAGTAACTTGAGAGGGAATTGATCTTTCTTGATGATTCTCTTATGAGGTTAATAAATCCATGATAAGACATCCTTCCATGACCTGTAGCTTCTATGTTTATCATATGTTTGACAAAATGTTTATCATGTATTAGGCATCTATGAGAAATATTTAGCTTGATTATTGGTTGCATAGAAATGTTATAATCTTATGTTTCATTCTAGAGTGTTTTGGGCACCTCTCGATAGTGGCCATAAGGCTAGCCCTAAAAAAGTGGCACAAATGTCACAGTCGCAAGCACAAAATAGGTATATCTCAGTCACAACTGGATGAATGAAGGCTTATGGGTGCAATTGTAGCCTCCCTACCAGATGCACACTGTGATATGAATGCTGTTGGGGTGTCAATATTGTGAAAATGAGTTCCAACTCAGGGATTCATCACTAGGGGTGGTTGTCAGGTTGTTGAGTGATCTAGTGTCCTTGAGGGATGGTAGTATGTGTTTCAATTTGTAGGCCCCACTTCTATATCTGGAACTTGGAGATTGGGTCATGTCATAGTAACACTCATAGAAGATCAAAGGTAAAGAGAAGAATTGTGGACTACAATTCACATGACTCCCAGGTGAATTCATGAAGATGGGTCACACTTTTGGGCCAAATGTGGTGATAAAATTTCAAGATTTTCCTCTTTTATTGAATTGCAACCCTCAAAATTAATATAAGAATTCTAAATTTTGATTCAGAGTAAAAACACAATATCTGGAGAACTATGTTGTCGTCCTCTTGATATTTTTTGTAAACAATTTAGTGTCATATAATCTCTCAATTTTCCATTAAAGGCAATATATGTCCTTGCAATTTTTCACAAATTTTCATCATCAAGACAAATTTTCACAATATTTGTCCTGATGATGAACCACATTAGATGGTTTGAAATGTCGACCAAAAACTCGTGATGTGATTAATCCAAAATTTTTTATCAAAATATGTATGAATGTGTTCACATAGAACATAGTTACCTATCAAACGAGAACTATTACCTCAAAACGGGTACTTTAGCCCAAAAACGTACAAAAAACATGAAAAAACGGGCTGAAAACAAACAGTGTTGATGCTAGAATAACAATTTTTTTTTTGGGGGTACATTTTCAACATTTTTTTTAAAAATGGGAGTAAAAACAAAATTTTAACCAATTTTTTGTGTGCAAAAAACACCCTGAAAAAAATGTTATGCTGGAATAACGTCTTTTTTTTTTCAGGGTTATTTTTCAACATTTATTAATAATGACGTTAAAAATAAAATACCATGACTCTGAAATTATTTAAATTTCCAACTATTTTCAAGCATGAACTTGAGAAAAAAATACTTATAACTATTTTCAGCCATAACATTAAAGATTTAAAATATTCATGACTTAGAAAAACATTAAAATATTGACAATTTTTCAACCATGGAATTAAAACGAAAGATTATGACTACAAAAAAAGTTCAAGTTTTCAAAATATTTCAAACATGACATTATGGAAAAAGTTATGACTAAAAAACCTTAAAAAAAGATAAAAAAAAACAAACAAAACAAAACAAACAAACAAACAAACAAAATTAACTTGTAAAAACAAAAAACAAAAAATAAAAAATATCAACTAATTCAAATATTAAAAAAAAAAGAGAAAAAATAATACAAGAAAACACATTTTCAAATATTCCAAAAAAATAAAAACAATAAAAAATAAAAACACAAAATTTAAAAAATAATAATAAAAAATAAAATAAAAAATAAAAAACATCGCAAAAAATATAAAATATAAATATATATATATATATATATATATATATATATATATATATATATATATAAAATCTATAAAATTTACAAAAAAATCAAAATTTACTAGTCAAATTTAAAATTTTAAAGAAAAAAACAAAAAATATAAAACAATTTTTTTTTTCAAAAATAGAAAATATTTAAAAAATTTAACATAATTTAAGAAAAAAATTAACAAAAACAAATATAAAACATTTTTTTAAGTTAAAAAAAAATAAGAACAAAATAATTAAAAAAATGAAAATGCAAAAAAATAAACACATTAAAATATAAAAAATATATTATAATATAAATCATTGAATTTTAAAAAAAATAAAAAATAAAAAAAAATTGAAAGAGAAACAGAAAAAAAAGGCCATGGGGTGACAGGGGCCAATCTTGGGAATTGGCCCTACCACCCTAGGCCCTGTTGGGCCACGGCAGTGGGTGGGGAGGGAGTTGCTAGAAATAACCATAATTATATATCCTTCATGATTATTAATGTATGGTGATATTACCTTCTAATAGCATTATTGTGTCATTTATTGAAAATCATGACATATTATAAACTGTCAAAAACCCAAGTAATTGATGATATATTAATGTGTACATGCATGAGATAATGATATATAATTTTAAAATGCTAAAGTTTATACATGAGATAGATGACTATATAAATTAATTAATTAATTAATTATATATACAACATAAAATTTAAAAAATGTAAAAGGACAAAAGTATAAATGTTGTAAAATAGTAATTCTCTAGAGCACACTTTTTCAAGTGGATACTTGTGTTTCTTTCAATTTGCTATTTGTTAGTCATTACATTACCGAGTTGTCCTTATTGCGACTTTTTGGAAGTCTTTTCGGTGGAATTTTCCGGTCTAATTTCTCTAAAATCCGCAGGAATTCATTGAAAACACAAGTTTGATGGGTAACTCGTGCAAAATAGAAGTGCCCTAGGGGTTTTTCTGGGTGCTGAATCCATATATACATTAAAAAACTAGTTTAAAGAACACAAATCAAGATTTGACCACAATTTTTTCTACCGGATTCTAGCATTGGAAACTCCAAAAAATCCCATTAAAGACAATTCCTTACTTTACTATTTAAACATTTACCTGGCCTTTTAAATTTTATATATATAAGAAGAAAAAAAAAAAACTTTTCAAATTCATGTTATAACTAATTATATGAAAAATAATAAAATACAAAATGAAAATATAATTAAATATAATTATTATAATTAAAAAATATTATATACATTCTAAATTAATATTAAAAGGAAAGAAAGTTATTAAATATAATAATGTAAGGGATCATTTATTTTTAGCTTAGTCATTATATCATGGAATTGGAATATCTAAAGGCCAAATTAAAGTTCATTTTTAATTATATGATTATTGAAGTAGGAAAGTTTTATTTCCCATAGCATTTATTATGTTGTAACAGTGGAATGTAGGTTATAAATTCAAATGGTAAGCAATATATTATTGTCTACACTTATTGTAACTATGTAATTATATAATATATTTATTTTCTACTAACATTAATATTATATAATGGAATTTTAAAATACTAAAATATATGAATAACGTAAATTACAAAAATATAAAAAAATACAAATTTTAAAAATGTAAAAAGATAAAAGGATGATTAAACTACCTTGTGCTCCTCCATAGATGGCACGCGAACAATTAAAGGCAGCGTACAAACAAGATTTCTGGCAACAAATTTTCTTGACGATCAACAGAGACTTCCGGCTGCAAACATTTTCTTGTCATAAACGATTTCCACACACCAATGTGAGAGTTGGACCCGAGTAGACACATAAGAAGACTTCAAGATTGCAGGTCGGTTGATGGAAAGGTCGAGCGATATCTCCTCCCAACCCTGTGGGCCAACGGGCACTGGGTGGCGGTTTTTTTTTCCATTTTTTTATTCTTTTTATTTTTATTTTTTAAATGATTGATATTATAATGTTTCCTTTTTTTGCTGAAGCAAGATTCGTACCTTCTATTTCATTAAATCATAAAATAAATTACATAAAATAGAACAGTCCACGAGGAACTATAGACCAAGGAGAAACCATTCTCTTACTGCCAAGGGCATCGAGCTGAAGGAAAAACCTTGACCCCTACAAACAAAACCTCAAAACTCTCAAAAGACAGACAATGCTGAGGCAGTGCGGTTTGCTCACAGAAATCCGGCTAACAAGAATCAAATTGGGCCATTAACAAGCACAAACTTTAAATAAAGAATCGGACCCCAAGATGAGAAAAGGTACCAATCTAAAAGGATTTCGGGTCCGAATAACCCACGAACCCACAAACCTATAGAACATGTGATAATCAACGATTCTAGCCAAGATCATTTTGCATCCCGCCATGACTATCTTACCTCAACGATTCCCGCCCTCATCCAGACTTGCATCCTTAATCTCAACTGTCAAATCTCCTCACCCGATCCAATGGTAGTGGAAGCTTTCGCAGTACTTAGAAGCACGGTCCTTACCCACCCGGACCCACCTACATGCTCGTTCGTTACTGATCGTAGATCCGCCTTGCTTAATTCGACGGCTGAGGATCATATCGCACAGGTCTAAAGCACTAAACAATAGCGCGTGATGAGGGAAGTATTCAATCCCACCCCTTGGCCACGTGTAGCATGGTGAGTGGAATCACTCCCATTTCGGAAAAACTGCTTCCGACATGAAAGGCCTGCGATAATCGATATACCACCCCAAGAGAAGTATTGCATCCATAGAAGGAAAACCAGGGGTATTGAGGCCACCGAGAAATGTCGTATTCTGGCCCCTCGCAGCATCTCTTCTACACATGTACCTAAACCTATGTAATATGTTACTCCAACCATCCGGTCGACCATCCGATAAACAGAGTCTGCTGAGCTGCTTTCACCTGGAGCCTCTGATATTGTACTTACCAGGGTTGCAAAGGCCTACAGTGGCCTACATCCCACAAAAGACCAGACTGTGAAAAGAACAGCAATTCATAAAGAATCCAAGTCATCTAGACCCCGCTTCCATGACTCTGTTCCAAAACACCATCCTATCTTCATCTGCCTGGTCGTGACAATTTGCCTTTAATCTGTTCTGAGGCAACTCTTGCCAACCCATCGCGACCCTGCTTTTTGTACAGATCACTCCTTGATTGGCTAGAATATCTGCCAATTTATTGGCCATTCTTCGCGCATGGTTAAAACTTACTGTTTGAAGGAACTGGAGTTGAAGCTAAATCCATTGAAAGACCTGGATCAGCCTCTAGTTTTTTGAGACTTTTTTCGGCGTCGTGCCCTAGCTGATTCTCTTGAGCAAGTTAATGATTAACTCCGAATCAGCTTTGAAAATCACATTTTGGCAGGTATCTTGCTCTAGGAAATCTAAACATTGCTCCATAGCCATTAATTCCACCATATTGTTAGTGGCTCTACCTAAATGGCAATGGAAGATAAAAATAATACTTCCGTTTTCATCCCTTAACGCCCTTCCATAGTCTACAGTACCTGGCTTGCCTTTTGAAGCCCCATCAATGTTGTATTTCAAAAAACCCTTAGGGGGAGGATGCTAGAAATCCTACTCAGAATCCATTGTCATTACCTTCCTTTCCAGGCCCTGAGGAATAAGTCCCTGCAAACCCAGTTGACGGAGAATCCTCAATTCAGCTTCTAAAGGTGAGTTCTTAGGGGGATTTCGCACTATAGTGCCAACCATCTCCTTAAGCTATTTTAAGATCTGCTCAAAAAGGCATTGGGAGGGCTTCTTTTAATTTTTGAAGAGTATATTGTTCCTTCCTTTCTAGACATTCCATATAATGAAGCTTGGCGTAAGAGCCCAAGATGAGCCAAGAAATTCATAATCAGAAAATTCCTTCTCTAGTTGTTTAGGGTATTGATAATACTCCCTTTGTCCCTGTCGGTTTGTTGGAAAATGGTGGCAAAAGTATCCCACAACCTGGAGGTGAAAATCCAATTGTTGAGAAGGTGCTCCATTGTTTCCTCTTGGGCTTCACAGAGCTGGCATCTGGAAGGCCCCAGAACACCCCTCTTCCAAATTTTATCCCAAGTCAATATTTTCTTATGTTGAACCAGCCACATGAAGAGTTTAATCTTCATCCAAACTTTATGCCTCCATAGGTTCTACCAAATCCTATTCGAAACATGGGAATCCAGTTCAAGGAGTATGCAATTTTCCTCGTTAAGATTAAAGGTACGCTCATTATTTTTTCCCCATCTTAGTTGGTCATGCCCCCATGACACTAAAATCTTCCTTTGTTCTAACATTTTCATAAGTGCCTCTGCTTTATCTTTCAAGGGGTTGTAATACCTATAATCAATGTTCCTCCAGGTTCTCCATATTCCTATACTATTGGTTTGATCCCAAAAATCTTTTACCTTTGATAACCCTTTGGTATATTTCTCTTTCTTGTGGTCCAAAAAGTCCTCTTTTAATAGTATAGGTTATTGTTGCCATTTATCCTCCCAAAATAAAGCTAAATCTCCCTCTCTGATTTTCCAGAAGCTGTTTTTTTGTACTAAGCTCCTATTCTCCCAGGCCTTATTCTAGATGTGTGAGCCCTTTATATTTCCAGACATCCTGATGTGATCATTATTTTGCCAAGTGCTGGCATATTTTTCTTTCCAAATACTAGCCCACTGAGCCTTTGGGTCTTTTACCCAATGCCACCATAATTTTTCCCCTAAAACCTTGCTTAGAATCTCTGGATCATCCAATCCAAGACCCCCATGGTTTTTAGGTTTGCAGATTTTTTTCCCAGACTACCAAGGCCCATTTATTTCTTTTTTCCCCCTTACCCCAAAGAAAGTCTCTTTGGATGGTTCTGAATTGTTGTAAGACTCCTTTTGGTGTTGGGATAGCTGATAGCATGAAGACTAGGATTGATTGAAGAATAGCCTTTGTAAGAACCAACCTACCAGCCATGTTTAAAGATCTAATAGTCCATTTCCTCATTTTGTCTTGCATATTATTAATCACCAGCTCCAAAATGCTCTTGTGCAAAGGTTTAGCAGTTAGAGGAACTCCCAAGTATTTTGAAGGGAGGACATCCCTTTGAAAGCCCAGAATTCCAGAGATATTCCTTTGAATAGCAATATTGGTATTAATGAAAAAAATCTTAGATTTGGAGAGATTAAATTCCATACTTGTAGCCATGCCAAATTCATTCAGGATTTGTTTATACGCAAGAGCTTCTTTGACCATGGGGATTCCCTGCAACATGGTATCATCAACAAATTGTTGATGAGTCAAGGCTTGTCCATTCTCCGAAAGTTGGAGACCCTTAATCTTACTAACTTCTTTTGAATGCTTGATAGACCGACCAAGTCCTTCCATCATGAGGATGAAAAGAAAGGGAGAGAGTGGGTCTCCCTGCCTGAGGCCTCTTGAAGGAATAAAAGTCTCAGAGGGAGAACCATTAACCAATATTGAAAAGTTGGAAGAGGCTACTAGGGCCATGACCCATCTAACCCAATTATGATCAAACCCAAAAG
Organism: Pinus tabuliformis; assembly: GCA_031772625.1. Taxonomy (NCBI): domain Eukaryota; kingdom Viridiplantae; phylum Streptophyta; class Pinopsida; order Pinales; family Pinaceae; genus Pinus; species Pinus tabuliformis. The sequence continues at coordinate 1,383,462,685 of CM062818.1, read as the reverse complement.
CAATAAGAAATTTCCTAATATAGGTCCAATTCAACTTATCATACGCTTTGGCAAGGTCCAATTTCATGATCATTACAGCCTTCCTATTGCTAGTCAGTGAGTGCACCACCTCATGCACTTGAATGATGTTATTGAGAATTTGTCTACCTTCCACATAACCAGATTGTTCCACAGAAACTAGTGTAGGAAGAAGAGGTTTAAGTCTAATGGCCACAACCTTGGATATTATCTTGTATACCACATTGCACAATGCTATGGGTCTAAACATGTCTAGAGTTTGAGCATTGTCCTGTTTAGGGATCAGGGAGATGAAGGAGGTATTGATAACCTTCAAAAGAGTTCTATTCATTCTGGAATCTTCCACTACATTCAAAATATCATGTTTAACAATATTCCAGCAAGCTTTAAAGAAATCCACATTGAAACCATCAGGGCCAGGCACTTTGCCATTCTGCATTTCTTTGAGGACCTCACTAACCTCCTCTTCAGTCACTGGCCTATTAAGGTTGAAATTATCCTCTCTAGACACTAGCCTAGGTATATGTCTTGTTAAGTCCCTGATGAAGTGCTCTCTATCTGAAATGGTTTCCTTTGCTATATCTCAAAAGTGTTAAACTAACACAGCTTCTATATCTTCATGGGTATTAAGAAGATTCCCTCCCGCGTCCTTGATCAAAGAGATCCTATTGTAAGCTCTATTTTCCATGGTGGATCTATGGAAAAATATAGTGTTTCGCTCTCCTTCTTTTAGCCATTGAACTCTAGATTTTTGTCTCCAAAATATTTCCTCTTGTTTACATAAATTCTCCCAGTCTTGATGATATTTGGTGACTTGATCAATTTTGACTTTATCATAGCCATCCCTGATAAGGGCTTGGTTGAGTTCTTGCATCTGATCTTCAACAGCTTTTTTTGCTTCAAAAAGATTGCCAAATTCCTTCTTGTTCCATTCTTTGAGCTTGAGCTTGATGTGCTTTAGTCTTTTGTGTAGAAGGAACATTCTAGTACCTTGAATATGCAAATCCTTTGACCACCAATTTGCAATGTTGCTGATGAAATCTGGGTGGGTAAGCCAGATATTCTCAAATCTAAAAGGTCTATTCCTGGGGTTACCAATACCCTAAACCTCCAGTTGAACCGGCTAGTGATCTGATCCTCCAAAGGGGAGAACTCTCGCTATCATTTCCTTGTCAATGAGCATAAGGTCCTCTAAGATTATGAATCTGTCTAGCTTTGAGGCTACTTGAGACTCTCCTCCTCTTTTATTGTTCCAAGTAAAGAGACCATTAATCGTATTAGTGTCAACTAGCTTCATATTGTCTATAAAAGTTTGAAATGCTAAAGAGTCTTTTCTTAGAGTTCTGGTTCCTCCTTTTTTCTCCGAAAGTGATTTGATCATGTTGAAGTACCCCCCCATGATCCATGGTATTCCTGCATGTCTATCTCTGAGTTCCACAAGAGAATCTAGAAACCTGAGTTTATCATCCATTCTTTTAGGGCCATAAACATTCGTGACCAAATAAGTCTCCCTATCTCCCACAGGCTGAATAACCACAGATAAATAATTCCTCAATGCTTCAACATCTATTATGTCAACCTTTTGGCAGTTCCAAAGAGTGAGTATGCCTCCTGCTGTATTCTATGCTTTGACTTCTAGAAACTCAAATCTATTGAGCCATTTGCTATGTATTTATTTTATTTTTTGAATGGAAAATTTAGTTTCCTGGATAAAGAAAATATCTAGAGTTGCTTGTTTCATTCTATTACTAAGTAATCTTTGTTTTCTTTTACCACCTAAACCACTGATATTCCAAGATGTGAACTTCATCATTAAAGATTTGTAAAGGAGTAGCTGGTTAGGTCTTTCATCTTACTTGAATCAATCATTAGCTTTCCACATTCCATCAATAGTGCGTTCTACTTTTTCCTGCCTCTTTTCTTTACTGGGTTTCTAGATGCTAATCCTGGTGTGGATTTCATAGTTTTCACACCTTCGTTACCCTACCTTTCATTGCTTCCTTGCCTCTCCAGCACTTTAGCCTAGGTTTTCTATATGAACAGCTACTGAACTCTATTGAACTCTTCTTGAGGTAACGAGTCTACCCCTCCCATGGTTCCCTATTTCAAGAACCCTTCCAGATCTAGGTGTTCTCTACCAAGAATCTCCTGAAGTTCGTGGTCCTCCATTTTCATCTCACTCTGGGTCATTTCATGGTCCATTTCCAGTTCTGCCTCGCTCATCATGGTCTCTTTCTATTTATTAATATCCTATGTTTGTTTATGATCTTCTTCTTTCTCCTTCTCCACTGGACTTCCTCCCATTGCCTGACCTGCTTTTGTTATCTCTTTTTCTTCTTTGAGTACTTGGAACTTGTTTTAATTAACTTGTTGCCCTTCTGCTTGATGTTGCTTTGGCCCCCTTTTGCCCCCTTTTCCTCTATGTACCACTTTTTGAAAGCTTTCAGTATCTTTCATAGTGTTAGCTTTACTCTTTTTTTCTATTTTACTGAGAGGGAAATATATGAATAGGTGCCCATGCTCATGGCATCTGCGACATCTGAAAGGAATATGTTCATAATCTACTGTTTGCACCCATTCTTCACCAAAAACTTCCAAGATTACCTCATCTGGTAGAGCTCCAGAGAGATCCATCTCCACCTATATTATTTCAAAGGAAGTGTATTTTCCCCTTCTAGTGGCCTCAGAAGCTTTAACAAAATGCCCTAATTTATTTCCTATGGCAGATAATGATCCCGTTTGCTAGTAATCAATAGGTAGAGAGTAGAGTCTTACCTAGATCGGGACCGAAGTAAACGTCTCACGCTCCAGGACAAAATTCATAATCCATGGCCGCATATAGAGGCCTGCTGCTGCATAGAAGTAGGGCCCTCCTTCAAACACTCTGTCTTTATCTTCAATATTTGTAAATACCATAGTGAAGAATCCCTTTGACCCAAGATGTAGGTCTATACTTCCTTTTGGTTTCCAGTGGTATTTAATCCATGTTTGTAAAGATTTTTCAGTGGCCCATAATCCCATGAATTTACAAATGATTGCATATGTCTGCATGTGGTCCCTGTGTGCCTGCAGAGCAGGATCATTTAAAACCACTCTAGGTGTGATCTCAGCTTTGGGTTTACATGGTCCCTTTTGTGCTTTGTCTTTTGTTCCCTGTTCCTTGTCTTCTTCCTCATTTTCTTTTGTGCTATTATTCTCCCTTGATTTGGTACAATCATGCTCCTCTTCAATGTTCCTTTTCCCTTCTTCTGAAGGACCTCTATCATTTTCTAATGGTTTCTTACCTCTGCTGGCCACAACCTACTTATAGGAGGGAGTGGAGCTCCCTCCTTTGCACCCTTCCATGGAGATCACCGCCTGCTGAAGTCTGTAACCCTAGTTGTTTGCCCGTTCTCGCCTCGAGTTCGCTCGAGTCATATTATAATGTTTCATTTGAATAATTAATATTTGTTTTTTAAATATTTTTCATGTTTAAATTTTTTTAATATTAATTTTTTATGTATTTTTTTTAAATTTTAATTTTAATAATTTTTTTATTTTTATTTTTTTTTTAATTTTATTATTTTAAATTAAAAAAAAATGTTTTTTATTATCTTTTGTTAATTTTTATTTATTTTTTCTTAAATTGTGTTGCCTTTTTAAAATATTTTCCATTTTTTTTATTTTTCTATTTTTTTTTTCAAATTGTACAACTAAATTTTGATTACCTTTTACATTTTATAGTTATTTTTTGTCCTTTTTTAAATATATTCTTTATATTTCATTTTCTTTTTTTATGTTTTTTATTTTTTATTTTATGTTTTATTACTTGTTATTATTATTATTTTTTAATTTTGTGCTTTTATTTGTTTTCAATATTTGAAAATTTGTTTTCTTTTGTATTATTTTTTGTATGTTTTTTTTCAATATTTGTTTTCTTTTGCATTATTTTTTGTGTTTTTTCTATTATTTTTATTTTTTTGAATATTTGAATTTTTTAATATTTTTTATTGTTTTTTTCTTATTTTTTTTTACAAGTTAATTTTGTTTTTTTTTTTTTTTTTTACTTTTTCTTATTGTTTTTTTTCTTTTTTTTTATATATATTTTTATATATTTGATTTTTTTTGTCATATTTTTTTATTTTATTTTTTATGTTTTATTATCTACATGAAAATCACAAACATTAAAAAAAAATATCTACACTTAACACATTAGAAAATTTGAAGTGTAAAAAATAAACCCTCTAAACAAAAAGAGTTGATATTGCATTAACACTTTTCAAAAGCAAGATGTAAATCACTAACAAAAAAAATGATCATACTAGATACATGAAAAAATTAAAGTGTCAAAAATAAACCCTATAAAAAAATTTGTGTTGGTGTTACATCAACACATATAAAAAATAACACGAAAATCACTAACAATTTTTTTGTTTTCATACTAGATACATAAAAAATATTAAAGTGTCAAAAATGAGTCCTCTAAAAAAATTGTGTTGATGCTGCATCAACACTTTTCAAAATCAGCATCAAAATCACTAACATTTTCAAAAAAAGTTCATACTTGATACATAATAAAAATTTAAACTGCCAAAAATATGCTAAAAAAAATGTTTATTTTGAATCACCACTTTTCAAAATCGAGTGATTTTTTGCTACCTCAAAAAAATGTGTACTAGGTCATAGCATAACTTAGACTAAAACATATATATATATATATATATATATATATATATATATATATATATATATATATATATATATATATAGAACATGATCTACACAGAGAGAACTAAGTTTTTCATATTAAAAATTTACTTCTTTATGCAAAATTATATATTTTTATTATTTTTGAAAGCTTAGTGTTTCAATTGTATTTTGGAGACACATGAGTTCACGTAAGATTTTCTTCAACTCTTTAAATATATTGAAAAACCAAGAGTACCCTTTTGAAGAGGACTCGTAGAAGGAGCTAGCCATAATTTTTGAAATTTTTTTCTTGTGACTATTTTATGTTATTGATTTTTTATTCAACCCCTTTGAAACTGTACAAAAAAAATAAAAATTATGTTTAAAACAAATTAGATGAAAAATGTCATATCAATTCGAAAGTGTCAAATTAATATGACATTGTATAGATGATTCTGTTACGAATCCAACATGATCAACTCCACTACTTAAGGACAAATTCTTTCTTAAATCCACTAGGGTACAAAATGGGGTTGCAGAGAAATCTGTAAAAGGGGTGTTCAAACCATAAGTTTTAGGACTTCAGGAGATTGATCGATCATTTAAATTAAAAATACAAATTTCTCGATCGAGCATTAAATTTACCCTCCATTGATTCGTATACGTGGTTAACCAACAACTCAATCAGCCATTAAAAAGTGTAATCCACCAACCCCCTACCAACTTTTATTAATGTTACTAAGGGTAAATGATACAGCTGAAGGGATTAGATGAGCCTATAGCTCAATCAAGCCTTTGCCATCAACAAATAAATTGGTGTCTAAATTCGATTATATAAAAAAGAGAAGCAAACATTCATTCATAGAGAAATATCAGAGTGTGAAAGTTACACAAAGATTCACAACAACATGGGAAATTGGAGATTTGGGTCTAGAAAAGAAAAGAAATTTCCATCCACAGAGGAAATATGAGAGAAATCTAGTGAAAGGATGAGAAAAATACATCAGACATCGATAGATCAAGAAGATAACGCAATTCATGAAATTCATGCAAATATAGGTAACTCAAATTATCTAACTTCTCATATTACTTTCTCCATATTGTATACATTAGGAAATATGATTGAAAACCATAAACAAATGGAGATTTAAACAATAAAACTAAGATAAATAAGCATCGAAAGTAATACCATCTATTTAAAATTGAGATGTAACAAAAACTCAAGAAAACCACTTGAAACATTGCAAATTATTTAAAACCACTTGAAACCATGCAAATTATTGAAAACTACTTAAACTATGGTTTATTGGAATTTTTTGAAAATTGGAATTTTTTGAAACCACTTGAATTCATGAAAATTATAAACCACCCTTGAATTGTAATGGTTTAAGATAAACGACAGAAACTAAGGATGTGATTTCACCAAAGGAAACCATTGGAGCATGATATCCATATATTATTTACATGAATTACAATTCATGGTGGTTTATTTACAAAAGGGATTAATAAAAATGGTTGTCACATAGGTGCTCCAAAACCTATAAACATTAGCTTGATTAATGTTTGATAACCCACGTAGGAGTTAAAAGAGAAAAATTGTGTCAAGATCTAGAAGGAGCAAGAATATCCCTACTTCCAATCTGCATGAACAGAGAAGACATTCTTTGTTAAACATATATAGCAATATTAAAATTTCATAACATTGATCATCATATATAACATCTAATGGTTATTTTAATTCCGAATGATGGTACCTACCTTTCAAAACCTCACAAGTTTCTTCTTTCAATTCTCCCATGAAGGTTATGATAATTTTTATAAGGAACAAATTTTTTAAAGACATACAAGATGTAATGTAGATTCATGCTTGCACAAAAAGGAGCATGATATTGGATATAACTATTATGATCCATGGAAGACTTATGTGATTAATCAATATTAAATTCATAAATAATAAATGTAAAAGAAATAATTAACATGCATGTATTCATGATATGTTACAAGTGTTTACAATGTTAATCTTTTTAAACTGTGGAAATATAATGTCGATTTAATTCATCTACTTGTTTCTCAACATGTAATCCTAGAATATATTGCACACTTTGGTTCAAAAGTAAAAAATAGGATTTCTTTATTTTAAACTTTTTCAATATTTGATTAAAATAATTAAAACCATACAAGACATTGGATATCCATCTTTGCACATGCATAAAAAAGGTTCCTTGTAGAAACATATCCTTCTTTAAATCCTCTTACCCTTCAATGTGCCCTAGTTGATTGTTGTGCTGCAATTTCTATGTACATTCTCCCAAAAAAGACTCAAATTATTTTTTCCCCTCTTCACCAAAAATTATAACAATGTACACTCATTGTTTATAATACCTTGAAGCATCTTCCTTGTCTTCTAAATCCACTAAAACCTCTATTTCTTGATTTATTTCCATTTCCTTATCAACAATTTCATTGTACTTCTCATCCCACATTTCTTCCACTTTTTATTTGGAATTGTGAAATTATCTATAGTTATGATAAGTTATTCCTTCAAGAAAGTTGTTCTTAATATTGTTTCATGGTAATTTTAGTTACACATTTTAAAACGTTAAATGATTTGGTGCTTCTAATGAAGATTTTTTTTTCCAACTAATTTGATTTTGTATAGTAGGCTTTCAAATATTAACATGCTTAAAAATTAGTCGAATATGTTCCTTATTGTATCATGGAGTCTATATTTATGAATTGTATGGTTTTTCAATAACAATTTATCATATAGTTGATCAAATTTGTATAAATTTATAGATATAGATTTTATTTTATCTCATGAAATAAATTTAGCCCTTCAATTTCGTAATCACTAGCTTGATTGTTTAGGAATATCCTATTCTCTCATATTCAAAAGAATTTCTATGTAATTAACTAGTTTAAGTAATAATTTCCACTAAAATATGTATTTAGAAGTTTCCTATATAAGAATTTAAACTTAATTTCTACTAGTCTTTAGTTCAACAACCTTGCAAATTATTATACAAATGAGTAGATTTAAATAATTGACAGTGGATTTAAATAATCAAAATTTTTGTATATGATATATATGAACAAAAATATAATACTTTCCTTGTTATAGTATGGATCACTTTTAGTTTTGGAATTATACAGTGTTTTGAAGAAATAAAAATTTGTCACTAAGAATAAGTAAATTTGAAAAAGGTCTTAAAATGCTTCACTTTGTTGTAGAACTCACTTTTCGTTTAGGATTTATATAGTCTATTGAAGAAACAAAAAATTGTTGCTAAGAAGAACTAATTTTGAGAGAGGTCAAATGCTTCACTTAGTAAATGGAGACAATATTCTTATGATCTGTCAAATTATTTTAAAAAAACGACAATACTGTATTTTATTAACCGTTTATAGAAATATATTTAACCACACATTATAACTATATAATACATATTTCACACATACTTTCAATTCAAACACTTTGTATGTTCACTAGATTCACCTTGCACACAACATCACTACTAACCAATTTTATTTACTAACCATTACAAGTATATTAATTGAGGCTTATATTTCACTTTCAAATGATGCACTCAAAAATATGCTCAAATAGTATAATTAGGAAAGAAGCAAGTGGTCCATAATCCACATATCATTTCTTTTCTTGCAAGAAACAAAAATAGCATAATGTAATTAGGGGATTGTCCCAAAACATCATGGACCACATATCCACATAATTGCAATTCAAACACAATGTACATGCACTAGATTCACCTTGCACACACCATCACTACTAACCAATTTTTTTGGCTAACCAGTAGAAATAGAGTAATCACTTATATGTTACTTTGAAAATTTTCACACAAATATATGCTGACATAGTATAATTAAGAAAGAAGTAAGTGACCTATCATCCACACATCATTTATTTTCTTTCAATGAATGAACATTACATAGTTTACTTAAGGGAATTGTAGAGGATCACCACATATCCACATCAATTCACACTTTGTATGCTCACAATTTCACTTGTACACACATTCACCCTACACACTAAGCTCACTTAAAACTTGTATAAAGGGTATCTTCTTTCTGAAACCTTTGTACCTAATTTATTTGAGCTTATATTTTGTTGCACACCCTAAGTGAAGAAAATCCTTTCTAAAAACAATGTTAACCTAAACACTAAATTCCCCACATGTGCGATACGATAATTTATAGTTTATGCTAGGACCATGGCGATAGGTAGTAGATAAGTTGTCATGGTCATTTTTGATGCAGGAGCATCCTACTCAAATGTCATTGTTTATTTGGTTGATTTAGGGGGTGATGTTTCTCATAATTATTTTATAAATTATGCAAATTTGAAGAGGAAAATATGAGTGTGTGGTTTATTGTAAATATTCTCTTGTAATTGACAATATGAGAGGAGTTGGGTTGTATAGATATGTTAGGGATTATATAGAAATTAGTTGAGTCAAAAGAGGGATAAGATATTTTAGGGATTTAGTTGAGTAACCTATGGACGAAATCATGGATTTAGAATAATCCATAACTATGTAATTAACCCTATAAATGTAAGCCTACATATGAGGATAGATAGGATAGGATACAGAGGATGGGAGAAGTAGCGATAAAGGAAAAGACAGAGATGGGTGTGAAGAAATGTGTGAGGGTCATTTCAAATGCAGAAATCAGGCCAAGTATTTTATGTATATAGTTTTATTAATGAAAGAAAATTTTCATTATGTTATTTCACCTTGGATGATTGTTGATTGATTGAATTCCTGTTGAAGTCTTGGATAAGAGATTAGCTCCTTTAATGTTCTATGTTGAAGCAATTCTACTATTCTGAAGGACAATTGTAATAAGTCGAATCTTTAGATCTGAAAAAAGAGGCCTGTGATGTCGATTCTATGATTAGGTAAGGTTTGTAGATGAATAGATGAATCTGTTTCTGTGTGAAGTTTAGTGTGAATCATTAGTCGAGAACTCCATACAAGAATCCAGTTGAACAAGAGAGAGAAATCGTGATTATCATGATGATCTGATCGAAGTTAAAGTAGTTATGTGTATATTAATTCATTAAATCCATTTGTTATAGTGATCTTTGGATCGGGAGGATCAAAGATTTGGATCTGATTGAGCTAGGAGAACTCTGTTTCACACAATATGTAATTGGGGAAATTTGAACTAGAATGGAATCCGTGCATTTCTTTTTCAGAGACAACTTAGTAAGATTTGTGTTAACACCTGAATTCGACCATTCTAGGAATGAAATCAAGATGCTAATTCCCTGTTCGAAACCAAAAGGAAGTTTGTTCAGCAACCACAATGGGGGTAGGAGAGTACGAGATGCCATGATTGTGGTCGAAGGCCCGCATTCAATCAAAACTCTCAATCTCAATTTCAACGCTTATGTCACAGTCAATTACGGGGGTTAAGTTGTTTCCAAACCGTGTGTTAATTGAAGAACCGCAGACCGCTAGATAACTATTAATGTTGGCCGTTGGATTAATATCGCATTGCATCATTCATGCGTGAATGAACCCTGGTTGAGAGAAATTGCGATATGCGATGTGCGATGATCAGGTGGATCAACAACCGTCAGATTGATTTGTAAGATCAACGGCGTAGAGTGAAGCGCCTTTGCAAAAAGGGAAAGTCAACATAGGAAGTCAATATGGGACTGATTGCTATTCAATTACGATTGTTGTTCAATTGTTGTTCACTTGTTGTCCAGTTGTTGTTCAGTTGTTGTTTAGTTGCTATTTAGCTGTTGTTCAATTGCGATTGCTATTCAATTCCTGATTGTTGTTCAATTGAGATTGTTGTTCAATTGTCATTGCTGTTCAATTCCCGATTGTTGTTCAATTGCACTTTGATGTCTGGTCTTGTGTGCATTCAAGTGGTACCGGTGTTCATTGGTGGATTATCTGTAGAAATGTTGTTTGTTGATTGGTCAGGTTTTTGTTAAAACCCACCAATAGAAACACTTCCGATTTGTATAGGTGGGCCATAACCCACAGGCTCACGTAAGGTGATTATGAAAACTAGGGAAATTTCCTTTAGGAAGTTTTTCCTGCGTCAAAGTGGTATTCGAGCAAGGATGTTCTTGCTTATGGAGATTTATGATTACAAAGGTATGAAATTTTGCAGCAGTTGAGTGAATGGAAAAGTTTGGCAATAGACTACAGCAGTAAGACTTTAGGAAGAACTTTGGTAAGTTCTGAGAGATTGTAGTAGAACCTCATTCCAGCTGAGGCTTGGAATAGATAGGGACAGAGGAGTCCTTAAGAGAAGTGAGTGTAGTAACCAGAGAGAGAGAGCAAGATTTCTTAGTGCAAGTTCTAAGGGAAAGAGAACTTGGAAACAAAGTAGAGGAGAAGCTTGGTGAGAAGATCAACTCAGAAGGAAGTTGATTGGTTGCAGGTGCAGACGTTGACATAGAAGAGAAGATGGCTATGGAAAGTCATATGGAAGGTTCAAAAGAATGCTACAAGAAGAAGGAAAAGGGTGCTAAAATAATCCGCAGGAAACGGATGAGTCAAGCGGAGCTTGACAAGGAGATGGTTGAGATAAGAGAAGAACTCTACGTGTTAAAAATGTTGCTAGAGGAAAACCAATGACTAGGTTGGGTATCAAAGAAGAAGCCAATGAAGTGGCATAAATTATGGAAAAGGCTACAATAGAGGCAAGTAAAGTGGCTGGTGGATAAACTCAGAGAAGCAAAGTCAGAAATGGAAGTTTCCATTTGTGGACTAGAACAGGGTGAAATTTTGGGTGAAGAGGATAATGAGAGATTAGTTGAAGATCTCATGGACTATTGGAATAGTTCAGAACAATTCAAAGATATGTTGACGAGGGAAGCAGATGAGGCTATGAACCCATGTGTTTTTAAATCTCATAGTTTGTGTGTGTTTGCAGGATGTGCAGAAGATGATGGACAGTCTGGTGAAACTGTCACAAAGATGAATAAAGCTTTTGAGGTGAAGTATGATGGAGAATTCCTTTTAGAGGAGGAAGGGATTTATTTATTGCAGTAGAAAGAATTCATAGATGAATTTCTATTTACTGTAAGACAGTCAGTTGAAGTTGTTATGGACCAAAAGCATAATGAAAATTTCGTAGTGGTATTCCAAGAAGGTAAACAAATGAATTTGTTTAATGAAAGTGACGAAATAATTTTGCATTGTGATGGTACAGAAAACAGGATAACTCAGGAGGATTGCCAGAAGAAGAGTGAATCTAAGAATGAAAGTTGTGATGAAATGATGGAAAGATTTCACATGGAAATAGAGTTCTTGGAAAGATTTCTCAAGGAACCTGAAGGAGAAACGAAGCTTTCAGAACCTAATAAATAAGAGATTGTAGTTACCATGCATGATAAGGATTAAATGTCTCCAACGTTTATAGAGTTAAGTGAATGTTTTGACTCTTCAGTTAATGATGTGGCTGTAGGTATGGGAGACAACATTAATAAATATGATGGTGAAATCAGAGAAATTGAGCAGAGATTATTCGAAGATGAGATGAAAGATCAGAAGTAGTAATAAATTTATCTCCTTAGAGACATGAAGGAAACAAAAGTAGTAATCCAACAGGATAAAAATGGAAGAAACCAACAATTTAAAAGAGATGATAAGCAACATAAGAGTAAATTTGAGGAAGGCATTAGATTGCAGGAGTATAACAATTGGCAGCAAAATGAAGAGCGTGAGATTAGTCTGGCAGTAATGAGAGCAGAAGTAGATATATTAATGGAGTGGCTACAAAGAAAGACAAATGAAGACTGAAGATACAGATGGAGAACGAAGAAATGGGTCAAGTGGAAGCTATTGCAACAGAAGTGGAATGGCAAGATGATAAATGAGTTTAGAGAACTTGAACAAATTCATATTGATTTGTTAGAGAAGGAGAGACTCAAAGGAATTGGGTCATAGTAAAGAGGATCTGTTGAAATCCAGAAGGTCTATGATGGGAGATTGGTAGTTGAAGCATCAATAGAGGGCGAAAGGTCTTGTATTTTTAAAACTAATAATTTGTTGATGAATGCAGGTACAATATCGGATGAGAAATTTGTTACAATAGGGACAGTCAATGACAATAGTTGTGATCAAGAAGAAGTTCTTGATTATTCTTCATTACAAAAAGTTGAGTGTCTAACGCAATTGGAGAAGGAAGCAGTAGACAAAGAGCCAGAGGTCAAAGAAGATAAGATTAGAGAAATTGCAATGGAAGGAGGTGAAGACACTACAAAAAACATGAATCATATTGATGTAATTGAAAAAAAGGAATTACTGCGAGGAATTGGCAGAAGTAATTGCTGTAAAAAGCCGACGAAATCCAGTTGAAAGAGTGAGTGATGCTAGTGATGGTGAGCTTTCAGATTTAGCTCTTATTAATTTCAGCACTACCGAGTTAGCTAATAAAACTATAAGTGCCGATGTAGAGCTAGTTCGAAACCCATTCGAAATTCAAAGACCAGGAAAGTGGGTATTCAAGTATCTACTTTTGGCTCACAAGTCTATATTTCCAGAGGTAAAGAAGGTGTGGCATGGAATGTTTAGAATCATGTTCAATAATTCTCTGAGAATATTATTCTGGGAATTCTGTGCAAAATTACAGAATGAAGTTGATACTTTAAAGGACTAGTAGCAAAACAGAGTTTGGAATCCTGGAGGTAGCAAGTCATTGAGACTTGTGGCTGTCGCATTATTACAGAAAAGTGACAGACATCATAGACAAGAGTCTATGGAAACTTTTCTATATGGGGAGTGTGATGCAGGAGCATCCTGCTCAAACGTTATTGTTTATTTGGTTGATTTATGGGGTGATGTTTTTCTTAATTAACTTATAGATTATGCACATTTTAAGAGGAAAATCTGAGTGTGTGGTTTATTGTAAATATTCCCTTATAATTGAGAAAATGAGAGGAGTTGGGTTGTATATATCTATTAGGGATTATATAGAAATTAGTTGAGTCAAAAGAGGGATAATATATCTTATGGATTTAGTTGTGTGAACTATGGAGGAAATCATGGATTTAGAATAATCCATAACTATGTAATTAATTCTATAAATGTAATCCTGCGTATGAGGATATATAGGATAGGATAGAGTGGATAGGGAGAGGTAGTGATAGAGGAAAAGATAGAGATGGGTGTGAAGAAATGTGTGAGGGTCATTCCAAATGCAGAAATCAGGCCAAGGATTTTATGTGTATAGTTTGATTAATGGAAGAAAGTTTTCATTATGTTATTTCATCTTTGATGATTGTTGATTGATTGAATTCTTGTTGAAGTCTTGGATAAGGGATTAGCTCCTTTAATGTTTTGTGTTGAAGCAATTCTACTATTTTGAAATACCATTGTAATAAGTATAATATTTAGATCTAAAAATCTGCATTGGAGTAGCTTGTGATGTCAATTCCCTGATTGGGTAAGGTTGGTAGATGAATCTGTGTCTATGTGAAGTTTAGTGTGAATCATTAGTTGAGAGCTCCATACAGGAATCTAGTGGAACGAGAGAGAGTGATCATGATTATCATGATGATCTTATCGAAGTTAAAGTAGGTATGTGTATATCAAGTCATTAAATCAATTTGTTATAGTGATCTTTGGATCAGGAGGATCAAATATTTGGATCTGATTGAGCTAGGAGAATTTTGTTTCACACAATATGTAATTGGGGAAATTTGAACTAGAATGGAATCCGTGCATTTCTTTTTCAGAGACAACTCAGTGGAACTACAAAAGAAGATCTGCAATAACACCTGAATTCGACCATTCTAGGGATGAAATCAAGATGCTAATTCTCTATTCAAAACCAAGAGGAAGTCTGTTCAGCAACTGCAGTGGGGGTAGCAGAGTACAGGATGCCCTGATTATGGTCGATGGCCTACATTCAATCATAACCGTTGATTTCAATTTCAACACTTACATCACAGTCAACTGTGGGGGTTAAGTTGTTTCTAAACTGTGTGTTAATTGAAGGGCTACAGACCGTTGGATTTGCTAATGCTAATTGTTGGATTAATATCACATCGCATCATTCATGAGTGAATGAACCCTGGCCGAGAGAAATTGCGATATGTGATGTGTAATGATCAAGTGGATCAACGACCTTCGGATTGAATGGTAAGATCAACTGCGTAGAGTGAAGTGCCTGCGCAAAAAGGGAAAGTTAACGTAGGAATTCAATGTGGGACCAATTACTATTCAATTGTGATTTTTGTTCAATTGTTGTTTAGTTGCTGTTAAGTTTCTGTTCAATTACGATTGCTGTTCAATCCTCGATTGCTGTTCAATTGCGATTGTTGTTCAATTCTGATTGCTATTCAATTACAATTGTTGTTCAATTCCTGATTGCTATTCAATTGTGATTTGATGTCCAGTCTTGTGTGCATTCGGGTGGGAGTGGCATTCATTAGCAGATTATGTGTAGAATTGCTATTTGGTGATTGGTAAGGTTTTTGTTAAAACCCACCAATAGAAATGCTTCTGATTTTTATAGGTGGGCCATAATGCACAGGCTCACATAAGGTGATTATGAAAACTAGGGAAATTGACTTTAGGTGATTTTTCTTAGGTCAAAGTGGTATTAGAGAAAGGATGTTCTCGCTTACGGAGATTTATGATTACAAAGGTATGAAAGTTTGTAGTAGTTGAATGAATGGAAAAGTTTGGCACAAGACTACAATAGTAAGACTATAGGAAGAACTTTTGGAAGTTCTTAGAGATTGTAGCAAAACCTCATTCTATCTGAGGCTTGGAATAGACAGGGACAGAGGAGTCCTTAAGAGAAGTGAGTGTAGCAACCAGAGAGAGAGCAAGATTGCTCAATGCAAGTTCTAAGGGAAAGAGGACTTGGAAACCAGGTAGAGGAGAAGCTTGGTGAGAAGATAAACTCAGAAGGAAGTTGATTGGTTGTAGGTGTAGAAGCTCACACAGAAGAGAGGGTGGCTAAGGAAAGTAATATGGAAGGTTTAGAAGAAGGCTACAAGATGAAGGAAAAGGGTGCTAAAACAATCTGCAGAAAATGGATGAGTCAAGTGGAGCTTGACAAGGAGATGGTTGAGATAAGAGAAGAACTCAATGTGTTAACAATGTTGCTAGAGGAAAACCAAAGACTAGGTTGGGTATTAAAGAAGAAGCCAGTGACGTGGCATAAGTTACAGAAAAAGCTATAGCAGAGGCAAGTAAAGTGTCTTGTGGAAAAATTCAGAGAAGTAGAATAAAAAATGGAAGTTTCCATTTGTGGACTAGAACAGGGTGAAATTTTGGGTGAAGAGGATAATGAGAGATTAGCTGAAGATCTCATGGACTATTAGAATAGTTTAGAACAATTCGAATATATGTTGACGAGGGAAGCAGATGAGGCTATGAAGGCTTGTGTTTTTAAATCTCATAGTTTGTGTGTGTTTGCAAGATGTGCAGAAGATGATGGACAGTCTGGTGAAACTGTCATAAAGATGAATCAAGCTCTTGAGGTGAAGTATGATGGAGAATGCCTTTTAGAGGAGGAAGGTGTTGATTTATTACAGTAGAAAGAATTCATAGATGAATTTTTGTTTGGTGTAAGATAGTCAGTTGAAGTTGTTATGGACCATAAGCATAATGAAAATGCTATAGTGGTATTCCAATAAGGTAAACAAATGAATTTGTTTAATGAAATTGATGAAACAATTTTGCAATGTGATGGTACAAAAAACAGGATAACTCAGGAGGATTGCCAGAAGAAGAATGAAGCTGAGAATGAAAGTTGTGATGAAATGCTAGAAAGATTTCACATGGAAATAGAGTTCTTGGAAATATTGCTCAAGGAACCTGAAGGAGAAATCAAGCTTTCAGAACCCGGTAAAGAAGAGATTGTGGTTACCATGCATGATAAGGATTAAATGTCTCTAACGTTTATAGAGTTAAGTGAATGTTTTGACTCTTCAATTAATGATGCGGCTGTAGGTACGAGAGACAACATTAATAAATATGATGGTGAAATCAGAGAAATTGAGCAAAGATTATTTGAAGATGAGATGAAAGATCAGAAGCAACAAGAAAGTTATGTCCTTAGAGACATGAAGGAAACAGAAGTTGTAATCGAGTAGGATAAAGATGGAAGAAACCAACAATTTAAAAGAGATGATAAGCAACATAAGAGTAAATATGAGGAAGGCATTAGATTGCGAGAGTATAACAATTGGCAGCAGAATGAAGAGTGTGAGATTAGTCTGGCAGTAACGAGAGTAGCAGTAGATATATTAACAGAGTGGCTACAAACAAAGACAAATGGAGACTGAAGATACAGTTGGAGAACGAAGAAACATGTCAAGTTGAAGCTATTATGATAGAAGTGGAATGGAAAGCTGATAAATGAGTTCAGTGAACTTGAATAAATTCATATTGATTTGTTAGAGAATGAGAGACTCAAGGGAATAGAGTCACAACAAAGAGGATTTCCTGAAATCTAGAAGGTCTATGATGGGAGATTGGTACTTCAAGCATGAACACAGGGTGAAAGGTCTTATATTTTTAAAACTAATAATTTTTTGATGAATGCAAGTACAGTATCAGATGAGAAATTTGTTACTATAGTGACAATCAATGACTATAGTTGTGATCAAGAAGAAGTTATTGATTATCATTCATTATTGAAATTTGAGTGTCCAACACAATTGGAGAAGGAAGTAGCAGACAAAGAGCCAGAGGTCGAAGATGATAAGATAGAATAAATTGCAACAGAAGGAGGAGAAGACACAACAAAAAACATCAGTCATATTGATGTAATTAACAAAGAGGAATTACTTTAAGGAATTGACAGAAGTAATTGCTGTAAAAAATTGACTAAATCCAGTTGACAGAATGAGTGATGTTGATGATGGTGAGCTTTCAGATTTAGCACTTATTAATTTCAACACTATCGAGTTAGCTGATAAAACTATAAGTGTTGATGTAGAGTTAGTTCGAAATCCATTCAAATTCAGAGACCAGGAGAGTGGGTATTCGAGTTTCTACTTGTGGTTCACAAGTCTATATTTCCAAAGGTAAAGAAGGTGTGGCATGGAAATTCAAGAATCATGTTCAATAATTCTCTGAAAATATTATTCTCGGAATTCTGTGCAAAATTACAGAATGAAGCTGATACTTTAAAGGACTAGTGGCAAAATAGAGTTTGGAATCCTCGAGGTAGCAAGTCACTGAGACTTGTGGCTATCGCATTATTACAGAAAAGTGACAGACCTTAGAGACAAGAGTCTATGGAAACTTTTCTACAAGGGGAGTCTGATGCAGGAGTATCCTATTCAAATGTCATTGTTTATTTGGTTGATTTAGGGGGGTGATGTTTTTCTTAATTATTTTAGAAATTATGCACATTTTAAGAGGAAAATTTGAGTGTGTGGTTTATTGTAAATATTCCCTTATAATTGAGAATATGAGAGGATTTGGGTTGTATAGATATGTTAGGGATTATATAGAAATTAGTTGAGTCAAAAGAGGGATAAGATATTTTATGGATTTAGTTGAGTGACCTAGGGAGGAAATCATGGATTTAGAATAATCCATAACTATGTAATTAATTCTATAAATGTAAGCCTCCGTATGAGGATAGATATGATAGGATAGAGAGGATAGGGAGAAGTAGTGATAGAGGAAAAGATAGAGATGGGTGTGAAGAAATGTGTGAGGGTCATTTCAAATGCAGAAATCAGGCCAAGCATTTTATGTATATAATTTGATTAATGAAAGAAAGTTTTCATTATGTTATTTCATCTTGGATGGTTGTTGATTGATTGAATTCCTATTGAAGTCTTGGATAAGGGATTAGCTCCTTTAATGTTCTGTGTTGAAGCAATTATACTATTTTGAAAGACCATTGTAATAAGTCAAATCTTTAGATCTGAAAATATGCATTGAAGAAGCCTGTGATGTCGATTCTTTGATTGGGTAAGGTTGGTAAAAAAATCTGTGTCTATGCGATGTTTAGTGGGAATCATTAGTCGAGAGATCCATACAGGAATCTAGTGGAACGAGAGAGAATGATCATGATCATCATGATGATCTAATTGAATTTAAAGTAGTTATGTGTATTCTCTAACTTAGTAACTGGATAACCCACAGTAAAAACCATTTTTCGTCAGCATTTCAAATCCCAACAGGGATCCATCATCAGGAGTTCTTTGAATGATGAAAGTAGAAGCGCTTGAATGAGGGTTTTAAATAGTTTTTAATAGCTTTGACGTGAGAAGTTTTAAATGGGTGTCGGTCTGTTTTAATTATTTTTATTTATTATAATCCTTATTATTTATGTGTATATTAAGTCATTAAATCCATTTGTTATAGTGATCTTTGGATCAGGAGGATCAAAGATTTGGATCTGATTGAGCTAGGATAACTCTATTTCACACAATACGTAATTGGGGAAATTCGAACTAGAATGGAATCCGTGCATTTCTTTTTCAGAGACAACTCAGTTGAACTACGAAGGAAGATATGTGTTAACACCTGATTTCGATCATTCTAGGAAAGAAATCAAGACGCTAATTCTCTGTTCAAAACCAAGAGGAAGTCTGTTCAGCAACCATAGCAGGGGTAGGAGAGTACGAGATGCCCTAATTGCGGTTGAAGGCCCACATTCAATCACAACCGTCGATCTCAATTTCAATGCTTACATCACAGTCAACTGTGGGGGTTAAGTTGTTTCTAAACCATCTATTAATTGAAGGGCCGTAGACCATTGGATCACTGTTGATGCTGATCGTCGGATTAATATCACATTGCATCATTCATGATTGAATGAACCCTAGCCGAGAGAAATTGCGATATGCAATGAGTGATGATAGGGTGGATCAACTACCGTTGGATTGAATGGTAAGATCAAGGGTGTAGAGTGAAGTGCCTGTGAAAAAAGAGAAAGTCAACATAGGAAGTCAACATGGGACCGATTGCTATTCAATTGCGATTGTTGTTCAATTGCTGCTCAGTTGTTGTTCAATTGCTGTTCAGTTGTTGTTCAATTACGATTGATGTTCAATTATCAATTATTGTTCAATTGCGATTGATGTTTAATTGCGATTATTTTTCAATTCCTTATTACTGTTCAATTGCTATTTGATGTCCGATCTTGCGTGCATTCGAGTGGGACCCGCCTTCATTGGCGGATTATGTGTAGAAATGTTGTTTGGTGATTGGTCAGGTTTTTGCTAAAACCCATCAATACAAACACTTCCAATTTGTATAGGTGGGCCATATCCC
This sequence comes from Pinus tabuliformis, assembly GCA_031772625.1. NCBI lineage: Eukaryota > Viridiplantae > Streptophyta > Pinopsida > Pinales > Pinaceae > Pinus > Pinus tabuliformis. Next base: position 1,383,442,754 of record CM062818.1, on the reverse strand, counting down.
ACAGGATCACGTAAGGTGATTATGAAAACTAGGGAAATTGACTTTAGGCGGTTTTTCCTGTGTCATTTTTTCATATTGAAACATAGAAAGTTGTATTTTAGGGATCTTAAAACCCTACATCATCCAATGCAAAATTTAGTACATGGATAGAAAACTGTGAAGGGTGTAAGGCCTAGGTGGCAGATTATCATGGAACTTCATGTTGTCTCCCAACATGTGGTAGGGGTTATGGGTCTTAAATTGACAACCAAAATTTGTGATTCATCCATTCCCACTGGATGCAGGTAACTTAGTGGTCAAATCTTAGGGCATCATTCCCTATAGGTTGGGTGAAAGAGCACTTAGACCTGAGGTGAACTTATTCAGGCTACTAGAAGCATCACAATCTCTTTTGGGACATAGCCCTAGTACGTTTCGCCACTATAACCCTCTTTATACCTTGGTTGGTTTTTTGGTTGCTGGAAGCATCACCAATGACATTTATGACATTGTCCGAGTACTCTATTCTAAAATATTCACAAGGACAAGTTACTACTTGAGTGGAAGGATGTTAGGTATTTTTATGAATTTTTCTCATACACAAAACCTCAAATTAACCTTTTTTGTTGATTTTTCACATATTAGAATTAAAGGGAAAATTAACCATTTATTTCTCACTTTGTCTTATGTATGTGATTCATTTGGTTTTCCTAAATAAAATGTAAGTGTCCAGATGTGCCTAAAAATGCATTAGTCTCAGGTGTTGTTGATTTCTTTCCTTTCTTTCCAACTGATTTCTTTCTCAGATTAGAATGTTTATCATTATTTATATGATTCGTAGGGATTCTATAATATTTATGTTCCTCCTACATAAAATTCACATTATCATGAAAATTATTTTACGGTTCATACATGTTGAATTCTTTTACCTTTCATCATATTATGAATCACCATTTTTGTTGATAGAGTGATCGATACTTTTACTGACCTTCTCTCTTTTCTGACCCATCTTTCCCTAATCTCGAAACCCTTTCTTTCCATGTTTCATTTTTGTCAATTTGACTATAACCCTAGGGTTTGAAAATTGATTTTTATTGGTTGAGCTTGAATATGTTTACCTTTCATCATATTCTGAATCACCCTATTTTTTGACAGATGTTAGATTTCACACTGCTCTATGTTGATTCAATTACTTTAGCCCACTTCAATTCTTCAATTAGTAATCTTTTCAATAACAATTGATATTTCCAATCATTGATAGTCATTGAAGATAGAACAACAAATGCAATAACAAATGAGACAATAAAAATGTTAACAAGAGACACCAGATTTGGTCAAAGACTAAGGAAAAACCCACTATGGGAAAACCCTTTGTAATTCTTCTTCTATTAGATTGTTATAAAATGTTCAGTAGAGAGTACAATGAGGCCAATAAAAAATAATGCAGCAAAATTAACCCAACACTAGTTATAAATATGTTCCCAAACAACAACCTAGATCTAAGTCAACTAGACCTAACTTCGGTCAACTACGGTCAACTTTACTCAACTGTCAAATTTTAGCCTATCAGCGCAACCACATGGAGGAAGAGTTGTACATGCAGTTGAGACTTTCCAACCACTCCCTTGAGCCTACTAGACAACAGTTGTGATCGAAAATGTCTTTTGATGAGCCTACTATTATGACCCAGAAACCTTAGAACACGTGCAAGCATTAGACCCTATATTTTTTTACTTGTGTGAACCTCTTTCATTGACCCAGTCTTAGACGTGTGTGAACCAATCAATGAAGAAGAGAAGAAGAATATTCTTGGTGATGTCCAAATAAGATTGAGTTCACTTCTACTTATAGACTTCAAAGGGTGTCCAATTTCATGTTAGGGCCTACCTTTCCAAATGTTCATATGTGGGATTTTCTTCATAAGTCCACTTTCCCTTATCCAAATTGAGTGCTTCAATATTCAAATTTGGTCCCATTGAAAAGAGGAATCTAGTAACATAGTTTGAATTTGTCATTGAGATTCTAAATTAAGACTCCCTCTCAGATAGAGATGAATTCTAGCTACATCATGTAATAACCATGTGTATCCTATCATCATATCATGTCCTGATTCTGCTCAACTCTATCTACTGAAACATTCCTGAATCTAAACAAGAATAATCATTGGGGAGAACTATATACCATAATATATATTATAAAAGAGAACATCTCAATATGAGACATTATCAAGGAGAAAATATGAACCTAAATCTACATCGAGGAGCACATCTCAACCTGAAATCTCATGGGGGAGTAACATCTTCAACCCCACATCGAGAAATAGGTGAAATAGGGGAGCACATATAAACCCATCCTATTTCCCATTGATTTTCACAACAATTTCACTCAATATTCTAGTGGTAGAACACCAACATCATAATCAACTTAGGTTGTATGCCCCCAAGTACACTCTCAACCCATTCACCAAATAGGGAGTGATAATCTGAACAAGCCCATATTGTGGGTATGATGCCGATTGGGATATACTTTACAAAGATGAATATAGGGGTGCTAACATCTCTAACCCTATGGGTGACAGATAGGGGAGAAACATATATGACCCTATTATCCACAGATCACTCAACCCCAGGAGCCCTCTATCTCAATTCCTCACCCTGGGAGCTAAAATAGGGGGAAAAGTTGACTCATTGTTCTTGATTTTTGATGCCCCTTATCAAGAGGGGTCACATCCATCAATATAAGCTACTCTCTAAAGACAAAGAAACTTACCTTCTGGTAAATCCTTCATGAGAATATCTACAATTTACTCATATGTCGATATGCGATCAAGTCTAACGCCTCCCTTTTGCACCATGTCTCGAATGAAGTGTTATCATATCTCTATGTGCTTAGAATTTTCATTAAATATGGGATTCTCTATCAGAAGGATCCCACTCTCATTTTTGCAATATATCACTGTAGTGTCTATGACCTATTGAAATAGCTCTCTAAAGAGCTAACTCAACCAAACTGCTTCACAACTAGCCATGCTAGAGCAATGTACTTTTCCCTGGTGGTACTCAATTCTATAAACTTCTGCTTATTATTTATCTACGATATCATGGAAGATCCAAGACTAAAACAACATCCATACGTACTCTTCCTCTCAGCAAAGTTTCTTTCCCAGCCATCATTAGTGTATCCATGAAGCTGAAAATATCTGGCAAAATATATCAGACCAAGAGTGATCGTCCCATGCAAATATCTCAAATTTTTTTTGGAAGTGATTGAATTTGCATGGAGAGGCTTGATCATGAATTGACTCAACTTGTTCACTGCATAGCATATGTCTGGATAGGTTTTCACTAAGAACATCAGAGCCCTAATCAATTATCTATAATTGGATGGATTCACCAAATTTGGTCTAGTAGCTTCTCAACATTACTTCCTGAAGTTCATTTCCATTGGTGTGGGAAAGGACTTGCATTATGTCATTCTATATCTCTCTAACAACTTCATGACATATTTTCCTTGTGAAAGGAAAATCTTACTAGGCCTTTGCCACACCTCATGGCCTAGAAGGTAGTGCATGAGTCCAATGTCCTTCATCTCAAATTGAGAGGCTAACTCCCTCTTACACTTGATCATTAGGGGCTCACTACTTATTAATAATAGATCATAAATATATACAACCAAAATTAATGCCTTACCTTGGACCATGTTAGGCCCCTATACTAGTAGTGTAACCCCTTATTGTTATTAGTACAACACCCTTATTATATTGTTGTGCCCATGTAGTCCTCATATTGTTATTATTGTGACCCATAGAAGCCCACTATTGTTATTATTGTGCCCTTACATTATTATTGTTATGTCGGCTTTGATTATATTATGACCCCTTAGACTCCTATATATAGAAAGGAGGTCTTGTCATTTGTATCATCGAAGAATTGTTCATTTTTGTAATGTAAAGGAGGTTTCCCCCTCCAAGAGGCTTATTTGTAAGGCATTTATCTATATTTTCTATCTTTTTGTGAGCTAGTTTCATAACATTTGGTATTAGAGCTTTGGATTCTAGGGTTTCGCTGCTCGAAACAAGCCATCGTGGAATTTTCGGTATAAATTTTTCTCTACAAAGTTTCAGAAGCTAAACAAAAATCCCATTTGAGAAGAGATCTGTCTGAACCATGGGTTTGAATTTTAGATCTTGTCTTGCTATATTGTCAGATGTATGATCTGAGGAAGTTAGGGTTTTTGCAAGCTCCAGAATTTTTACTCAGGTCATTGTGGAATTTTCACTATAATATTTTTCCTACAAAGGTTCAGACTCTGAAATTAGAAACCATTGGAGCTGAAATCTTGGTGAAGCTCGAGTCCAAATATTATATATTTTCGCGCTATATTTTCAGAGATCAAGTTTAAGGAAGTTAGGGTTTTTTAGACTCCTAAATTACATTCTAAATAGGTGACCTTGGTAACATCGTCATCACTTTGTCTCTGAGCAACAAATTGAAATTTCGTAAGAAGTTATAGAAAGTGGATAGACTGTAGCTTTTTGTGTATATTTTTTAGATCCGAAGGTTGAAACAGTGACACGTGGCACGACGTACAAGTTTGTTCTACTGAAACATTATATAATCAGGTCATCTTAGAAGGTTGGGCATAACAATTTATTGGAGAATCAAATTCTGATCACACTTGTGGGGTTAGAAAGAGGACTTAGAGGGATATTGCAGGACACAATTTTGGAACTTGGAGATCTAAAATTACTGAGTTAAGATCAAGCTCCTAAAATCAAGAAAAGGTAATATGAGGAAGTTTGATTGTAAGGATCTGATAAATTGGATACTACAGATGGAGAAATATGTTGATCTTCATGAGGTTCAATGGTTATAAAAGGTACATATTGCATATTTATATTTAGAACCAAATCTTTTTTTTATGGTATAAAGGGCTTTGTTCTCGTAAATCACTTGTCAATTGGTAAATTTTCACGGAAGAAATGGTAGCACATTATGAGGATACAAAGAGTAACACCTTCTTTAGCCAATTGATAAATCTCGAACAAAAGGGTTCAATGGTAGAGCACATTGAGGACTTTCAAAAATTGAGTATAAGGGTAAATGATATTCCATAGAAGCAAAGGATTGATGTCTTCATAGGGAGATTAAAGGATAACATTCAACATGAGGTTTGTCTTTGGGAACCTGATTCATTGGAGAAGGCATTCAGGTTGGCAAGAAAAATTGAAAGAGAAATTATGGAAACAAGGAATCCCACCACTCACGACTATAATTATGGAAGTGTTTTTTCTCCTAGCATTCCACAACTGACAAGGTTTACACGACAACAATTGGAAGAAAAAATTGAAAAAGGGATTTGTTACAATTGTGATAACAAATACACCAAAGGTCATAAATGTGCTTAGAAGAATTTATTTTACATAGATTATGAAGATGAGGAAGAAAAGGATCAAGAAACATCAAAAGAAGAGGATATACAGTAGGAACCAATCCTAGAGAAAGAAGAAATGAATCTGACCATATCTTGTAAAGCATTGGAAAGAATTAGCACTCCTCAAACTCGCAAGATAGAAGGACATATCAATAAGAAAAAGGTTCAAGAAGTGAAATATCACATCGAGAAAGAAGAAATGAATCCGACCATATATTGTAATGCATTGGTCGGAATTACCACTCCTAAAACTATCAAGATAGAAGGACATATCAATAAGAAAAATGTTCAAGCAGTGAGAGATCACATCGAGCATCAAGAAATGAATCCAACCATATCTTGTAAAGCATTGGAAGAAATTACAACTCCTCAAATTCTCAAGATAGAAGGACATATCAAGAAGAAAAAGATTCAAGCAGTGAAAGATCACATCGAGCATCAACAACAGGTTCTCTAACTTTTAAAGGATAATGCCACTTTGGTGTAGAATTGAATGAAACAACGAGAAAATCAACATCACATTGAAAGAAGTTTTGATGTAGGCGATTGGGTATTTTTATGGCTACATCTCAAGCAAGATATTTATGAGAAGGAAATGTTGGCAATACTACATGCACTTAAGAAATGGCAATCTTACCTAATGGGAACAACTTCAAGGTAAAAATGGATCATGATAGTCTTAAATGCATTTTATAACAAATATTATCTTTATAAGAACAAAAAAAATGGGTCAAAAATATGTTGGGTTATGCTTTGAAATCATCTACAAAAAAGCAAAGAAAAATGTTGTTGCAGATGCACTCTCAAGAAAGGATGAGGATGTGGAAGCATTGTTTTGTGCTATTTCTATTATCCAAGCAGATTGGATAAATGAATCAAGGGATAAATGAGAAACTACTCAAGCATTGAGGACAACACTTTTTGAATGAGAGGGGCATGTTAGGCCCCTATACTACTAGTGTAACCCCTTATTATTATTATTACAACCACCTTATTATATTGTTGTGCCCATGTAGTCCCTATATTGTTATTATTGTGCCCCATATAAGCCCACTATTGTTATTATTGTGCCCTTACATTATTATTGTTATGTCGACTCTGATTATATTATTACCCCTTAGACTCCTATATATAGAAAGGAGTTCTTGTCATTTGTATCATCGTAGAATTGTTCATTTGTGTAATGTAAAGGAGGTTTCCCCCTTGAAGAGGCTTATTTCCAAGGTGTTTATCTCTCTTTTGTATCTTTTTGTGAGCTAGGTTCATAACAGATTAGAAGTAGAGATTGGGATTGACATTGCTTCTAGTGAATCCCAGCTTCACTAGATAACTATCTATGCAGGTGTATCATGCTCTATGGGATTGCTTCAAACCATACAATGCCTTCCTCAACCTGCAAACATGTGTCTTTCAATCCTCTACTTCAAATCTATATACCTGCTCAATGTACACTTCTTCACGTGACATGCCATGGAGGAATGTTGTCCTTATGTCTATCTGATGTAGGGTCCATCCTTGACTTGCAGTAAGAGAAACTATTGAACAAATCGTTGTATATCAAGCCACGAGTGAAAATATGTTGTCATAATCTTCTCACTCTTTCTAAGAGAATCCTTAGGCCACAAAACTTTCTTTATATTTCTCAATGATACAATCAACTCCATGTTTGATCTTAAATAACCACTTTGAAGTTACCACAGGTTTCCCCTTCACTCTTGGCACAACATCCCATATGTCATTATTCATAATTGATTCATTTTGTTCAGCCATAGTATCCTTCCAAACTTATTCTTTCATGGCTTGTTCAAAGGTGGGAGGTTTAGCTTAAATCATAGTGCTCATGGCCGGAACATATCCCTACTATACGCATGGCTCCTTCCTTTCTCTAAATGATCTTCAAACAGGAACTCGTCTCCCATAATCGTATAATGTGTCATGGAGCCAAAGTGGCAACTTCCTTGTAGGAGGATCACATTGAGGAGGGTCTAAGCGATCCATGGGCTGCATGGGATCATCAAAAATGTTTGTCTCATATGCAGGGATGAAAGGACAATCTAAAATACCCATATCATCATTCTTCTCAGGAGGAGGAGGCGAAGGAAGGTCCCTTTCTTTCCCAAGGGTAGCATCTTCATCGAACATTACATCCCTACTAATTTTAACCTTCCTTTGACAAGGAATATATTCTAAATGCTTTAGAATTTTTAAAATATCTAGCAAATGTACCTTTTCTTCTGGTGGCTTCCAACTTGTTTCTTTTGTCCTTTGTCACATGAAAATATATGGGGCAACCAAATATATAGGGATTGACAACAACAAGATTGACACTTGTTAACACTACTTCGAGGGTCTTTTTGTCCAATGGTTGATGAGACACCTTGTTTTGAACATATACAGTAGCATTTGTTGCTTCTCGCTAAAGGAACTTCATAAACTTTTGATTATGGAGCATGGCATGAGTGGCTTCAACAATAGACTTGTTCTTTGTTTCTGCCTCTCCATTTTGTTTGGGAGTATAGGGCATAAATGCCTCTTTCTTTATACCTTCATTCTTGTAGAAATCGATGAAGTCCTTCGAAATACTCTCCATTATTGTGATACATGAATATCTTGATTTTCTTCCATGTTTGATGTTCGACCAAAGCTTCAAATTCTTTGAATATTTAAAAGGCTTCATCCTTGTGCTTCAAATAATATATCCATGTATTTCTTGAGAAATCATCAATGAAGGTGATGTAGTAGATATGGCCACCAATAGAATGCATAGGCATTAGACAACATATGTTAGAATGAATGAAATGGAGGATGCCATTGGTTTTATTCTCGCTAGAGGGGAATGGTCCCCTTGTCTTATTTCCACTGGCACAACTTTGACATAGTACATCATGTTTGGGTTGAAGATTAGGAATGCTAGAGACCAGTTTCTTCTATTTTGGAAGAGCATCATAATGTAGATGAGTGAATATTCAGTGCCATAGCTCACTTAGATGATTAGTATCATGGATGAATGTTAGAAGAGGTCTACTAGCGACTTTATATAGTCCTTCAAATCTTGAACCCAATGTAAATGCATCTCTCGTAAGTGGTCCAATAGGCTAAGTAAGAAATTTTCCCTTGATGAAGGAAACTTGCATCCCTTTATCTTCTAAAGTGGATATTGATACCAAATTCCTCTTGAATCCTATCACATACATCACATCATGGAGTAGAAACGATTCCTAAGAATCCAAATGAAATTTAATGGACCCACATCCTTTAATAGGATGAGTGGAGCTGTCCCAAAAGTAACTTTTGAATTTGACACTCTCTCTACCAAATTAGAGAGAACTTCCTTATATCTAGAGAAATGATGAGTGGCCACACTATCAACCAATGAACTTGAGAATCTTGACTTCTTTTAAGGATGACAATATTTTTCATGATCACTTGGAGCATCTCTTCTTCTTCTTTGATCTCTTCCATTGTCAACATTCCTTAAGACATCTCTTCTTATTCAATCAACAAATTTGTTATTGTTGCTTCTAGTGTTGTAGCATGGAACATTGTTCTTCTTGGGGCAATCTCGAGCATAAGGACCTTTCTTGTCACAATTATAACATTCAATGTGGGATGATTTTCTATCATTCATTCTATTGGAATTTCAAGGAGGAGTCCTTCTTGATGGTGATGGACCTCCTTTTCCTTTTTTCTTCTTGTTTTGAGTGAGGAATTCAATGGGCTCTCCCTCTTCATGCTTTTGAATTATTTATCTTGATATCATACTTGATTATTCTTTAGTGAGATTTCCATAAATATCATCAAATGGCAAGAATGAATTGTCATGGCTTATAGTAGTAATTAAGGTCTCCCAAATGGGAGGGAGACCTCTAAGATTCATAATCACCAATTCCCTATTAGGCACAATCTCCCCAACTCTTTGCAATTTATCTATAATATGAGATATCATCATAATGTAGGATTACACATACCCTCCTTTGTTCATATCCATTTATTTGAGTTTATATTTCAAGGAGATGATTTCATTCAAAATTTTGACTTCATACATGTCAAATATATTATAATACATGTCCTTAGACTTCCTAAAATTTCCAACATATGTAAGTAAACTATGTTGTAAACCATTAGCTATAATTTGCTTTGCTTTGAACTCACCTTTCCTTTACTTGTTGTTAGAAGCAGCAAAAGCATTCTTTGGAAACTCAGACACTTTTCCTTGAATGCATTGCAAAACATTATTGTTATCAGTTATGATCTCCAACCTGATTTTCCATGTAATAAAAATAGTTGAGTCACCCAACTTCTCATGTTCATTGAAGAAAGAGGAAGACATATTGACTTGACTAGATATAATCCTTAAACTTTCCAAATATTATTTCTTCAATACTTGTCTCCATTTGGGCTTGTCCTTCACCTTAGCTCTAATACCGTGTTAAATTTCACACTGCTCTGTGTTGATTCAATTACTTTAGCCCAGTTCAATTCTTCAATTAGAAATATTTTTAATAACAATTAATATTTTCAATCATCAATAGTAATTAAAGATAGAATAGTAAATGCAATGAAAAGGGAGACAATCAACACGTCATCAAAAGACACCGGATTTGGTCAAATCCTAAGGAAAAAACCATTATGGGGAAAACCCTTTGTAATTCTTCTTTTTTTAGATTGTCATAAAATGTTCAGCAGAGAGTACAATAAGCCCAATACAAAAACATTGAGAAAAATTAACCCACCAATAGTTAGAAATATGTTCCTAGCAACAACCCAGATCTGAGTCAATTTGACTTGACTTCGGTCAACTATAGTCAATTATCAAATTTTATCCTAGAATCCCAACCACATGAAGGAACAGTTGCACATGCAATTGACACCTTACAACTTCTCCCTTGAGCCAACTAGCAAGTTGTTGTGATTGAAAATTTCTTTTGATGAGCCAGCGATTATGACCCAGAAACCCTAGAACATGTGCGAGCTTCATACCCTATATTTTTGGACCTGTGAAAACCTCTTTCGCCAACCCAGTTCAGAACTGAGTGAATGAATCAATGAAGAAGAGAAGAAAAATATGTTTGGTGGTATCCAAATGAGGTTTAGGTCACTTGTATCTATAAGCTTCGAAGGATGACCAATTTCCTATTAGGGCTGACCTATACAAATGTACATATGTGGGATTTTCTTCATAAGTACACTTTCCCTTATCTAAATTGAGTGCTTCAAGAGTCAAAATTGGTCCTCTTGTAAAGATGAATCTATTACCATGTTTGGAAATTTTCATTGGGTTTCTAAATTAACAGGGACTAATACCTTTAATGGTGTGCTCTTCTTTGACCCATCTTTCCCTATGCTTGAAACCCTTTTATTTTCATGTTTCAACTGAGAACGCTTGGTCCATGTCAAATTCTTCTACCAAATATCAACTTGTTTTCCATTTAACTTTTCCCTAGCGTTTGTGACTAGAATGCTAGGGTTTCCAAATTGATTTTTGTTGAGTGAGGAGGAATGCTCTTACCTTTCATCATATTCTGAATCACCCTTTTTGTTGACATAAGGAACAATACCTTTACTGGTGTGCTCTTCTTCGACTTATATTTCTGTGAGCTCGAAACCATTTTATTTTCATGTTTCAACTTATAACCCTTGGTCCATGTCAACTTATACTACCTAGTTTTCAAATATCAACTTGTTTTTCATTTAACATTTCCCTATGGTTTGTGACTAGAACCTTAGGGTTTCTAAATTATTCTTTTTTGAGTGAGGAGGAATATTTTAACCTTTCATCATATTTTGAATCACTTTTTGTTGACACAGGAACCGATACTTTTTCTGACCTACACTCTTCTTTGAATCATGTTTCTTTGTTCTTGAAACACTTTTATTTTCATGTTTCAACTTATAAACCCTCGTCCATGTCAGCTTGTTTTTAATTTAAATTTTCCCTAGGGTTTGTGACTACAACCCTAGGGTTTCCAAATTAATTTTTATTAATTGAGGAGGAATGTTTTAAATTTCATCATATTCTAAATCGCCCTTTTTTTGACATAAGGATTGATACGTTTACTGACCTACGCTCTTCCTCGACCCATATTTCCTGAGCTCAAAACCATTTTCTTTCCATATTTCCACTTATAACCCTTGATCCATGTCAAATTATACTACATATCTTCCTACTATAAAATCATATCATGACCTTCCACCTATAGTGATTTCTTAAATAAAAATGTGTAGATTTGTTATTCGCTTCACTTGTGTAGGTATATTTTTTATTTTACTATGCAGGGATGGAAATTCAATAACCACATGAGAGAGAAGATGTGTCTCAACAAGATCATCAACCAAACGATGGTCAATATGTTCCCTATGGACCTGATGAAACACTAGAGGAACAAGTGACCTCTCAAGTTGATCAATTATTGCTAGGGGAACAATATGTGCCATCTCAAGCTAATCAACTGCTGGGGGAAGAAGATTTTACATATAAAGTTGATCAACCACTAGAAGAAAAAATTGTTTCCTCTCAAGTTGACAGTATAACATGGAGTTGGAGTGGCTTGGAAAGGGGTGGACTGTTTGAAAAAAAATTGGATGCAAGAAAAAATTAGGATCTTGGGGATCCTATCCTTTCTTGCACTATTAGAGGCCATGTCAATAACATCATTTGACAACATTTTGAGAAACATTCAGTTTTTGCACAAACTTAGATACTACATGGGTTGATCAAACATAAGAAGCTAAAACATGGCATAAATATTTTTGGTGTCCAAGGTGATAAAAGAAAGAAGAAACATATGAATGTCACTAATTATATATCAAGGGCATTCACTATGTTTGGAAAATTAAGAAAACTCGATGTTCAAGCTACACAGGGCAATTACAACTGCTATTGTTCTACCAAGTACATCAAGACAACAAAAGTTGGAAACAATGTCAAAATTGCTCCATGTCTTGAGAAAAACATTGCACAAGCATACCAAATTCACAGTTCAAATGAATGAAAATGATGAATATGCTTATTGGACAATTATCACCATGAAATCCTACCAAGACAGGCTTAAAACAAGAGTTAGAGAATTTGTGGTAGAGTTTTGGGAGAGTCGTTCCCATGCTATGCCAGATAGAAAGCATGTCATACAACATCACATAGATAAAGTTGAGTATTTGGAACACGCTAGGCACATTGTAGAAATGACAAAAGTTGCACTATTCAATGAATTTCATTAAAGCAATCACCATGTGAAGATATCCATAAGGATGTTTCAGAAATTGAAGCCATGGTTTATTGTTCCTAGTACAATATGTGACTCGTGTTGTTGCCAATATAATGTTGAATTTTAGCTTCATTAGAACACTTTCTAGGAATTTTACAAGAAGAACAGTCACGGTAACCCTCCTCCTCCTATAGTGCGTGATTTTATTTCATCAATATTGTGTAGAAGGGAACCACAAGAGTTGTATTACAAGAAAATATATATAGGTGGGAAAAGATGCACTGAATGTGGTGATTTGGAATTGTTCCATAATAACTTTCTTATTGATCCCAACCAGTTTGGGACGTTAGATGTCACTGTCACATGGAAGAATTATGAGTATGTCATGGGAAACCAACCATCTTCTTCAAATCTAGTGCCTAAGAGGATCAACTATGTTGACGATGATATTCCTATTTCACATTTCACGGGGGTGTTTGAAGACCATATCTATAAACATATCAAACAATCGCATAGGTCCAGGTGGCAAGTGTGTGAATTTAAGGATTCTCATGAAGTATTTCAGGAATTCACAATCTTGTCAGTGGTGGAATTTGCTGGGAATTATACATTTTCTCCTCAGACAGAGATACATAGTGAGAAATATCACTTAGACCAAGTTTTTGTATTCATATATGTTCTGTATAGACATGAACAATTGAACCTTGATGGTAGGGATATAACTAGCAAGTCATGTGATGTGATTAAGGCATATAAATTTTACATCAATGATGATTATGTGCATGGCAGATTGTTCATGCAACATTTCTTTAACCTGATTTATGAATCATTAAAAAAATGACATATCATTAAGGAAGCATTGGATATGGTTAGATGGTTGTGTAGGGAAGTTCAAGTCAGCACACACTTTTTATTGGTTGACCAAACTCTTAGTGTCTATTAGTCCTGTCAGTCACCAATGATCAAATTATGCTCTTTTAAAGTTTTTGTTAGGGTCCTAGGTCAATTTTTTATGGTTTCAAATAGGTTTTCAATAAAAAATGTGTCACTCGTTAGTTGTCTAGGTTTATTATTACCCCTTTTAACCTTCATGGTCAATGGAAATTAGCATGATCGGTTCATTCCTTTTTGAAAGAGTGTCATGGTCATCATGGTCATAATTCATCTCATAAGTCTATGTTGGGTCACCACTAGGTCATAGGGTTAATTTCCTGAAAATTGGTCATATCACCATTAAAATCATTTTATAAAGGAGTAGTGAAAGTCAAGTTGTCAATAAAAGGTTTTAAAGCATGTTTTTTTATCTCATTCATAATGTAATAATTTCATAAAGTTATGAAGCTACATTGTAAAGATACATCAAAGTCAAGTTATGAAAAATGATGGTGGGTCCACTACCATATGTAAGCAAAAATCGATTTCCACAAGCTATAAAGGAGTCAAACTCACTCTCCATTTGCTCATTTCATTTTCCAAGACATTACTCTACCAAGACAAATCAAATTTGTGAACTAAAGATAAGTCTTTGCATACCCAAAGCTCATTTTCTTTTCAATGTTGCGGTTATCCTCAATTGCACTACACATTTCCTTGGACTGTTGTGTTTTCATCAAAAAGCTGCAAATTTCTCTCCATTGGTTTCTTTCATCAAATTCAGGTCATGTCACCTTAAATTTAGGTTGGTGGCCTCTTATTTTCTCAGTTAATATCTTAGTTGTGTTGCTAAGTTTTATTTCCCTCTCCTAGGGTTTTGAAGACAATTTTCATGATTTCATGATTTCCATGGTTGAATTATTCTCAAAACTTGTATCTTGATTCTTATACACCTCCTCCTACGCTAATTACACATTCCCAAACACCCCCTATCAAACCCATCGCTAAATTGCATCATTTTTACACAAACCCTATCCTAGACTACACTTTCCTAGGATAGGGCTATGTTTTCCCTCTTCAAAGCCTTTTCCCGCACCCAAATTTTGAAATTCCACCTTCCTTAGCTCCCTAACATCCCTCACTATCCACCAAAATTTTCCTAAGAATTTACAAGATCCCTATCCCTTTCATTTCCCTTAATTTCCTCAAGCTATCTGAATTCCCTATTTTCCTACAAGTAAAACCCTAATTTCTCCCCATAGAGCTACGTTTTTCCATGGAGTATAAATCATCCAAACAAAAGAGGGATAAATGAGGGAAGTTCATCATATATGATCCTAACTCAACCAAAGAGATTGTATCATCACCTTTCATCAGAAAATCATTTGAAGATGCAGGTTGTCTTGCCTTTTGCGTGAGAATTGAGCAACTTAGATTTCATGACAAACTAACCAGTGCTTTTGCCACCATGTTGAGGACGGATAAGGTGACTATAGCAAGAATTTAGTTCACTCCTTAAAGGGAAGTCATCTCTACAACCACAAGGATTCCAAACACTGGAGAAAATTGGTTTAGGAAAAGAGAAATTGACCTTCAAAGTTACAAGATGTACTTGAAACAACCATGTAAGACAACTCCAAAACATGGTTTTCCATTTAGAGATTTGTTGCAAGAATATGCTACTCTCATGAGATGGATCATGAAATATTCTACATGTGAGGGTAGGTATTCAAGGTTGTATCAGTACAACATGATGCTTTTTATGCATTTCACCGGTATGAAGATACTCAACTTGCCTTACTATCTTTACAAAATCCTAACAAAAATAACAGAGAAGGTACAAAAGATGGAGAAAATCACCATACTAGTCTATTTCATCATGGCTTGGTGAAAATTCTAGTTTGTCATTAATTGGCACATGTAAATTGGTCTTGGGATGGCTTTGAAAATTCAGCTTTTCCCCTAGCTTCTCCAGCTACATCTAGTAGTAAATCAACACCTCTAAACTCACTAGGAAAGCAAGAGGTAGGTTCTTCAAGCAGACCTACCAAGAGGATTTTTAGGGAAGAAGTGACTAAGACTTATTCCAGAAGCAAAAAGCTTCTGTTTTCTCCAGAGATTGTTGAAAACGCCCAACCTACAATAGGTGAATAGAGAGCATCCTTACAGCATGAGGAATTCACTCATTCAGGCACAAATGTGACAAATTTGGAGAAAGGTCACGAGGAGAAAGTTGAAAATAAAATCATAATGGACAAGGACGCTGAGATCAAAGGGTTTGGAGACAGGTTGATAGAGGAAAATGCTTTGATAACATGCTTACAGAAAGAAAACATGCAATTAAAAGTAAACTAAATGCTCCAAAACAAGCATATAGAAAATTTGAAGAAGGAGGATGTAAAAGGAAAAGTAGTGGTTCAGTTGGATGATTTAGAGGATAAAGAAGAGAAAATCACACTAGGGAAACCCAGAACAGGAGGTCTCAAGAGAGACCTTGAGCTACAAAAATAAGTTTCTCCACCTAGAGGTCAAGTCACTATGAATGACTTAATTGCTAAGAAGATCAATGCTGGCAGAGTATATTGGCTTGACAAGGTCAATGGCTACTTAGAGAATCTCCTCAAGAATCCAAGGAGGGACAATAACTTGCAAAGACACATGGCCAGGGTATCCGAAGTTAGAATCAAGCAATTGAAGAAAAAGTTCAAGGAAACCCTAATTAGCCAAAATGACAAAAACAAGATTGATATACTTAGTGAGGCCTCTCTCATGGTATGAAATATCATATGAGGACTTCACTCGGCCATTTTGAAGAAATTTTGAGAATTTTTTGTCATTTTAGAATTTTTGATAGTTTTTTAGCTTGTTTTGAGACAGAAACAGCTATAAGCGAAGCGCCTAGGCGCTACGCTTTTTCCTCATGGATCCTTTTTCCAATATAATGGTCTAAGAATCTCTTATATCCACATCTGCGGTCTTTTCAGCAGGCAGATTGAGAGAAAATGTCAAAAAAGGGGCCAAAAAGTCACTTTTTGCCACTGTTTTGAAACAGGGGCTGTGTATATCGGAGTATTCTTGGGAAAATCAATTACTGCCCCTGATGTAGTCTCCAAATCACTTTCTTGATGAATCCAATGAAAACTAGATATCCAGAATTTTCCAATGAGCTATCAAGCTTAGAATTTGGAGCACAGGAAGGTCTCCAAAATCCTCGTGCAAGGCACGCACTATGCATATCCCTCTGAGGGCTTTTCTTCAACATGTTTTGAGGAGATTTCGACCTAATGATGTAATTTATCTATTTTGATGTCTTAATGATATAATTATGGGTAAATAGGCTTTGTTAGAATAATTTTGGCATAGATTCATGCTCTTAAAAGTTGATTTGAGGTCAAATGTATCAGTTTTTTTAAATGGAGGGTTTGTTTGAACCTCCCTAGTCTTTAGGGTTTTGGTTGAGATTTTCATGTAATTGATGTTACATTGAGGTATTCTAACCCTATGGATGGGGAAATGGTTTCTTGGTCTATATGAATGTATTTTTTAGTCATAGAACATGTCTGACATCAGAGATGAGAACACTTGTAGCTTATTCTTCTACTCTTATTCAGGAAATCAAAGGAGCAGTTTGCAGCTATTATCTAGGAATTCATGTGCAGTGAGTTTATGATGATGTATTTTATCTGTTATAGTTTTTTATGAATGATATACATCTCTCCTTTCCAAATCTTATTTCTTTAGTGATTCTCCTTAAAGTTTATAAGCAGAATTATTTGCATAAAGCTCTGTTTTGATGGGAATATCATTTTGTGTAATTTCCCTTCTTACTTAATGAATTCATCATGCAAAAGCTCATTGATATCTTTTTATCTTTCAAACACTACACTACACCGTCAAAACCCTAAATCCATCACAAAAGCATTGCTACCTTTCTCCTCTATATATTTTTTGTTGTAACTCTTTGATCCTTTGACCTAGCTACTTGGTTTTCATCCCTTATCCAACATAAAAACCTAAAAACCCAAAACCTACTTGAGCCTAGCATACCTAACCTAATATTATTTTACATTCCAATTAACCTTTCGCTGTGATTTCATAGAGAGAGCCCTCTCTGGTTTGATAGTGCTAGCTACCAAACTGAAAGCTTGGTTTGAGGTTACCTCCATCGATCTCCTCCTCATCTTGGGACATTGTGGAGGATAATATTTTGGAATCGTTGCTGGGGAAACGAAAGACCATATGTTCCCTGGGAAAGAACGCCAAGGATCAGATTTGATTGTTGATGGTGGACAATGGTCAAACACAATTAGGCTGAAATCGTTCACCTGGTGACTCCAAAATAGTTTCAAATTTAATTCAAAGACTCCACTAGAGGATGAACCTTACCAACAGAAAAATGAAAAGACAATATAGGAAGATCACATATTCAATTTGGAATTTCATCCAAGACTTCATGTTCTTTATTGGAAATTATTTCTTCTCTTTTCCTAAGAATGTCAAGAAGGTTTTCCAGAGTATATTGTATTTGAGAAAAGATCCCAAACCCGCATTTGATTCCTTTCCTTTGAAATTTGTGAATATGAATTTTTGATTTTGATCAAGACCCTTCTTCTGAATCTTATGATGACCATATTCAACTAGATGATCCTCAAGACGTCAAGACTAATTCTACATCTTCTATACATACTCCTACACCTTGTAAAATTCCAGATAGATACAAGTTGCTCATCTTACCTCTCTACTCCATGATTTCCCTAAATATTCTTACAAATATCTTCCCAGGTTTTATGTAGAATATGGTAACACCATTGTTGAAAAAATACATTTAGAGTTTTGAAATTTTATTGACCTTTTTGAGTTTGAAGAAGACGATGTCAGTATCATGATTTTTTCTTTATCTTTGCAAGGTCAAGCCAAGAAATGGTTCAATAACTTACCAACTACAAATATTTTCGATTTCCATCAGTTTGTGAAAATATTTGTTGATAGATGGGTGATCAAGATTGATCCTTTTTTGATTTTAGAAGAATACAACAATTTGGAAAAACAGCTAGGAGAAACAATGAAACACTTTTCAGCTAGGTTCAATCAAGTATGCCATTCAATGCTTTCTAATATCAAACCACCTCTCGGTTTAGGTCTCTTACACTACCCAGATTCCTTTGATCTAGAGATGGAGTTTCAATTGAGAGAAAGGAACACTACAACGCTTGAAGAAACGTAGGACAATGCAATAGTTGTGGAAGCTAATTTACTGGTCAAAAGATCAAAATTGAAGAAAGCATAGAGCGAGAACATAGAGAAGGAACACCTTACATCTTCAGATGTGAAGCTAGACATTTTGGTAAGCACAATGGAATAAATGATGCAAAAGATAATCATGAGAGATAAACTTTCTGTTCAAAGACACCATGTCCCAATTATTGCGAAAGAAGGATAGGTTGCTGACCTTAATGATTTTGCTGCTAATCTTAGTTACCATAGATTAGAAAATGATTTTTTTTATGTATTCATTTATGGACGATGATGATAATTGATTTGTAGATCAACTTGTGGAGAAGCAATATGCTGATCTAATGTGAATGCTTGATGTCATTCCTATTTTTGATGAGCTACCCAAGTATGATCAGTATGATGATAATTATATTGTTGAAATAGAGGTTGACTCTTCAAGGAAATAGGGGGGCATGTTGTTGTGAAGAGGAAGTTCAATTATAGCAACACAAATATAACACTCAACCTATACATATTAATAATGACAGCAATGAAGAGAATCCAAAAAATTTCAAAGTAATTGAAAGGTATTTTCCTTTATGTTTTACTTCATTTCAGTTACCGAGAGAAAATTTTTGTTACTTGATAAATCAGCAGTCTTTTAGTTTTGATGTTGAGCACGAAGAATACAATGAACTTCTTGATGAAGACTCCTTACCCTTATGTTTCTCCTCATTTGAAAAAGATAAGAGAAAACTATAAGAAAACAAGTAAGAAAATTGTCAACATCATAAATGGGCAGCCTTCCTGTGAATCAGTTGAGGAGGTCACTTGTGATGTGGAAGATTCTTTCACTCTAGAATCCAAACCACTAAGTTAGATTGAGTTTCAAATCACAGATGAAAGTTCAGAATATGAAGAATATTGTGAATTGATGCAAGGTAATATTAAGTTTTGGTTCATTTCAGTTTTTCAACAAACATTTTGATAATATCTCTACAACAAAGAATGACAAGCTTATAGAAAATCATGTACTCTTATCAGAACCAATGTGTGACAAGTTGCATCATTCTTCTCAAAATCTCTAGGATCCAATAGATGACGTTGTGGATGATATCTGTAGTCAAATTCCTTCTCCATTAGTTAACTATGAGCTTCAAAACAAAGATGACATGAATTTGATCAAGCAGTTGGCATCATTATCCTGTTTGGCAAGATTCTCATTACAAAGTTCATCCAAAAATTTGCAGTCTACATCTGTTTCGCTTGAGAAAGACAAAATTCATTTTATAAAAAAAAAATAATGTCTAAAAAAGGAAGAAGATTATTGTCTCGTTGTTTATCATCAAGAAAAGGTAGTCATTCACGAGTTTCAGGATACTTTTGTCAAGTTGCTGCAATCATCAAGGGAGATGAGTTTTATTATATTTATGGATCACATGCACATGTTTAGTGGACACTTTGAGTTGCCACTTTCGTTTTTCTTTTGCCTACTGAAGGAAAGTGTGAGTAGGACTAAATAGCCATTTCCTAGATTGGTTACACTGGAGGGATCATATCACATGATTGTATATATATATACATATATATCTTCAATAGGTGCGTGGTTACCATCAGGATTTGAAGCCCAAAGTGAAGGCCCTAAGATCCCGATGGTCTGCTGCCATAAGTAGGTTCAGTAAGTTTTTAGTCAAGTCAGTTCAGTTTGTCAGTGAGTTTACAGTTTTGAGTTTAAATTTTTATTATTGACTCCATGCCCAATGGATAAGGCTACCTAGTCTACGGTGTTCTTGAAACCTCCTAAAGGAGCTGCCATCCCTAGTTGGACCCAATGTTAGTGTCTGTCAGTCTTGTCAGTCACAAGTGATCAAATTATGCTATTTTAAAGCTTTTCTTAGGGTCCTAGGTCAAATTTTTATGGTTTCAAATAGGTTTTCAATAAAAATTTGGTCACTCATTAGTTGTCTAGGTTTATTATTTCCCCTTTCAGCTTTCATGGTGAATGGACATCAACATTGTCAAGTCATTCCTTTTTGAAAGAGTGTCATGGTCATCATTGCCATAATTCGTCTCATAAGTCTATGTGGGGTCACCACTAGGTTATAGGGCTAACTTCCAGAAAATTGGTCATATCACCATTAAAATGTTTTTATAAAGGAGTAGTGACAGTAAAGTTGTCAATAAAAGGTTTTAAAGAATGTTTTTTATCTCATTTATAATGTAATAATTTCATAAATTTATGAAGTTGCAGTGTAAAGATACATCAAAGTCAAGTTATAGAAAATGATGGTGGGTCCACTACCATATGTAAGAAAAAATCGATTTCCACACGCTATAAAGGAGTCAAGCTCACTCTCCACTTGCTCATTTCATTTTCCAAGACATTAATCTACTAATACAAATCACATTTTTCAACTAAAGATCAGTCTTTGCATACTCAAAGCTCAGTTTCTTTTCAGCGTTGCGCTTATCCTCAGTTGCGTTGCGCATTTCCTTGGACTCCTGCATTTTTCATCAAAGAGCTGCAAACTTCTTTCCAGTGTTTTCTTTCATCAAACTTAGGTCATGTCACATTAAATCTAGGTTGGTGGCCTCTTATTTTCTCAATTAATCTCTTAGTTGTGTTGCTAAGTTTTATTTCCTTCTCCTAGGGTTTTGAAGACAATATTCATGATTTCATGATTTCCATGGTAGAATTATTATCAAAATTTGTATCCTAATGCTTATACACCTCCTCATACCCTAATTACACATTCCCAAAGACCTCCTATCAAACCCATCCATAAATTTCATCATTTTTACACAAACCCTATCCTAGAGTACATTTTCCTAGGATAGGACTGTGTTTTCCCTCTTTAAAGCCCTTTCCCTCACCCAAATTTTGAAATTCCACCTTCCTTAGCTCCCTAACATCCCTCACTATCCTCCCAAAGTTTCCCAAGAATTTACAAGCTCCCTATCCCTTTCGTTTCCATTAATTTCCTCAAAGATATCTAAATTCCCTGTTTTCCTACAAGTAAAACCCTAATTTCTCCCCATAGAGCTAGGTTTTTCCATGGAGTCTAAATCATCTGAAAAAAAAGAGGTATAAATGAGGGCAGGTCATCATATAATATCCTAACTTAACCCTAGAGATCATATCATCACCTTTCATCAGTAAATCATTTGAAGATGCAGGTTGTCTTGCCTTTTGCGAGAGAATTGAGCAACTTAGGTTTCATGACAAACTTACCAGTCCTTTTTCCATGAAGCTGAGGATGGATAAGGTGACTATAGTAGGAATTGAGTTCACTCTTTCAATTGAAGTCATCTCTACATCCACAAGGATTCCAAATACTTGAGAAATTTGGTTTAAGAAAAGAGAAATTGACCTTCAAAGTTACAATATGTACTTGAAACCACCATATAAGACAACTCCAAAACACTTTTTTCCATTCATAAATTTGTTGGAAAGATATGCCCCTCTCATGAGATTGATCATGAAATATTTTACATGTGAGAGAAGTTATTCAAGGCTGTATCAGTACCACATGAAGCTTTGTATGCATTTCACTGGTGTGAAGGTACTCAATTTGCCTTACTATATTTACAAAACCCTCACAAAAATGACAGAGAAGGTACAAAACGTGGGTGAAAATCATCATACTAGTCCATTTAATCATGGCTTGGTGAAATTTCTATTTTTTCATCAATTGGCACAACTAAATTTGTCTTGGGATGGCTTTCCAAATTCATCTTTTCCCCTAGCTTCTCCACCTACATCTAGTAGTAAATCAACACCTCTAAACTCACCAGCACAACAAGAGGTAGCTTCTTCAAGGAAATCTACCAAGAATATTTTTAGGGAAGACGAGACTAAGACTTATTCCACAAGCAAAAGGCTTGTGTTTTCTCTAGATATTGGTTAAAGGGCCAAGCCTACAACAGGTGAACAAAGAGCATCCTCACAACATGAGGAATTCACTCATTCAGGCACCAATGTGACAGATTTGGAGAAAGGTCATGGGGAAAAGTTTGAAAGAAAATCATAATGGACAAGGAAGCTGAGATCAAGGGGTTGAAAGAAAAGTTGACAGAGGGAAATGCTTTGATAGCATGCTTACGACAGGAAAACATGTAATTGAAAGTAAACCAAATGCTCCAAAACAAGCACATAGAAAATTTGAAGGAGGAGGATGTAAAAGGAAAATAAGTGGTTCACTTGGATGATTCATATGATAAAGAAGAGAAAATCACACCAGGGAAACCAAGAAAAAGAGGTCTCAAGAGAGCCCTTAAGCTACAGAAAGAAGTTTCTCCACCTAGAGGTCAAATGACTGTGAATGACTTAATTGCTAAAAGGATCAGTGCAGAGAGAGTATATTGGCTTGACAAGGTCAATGGCCACTTAGAGAAGCTCCTTAATAATCAAAGGAGGGAAAATAACTTGCAAAGACACATGGCCATGCATTACTACACACATAACAGGGTATCCCAAGTAAGAATCAAGCAATTGAAGAAAATGCTCAAGGAAACCCTAATTAGCCAGAAGGACAAAGGCATGCTTGATCTACTTGTTGAGGCCTCTCTCATGGCATGAAATATCATATGATGATTTCACTGGTCCATTTGAAGAAATTTTAATTTTTTTTTGTCATTTTGGAATTTTTGGTAGTTTTTAGCTTGTTTTGAGACTCAAAAACAACTATAAGCGCAACACCTAGGCGCTACACTTTTTCCTCAGTGATTATTTTTCCAAAAACTCACCATAATGGCCTAAGAATCTCACCTATCCTATTTTCAAGAATTGTTAGCAGACAAATTGAGAGAAAATGTCAAAAAAGTGATAGAAAAGTCACTTTTTGTCGCTATTTTGAAATAAGCATTGCGCATATCGGAGTAGTCTTGGAAAAATAATTTTTTCTCCATGCTTGAGTGTCAAAATCACTTTCTTGATAAGTCAAATGGAAACTAGAGATCCATAGCTTTCCAATGAGATATCAAGCTCAGAATTTGGAGGACATAAAGGCCTCCAAAATCCTCTTGCAAGCCCGACATTGTGCATATCCTTGTGAGAGGTTTTCTTTAGCATCTTTTCAGCATAACTCGACCTAATGGTGTAATTTTGCTATTTAGATGCCTTAATGATGTAATTATGGGTAAATAGGCTTTGGTAGAATAATTTTGACTCAGATTCAGGCTCTTAAAAGTTGATTTGAGGTCAAATGTATCAATTTTTCTAAATGGAGGGTTTGTTTGATCCTCCCTAGTCTTTAGGGTTTTGGTGGAGCTTTTCATGTAACTGATGCTACACTTGTAGCTTGTACTTAAACTCTTATTTAGGAAACCAAAGGATCTATTTGTAGCTATTATCTTGGAATTCATGTTTAGAGAGTTTGTGATGATGGATTTTCTCTGTTATAGCTTTTTATGAATGATATACATCTCTCCTTTCCATATCTTATTTCTTCGGTGATTTTCCTTAAACAGTATAAGCATAATTATTTTCATAAATATATATTTTTATGGGAATATCATTTTGTGTAATTTTCCTTCTTACTTAATGAATTCATGGTGCACATGCTCATTAAGGTCTTTTTCTCTTTCAAACACTACACCTTCGAAAAAACCCTAAAGACATCTCAAAAGCATTCCTACCTTGCTCCCTATATCATTTTTGTTGTAACCCTCTCATCCTTTGACCTAACTACCTGTTTTTAATCCCTTATCTAGCATCAAAACCTAAAAACTCAAAACCTACCCGAGTCTAGCATACCTAACCTAATATTATTTTACATTCTTGTCAACCTTTGGCTTTGATTTCATAGAGAGAGCCCTCTCTGGTTTGGTAGGGCTAGCTACCAAACTGAAAGCTTGTTTTGAGGTTACCTCAGTTGATCTCCTCTTCAGCCTTGGACATTATGGAGGATAACACAAAATACACTAGAATACAAAAATTAAGCCTACTTGGAGCTACGTTCAAACTAGAGATGGATATGGTGCGCATGATGGTGCAGGTGTTTGTGTGAAGCAATAACTTAGGAGGTATGAAATGATTCATGATGGAAATTGACAAAAATCATCACTAGAGGTGGTAAATTGATGAAAATATCATTTAGGACATGAAGGTCATGGATCTATAATGCCTTTGCATAGGTTCTTATGGAATATTAAACTTGGCGATGTGAATAGATCACTTCCTTGGTATTGTAATATTGTATAAGGAACAAGGGAATTACACTCGGTGCATAGCAAAGTCATGGGGGAAATATTAGCCATCGAGGCAAGAAATATTGCATGGTTTTGTGAGTTTTTTGTTGGTGTTTATGGATCTAGACATGATCACTGTGAAAAACATGAGTACATGAAAGGATGGAAATATGTCCCTCTTAATCCAAAGTGATGTCATCCAATTCTGACGTGGCAAGAGATGCATGATCAAGAGGCCATCGCTTCACTTGATCATGATTGAGTTTATGATATTGTAAGGGAAATTATGTGACCAATCTATCATTAATAGTTTCATTTATAAATTGAAATATTGAACGCATTTAGGTGATGCTTTTACTGTCACGACCCCCATAGGAAACAAAGATAATGTGGCCTACTATTTGATGCGATGCACACAAGTGAAAAGTAGGTTGGTGCGACCATATAAAGATGGAAAATTCACATATCAAATTGGTTACATAGTTTTGATAGGCCATTTTTTTGAAAATGTTAAAAAATAGACTGATTACATCATTTATATAGATTCTATGCTTGAATATATATCTTATCAATACAATCATCTAGTCATAGATGGGAAATCAAAAAAATCAGACCATGAATGTACTATGTATACTTGCATTCCTTGGATTCATTCATTATATGAGCAGATGATGCACATGGAAATACCTGAAACTAAGTCTATAACATTCAAGCGTAATCTAATATAGTATAAGAGATCTCAATTGTATGATTTTTGTAATCTATAATTGTGATAGTTGAATACTCTTGTAATTTTGAAATTTTGAATAGAGAATTGTTTCCCTCTTATCTAAGATGGATTCATAATGGTGTATATATATGTTTTATAAGATTTAGTTTCCTTGAGGTGCTTAAGCTTATAAAGTACACAAAATTTTAAGGATTCTTTATTTTTAAGGATAAGATCCTTATGTGGACGCCATAGATATCAAATTTAATTAAAATTTAGAATCAATAGCGATTTATATCTAGATTTAATTAAATTTTTTCATCTTAAATTTATTAAATTTTATGTACACGTATAGTATTCATGTTGAGCATGCAAGAAATTTTATAGATCTATATATATGTCATACATATTTGGTTTCTAGAAAATCCATTTCAGTATGTTACAACCAAGTAGATATACTATTTTACTTAAATGGAAATTCAATAATCGAGGTTATGAACAAAATTGAAATAATTTAATGTTATTAATAAATATGCCATGTGTCAGTGTTATATAAAACATGGAAAGAGTTACACACATGCTCAATATTGGAATGTAAAACGTGCAAAAAATTATATATATATATATATATATATATATATATATATATATATATATATATCATTTTCGGACTATTAATATCTTTTAGATAACCTCAAAAGAAATAAATTTTAGTAAAACTTACTTGTAGTTTACATCTTGACATCTAAATTAAAATCACTCTAATTTAACATACATTGCTTGTGCACTGAAAGACACTTTCTAAAATTGTTATTTTGTAAAAATCACTTTTTGAATGTTTTTAATTGATGGTCTTAAGATAAGGAATTGATTGAAATACTTGGATAGAAAAGTAAATTTAGGAAAGAGCATAAAATTATTTTTAATTCTCTAAATTAACATATAATAAATGCACTAAAAGACGCTTTCTACAAATTCAATATTAAATTGATGTACATGATATGTTTTATTTAATTTTAAGTGTCAAAGTGACTTGCATCATAGTAAGATTGTACTTATTTCCTTAGTTTATGAAACTAGAATTCAAAATTGTTATTTTGTAAAAATTTGCTTCTTGAATGTTCTTAATTGAATGTCTTAAGTTAAGGAATTGATTGAAATAATTGATAGAAAACTAAATTTAGGAAAGTTCATAGATTATATAAATTATCTAAAAATATATCATTAATTTTTGTTTGATATATTAAATTCCAATACATATGACTTATATCATGTGTTATGACTAAGCTCATGTATATGACCTCAAAAGAAATAAAATTTAATAAAACAAGTTATTAGTTGAACTTTACTAGTTGAAGACATCTTTTAAAATTGAAATTAAATGTATTTCAATCCTATTTGTGTTTTTTAATTGAACCATGAACATATATTTTGGTTCATTTTAAGTATCAAAATGACTTGCATCATAGTCTAAGATTTTAATTATTTTCTTAGTTTATTTCGTGAGAAGTCAAAATTGTTATCTTGTTATCTATGTATGATAAAAACTATCCATATGAAAATATATACAAATTACATTATACACATGAACATCCACAAACTGAAATAATAAGCATCCATAAACTGAAATATTGTTCATGCGTTCAGAAATTTCTTTGTATGAAAATGTACACAGTTTTTACATCACATGTGAATGTGCCCTACAAAATGGGCATAAAATATACAAATTATGTATGATCCATTCACAAAATTGCCACTTATAGAACTATTATGTGCGTTTTGCTCCACAGAGTGAGCATACATAATCTGGTATTGCAATATAAAACATTCAAATTAAAATTGATTAGAACATCATTTGCACAAAATAAACAATCTGGAAATAAATGACTTTGAAATGTGCATTTAAATAGTCCCCTACTCGTGACTAACTCAAGTGAAAATTTGGAGTTTGGTTGGATGGGGTTATGATCAATCTAGGTTTCATTCTCCCCTGCTTGTGGCTCAATGCCTCCATACCCATCATCAAACTCATGTGTCTACATAAATGTAACATCTACACCCCTCTGCATTTGGGCCTATGTATACAATGAAAAAGACAAAGTATAATTACTCTACAAATTAATTAGCATGCATACATGTAACTTGAAAAAAGAGAATGTTGAAATATTAGGAATAAAAAAACTCACCTCCACTATTATTCGATGAGTGTTATGAGGTGGAGGTGGAGGTGGGGGAGACTGATCCATGGAAACATGCACTAGAGGAGGTTGCTATAGCTGGTTAACTTCCCCCTTAGATGATCTTAGAATTTAATCTGTGTAGTTCGGCTATCCCTGCTTGTTATCATGAAATTATTGATATAAATGTAATATGATATGAACTTATTAATAAAAATAATGTATAATTTGACTATAAGAGTAAAAGGTTCCATATATATGTACCTGGTTTGTGTCACATGGGTCGTGCACCCTCTAAGTGTTACAGATGGTATCATGACACATACGTGCACATGACAAAATTGAGTTATGTTGTAGACTCTCGAGATATGAATCATCATGTAATGTGACTGGTGGGCCATGAGGAAATGAAGGTGGTTTGATCATCTCTCCATGCAATGCAACATGTGCAATGGCCATTTTCCTCTGCATGTTATCTATTATGGTATTCCTAGTCCCAACACCAAGCTATGATGATTCCTCTAGCTCCTTTGGTAGTACCATGCTCCAAGATGGTCGTGGAAACAATATCAAAGGTGGTGTTACATGCATAGGGTCCCTACAAGCCCAAAAATGTTCATAACTATGTCCCAAGATGGGTCTATAAAACTTAGATCTAGTGTTGGTGTTATCTGCCCTCATATGTAGCATAAACTCCACATACATGTGCTTTGCAAAGTAAATGGGGACCTAGTCATGTGGAGGAACTAGCCCCAAGTTCCAATGAATTGGGCATAAACAAAAGGGGCCACATCAACATTCTTAAAATATTTTAGCACAATCAGACCAACATGTTTAGCATGATACTACGAATGTATGCCAAACAACTCCCCACGAATATCAATGTTCTTGGTGGCATATTTCATCGCCTTCCAGCTATGTGGGCCTCTAACCTCTAGCCTCCTAATCCTATGTATGGAATATAGGAGGTGGCTTTTTCATCCCACCATCTGGTATATCGCGACCAACCTATTAATGCTATCCAGCATCAGAGACAAACTACACCTAGTAGGTGTACTAGCAGAGATTTTATCCAGCTCTCATGTGATCCACGTTTGTTGGGCCATAACATCCTCAACCGTGGTATTGGCTATAACATCATTTAATGGAGGGATCGACACTGCACTTTGATCCTCATCTTCACCTTCTTGGTGGACTGCAAATAATAAGAATTTAATATATATATAACAAACTAGAAGCATAATAACGTATACATTAAATTCAAGCACATCAATTGAAGATGATTTAAAAATTAAAGACGATTTAAGAAATAAACACATAAATTTTAAAGAGGATTTAAATGCGATATTTACACCTGCAACGGGTGAAGAAGGTTCACTATTTGTAGCAAGGTCATCAAAAAAGATAAAAACATTGCCTCTGACCCTCTAACTAGTGTTAAAGATAGGATCTATGAGTGGAACAGACACTCTAGTATGGTTACATGATCTAGCTCGACCATGTATAACAAATCCCCCAACACTCTGATGGGATGTTTTTTTTTTTTGGGGGGGGGCATGTATGGGAGACAACTCTGCAAATTACATATAATACATATAAAGTAATCCAATAAAAAGATGTTGACATTGAAAGAATGTTGACAAGAAAACCATTTATAAACTCAAGTATAATAATCTAGGCTAAAGTCCTAAACTAAATAGAGTGTTTATTTCGATAAATTATGAAACATGTACTAGGTGCAAGAATATGAAAAGAATGTTTCTGGTACAACACACTACATAATGACACATTATGGTACAAATTAGATAAGGGTCAAAATGCTTATATATTCACTCTAAATCCACTTTTCATAATGGATTTCATATATATATATATATATATGTGTGTGTGTGTGTGTGTGTGTATGTGTGTGTGTGTGTGTGCGTGCTATGTTGCGTTATATAGTTAAATAAAAATATAAGAAGTGTAAGTTACAAAATCATTACTCAAGAAATAAATTTAATAAGGGTGGGAACTTGAAGATATATATATTTGTCAAATTATTATACTAAATAATTCTACAAATATGAGTAATCGAAATGTTAAGGAAAAATATAGTTTATAGATCAAATCGAGCCTTAAAATGTTTTTGAGCATCACCCATCTTATGGATTATGAAGAAAACATTATTTTAAATAGTTATAAAACTATGTTAAATGTTATATATGTGTGTGTGTGTGTGTGTGTGTGTGTGTGTTATACTTTACAACTCTCTCTCTCTCTCTCTCTCTCTCTCTCTCTCTCTCTCTCTCTATATATATATATATATATATATATATGGCTAATAAATTTTAATTAAATATTTTCGACTATTAATTTAGTTATTGTTTTATTTAAGTACAATTAAATTTATAAAATAAATTACTATATTTATTATTAAAAATAAAATAAAATATAAATTAAATTAAATTTAAAAAAATGAAATAAATTTCATATTTGATTTAATAGAGGTTAACCATGAATAACCATATTCATTATGTCAATTTAAAGCTCCTAATTTATTTCTTTATTTGTTATAGTTTTATTGTTTTATGCTTGAAAAATTTTGGGGCATATTTATGGTCAAGTTTGTTTGAAATTTAAAATGCATTTTTAATAATAAAATATCATTTTTTTAATCTTTATTTCACTAAATTCCTAAAAATGCTTTAAAATTTAAATTAGTTAAACAATAATGTTTTTACCATAGAAAACATTTATAATAAACATGCTACCATTATAGTTAGCATATACAATGAAATAAAAAAAATTAATTAAAACCTAAATCATATTTTTTTTTATGCATTTCAAAGGATTTCTTGGTGGTTTTCTACATCTTTGTTTATCATAAGGGGTTTTCAAGGTTGTTTTTTATGGTTTTCAAGGGTTTTCTTAGTGGGATTTTTGTGGTTTTCATAATTTTTTTCATGATTTTTTTTGTAGTTTTGGTATGCTAGGTTTTTTTTCAAATTAATTTTTTTTTGCAGAAAAAATAAATTAAAGTGACAAAAGTGATAGAAAACCTACCTGGGCCTGAGCCTCTAGGTTGTTGGCAGGTTTGATAAGTAGCTAGATTGAGTTCATCCATCTCGATTGAGCTTATAAAAATTTCGTCGAAGTCCTTTTCTTATCGCAGTCTAAGCAAAATGGCTTGCGTAGGTGTGGATGGGGGTTTTTAATAAGAAATAACACTCGACGATGCTAAATTTTTCGATTGAGCCATAGGCTCAATCGAAAATATAGCTCAATCGAGCCATAACTCTTGATCGAGTTGTTAACTTGGGTTAGAAAATGGCTCGACCAAGGCTTTGTATAAATGCTCGATTGAGTTATTTTTAAGTGCCTCAACAATTCAATTAAGCACTTAAAAATTGCTTAATTGAGTGCTTAAGATTGCTCGATCAAGCATCAATTTTTCACCAAAACATGCCCTCATTTTGCCAAAAAGTGTAACCCAACTCCATTATTTCATCCTCCCCTTATAGGTATGATGTGAATTTAGTGTAATGGGAATGGTTAGTTGAGCAACAATGAGAAGTGTATTCTCCTAATCTAGCAGATACACTGCGGAGTCTAAGAGAATAGATCAAAAGTTGCAAGGCATATAATAGTAGGTTGATTGAGGCACATGAAATAATTGTAAGGGATGAAGAAAAGTAAGAAGAATTTAATGCAATGCTTCTTCAAAGCCTTTCAGACTTACAAAAGTAGGGACAGATGGGGATCAATCATGAAGATGGATAGGAGGAGAAGACTAATGGGGCATACGGTAGTAGGTCTCGAACACGGTACAATATGGAAAAAGATCATATAGTTAGAGGTGCCATATTCTTTGATACACTTGAGAGGAGGGGCAGTACTTATGGATTTCACTCTAGTTCTATTTTCAAGAAACATCATCACCATCATCGCCATTATCCTTATAGGAGGAGTGAGAAGGGATATTTTCCAAAGGGGTTTAAGAAAGCCAAGCCTCTTACATTTGTTGTAGAGATGAAGAAAACAAAATATGCAGAAGCATGACTGCATGGGATGAAGAAGTTCTCCAGATTGCATGATTACTCAAAGAACATGAAAGTCAAGATAGTTGCCTTTAGTCTTAAAGGGAAAGAAGATATCCAGTGGGAATATGTAAATCATGTACGAACCGTTATAGATGAGGAGCTATTTTGGGATGAGTTTGAGAGACTCTTAAAGAAGAAGTACTTGTCTGAAATATACTATGATGAAAGAGCCAAGGAATTTTATGACCTAAAGATGGGTACCATGACTGATGATCAATACATAAGAAGATTTCTTGAGATACTAAGGTATGTTCCTTATCTTAAGGACCTGGAATATAATAATTAAAGGTTCATCCATGGGTTTGAAATAGAATTTAAGGACCAGATTGAGTTTGATGAGCCTCTGTCACTAGAGGAAGGCACTATAGAGCTAAAACATTACTATGAGCAGTCAACGCACTAGTCTAACTTCAATTGTCATTGGAAAGGTAATGAGAATACTAAATAGAAATGGCCTAAGAAGTGAGGAATACCTCAGGATGAAGGTGACAAGGAAAATGTGGCACCTTATAAGCAATTCAATGTAGTTAAGAGAGGACACGAGTCGCATCTTGGGGAGAAAAATAAGGGAAATTGTAGAAAGTCATTAAGGTGTTGGACTTGTGGTGAAGAGCATTGTAGGAGTGAATTCCCATTATGCCAAGGAGGAAGGCCTTATATTTACAGTGCTTAGGAAGCACAAAAAGTTGAGGATGTTGGTCATAGTATTTCTCATATTTATGCAATAGTGGATAATGGACAGGCAGATCATCAGGAATCCATTATTGAAATGAAAGGGAAGCTTTGTGATCAAGTTGTTTCTATTTTGATTGATCTAAGATCAGGTTATATTTATATCAGTCCTAACCTTATGGATAAGTGTGGCTTGAATAAATAAGTGCATGCAAAATCTCATTTTTTGTATTTGGCTACATGAACCAAGAGAAGAGTTCATCATTGGGTGTGATCTTGTGCATTTGAGCTTAATAGTATGCCTACATCAACACATGTAAATATGCTTCCTTTGGGTTCATATAGTATGATTTTGGCCATGTATTGGTTGTTTATTCATAGTACTAAATTGGATTTCTATGAAAATTCTATTCAGTGCCAAGATGACGGTGGAGAAAGGAGAATCTTGTAGGGAAAGAAGAAGCCTACACCAGTGAAAATGGTTACAACTATTCAAGCAAAGTTCAAATATAGGAAATGATGTTTATTATTTGTAGTGTATATTTCCAGTGATAGAGGAAAGGTCATTGAGGATGAGGAAGTCCTGAAGAGGTATCCTGTCTTGTGGCAATTTCAGGATGTGTTTCCTGCAAATATTCCAAAGTTGTCACCTCATAGGGAAGTGGCCTTCCCTATTGAGTTGGTCCCAGGAGAAACTGTTAAAAATATCCATCTGTGGTCAAATTCAACTTTGGACAGATCACCTAATAGATATAATTACTGCATTAAATTCCTCTTTTCGAGGGGATCAAAATCGACCTAAACATCACTTAAATCGGGTATGGGAAAGTGTATTTATGAAGAAAATACGACATGCACATATTTCATTAGGTCGGACCTAACGCAAAGTGGACCACTTTGAAAGGCTATAAATACAACTTCCCTTTATCTCATTTAAACACAATGATGAGACACTCTTCTATCTTGTTTTTGGCTCACACAGGTCTAAGGCTTGTCTGCAGAGGATCAAGTTCACTTTGAGGTGAAATTGCATGGTCTTAAGCTTGCATCTTTGATTTAGGGTTTTTGGCCCCAGTCACAAGCACAAAACAAAAGGATTTTCATGTGTTCGCATGCATAGAAGATAATCCATGCAATGGGAGACTTCCATTTAGAGAGACAACTTTCCATCCATGTAACTGGGGATTAATGGCTTCCGCAGTCTAGATCTGACCCTCATGCTCACATGTCAGGATTAAGGGAGCGATTGGGAAATCTATAGTCTCTCACATGTCACCTCCTTTGTGTGACAGGGATCTAAAAGATGAAATCCTAGTCTTCCGAATTTTTCACTCAGTGACCACAGGGTTCGGAAATTGACTACAGATAGTGACAGTTCATTACAGTCTTTGGAATCAAAGTTTTTAGAATATACATTATTGGGTTAGTTTCGTGGATGTTATAGTTGTTTTACAGGTCAGTTGCATAGATGAAGATATGGATAATTTTACTCTCTTCTGCTGAATCATTTGATGAAAATCTAAGAAGAATAATTTTCAAGGGTTTTCCCCGTAGTGAGTTTTTCCCTCGTCTCCGAACAATATTGATGTTTTCCTCTATTGTTCCTTTATGTTCTGTTGCATTGATGATGATGATATTATTTTTTTATACATAGTTTCATATGATGATGAATAATGATGTAATCTTGAATAATGTTATGATCTTATGGGGTGAAACTAATGTGTTAATGAAAAAAATGCAATTATGAAAGAAAAGAAAAACATAGCCCTATTAAAAATTTACAACAACATCGACATCTAAGGCACCTTAGAGCATGAGCACTCTAGAGTTCATGGAATTGAAGTTGTGGCTTAAGGAAATGCTTGATAAGGAACATTGTCACACGGAATAAGTCGATCTTGCAGACAAGATAGACCTTCCTAGAATCTAAAGAAGACCTAATGACAAGCAAACCAATCACACACTATCTTTCTCTAAATATGCTTTTATAAACAAAGGCAAACAAGTGTTTTAGGCCTACCTTAGGTCCAATGCAAGTTTGTGGAAGCCTTCTCTCCTTCGATCCAAATGAGCTCCCTTGTCGCGAATATGCAAACACAAACAAGCAAACAAATTAAATAGCACCTGAAAAGCCAATATCATAAAACATATTTAACATGAAAGTCAAGGAATTCATGAAACAAATGACATGAGACAATTTGTTGAGAAAAATGAGTTTGATTGTATTAATTCAAATCAAGAAGAACTTTACAACCTGTGCCTTGACGTCATACAAGCTCCTCCCAGGGTCTAGCAAGAAGTCTCCTCTACTTTGACAAGTTTCACTCTCTTCCCAATGAAGCCAAAAAGGTATGTGATCTCTCCTCTCAAGCTCAACTAGGAAGTCTTAATTTCACCAGCATTTACCCTAAAAAATGTTCAGCTTCTAACCTCCCTAGAAACCAGCCCAATGCCTGAATTTATAGTGCAATGGAGGGAAGTTACTAGGTCCTCCTTCAAAGGGATAAAGCCCTCCTTCAAAGGGATAGCTCCTCTCATCAAGGGATTAGCTCCTTCTCTTTTGGGATGCATGAACCACCTAAGAGCAGCCAATCCATGTCAAAATTCCCTCTAGAATCATCTAGAATTAACCCAAAGTGATTTTTTTAGAATAAACTTGCGCCTTTTTGACTTTCACAGGGGTCCGCACCCACACCTTTAGGGACAGAGCGGGTAGGTCCGCAGTTTTTGTAAGCAGGAGGTGCGAGACTGCAGGCAATAGTGAGAGAAAGTGCGGAACCAGAGCTTTGTTGATTTTCAATGTCTTTCTCTCATTTTCAAAGCTTGACTTGAAGAGTTGAGGTCTGAGACTTGCTTAGGAGGATAGTACAAGTGATGATAGACACATACTGACTGCAAATAATCATGGTGACAATATTTTTGTGTAACAGATTGCCCCCTAAAGTGCGAAGTCTGTAGTAGATGAGGATTTCATTTATCATTTAAGAAGAGTGAAGTACTTTATCATTTCGAGGATCATCTTATGGAGAGCCCGATCGGAACCTGTAAAAACATTCAATGCAAGATATATATATGAGATCATATCATCGCTGTGGTAGGCATTCCCATACTCAGATCAAAACTGACTTAGAAAACTAACTACTGCTCTGATACAGGAATGATCTTGTAAAACATCACAAGTATAGACTCATGTGGACACAGTATGGACGCAGCCATCTGTTTATGAATAGTCCATTATATAATGAATACAAAATTCATCGCAACCTGGATTGTGAAAACTAGATCTAGGGTCTTCATTTCTACTTCCCGAAACAGTACGATTCTATCCATGCGAATGAATGTGTTGGAGTCAAACATGGTAGAAACCACTTGATTACCAGTCAATGATGTAAACTGTTGACAAGTGTGAGAGAAACCACCAGTGATGTCAATGGCTCTCGAAGTACCCAGTACAATCCATGAGATGTGAATAAATGTGTTGATGTCGAACATGTCAAGAATCCTTTGATCGAAGGTCAATGATGCAACCTGTCGTCAAAGGCGAGAAACCTGCCATTGAGGCATGCAGATCCCAAGGTACTGATGATCTCTAGATCATCTTTCTAGATAATGAGCTGAAGTCGATAGAAAGCGATCCGTTGCAAGCAAGCCCACAACACGAAATCATAGATCAAGTTGAAGAAATTTAATTGCAAGGATTGACTTAGGGATGGTCAAGATGGATGACAGATATTTTTCAGATGAGTGGCTTATTGGCAGTGACGTCTTGAACACATAACGACACAACAGAAGGCTTGGTGACAATTGACCCAAAGTTAATAACCAGAAACCAGCTGAAGACTTTCAATGTGGTTTGATCAACTGTTAGGCAAAGGATTTCCCAACCCAGGTGAATAAAAGTGTCATGTTGAACAGTGTTTACAAAGTATGACAAACAGGCTCATTTTTCTCTCTTTTCCCCCACCATTTCTGGCAAGTACCTCTTTATTTTTGACAAGTTTGAGGAGGATAACATTTGCTTGATTATAAGCTCATCCTTCGGATGAGTCCAACTTAGTTTAAATTCGAACCCTATGAAGGAGTGGTTTGTTCCTGTTTGTAATTGAACAGGTCCTTTACTGTGAAATTTTAACGAGTCCAGTATAGGAGAAACTCAGCGTTTTTTCAATTTTAGAGAGTCTGAAAAAACTTAAGAAAACTCCAAGGTTGACCTTTTTCGTAAATTTGTGTCTCCCAAGCCCGAAAAAGTATAAAATAATACTTGAGAGAACCGCTTGATCTTTTACGACCAAGGAGTACTTTTCGTAAATAGTGTCCCTGATCCGAAAAAGTAAAAAAGCGATCAATGACATGTCGTTTTATAACCAATATCGAATTTGAAACGACAAAAATCCGGCAATCTTTTCATGTTTTTACGGTCAGAAAAGAGCTGTAAGTGGACCGTCTTTTAGTTCCGTTTTAACGAGTTTAAAAGAAAAACTCAGCGATATTTTCATGTTTTAGGAGTCAGAAAAGAGCTTAAAGGTGACTCTAAATGTTTTTTCGTCGAAAATGATAGATTTCGCCTGAATAATCCGTTATCCTGAACAAAAATGAAAACATTACTCATACCTGTTTGAAATGGATAAAAATGTTGCAAAAATACCTTTCCAAAGTGAAACATAAACAAATTTGCAATTTATTTACTCAAAAAACTTATAAAAATGGCTTTCGTCAATTCATTTATACGGTTTGAGTTTTGGGTGAGAAAATAGTGCTTTTGTCCAGAAACTTCCCGTGAAGATTGCGAAAAATCCAACCGTCGGAATCGAACGCCGTCTTCTCCAGGTAATCCAAATCGTCCCACTCTTCATTTTTAACCGTTTCATTTCTTGTTTTAGGCTTTTATTTCATTTTTGGAGGGTTTTTAGGCTTAAAACCAGCGCGTGGGGGCCCGCAGGTGCAACACTGCCAGCTCGCGGACCCCGACTTTTTCTCAATGTGGAAAAAGTCAGGGGTCCGCGCCTTCCATGTAGGCAAGGTGCGGACCCACGCACTGTGTCTAACCCAGAGGGTGCAATCCCCGCCGCAAGGGTTTTTAACCCAAAAATTCTCAAATTTGGCCCAAACAAATTAATCTCTAGCATTCTAATTTGTCTTTTTACTTGATGCAGAGAGTACATCATGCTAGATTCGCGTGAACGAGAGCATGAGGACGTGGATCTAGCCGCGTTGAATCACCAACCTTCGATCGATGCATTGAAGGCCTGCGGCTTGTACAAATTCTGGGCCATACCTGGCATGAGGGCCCAGGTGGATTTCTTACAGTGGCTGGTCGACAGATGGAGCATACAGGATCAGTGCTTCTTCATTGGTGGCCACTAGCTCGAAATCGAGCCGACAGACATATATTTCTTGACCGGTTTGCCTAAGAGAGGCGAAGACTTGACTCTATTCGGGACTAGGCCAGGTGGCCAGTCTGTCGATAGCCTCCGGCTAGAGTTCTGCAACAGCCAGGCTAGAGACAAAGGGATAAACATAAAAACCATATCCCTTCCTGAACTCATGGTGATCGCGTTTACTGTCACCAGACTTTGCGGGAGTGCCGCATTACATATTGCCACCAGATCCTAGATGCGGATGGCAGTTGACTGCTTTCGAGGCACCATCTTCAACTGGTGCGATGCTGTGTTGGCCAATGTGAAAGGCCAACTGACCAGAGCCAAGAACGGACAACTAAAGACCTTTGGTTATGGGGCTTTGGTTGTGAGCTTTGGTCTGGAGAGGGTTCCCATGTTGATCCCGCAGCACCTTACTGTTGGAGCTGGGCTTCCTCGAGAACCCAAACTGATGCGATGGGTCGCAGTTATGGCCCGTCATCCGGACGAGGGGACAGAGGTTGTTCGATTCAAACCTGAGTATTTCCAATGGTTGGAAAACTAGGTTTTTTCTATTCAGGACTTCCCTTACGCTGGGGTAGATTTTCGTGGTGACCCAGACATGGCTCTTCCACCAGGAGAGCAATGGGATGACTCAGGTAAAATCATTTTCAAAAATTTTCCTATTTTAATTTTTTTTTTATTATTTTTCTATCGTCCCAAAACTGATAAAAGTTTCAAATGCAGATGTGGGTCCACAGCGACTAGCCACTCTCCAGCCTTACGAGAGGAAACAACCAGTTGCAGCCGCGCCAGCCCCACAGGACGAATCAGTAGAGGTTTTGGCCGAGTTGGAGGGTCATCTAGAGCGCTTGACAGGAGATATTCCGGAGACCACTATAGATGACATTCCTCGTCGACTTCAGCGCTATGTGATTGGGGTGCCAAGACCTTTTAGGAGATTCCTTTGCAAGGTGGCCTGTGCAGTGGTTTCTTATCGAGATCATCACCAGTGATAGGATGATCGCCTATTGTGGGCACATATGACATTTTTTTTTTATAATTATCATTTTTGCCGATCATAAGGTGTTTTTCAACCTATGATCGAGGACGATGTATTTTTTGACACACTCCTATATATATATATATATATATATATATATATATATATATATATATATATATATATATATATCACTATTATCGGCTTATCTTGTAAATCATGTTATGGAATGGTTTTAAATTTACATGTATGATTATTGCAAATGTCTACTTAATATTCGAGAAGCAATTGCATCTGCTAATGTATTTAAAGATCTTGGAATATGCTGATATTCAATATAATCAAATTCATGTTCCAAGAGACGCACTCTCAAAAATAATCTCAATAACACTGGATTTCTAATGGCATACACTCTATTAAGCTGTAATACAACGACTTCAGAATCTAACCTCACTATCAAACTCCGAATCCCAAATGAAATAGATTCAGATAATAACTCAATCACTGCACTATACTCGGCAATGTTTTTTGTTGTTTGACCGAGGCTTACCCCATGCATAGATACTAACTCGTCAGAGGGCAAATAGATAACCCAAGCTACGGAAGAAATGTTCCGTGTATTACGACAAGCACCATCAGCGAAACCAATGTATGTGTGGAGAGGCATCGACATCTGCAATATCAAGAGTAAAACCAAGATAAGCGGGAATAATGACAAAAAACAATCTCTAAGCGAAGCAGACTTTTTAAACTAAAACACACCAGCTAGAAAGAAAAAACTATCCTAACTAAAAATCTCCACACCCATTCTTTAAGCATAATACCTCTTCAGGTAAAGACCATTTCTGGGTTTACCCAAAGAGTCCCTGTCAAAGTCTACCAATTCATAGACCCCTTTTTCTAGCTTTCGCTTGACAACATAGGGACCATGCCACATAGGAACGAATTTTCCAGCGCCTAATTTATCATTAGCTTGATCATAAACTAAGAGTAGATCTCCTTCCGAAAAATTTCGAGGGGTCACATTTCGATCATACGGAGCTTTCATACGTTTTGCATGAGTCTCGATCGCCAATGCAGCATCATGTCGATTCTCATCTAATTGAGCTAAGTATAACAAACGTTTTTCCTCTTTGGAAGTGGCTGGAAGTAACTCGATGGCCATTTGCAATGACGGGATTTCGCATTCAATGGGTAACACAGCTTCCAGACCATAAACTAGTTGGAAAGGAGTGAACCCTGTTGATGTTTTTACTGAGGTACGATATGCCCAAAGCGCTGAAAATAGCATGTTATGCCAATTCAACCGACGAATCCCAATGATTCATCGGATCATGATGACTAAAACTTTGTTGATGGATTCAACCAGACCATTAGCTTGTGGATAATAAGGAGTTGAACTATCGTGACGCAAACCAAGTTGGCCTATAAGTTCGGTCATCATAACGTTTCAAAAATGACGCCCATGATCAGTGATAATCTCTTGTGGGACACCAAACCTAGCAATTATATGATTGAACATGAAAATTGCAGCTGTCTTGCCGTCTTCCTCAAATGTGGGCATCGCCTCGGCCCACTTGATAAAATAATCTACCGCAAGGATGATATACGCATGCCCCCTCGCCGAGTGAGGGTTACATGTAATAAAATCGATACCCCATTTGGCAAAAGGACCAATGGCAATTATAGGGTAGAGAGGAGCAGGTGGAGCGTACATCTTTCGATCAAAAATTTGGCAGTTGTGGCATTTTCAGACCGCAGTAATACAATCTTTAAACAAAGACGGCCAGAAGTAGCCGGCACAGAATATCTTTTGGGCTGTGGCATACCCAGACATATGACCGCCACACGCTCCAGATTGACAGTCATTTAGAACCCTTTCAGCTTCTTCGTGAGTTAAACAACGTCGAAAAACAGAGTCCGCCCCACGGCGATAAAGAGTA
Organism: Pinus tabuliformis; assembly: GCA_031772625.1. NCBI lineage: Eukaryota > Viridiplantae > Streptophyta > Pinopsida > Pinales > Pinaceae > Pinus > Pinus tabuliformis. Next base: position 1,383,401,918 of record CM062818.1, on the reverse strand, counting down.
TCTCCAATAATCCTGAATTGTTGGGACTGGAATCGTATTTTCCGACGTTTTGACCTTGAAATTTCCGGCCGAAAGGATTGGGTCTGGAGATAAACGATGATATCCCCATACCGTGGATCTAAAGTGCTGATTAGAAACAAGGATTCGTCCGCAATGGGCTCCTCTACCACATCTCCGTGTCAGCACGCGGGAAATCACACATCAACTCCGCAAAAACTAAAGATTTCTTAGACTTAGATTTTTCAAATTCCAAGTCGAACTCCTGCAGGATAACAATCCATTTAGAGTACTTTCCCCCTAGCAATTGCTTGGTCAAAATGTAGATCATAGGGTTGCAATCAGAAATTACTGTAGTTTTATATAGTAAATTGTAGTGACGAAAACGTTGGACAGCTTGAACAACTGCCAATGCCAATTTCTCCACATGTGAGTATTTTAGCTCAGTTGGATTTAAAGTTTGACTAAGGTAATGTATCACATTTTCAGTTTCAAATTCGTCTTCCTGAACTAAGACCATTCCAATGGTGGAATGAGAGGCGACGAGATACAACAAGTAATCCTAGTTGTAGTTGGGAGGATGCAATAACGGTGGATGGGTCAACGCGTGTTTTAGTGCATCAAAAGATTTCTCAGCTATCTCATCCCAATAGAATGGAGTATTCTGTTTCTACAACTGGGTAAAACCCTTTGTAACCTCGGCATAGTTCAGAATGAATCGTCGTAAAATGTTGGCTTTCCCTTGCAAACTTTGGAGTTGGCAAAGACTCGAAGGAGGAGGAAATTTGATAATAGCTTCGACCTTCGAGGGATCGACACGAATGCCGACTTTTGAAACAACAAACCCCAACAATAGACCTGTTTCTATACAGAAAAGACATTTGTGTGGGTTAAACCGAATCCGATAATGCCTACACCTCATAAAGATTGCTCGTAAATGGACGAGGTGATCTACTCAATGTAATGAATGAGCAGGCAAATCATCGAGATAGGGTTGCACAATGTGCTTGATGTCATGAAATGCATAAGACATGGCCCTTTGAAAAGTTGCTTCGGCATTCTTGAGCCCAAAAGGTAACTTGCAATAAGAAAATGTCCCCCATGGACAAATGAAAGCTGTTTTTTGTTGATCGGCAGGTAGAATATTGATTTGATTGTATCCGGAAAAACCATCCATGAAGGAGAATATTTCGCTGTCGGCACAATCATCAATGATTTAATCGATATAGGGAGTTGGGTAATTGTCCTTTGGACAGGCTCGATTAATGTCCCTATAATCGATACATATTCTTATTGTCCCTTGCTTTTTGTTAACTGGAACAATATTCGATACCCAATCCGTTAACGGGATCAGATAAATGAAACCTGCTTTGAGTAATTTTTCAACTTCTACTTTAATTGCAGCAGCTTTTCTTGGGTGAATCTCACGCAAACGTTGCTGGACGGGTTTAGCATCCGGGTAAGTCTTGATCTCATGAACAACAATTGTGGGATCAATTCCTGGCATTTCCTCATAGGACCAGCCAAACACGTCATGGAATTCTTGAAATAGGGCCTTATATATTTGAATTTCATCATCTGTACATGAGGCACCTATATGAATGTTCTCAACAATTCCAGGCTTAACCGAAATGTCAATAGGAATAGTTCGAGAGATGTTTCCCAAATTTAACTCTGAATCAAGATGTTTCATTGGATTCCGAGGTTCCTTGACATATTCAGTCGTAAAAATTGATGAAAAATCATTTTCAAAATGATCATTCTCAGGTAAAAACGAAGATCTGTGATGGAGATCTTCCCATGGTAAATAATCTACACATAGGATTTCACAAATTTGCTCATCAGAGTGAACAAGTTCAGAAAACGTGATTGAATCCGAGCTTGATGTGAAAAGTGATTCTTCACGGACCACATTCATTAAGTCAATTTCGGTTGAAGATGGGTCGGTAAACGATTGCACGGCCTCATACACAATTTCATATGGACTCAAAGGCATGACATCACCCAATGAGTCTATCTCAGATTCAGAAGGAACGATCCAAGGATCATCATAAACAATGGTGTTTGATGTAATCATATGAATGGTTGCAAATGAAGACGATGCGTTGATCGGAGGAAAAGGAAAAGTTCCCAGTAAACCGGCATCTTTAACTAATCCTACTGTAACATCCTTATACGGGATAGTCGTTTTACCGACATGCTGAATACTTTCAGAAGAGGCTGGGTCAGATGAAAAGTAAGCTAGATGGTCTATTGTTACGATCTTTCCATTATGAGGAAACTTTATAACCCGAAAGACCGATGAAACAACAGTTGTGATAGCATAAGACCAACTACGACCCAAGAGAAGGTTGTAATCTAGAGGGGCATCAACCACCTCCACATCTAGATTAACGGTTTTTCCTTCAACCCCTATAGGAAAATCCTGTAGAATTCCAAAAGGATGAAACCCACGGCCATCAAAGGCCTTTAGAATCGTCAGGGATTGATTTAGCGAAGGAGAACCAAGCGATCTCTAACATTGTATCGACATAATACACGTTGAGGATCCCTCATCAATCACAATCCGATGAATAGGCATGTTTTTGACTATCACTGGAATCTGGAAGGCCATTTGATGAGGTAAGCGTGGTGTACTATTTTCTAGATCGAAAATTATTAGGTTCGAGTCCTGAACATCAACAACGCCTATAGCCGACAAAAGTAATTTACGCTGTGTTGGACATGATTGCAGCACTTCCAAAGCTGACATTGCTGAGGGTGAAACAGCTAAATCCTCAACAATGTTATAGTTTTGAGCCGCTCTCGCATGTGGATTGAAAGCTGACTTTCGAAGTATACCCTTGGCGGGCGGTTTGATTACCAAGTCTGGATTAGGTTTCTCGATTTGTAGTGGATCGGAACCGGGAGTTGAGGTTGATGGATTAGAATGAGAAGATTCTGCTTCTTTACCATCAACAAGATTTTTACTACCATAATCATGTGATCGAGTGGCAATCCTAACATGGGACATCATCAGTATGGGTTCTTCATTGGCACTCGAGGAAGAACCTATCATCTTACTGTCTTGAGCTGGAAAAGGATCCTTTAAAACAGCAGGCGTTTGGGAACTTTGACAATCTTCGCAACCTCTGCACGATGAGGGAAGTCTCTTGTAAAATGTTCATCATCACAAATGAGACAAGGATAACGAGGTTTGTGTTTTTCATCATTAGATTCCGATTTTTCAGGTTTCTCCTTTGAATTTTTGTCTGTTTTATTCTTCTTCTTTCCTTTATTCTTCCCACCGGATTTTGATTTGGATGTAGATGACTCTACAATGTGAATATCAGCGGAAATCTCCGCAGAAGAATCTCTTGTTGGGGAATCAGACAAGGTTATGATAGGAGAAGAATTCTTGGAAGACTTCTTCTTACTTTTAGTGTTAACCGTACCAATCATACCATCGGCAGCATGAGATCCCGAAGGAGCTGCATCGATTTGATTTTGCTTGGGAAGATCAGGGATTTTATCGTGTAACGTACCTGACTGAGTATAGACCAAGTCAAGGTACTGTGCTTGAGCAATTACTTGCTCCTCAGTAACAACTCCAGCTTTAGCTACATCTTCAGTGATCTTTGGAAACAAAGATTTTACAAACCACTCAGCCAAGATCTGATCCAGACTAAAAACCATCACTAAACGCCGTCGACGTCTCCATTCATGAATATGATCTGAAATGTAAGTGGACATAGATTGCTTTAACGAAGTTAACAATTCCGTGCCATTGTCATAGTGGACTCGCAACTGAAAATGAGTTAAAAACGAGGTAGCTAACTGACTAAAATTATAAAAAGTGCCTCACGATAACTCAATGTACCACTTGGCCGCAAGACCAATTAGAGTGCGCTAGAAAAGCCTTAGACGGATTGAATCATCTAAAATGGAGTTAGATGCACACCAGAGGTGATATGTCATCACATGGTTCGACGGGTCCTCGCCATTTTGTCACACGGAATAAGTCAATCTTGAGGACAAGATAGACCTTCGTAGAATCTAAAGAAGAACTAATGACAAGCAAACCAATCACACACTATCTTTCTCTAAATATGCTTTTATAAACAAAGGCAAACAAGTGTTTTAGACCTACCTTAGGTCCAATGCAAGTTTGTGGAAGCCTTCGCTCCTTCGATCCAAATGAGCTCCCTTGTCGTGAATCTGCAAACACAAACAAGCAAACAAATTAAATAGCACCTGAAAAGCCAATATCATAAAACATATTTAACATGAAAGTCAAGGAATTCATGAAACAAATGACATGAGACAATTTGTTGAGAAAAATGAGTTTGATTGTATTAATTCAAATCAAGAAGAACTTTACAACCTGTGCCTTGACGCTGTACAAGCTCCTCCCAGGGTCCAGCAAGAAGTCTCCTCTACTTTGACAAGTTTCACTCTCTTCCCAATGAAGCCAAAAAGGTATGTGATCTCTCCTCTCAAGCTCAACTAGGAAGTCTTAATTTCACTAGCATTTACCCTCAAAAATGTTCAGCTTCTAACCTCCCTAGAAACTAGCCCAATGCCTGAATTTATAGTGCAATGGAGGGAAGGTACTAGGTCCTCCTTCAAAGGGATAACGCCCTCCTTCAAAGGGATAGCTCCTCTCATCAAGGGATTAGCTCCTTCTCTTTTGGGATGCATGAACCACCTAAGAGCGGCCAATCCACGTCAAAATTCCTTCTAGAATAATCTAGAATTAACCCAAAGTGAGTTTTTTAGAATAAACTTGCGCCTTTTTGACTTTCACAGTGGTCCGCACCCACACCTTTAGGGACAGAGCGGGCAGGTCTGCATTTTTTGTAAACAGGAGGTGCGGGACCGCAGGTAATAGTGAGAGAAAGTGCGGAACCAGAGTTTTGTTGATTTTCAATGTCTTTCTCTCATTTTCAAAGCTTGACTTGAAGAGCTGAGGTCTGAGACTTGCTTAGGAGGATAGTACAAGTGATGATAGACCCATACTGACTGCAAATAATCATGGTGATGATATTTTTGTGTAACAAACATGTAAGGCCAAGTGTATCTCTTTAGGGTGAACCCATTTTGTTTGTATGGAAGAAGGATGCTACTCATAGATTGTGCATTGATCGTAAGAATTTTAACAAGGTAACAATCAAAAATAGGTACCCATCACCATAGATTGATAAATTGTTTGATTAGTTGAAGGAAGAAACATTATTTTCAAAGATTGATTTGAGATTAGGATATCATCAAGTGTGCATAGAGGAAGAAGACATCTACAAGACCACATTCCGTACAAGATATGGACATTATGAGTTTGTGGTGGTTCCGTTTAATCTTACTAATTCTCCAACCAATTTCATGTGTTTGATGAACAATCTTTACTTGTAATTTTTTTTGATAGTATTTATTGATGATATATTGCTATAACCGAATAATGAGGAAGTGCATGTAAAGAACTTGGTAGCAATGTTGAGATTGTTAAGAGAGAATTAGTTGTATGCCTAGCTCAACAATTGCATTTTCTTTCAGTCTGAGGTTCATTACTTGGGACATGTTGTTTCCAAGGAATGGATAGCATTGGACCCGCAAAATATTAATGCTATCACGGAGTGGCTAACTCATAGGAATGTGGATGAGGTCAGATCATTAATCGAACTAGTAGGTTATTATAGCTAGTTCATAAGGAATTTCTCAAAGATTGGCTATCATATTACATCCTTTTAGAGGAAAGGGAGGAAGTTTGAATGGACTGACGAGTGTGCTACTAGATTTGATCAGTTGAAGCACTTGCTTACAATGCTCCAGTTCTGAAGATTGCAAATCCTGATAAGGAGTTTGTGGTTTGTAAAAATGCTTGCAAAGAGGGACTTCGTGGATTCTTAATGTAGGAAATACATGTGGTATGCTATGAATCAAGTAGGTTGAATGAGCATGAGTAGAAATATGCGACTCATGATCTTGAGTTGGCAGCTATCATTCATGACTTGACAACGTGGAGACATTATCTTCTTGGTAGGAGGTTTATTTTGATGAGTGATCATAGTCAGCTGAGGTACTTATTTGACCAATCTAATATGAATGCAAGGAAATCTAGATGGTTGGCTACTCTTAGTGAGTTTTATTTTGAGATCAGGTACATCAAAGGTAAGGAGAATAGATTTTTGGATGCTCTCAGTAGGAGAGTGGAGGTGAGCCACATTTCAACTGTGAGATTTTATGGGACATAATTATAAGAAAACATCTTAGATGCAAAGAAATGTGATGAGAGGTATCGATATTTGAAGAAAAGATTGAAACAATATTTTTAAGGTGATAGAGATGATGAGTATCACCTCAAAGCATATGGCTTGGTGAGATTCAGGAGCAAGAATTATGTGCCAGATAGCAGTGAATTGAAGAAGCTTATCTTGAGGGAGTTTCATGTCAAGCCATATTCAATCCACCCATGATTCTAGAAGACTTTGGCAGTTGTTAAGAACTTCTACTATTGGTTGAACTTGAAGAAGGGAGTGGCTGAGTTTGTTTCAAAATTCTTAGATTGTTAGAAGGTGAAAAATGAGTGTAAGCACTCGGCTGGTTTGTTGCAACCTATTGCGATTCTGGAATGGAAATGGTAGTTCAATTCAATGGAATCCATTATAGGTTTTCTCAGGACATCGAGGCAACATGTTTCCATCATGCTTGTGGTTGAAAGGATTAGCAAGGTAGGTCACTTCATTATAGTGAAGTCTGATAATACAATTACTGAGGTAGCTCAGTTCTTCATTAGGGAGATAGTGAGGTTGCATTGAGTTCCCAAGAAGAACATATTAGACACGGATCCCATGTCCACTTCAACGTTTTGGAACTATTTCTTTGTATGCTTTGGGACATAGTTATCTTTCTATATAACTTATCATCCGTAGATAGATGAACAAACGTAAATTGTTAACAATATTGTTGAGGATATTTTGAGGATGTATGTCATGCATCAACAGAATAAGTGGGAGGAGTGCCTTCCACTGCTATATTTTTCATATTATAATGGGTATTAGGAATACTTGAGGATGACTTAATTTGAGGCTCTTTACGGGTATATTTTTTATACTCTTATCAACTAGAATGATCAAGTGAACTAGGCACTTATTGTATTAGATATGTTCATTGAGATGGAGCAATAAATGCAGGTTATAAAGAAGCATTTAAACACAACATCAAACAAGAATAAGAGTTATGTAGATCACCATAGACCATTCAAGGAGTTTCAAGTTAGGGACCATCTATGGTTGTGCATCAAGCCCAAGAGGAGTTCCTTAAGGATTGAATCATGTGCCAAGCTGGCACCTCGGTATTTCGGGCCTTTTGAGATCCTTGAGAGGATCAGAAAGTGGCCTACAGACTTGCATTGTTGCCAACAATGGAAGTTGAGAATGTTTTCCATGTTTCATTTCTTATGGGATATGTCCATTATTCTAATCATGTGATTGATTGGGATGTATTTCAAGTGGAACCATAGAAAGAGTTCTTGCTAGAGCCATAATGCATTTTGCAACCAAAATAACGCATGCACTCAAACTTAACAATAGAGTAAGTTAAAGTGCAGTGGTAGCACTTTGGGCTTGATTAAGCTACATGGAGATGAATGATCATATGAGAGCCTTGTATCCTTCCTTATTTTTTGGTTGATCATGTGTGTTTGTTATATGTGTTTTGCATATTTTGTTATCAGGTTTGGACAATTTTGGTAGGCCTCTAACTGCTTCATTCTTGCTTATTTTTATTAGGATGTCAAAGTTGACATGACCTAATCTTCTATGCCATAACTAAGTTTCTTTTATTTTTATCATGCAACACTTGTGCTTGGTATCATTAAATATTACATGTTCTTGTCACTTCTAATTTCCCTTTCCCCAAACATTCCAGAATTTGAATTTCTAATCTCACATTCTCTGGAATGGAATATCACATCATGCCCATTATCACACATTTGACTCACACTGAGGAGATTGTGTTTCAACCCATAAACATAGAGTACATTTAGGACCTTGGTATTATTGTCCAATCTAATTGTTCCTTTTCCTGTCATGGGAACTGTTGCATCATTTCCAAAACTAAAATTTATATTCTCATACTCTTTTAACTACAATAATTATTTCGTATCACAGGTCATGTTCATGGAGAATCCATTGTCAATCCACTACTACTCATATTGATAATGAGCTATCAAATCTAATTCACAATTTTCATAGTTTTCAACCTTCTTCCTCCATCACCTCACAACTTTTTTCTTATTTGATTATTCATGTGTATGCTACGTGAAGGAGTTTGGAAAGCTAGATATACACTCACTAACTTTCTGACCAAAAGTATTGCATATGAAACAATCGATATCATTCATTAGAGGAGAAAAATTATTATTTACATTAACATGCAAGCTCTTTGGTCCTTGATCAATTGTTGATCTATCGACATCTCTTTTAGAAAACATCTTCAATATACAATTTATAGCCTTGTTTCCACAACTGTAACAGAAAAACAATAACCATAAAATAGTGTAGGATACATGAATTTTTGTTACAATGAAAAATAATTAGAAGTGGAGGACCTTACTTGTCTCAATTTCTAATTTTTTGTTTATTTTGTTGGAGCACCCTTGGTCTTATAAGCGTTCTTGTTAGTTGAAGTATTTTCTTGACATTCCTTTTTCTTCAGAACACTTGCATAACTAGTGCTTGGTTGGACTTTGACATCTTGTTCAGGAAGTTTAAATACTAATATAGTTTTATCTTCTAGTGATCTTTCCATGTTTAGAATATCTTGTAAATTTTTAGATCCCTTCATGAAAATTTGATTAGACATTCCCTTTTGCATCTTTTGATAGATCAGCCCTTAATTTAATAATTTCTTCTTCAAGTTTGTGATAATTCTCTTTCCAATTCTCTAGCTGATTGGGAATCAATTCTTCCTTAATTTTTGCCTCTTCCAATTGTCCCCTTAGACATATTATGCCCTATACATGATAACATGCATGTTGAATCCCACCAATATTCTGCGTCAAGGACTCATTTTCTTGCTCCAACTCAACCATATTATTTTGTTGAATCATGATCTATTGAACCAAAGTCTCCTTGAAATTATCAAGATCCTGTAAGCCTTTAAGGAATAATTATCCAAATGAGTGTTATTCTCCTTCAATCTATGTATTTCCTCGTTTAGCAATCTATTTTTCTTTCTATCCTTTCTTAGCTCATCTAGAGAAGCAATAAGCTAACCTTCATAATCTATCTCTACATCCTCAAGATATGATCCATCCTTAGACACAAAATCCATAAGAATGCATTCATTGTTCACTTCTTCTTCTGATGAATGTTTCTCATTGTTTTCTTTTGAAGATCCACTTTGTTCTTTGGAGTAATAAATCCTTTTCTTTTCGGCTTTACCTTTTCACAATTCTTGAGCTTTATCCTTGCTATTTTTCTCCTTTTTCTTCTCATATTTTTCACCGCTTCTATATGGACACTTTTCAATAAACTTTCTAACTCCTCCATAATCAAAGTACTTGAGAGGGAGTTTTCCTTTGTATTTACTAGAATCTCGCTTTAAGTTTTTGGAAAATTGAGGATATTCTTGATTAGATTCATTACTAGAATAATCTTCCCCTTCATTTATATTATTAGGATGTTTCTTGATCTTTTGGTAGATATTGGACCTTTTTGGAGGCCTTGAATGCTGGTTTGCTAGCCTGGGATTTCTCTTCTACAATGTGCATCTAATAAGTTGTAAGGGTTCCAAGCAGTTGCTCCATAGTGAGAGAGCTCAAGTCATCCATATCCTCAATTGTAGAAACTTTTGGGTTGAATCTTGTTGGCAAAGACCTCAATAATTTATGAATAATGACATCATCTTCAAATTTTTTGTCTAAGATCTTGATCAAATTGGTCACTATTTCAACCCTTTGAAAATACTCTCCAATAGTTTTTTTTCCTTCAATCTTAAACTATCAAACCTCATCCTATAGGTTTGGATTTTGAATTTCTTCACCTTCACATCAACGTCATAGCTCTTCTCAAGTTTGTACCAAATTTCTTTGGCTGGTTTACAATGCATGACCTTTATTTGTTCATTCTCTTTAAGCCCTTCCAAAATAGGGTTTTTGGCATTGACATTATTTTTAAAGACCTTATTTCCATCAACAACTGTAGGAAGAGTATCAGGAACGGCATACCCAGATACCTCAGTAGAATAAACATCAACTCCTAAGCTCATGAGGTGCCCTTGCATTCTCATCTTCCATATATTATAGTTTTTTCCAAAAAACTAGAAGCTTAACGTCTTGGCCATCCATAGTCCCCTCTTAATTTATTCTTTTAGCGGTTAAGATAAAACAAAGGAATCAATTCTGATACCAATTGTTAGACACAAGTAATACTAAGAGGGGGATGAATCAGTATTATAAAAATATTAGATTTTTTTTTTCAAATAAGAAAATTTTCATATCTCAACATCAAATGCACATAAAAGTAGACATGCAGAAGAATAACATAAATAATCATCACATGTAGACAATTTAATTTTCGGTTGAAAATACCCCCCTCAAATGTTGAAAACCATAAAACTATTTGTTTCTTCTTCTTATTATCTATTGCATCAAAATATTCTCATTTACATTACATTAGCTAGCCACCACTAGCAATGGAGCACCCACTCCATGATAGAAATGATAATTTTAGATACAACCAACTTGGAGCACCCACTACTATCGTATCAACCTACCCCAGATTTACCCACTTTTACTTGCTTACCATGGTAAACATGAGTTGAGAGTTACTATGCATGACCCAACTTCCAAGATACAATTATGGAAATAGGGTCCACTTTCCTAGAAATTACTACAAACACCAAAAGAAACATAATCACGCAGCCATCAAAGTATCTTTTCCTGGTGATCATTTTCCCTGAGCTCAGACCACCACTTCTTCACCTAAATTACTTCCTAGTCGCACGCATGCAGGTTTGTGAGTGCAACTAGAGGCCTTCAGTCATGATGCAATTTCATATTGGTGGCCACCTTCCTATTCCACTTAGATCCCCAACACCATTTCCTTTCAATTTCCTTAGTTCTAGCACAAATTTCTATTTTTGGCAGTTTTTCGGGTCCTAAACTTTTTGTAATAGCCTTGGTGAAAGTTCCATGTAATAAAAGTTAATCAAGGAAAAATAATAACCACGGTTGATGAGACACTGATTCCAAGCTGAAAGTTGGGTAATACATCGTAGGGAGTGTCCATTTGATTTTTTATGGCAAAGGAAATTGGCAAATGCAATAGCTAAGGCTTTGGAAAGGCAAAATGGCATTTTTGGCACACTTATTTATGAAAATAATGGAAATTAGGAGAAAAGGGAGGTGAAAGGTCACATGTTGCATGTGAGGAGGAAATTGAAGGAAAATAATGGAAAATGAAAAAAATAGAGGCCTCATTCATAAAAAGGCTTTTGAGGATCAATTGGTAACCTTTTGTTAGTTCAATTTTGGAGCTCTCTCATTATTCTCTCTCTCTCTCTCATATTCTTGGAGACTTAGATTTTTCTTGGATCATTCTTGGAGGGTGTGGCATACTTGGACTTTGGAGCAAGAAGGCAAAGGAAGAACAAGAAAGTGTAAGAGGACATCGGGATCAATAGCGACAATGGGATTTGCTTGCAGGTAACGAGTTGAATGTATGTTTTCCTCACTAGTTTTTGCATGCATGGCATATGCATGTGGTTTGCTGGTTGTGATTTTTCATTGACATGGAGGATGGTCAGGATTGATAGTGGATTGTGTAAACTCTCCATTTCCTATATATCCATGGATATTGGAGGTTTGTTTTCATTATTTTATTTTTTTTTGGTTCTCATGTCCTTAGTTTGGGTTGACTTATTAATCCTGGAGCCTTGGTTGGAAAAATGCTCTAAAGCCCTATAACAACTTAGGTTGAGTTACTACTCCTGTATCCTTGGTTGGAAAAAAACTTTGGAGCCCTTGGTGGGTTGAGTTACTAGTCTTGGAGGCTCGGTTGGACAAACGCTCTGGATTCGAGTAAACGATGTGGGTTGAGTTACTAGTCCTAGAGCATTGGTTGGAAAAACACTATGGAACCCTCTAAGGAATGGATAGAGACCAATTTGATGATGCTTTTTTGATGTTTGGTTGTGAGGTGGAATCCCTATTTTCTAGTTTGAGGTGGATGGCCTCAATAAGCCCTAGATGGTTTTGGATTGATGTTTTCTATGAGATCCCACATTTGTGCTTGGAATATGGCACAAGGGTGAATAGCTGAAGAGATATTTGGCTTAGCCATTCTATGTTCGGGTGGAACGTGGAAGTCCCATCCTAGGTTTGGATTTTTCATTATGAATATGAGCTTATTTATCCTTGTATTTATATAAGTAATATACTAGATTATATGTGGTTTATATGGTTGTGATTTCATGAGTATTTCTGCTGCTATTATATACTAGTTATTGATGTGTTTTATGCCAAAAGATATGTATGGCTTTCATCATGCTTTTACTTGTAAATCAATGATCAATGTATCTATGATCGAATGGATGAAATGATAGTTGATGTGTTGAGGCCTTAATGTTTCTTAGCGATTTTCAACTAAGTACGAGACCCTTATGCTTAGATATGTTGTTTACTCCTGTAGATTACATATTTGTGATACGTTTGACGAAATTCCTCTCATGGCTATTTGGGGCTAGTCAAGGTCTCATTCAAATGATTTCTTTTACACTATCATTTCATTGTTAATTTATTGTTCTAAAGGTATCATCCAATTCTGGGTAGTGACCTGGGCTCTGGGCCTAAAAATGTGGCTTAATTCCTGGGCACGCTGGCATAGAACTGAGCAAAAGAATCCCTAGATGCTAGCTTGTAGGCATGTGGGAGCATCCAAAGGTCCCTAGATGCTGGTATACCCATAACATGAGAGCGTCCAAAGGGAAATTTGTCTAAATGTTCAGTGGGACCCAAAGGTAAGCTTCTTGAAGTGTTGGATTGGTTCCTGAGGGTCCTAAAGCTGATGTTGAATGTTTTTATGGTGTGTTTCCATCGGTTCCACTTCCTTAACATGACTTAGAAGGTCAAATCATATCATAGTGGCCTCTCATCACATGTTTTCCCCAGATAGCCGGTTTCTTGGGTAGATGTGGTAGGAGAGTGTTACAGAGTGGTATCAGTGTATGGTCCACCCCTCGGACTGCATGGGTTGTGTGTTGGTGATGCATGCATGTCAGTTGCTTGCATTACATGTGCTTATTGCATTTGCATGATGTTGAACATGGTTGTAGTGACGTTGTCATGAGGAACTTGATTTTTTTTATTGTGGAGTGTATCGTCATGGGTGTATGATTGGTTACATGTTGTTATATGCCACTTGAATACATTCTTGTATGATTGGTTACACGTATCATTCTTGTAGGTTTGGTTTCAAGTATCATTTGTTTATGCTTGATTACATGTTTTTATTCATGTCAATGGTTGGTTATGCCATCCCTATTCATGTTAGAGTTTTCATGTGGTCATGTGTACAGTGATGTAGCGGTTGTTGCCATGCATGAGGTTGTGGTATGATTTGACTGTTAAGGTCATGCATTGATGGCTAGACCCTAGCTAGAATGATGGTTGCATGGTCATATGCTTATGTGTTATGGTTCTACATGCTGTCATGATTATGTTATACATGTACCACGTTGATTTGTTGATCTTGCAGACAAGGTATCGTCCCAAAGCTATATTAAGGTACATTGGTTTATTTTGATTTGGTTTAGCTAACATGATATACTTTGTAGGAAGAAATATCAAATGGATAGAAAGATAGTTTACTACAATGACTCTCCCTATGAATCGAAAGAACAGTATGGTGTTGGGAACTCTTATAATTTGGAAGTTACACTGAGAAGCTTAAAAGGAAGAAATAAGGAGTTGTAAGGCAGATAATGACAGAGTCATGTAGACACAGGAGAAGCTAACCCAGGTAAATGCAATGGTACTTCAGATCTCGTTACATTTGTAACAACAAGGGCCACTTCGGATCAGTCATGAGCAGGAGGATAAAACTAATGGGGCATATGGTAGTAGATCGCATGGTCGTGACATGTTAGATAATTATGACATGGTAAGAGATGGCATATTGTTGGACACTTCTGATAGGAGAAGAGATAGACACATGTATCGTTCTAGTTCTGGTTCTAACTAGTTTGATGATCAATATCATTATCATACTTATAGGAGGAGTGATAGGGGATACTTTCCAAATGAGTTTAAGAAGGGAAAGCCACCAAAATATGATGGAGAGATGAAAAAATGATAAGAGATAGAGGCATGGCTTCTTGTTATGAAAAATCTCTTCCAGTTGCATGATTATTCTGAAAACATGAAAGCCAAAGTAGCTATGTTAAGCCTCAAAGGTAAAGAAGACATTTGGTGGGAAGATGTGAAGAATGTCAGAGGTATACATGCAGAATATTTGACTTGGAGTGAGTTTGGGTGGGTATTCAAGAAGAAGTATTTGTCAGAGAGATACTTTGATGATAGGGTGAAAGAATTTGATGAGCTAAAGATGGGATCGATGACAGATGATGAGTACACTAGCAGGTTCTTGGAGTTACTTTGGTATGTGCTTTATCTCATGAAGGAGAAGTCTTAGATTCAGAGGTTCATCAGTGGATTACCAGTGGCATTAAATATAGGAATGAGTTTGATGAGCCTAGATCATTTGAGGAGGCCATCCAAAAACTAAAGCATTTCTATGAACAATTGAAGCACAATTCTAAGACTAAACTAGATTTCAAAGGTAATGCCAAGAAAAAAGAAAAATGGGACAAGAAGAGAGTAATAGCAAAAGATTTAGATAATAAGTAGAATATTGCACCACCTAAGAGGTTCAATGCATCAAATAGATGACATGAACATCGATTTGAGGAGCAAAATAAGGAGCTCATGCGATGTTGGAATTGTGGAGGAAATCATTACAAGAAGGACTGTCCACAGTATCATGGTGGTAGGCCTAAGATATATAGTGAATAGAAGGTGCATATTGTTGGGGATGTTGGTTAGAGCGTTCCTTGTATGTATGCAACATTGGATAACAAATAGGGAGACTATCAGGCATCTATCATTGAGATGGACGGTAAGCTTTGTGATCAAGTTACTTCTATTTTGATTGACCCTAGATCTAATTATAGCTATGTTAGTCCTAACTTGGTGGATACGGGTGGTTTGAGTAAGGAATCACATTTTGAGTCTTGTTTAGTACAATTGGGTACATGTATGAATAAGCGAGTTCATCATTAGGTAAGAGCTTGTGAATTTGATTTCAATGGTATGCCTATCGCAACACATTTGAATGTATTACCATTGGGATCATACAATATTTTTTTGGGCATGGATTGGTTGTATCTTGTGTGCTAACCAATCAAGAGAATGACAGGTGCTACATATTTCACTCAAGCTAGTGTATAAACCATGATGATCAAGGGATCGAATAATATTTTTGGAGGAGTTAGAATTGATTTTCATGAAACAAGGTCCATTCTGAAATATGGAGTTCTACTAGTGTGTCACAAATGTTGTAGCGGCTACAACCATCCTCCAATTTTTTTCCTTAGCTTCCTTTTGGAGACTCCCTACTATCCATCCTTAGCTGCATGTCTTGCACTGCCTAGGTACTTATGCTTTTAGTTGGGTTTCTTTGGCATAACAGCATGTGTTCGCTAACTTGTTTTTATTTCATGCACATGCTGACCTCCCATGACTTGGTCTCAAACTAGTTTTTGTGCTCACTTGGAAAACTTCCCAGCACTAGAGGGCAACCTGACTTGCTCTCTGGAATTGTACATTGTATCCTGGCATCCAACACTTCTCTCCATAATTGTGCAGAGCGGGCAGGTTTCCTTCCCCAAGAAAATTTCACAGAGCATCCCATCATGAGGCTTGCTATCGAAATTTTCATAGTTCTCACTGGCAGCCCTGGCTTCAATCTACAAATTTTGGAGAGCTTGACGGGCAACTGGAGCCACTTAGCCCAGAAACTGTGCATAACTGATCCCAGGTCTTGCTGACCATTGCATGTGCTCAGAGGTTGATCTGTTCCCTCCAGGACTATGCAATATTTCCTTGCATGCAGGGATCTATTTTTAGCAGGGATCTATTTTTAGTAGCTCGGGGTCACATGCAAAATTTGTTTAGAAACCTCCTGCAAAGTGTCACTTTTTCCTGGAATTGTGGCATGTCTGTCATAAGCCTTGATCTTGTCAAAACTATTTATTCTATGCCTTAGAGCTTATTCATCACTTTTGATCTTGGAGCTGTGGCATTCCCAACACATCTAGGAACCTTTTTCTCAGTCATCACAACTTTTTCCAAGTAAGTCCGCTTTTCATGTCTTTTGCTTCTTTTCTATCTCTTTTTACATTTTGTTTGTGTGAATGATGTTTTCTTGGTTTTATTGAACGATTTCTATCATTTCAATGCATGTTAGATTGTAGAAGTGTTGTTTCAAGTTTTGCATTGCATTTCCTTGTTGTCGCATGCATGACATTATTTCTGCACTAACGGTCATCGCTGCAGTGACTCACTTCACACACTTCATTGTTTTCCCATCTTACCGAATCTTTCACTTACTAATTGCATGTGTGTTTATTCACTCATGTATGCAACCATCTTTTCACATGCTTTTAGTCCTTACTGATTTTCAATCACTCGTCACCAAGTCTGAGCTGCGTTGGCCCAAACCTTGTCTTGCCTTACTTCCACTACACATTTCTACAATGGAAGGCCTTGCCTTTCTCCCAGGAATTGCACAGAGCCTACCTAACACTGGCCTCCTAGGTTTTTCTCTGCGCAGTTTTGAGAGACAATGCCTCTATTGGCCCACGGGATTGCACAATGCCATTTCCCAGGTAGCAGTCATGCTGACTGAAACTGCGCACTGTGCAGTTCCAGTCCTCAACAGGCCAATCTAGACTATGCTCTACGTAGTTTCAATAGCCATTAGGCTCACTTGTAGCCCAGATTCTGTAGTTCTAGTAGTCAGTGTCCCAGCCTCTCCTAGAGAAAACTATGTAATTTTCCCAGTCAGTTAATCAGGTGTGTTGTGTATCAGTCCTCAAGTTGCTTTTGGTTTTCAACTAACATTTTTCTTGCCATGAGTGTTGATTTATCTCCAAGGATCATAAGTTTTCATCAATCACTCAAAAATATAGGTATAATGGCTTCCAAAAGACCAGGGTCAAAGGACACCATTGAGAGCACAACTAGAGATGTGGTCGAGCAAGTGTATATGAGCTTGCCCATCTATGTCGACACTAAGTTTTTCATAGTCAAGGAGATCAAGATCACATTGAAAGACATCAATGAAATCTTTTTAGGCACCTTTGAGGAGAACCTGTAGGACCAAAGATTTTATGTCAGCATACACAAGTCTTACTTGTACCTGGTTGCACGTAGGTATCCCTCATTTCCATGTGTGGACATGATCTACTGGATTGTCCTGCATACTGATCCAAAGATAATGGTACTGAGCAGTGTCAATGGAACATAACTTCCTCCCTTGAGGGTAGAGAACTTTTAGGAGATGTACCACTTTCCGCAGCTTGTGAAAAGAATGGATGCACTCTTCACCAATCCCACTAGCAACACGAACTCAAGAGACATCTTGAAGAGCTAGGTGAGAGAGCCATCTAAGTTTAGGACGACACCCAACTAGGTATGCAAGACAAAGACACTACAGAAGGCTTATCTATTCTTGGTCATCTTCGCATGTCGCTTATATGGCCAAGAGAGTACATAGACCTTCCCGTTGAGTTGGGTGATTGTGTTAGATCAGCTGGTGAATGAAGGAGGATCCTTCAATTGGTCTGACATGTTAACTCTCTAGCTCAAGGGCAAGTAACAAATGAATGACATCTGCCTAGGGATTAGCAATAAAAGCTCTTCATGTCTGCCTACATTCTTAATGTAGTTTGTGCCCATCAAAAGTTCCTTCACTTAGGTTGGGAATGGACACATTCAGAACCCTTTGTGCACATCTATTGCAAGTTGTTCTCCAAGTGCATTTTTTGTGGGGTTATACTACAACTATCAGACCACTTTGTCACCCCAGTGTACAAGATGATATTTGAGAAGGATCCACCCTGCATGTCACAGGCAATGATGGAGGCATTGTTTAACATAGTAGATTGGCACGCCTCACCCTTTGGCATCTTCATCTGGATGTACAGTGCGAAGAAGGATCCACATGTGTTACCAAAGTTTTCCATGGACAAGTTGGGCATGCAAGAGGTTTCATACCACATCTTGACAAGGTTGTCAGCGAGACTGCACAGGAAGAATAAGGCACCTTGGCCCGTTGTTCCTTTGTGGATCAAGTTATATGAGATCCAGAGTCTCAAGCATTCTAAGGCTGAGAGTGATGAACTCAAGAGGTTCACCTTCGGAAACAGAATTTTGAATCCATATGACCCTAATTTCTTAGTGAAAGACTACTCTGTGCGAGTGTATCATCCTTAGATCCATGGGGCATGTAACTGGCCTAAGGAAGACCCATGGAGATACTGATATAACTCTTCAAGGCTTAATTAACTAGTCAGAGTGGTCGTACAATGGTTAGTAGAACACAAGGTAGCATCACTTGACAAAGCAGCAACAATAGTAGTAGCAGAGAGTAGCAGACCTGCGCCAGACAAAGGAAAAAGGAAGATTGTCAACAACACAGAGGCGGAGCAAAGCTACAAGTCCAAGGAATATTCACTTGTGGAAAGAGAAGCTTTGGAGATTGAAGCAAATGGGTGACCACACAACAAATGGATGGCACAGAGACAAAGGGAGAAGCAGAGAATGGAGGTGATGAGTGCTAGTATTGCAGCAAGGATGCTGCAACTCTTGGGCTACCAGATTTACTTATCAACCTGGGGTTCGTACAAAATTGGAGGTGACAGTTCTATATGTGCAAGTAAAAGTGAAGGTCTCACCTGTTATTACTGTTCATCTGATGAGAGACCGTAGGGGTTCCAAGCCAGACTTCTATAGAGTCAGAAGAAACTTGATTCTTTGATGGAAGAAGAGAAAATTTATTCTAAGAGAGCTACTCTACTGCAGTAATGAGGAAAATCCAACATGTAATGCTAAATCATACCATGTCCTAATTAATCATTTAAACAGCTATGATAAGTAGAATTGCTAAATCAAAACTAACCTAATGCTCCTATCTAAGTTATATAAGTAAAGAGCAGTAAACCATACTAATGTGTGAGTAAGAAAACTAAACTAAATATGTTTTCACATTTTTGGTTTTCTTTGGTAAAATCAAGCATGCAATTTAATTTCTCTTGTGGATGTGACAGGTGGATGGAAGGTGGTTAAGGATGGCTAGAAGGTTTAGGGAGTGGTTGGATGTTGTGGAATGGTTGTAGGAGGCTTTTTGTGACTTCCTAGAGGTTACCCATCAATTCGGCCTCAAAACAAGCCATTTAAGGAAAACCTACAAGATGATCCTGTAGGAATCACAGGGAGCCTAGAGGATACAACCGTGAGCTAATTGTGAGGTGTTGGAGGTGTTGGGAAGCTTGGAAAGGGTTTGTGATGAGTGGGATAGAGTGTTAGAAGGTCTAGGAACACTCATGAGTCAATATCCAAGAGAAGAGATGGCTAGATTCACTCAATGTGTCTATGGGAATTTCAATAAAAAAACGAAAAAACAATAAGCGAGGGTGATGGTGGAACAAGAGATGGTTGAGGTGGATGAGGTGGAAGATGGATGCTGGTGATGAATTGTAGACCTCCTCCTGAAGTACCTGCAATGCTTAAAATGTGTGTGTCTTGCAAGAACTATGCAACAAGATACATTCTCATAAACTAGAAAGGCATGAATCAATTGCCCATTTTATCCATGAAGAAAGTGTTGAAGGAAATGCGAACATGAGCGAGATCTTATTGGAGAAAGAGAGTGCTAGAAAAAGATGACAATGAAATGAACCAAGTACTGAATCAAGACAACAAACTCCAAATCTCATGCAAGAACTAGAAATCTGTGTTTTTGGGGTTGCTGAAGGGTCTCTTCCTCAAGTCATGGTCTGAGAGGGAGGAGGTGAGGCCAAGACACCTGCTGACAACCTTATGGTGATTTTTTTCTCCTTGATAACTTGCTAATTGAAAGAAGGCACCAACGGAAGCAAACTAAAATACAACCAATCTACTCTACACTGCTGTAATGGAAATGCAGCTACTTAAGCAAATGAACAATTAAACTATGAACCTATACTAGCATACATGTACAATAAAAAGGACCCTTGGCTGCTAGGGTTGGGTCCTAACCCAAGAGATTTAGCCCTCTGAGTTAGCTCAGTGCTTTCTCAAAACAAAACTCATTTTTATTATCAAAGCCATCGATTACATCAAAAACTGTCACAAGTCTTGCAGCTTGAAAATAGAGTAGAGTTTTACAATAAAAAATCCAAATCCTACTGAGGTCTTAGGTCTCTCTACTTACACATCTGAAGCCTCCAATGACTTCCTTAAAATTAGGGAGGCTCGTCTCCCAAACTTGAGATAAACTGGTGCTTTGTTTTTCACTTTCTTAGCTACCTTCTGGTCCTCATAATTTGGTTGTTTTCACTCTGAGCTAATGGAGGAATATTCAAATGGAGGGGTAGTAAATGAGGAGGATTTACCTCCTATAGTTCCTCTCCCTTGTCCCATTTGATTTTTGACCAAGGTCTTTGCCAAAATTCCTTGATCTTATCCTTTAATCCTACATTAAATGCACATTAGACCACAAAGCAAAATATCGAACTCTAACTCATCACATAAAAAAAATATAATCAAAAGTATGCAACAAGTTGTGAGAATAGTTGGTTTGACTAAGCTAGGAGGTGAATTAAGGCCCATATAATTACCCAATGATGAGGCCCATCATCACCCCCTTACTGAAAGTGTTGCTCATCCTCTAAGCAACTTAGTCAATGTCAATGTCCTTCATGGCTCTGGTAACCTCTGTGACATCCCATGCCTCTGTTTTGGTCTCTTCTTCTTGTTCATAGAAGCCTGCTTTCTTTTCTACTTCTTCCCACTACCTCTTTCCCTCTTCTTCTTTTCTCCCTTCTAGCATCCATAGGAGTAGTGGTGGACTGAGTTTTAGGCCTATCCAATTGACCTTCAACCTTTACATTGATTGCTTATACATAGGTGTCCTGTTGAGTGCCCCTCTCAACCTTTGAGGGGAGTGGTATTCTCTAATCTTCAAGATGTGTGGCAGTGTGTTCCATCTCCTTAGGCAGGCATGTATAATATCATCTCCTAGCAGCTTAAACATATCCTAAAAATGTGGAATTGCTTGCTGTTGGGTAGAAAGATATCTAGGTGCTAGTTGAGAATCATTTGAAATCAGATTGTGGGTGTTGATTAGGGCCATGGGATTTGATTGTTCAACTCTGATGAAAAGAGGTTCATTTTGTTCTCCGGCCAATATTCTTTTCATATCTGCAGCCCTTGACTCCTCATTGTTTACCCACGTTGCCAAAGCCATTAATTTTAGGTCTCCTAGCTTGGCATTAGGATCCCAAACATTCATATCTGTGATGGCCATGTTGTGCAAGTAGAACTAAACCATTTTGGCTCTATCCTATAGTGTACTTTGATCACAAATATCAATAAACTGCCTGTAGTCCTGAAATGGCATGGTGCCCCTTTGTGCTAGTGTTTTAAACTAAAACTGCAACCATTGTTCTTTGAGGTAAAGAGCATAGGATTTAGCTGGCATCCTACACTGGATGGCCTCCAAGGAGAGGCTTGCCATACATGCTAGTTGGTTCTCCCTTTCCTGCAGTTGTCCCCTCAGACATGTATTTTTCCTCTCAAGCTGATATCTCATTATTGTTTCTTTGTCCCTTACGCTACATAACTCTTTGCCCATTTATTTGAGCTTCTCTTCCATGTGCCCGATCTCTTCCATTGCTTTTGACTTAGCAATTTCCATCCATCGGTGGGATCTGGACCTCTCCTTCTCAAGTTCGAAAAACAATGGGATGGCAAATTTTTGATGTATCACCCTGCCTCCTTCAATAAACTGGTATTAGGAGTCTAGGTTAGGTTGGGGACTTGGTTCCTTTGTTTCAGCTTCTTCCTCTTTTGTTTCTTGCTGCTCCCCTACCTTGCTTTCCAATTTCTGTGCTTCCTGTAATTTTTGTAAAGTATCATGTAGGATTGTTTTTGCTTCCTATAGGTTTTGCTATGGATCCTGTAGGATGGCCTTACCTTTTAAGGAAGTTGATCTGGTACTAGGCCTCCTTACATAGGTGATTGGTGACTTAGGGGAAGGCATTTTGTCTCTTGGTGTAGATGAATCTTCAATCTTAATAGGGATTTTTGTTCATATTTGTGGCTTCCCTTGTTTGCTTCTTGTTCTCTTTCTTGTTCTGAAATATAGAGGGGTTTGCCTCCTTCATTTCCCTTTTTTCTTGAATAGGGTGCCAAGAGTAGTGAGGGCATCTATTGCCTCCCTCTCAGTGGCCTCTGGAGACACCCTAGGTGACTCCTCCTTGTGTTCTTCCCCTTCTGTTTCAATGCCTTATTCCTCTCTGTTTTTCTTATCTTCCTTCTCTTGTTGTTCTTCCTCATCTCCATCAGTTTCTTCCTTAGTTTCCTCCTCTATTTCAGCATCATCCTCCTTCTCTTCTCCCTCTTCTTATTCTACTTCATCATGTTCCTCTGTATTAGTTTCGTCTTCATCCATCTCATCCCCATCTAGCTTTGTATCTTCTTCTTCTTGTTTTGCGTCCTCCTCACTGACAGAAGGACTAACATCATAGGCGAGGGTTTTGTTGTCATCCTTTGCTGGAAAGTTTCTGAAGATTGACCATGTTATAGGGATCCTGAGGTTTTGGAGGGCATCCTCAATGAGGATCCTAATTAACCCATGGTGAGCCAATTGTTGGGAATTCCCTTCCTTTACATTTTTGTTGAGTCTATGATTGATTGCATCAAGAAATAGGGTATGCTGAGTCTTTGGTGAATTGGTGTCTCTACCCCAAATCTTAATTCTTCGAGGATCCTAAAGTGGTATCCATAAAAACACTACATCTACCCTCACATGAGATATATTTGATGAGTTGGTAGCCTACCTCACTCCATGGGTATGACAGACAGTCCCTCCTTACTCCATTTTTATCCTTTGTGGATTCTTCACATTCTAAAAAGAATTTCCTTTTTTCCACCTAACTGTCTGCTTTGTCTTCGTTTCTCCATGTAATTCCTATGCGAAGTGTTGTGACCCTACTAATGAGCTCTGGGGAGAGATCTATAGTGAGCCCTCTAACCATAATAGTGGCATGGATTTTTCTGTGTGGGGTGAGGGAATGAGAAAATTCTTAAGCCACCTCATCATCATACCTTGTGAATTTTTCGAAAAACCCATCCAGTTGTGTCTTGTAAAGATTTCAACCACTTGGGGGTGTTGTTGTATCCTCACAGTGTTTGTGGGTTCTCTCCTATTAAACCCTCCTTTCATCTTTCTTATGAGGCTTGAGGAGAAAATGAGAGGTTTGACACAAAATTTTTAAATTCAAGAGGAAAACAGTGTTTATTGTGTATGTAATTTACCTCCTACAGTTGTTAACTCCACTAGATTTTAGAGCGTTTCTAGTTCATTTGCTTGTAAATGGGGATGGATTTTTAGATCCTACCTCCTTATAATAGTGGCAGTGGATAATTCCCGTAATATCCCCTCTCGAACTCTTCTCTGCCTATCCTATAGATTGCCTTTGTGTATCATGTAGACTGCTCTGGTAGGAATTCTTGTGCATGCTCCTATAGAAATTCTCTTGTAGAATGATGGATCCTTGCTTCTGGTGGGTGGCCAAAGTTATGAGAGCAACTTGAGTGAGGGAGTTTTGAGGAGGTGGAATGCATGAATGCATGCAAACGATGTTTTATTTCCATTTATAGTGTTTTGGGGTGAGGTGGTTTGCTGGCAGCAGAGGTACATTTCCATTTTTGGATGTTGGTCCCCACTACCACCTCGTCATCTTCTCTCCTCGTAATTATCTCCCACCTCGTAGATCCATAGTTAACCACCTCTTGTCCTACTCCTCCTCTATCTTTGAGTTGAATGCAACCACGTGTGAGAGGACACCTGGTTTTGCATGTGATGACTGAATGAAAGTGGCCAAGTTAACTGGCCACCTTTTCACTTATAAACCAACTATCTCGTAACCCTTACAAATTTTGATCAAATGATGCATATGAGTGAGTGAGCGGGATACTTACCTGTGGTCTCGATCCCGTGCTGCAGTTGTCGAAGATCAGAGGTGCTGCATTATTTATGTGCTGCATGGTCATTCTTCTTTCCCATCTTGCTGTTTGTTGATGGTTTCTTGGCTTTTGCAGGTGTATGTGACTGAAGATATGATGTCGCTTTTGCTATGGAGCTCCTGGATCATCCTAGTGAAGACCTGTAGCTGATGATTGACATTCTGTGGGATAGGCTGCTACAGGATGTCCTGTAGTTGCTTCTCCCTTAGAATTTCTTAATCATGTTGCTGGCTAGGGTCGTGGGGATGGTGCAATGAATGGACAGAGGGAGTATGAGTGTGTGTGGAGCAAGGGACATTCAGGTAATGCTCTTACTCTTTGTTTTCCCTTTATTTTTTTATTTTTTTTATAACTGGCAGAAACTGATCTCTTTTTGTTTTGGATGGTGATTGAGGGATGATGATAATGGATGAGGTGCGGTGCTATATCATGCCTAGGATGAATTTTAGGGACCTACCAACCCTACGATTCACCCTAAAATTTCTTCATGTAGGTTTTTCGGGCCATTGTAATTCCTACAAGATCATCTTGTAGGAATACATGGGATCTTGTAGAAAACAAATTCTACACATAAATTGAAGCAGTGGAGTGGAAAATTATAGAAATGATGGAGTGATGCATGATAAGGAGTGGAGGAGATGGATATGTGTGAGGCAGGGTTCCCTTTGGATCCTCTTTTTGCTTCTTGATTGTGTTTCTTGCCCACCTGCAAATAACAATTATTTTTTTTTCTCTCTCAATTTTTTTTTTTTTTTTTTAAACACCTAGGCTTCCTCAGAGAGGCTTTCACCCTAGATGTTTGCCATGGCTGCCTCAAGGAAGGTTTTCACCCAGGGATCTTCTTATTCTTATTTCTAATTTTTCTCATCCTTGGGCTGCCTCACGAGGTTTTCAACCCAAAGATGGGACTCAAGCGCCTCAAGGAGGTTTTCACCTGAGTCCTTATTCTTTTCTTTTTTTCTTAGTGACCTGAGGAGGGAGGAGCTGGAACTTGCTCCACCGTCATCACTGTTTTATTGATATTGTCAATGAACTCTTGCTTTGATAAATGCCTCTTGTACATTTTCAATTGGTGTCCATTAACAAGCAATGGAATGGCTTCTTCATCTATAGTTCTGATTTGCACTGAACCATTATCATGGCATCTCACCACCACATAAGGTCTGATCCATCTTGTCCTTAGCTTGCCATTGAAGTCTTTATACCTAGAATCATATAACAATTCCCAATCACCCTCTGGAAATTTCTTCTCCTTAATATGTTTATCATGTCAGATATTCCTCTAAAGCTAAACTATCTCTGTATGTAGGAGGGCCTGCATTCTGAAGTCATCCAAGCCATTCAATAGGAACAATCTTTCTTTCTGTGCATGGATGAGATCCAAATCTAGTTGGGATGCCATCCTTAATGTGTTATATTCAAACTCAATGGATAACAAAGCCATTTTCCAATAGACCAGCTCATAGGGTGTAAATCTAGTGGTGGTATTCCATGTTGTATTATAGGCCCAGGTGGCCTCAACTAGTCTCTCTTCCCAATCCTTTCTATTGCTGCTCACTACCTTGGTTAAGATGCTTTCCAGTGCTCTGTTCGTCACCTCCACTTACCCATTAGCTTGTGGATGATAGGGAGTGGAGGTCCTATGCTTGATTTTGTGATGGTTGAGTCGTTCTTCAATCATGTTGGAGGTAAACTAGCTACCTTGGTCTGTGACTAGCTCGCTAGGGTACCCAAATTTGTAGAATACATTCTCCCTTAGGAGATCAGCCACCTTCTCTTCTGTTGCTACCTTAATTACCTTGGTTTCACACCACTTAGTCAAATAATCAGTGCACACAATAATGTATTGTTTTTGCTTTGAAGGAGGATTGATAGGCCCAATGAAGTCCATGCCCCACTTGTCAAATGGCTTGAAAGTCACATGAGGTTGTAGGGGCATTTCATCTCTTGGAGTAGGCTTTGCCATCCTCTGGCACCGATCACACTGACTAATGTACTTTTTCACATCCTGATGAAGAGTGGGCCAATAATAGCATCCTTGTAACACTTTGAACGTTGTCCTCTTTACTACAAAGTGACCTCCACAAGGCCCATCATGACAGGTTAGAGGGATGTCAAAAACTTCGTATTCCCTTACACACCTTCTCAAGATTTGATCTAGGCCAAGTTTGAAAAGATTGCCCCCAATCCAGGTGAAGTGGGCACTCTCCTTGACTATCTTGCTCTTTGCTTTGGAGGGAAAGTTTGGTGGGAATTGTATTGATGTCAAATAGTTTTCTATATTAGCAAACCATGGAGGGAGAACTAGAATAGAAAATAAATGCTCATCTGGTAACTAGTCATCCACCATTCCTTCTTCACCTATAGGCAGATTCACCCTCAAAAAATCTACAACAACTTTTTATTTTCTAGGCTTATCAACAATGGTTAGATTGAACTGCTATAATAAAAGCAACCACCTTATAATTCGAGCATTCACATCTGGTTTGTTCATTAAATATTGGATTGCAGCATGGTCAGTATGCACAACTGTTTGATAACCCATAATGTAATGCCTAATTTTTTTAATTATTGCGCAACAACCAAGAGTTCCCTTTTGGTCACTGTATAATTTAGCTCAGCCTTTAACAAGTTCTTACTGATAAAATAGATGGCATAGGGCAGTTTTTCCTCTACCTAACCTAAGGCTTCTCCTATGGCTTTGTGTGAGGCATCAACATGAATATGAAAAGGGAGGGCCCAGTTTGGGCCTCGGAGAATCGGTGCAATGGTTAACTTACCCTTTAGAATTTCTAAGGCCTCTTAACATCTTTTTGACCATATAAACTCAGAATCTTTGGCCAACAACCCAAATAAAGGAGAGGCCAAATTGCTGAAGTCCTTTATGAACCTTTGGTAGTATCCATCTAACCCCAAGAAAATCCTGACATATTTCTACTTTTGCGGATGTGGGACCCTTTGGATGATTGCTATTTTGTTCGAGTGCACTTGTAGTCCTTGCTGAGATATTGAATGACCTAGTGCGGTCCCTTCAGTCATTAAAAATTCAAATTTTTTCAGACTGAGAGACAGGTTAATTTCAATGCATTTGTGCAAATCGTTTCCTAGGTTAGTCAAGGATTCTTGGAAATCACAGCCATAAGGTGTAAAATCGTCCATATAAATTTCCACCGCATCATGTACCAATTCGGTGAAAATACTCAAGACTACTCTCTGGAAAGTGGCAGGAGCATTGCATAGACCAAAAGGAAGGACCCTATAGGAAAAAGTACCTCAAGGATAGGTGAATGTGGTCTTATCCTGGCCTTCTGGGCAGATTTGGGTTTGGTTGTACCCACTGAATCCATCTAGAAAAGAAAAAACTTCTTCCCTAGTAGGCCATCTAGCACTTGGTCAACGGAGGGTAGGGGAAAATGATCCTTCTTTGTGGATTTGTTCAACTCCCTTTAATCGACACAAATTATCCACTTACCATTTTTCTTGGGAACTAGCACTAATGGAGAGACCCACTCATTGTCAGAGATAGGGTAAAGGAATCATGCATCTAGTAGTTTTTGCAGTTCATCTTTGACTATATCTTTAAGAGTTGGATTCATCCTCCTTTATGGTTGTCGGGCCAACTTGAAACCTTATTTGATGTAGATGTGGTGAGTACACATTGAGGGGTGTACTCCCTTCATTTCTTTGTAACTCCAAGTGAAGGCTTTTAGGTTTTCTCTCAACATGTTGCATAGCTTTTCCTCTTTGAGAGCATAAAGAGATAAATTAATTTTCAAGGTTTTCTCTGGGTCGGATTCTATGGTTTTGACATAGAGTGGGTTGGAATCAACTAAGCATAAGTCAATTGGATGATTGTTCTGGGTTTCCCTTACTTCTTCTTCTAATGGTAAGGAACCAAGAGTTGGACATTTGAGCAAGTGTTCAATTAAGTCATCCTCATCTTGTTGTCCTCCTCCTATGGTTACCTCCAAAGCATAGAGTTGGGCAGAGTAAACTTCATGTTCTTCCTCCTCCTCCAACCATAATGGTAAATCATGCTCTAGAGAAGGTTAAGCAGGAGGGTATAGGACTAACTATTTGGACATATGCCCGTTCTTGATGGTCATATTCCCAGACCTGCAGATAATGTAAGTATTAGTTGTGGCCAACCATGGCCTCCCAAGGATGAGAGGGTAACTAGTAAGCTTAGCCTTAGGCTGGAGAACTAGAAAATCTGCAGGGTACTCCCAGGAGTCAATGGAGACCATTACATTCTCCACAATTCCCTCAGGGGTGACTATGGAATGGTCTGCAAGTTGTAGAACTGTTGTGGTCTTCCTCAATGACCCTTGGAGGTTGAGCTTGCGCATGGTGTCCTTGGTAATCACATTAATTGCAGCCCCAAGATCGATGAGAGTGTGTAGGAGGATGTTACCATTGATGTGCACATCTACTACATGGCTTCCAGGGTCCAAATATTTCAGACATATTACCTGCCCAAGCATTAAGTCGGACAATTGCCCAATGACATTAATGGTAGGGGCATCCCTTTTTCTTCTTCTTGGATGCTTGAAGCACTTTGTCTTAATCAAGTTATTGTAAATGGGGACATCTTTTATTGCCTGGAGAAGGGGGGATCTTTACACATAGATTTTTCAATTCTCCCAGAAGTTCAGTTTATTATGGGGTGGGTTGGAGTGGTTGGGCTAATCTCTCAAGAAAGGGTGGATTTACATTTAGGTTTTTTTCCTCTCTTTCTTCCTTAGCCTCCCTATGTGGAGAGGGAGGTTGGTTATCTCGGATAATTTTCCCAGAGCTTAGGTTTATCTCTTGGATTTCTACAGCATAAGCTGGGTATGATGTCTCTCTATTGTATACTTGTTGAGCCTGCCTATTTTTCGGGTTCAAATTTGGCTGGGTAGGCATTTGGGGTTGCTTGGGTGGAGTAGAGTGTAGGAGTTTTGGTTGGGTAGGTGGTGGAGGCAATAGAGATGGAGCATTGTTGTATTGGGCCTCCACCCCTGAAGTGGTGGACTCCACTGAGGTTGTGGCAAAGCGTAAGGTTGAAATGAGTAGCTGGTTGGATGAGAATGATACTGAGATGCATAGGACCAAGGAGGGGGTGTAGACCAGGAAGGATGAGCAGGGGGTCCCCAAGAAGGTATAGCTGTGGTTTGGTTAGGGTTATAATATGCATGGGATGACCCTTGCATACCCTGCTGGTATGGTCTAGGCCGAGGAGGCCTCCTTTGGATGTTGTAGAAAAGTTGCTAAGTGACCCCTTCGGCTCCTTGATATACAACTTTGAGTCCAGGTAAAGAAGGGCACTTGTCTGTGGAGTGGTTTTCTTCACAGACCGAGAAAAGTTCAATACAGTTCAATGGACATTCGTTCCTAGGATGCCTGCTCATGCATCTAGGACAAAATATGGCCAAGGCTCTCTCTACTTCCTCTTGATTCCTTTTGATATTCATGGTGTCCAATTTCAAGGCAACGGTTTGCAACATCTCACTTTTGAAATATTCCAGCATATTTCCAAATTCACCCTTGATGGATGAGTTGAAAGATGATGTACTAGCCATAGGTTGACTACTCCTACCCTTTTTCTTGGCTACCCTAGAATGGTTTCTAAATATAGTCTTGATATCCTCATAGGGTAATTGGTAGATATCTCCTCCTGCTAACAAATGTAAGGTATCTGTTATCACTGAAAATTCTGTTTCCAAAAATTGCTCAGACTAGCTTAAGGACAAAGTGTTTTCACAGCGCATAAATCCTTTAGCAGTTTCACAGCGCTACATGTTTAGGTGGTTTCGTAGCGTGCTACGAAATTGGGGATTTGTTCGAGTTTTCAGTGGAGGCCAAAATCCTAGCATGCCTATTGTACAGAGTTCTTTTTCCCTCCAGAAATGCAGATGAGAGCAGCGACAGTGTTTTCAAGGAAGCAGTGCATTAAGCTCGTTTGTAGCAACACAGATTTGCTCAGTGCTCTCCCTGAGACGAATACCTTGAAGATCCTTTCCTGGGACAATCGCCTTTCTCAAGTCAATGAAGCCCTTCTGATCCCAACTCAGGTTAATTATGTTGGAAAAGCAGCAAATATATATGAAGCTGGTTATCGACTAAGTGTTAGTGTATATATCATCTCCAAGTACATTGGGAATACATGGTTGGGGGATCGTGTACGTGTCAGTGATGAGTTTTTGACAAACGAAATGTGTTTGCATTTAAGTATGTGCCTCATGTTCTAATCTTTGTGTTTTGATCGGATACAAGGAACCAAACGAGATGTTGAGGTTTGGCTAACATTACTAGCTGTTCGTGCATTAGTTCTTCCACCGACAGAGGACATAGACACCTGGTTGACATTTTTTTTTCTTTGCCGGAAAAGGGGTCGTATTAGTCAAGGTCATTCCACCAGCACAATGATGCAAACGGTATTGTGACTGTATCTGCTAGAGGCAAAGCAATGAATACGTAAGCAGCTTTTATTCTTGTATGTTATACCCCATGCCATCCTCAACTAATTCAGAGCTCCGAGCCTCTGTCCTGCCATATACATATCCAGAAAGTGGCTCTGAACAATACGATTCAATGGGTCCAAATGAATATTACTATGATCCTTCTTGTTACTATGTCCCTTACTTACCTGAGCATTCTATTTCATCTTCTCATGTAAATACTTCTGATTACAGTGGTGATTGGTATCGTAATCCTCTGCCATCTCATAATCAACCATGGTACTTGGGGATTGAAGCTCCGTCAAGCTCATATAACCCGCATGTTACTAGTGATCTCAGTCCTTATTGTTATTTATCTCCATATGTGCAAGATCCAGTATCTTCAACCACTTGTATTACTTCTCAGGAGGATTGGTCCTTGGCTTCAACTTCCCATTCTCCGAATACCGATAACACAAGTAGCCTTGATTGTCCAATTCAGAGTGACAGTTCCAATTTCTATACATGGTGTCAAAGCGAGCACACACAAGAGAAGCCGTTTGAAGACAAGGTCAATATCGCCCTTTCTGAACATGGACATCCAGATTCTGGGCAATAGACAACAGGAAAATCGACACAAGATATCTCAACTCTCTCTTTTCAAAAAGACTTGAAGTCAAAAGTATATGGGCCTCCTTCTAGCCAACTGCAACAATCAGTTGAATTAGCGGATCCAAAATCTGGACAAACGGCATCTTGTCCAGCTAATTCACAAGCGACGGCATCTTGTCCAGCTAATTCACAAGCGTATATTTCCACTGCCAATCCAATAAGTCTAGGCATTGATTCTCTCCTAAGTTATCATTCACCAACTTTTATTAATGATTTTCATGAATCAAGAAACCCAACAGTTTTGTCTCCACCGGCGTTTATTGAGATACTGCAGCCAATCATAGCCAATTTATTCCAGTTTTGGATATTTTATCCTCGGACTACCACCCGCCTACGCCTAAAAGACTATTTCCTTTGTCTTCAAGGGAGAATACGCCTATTGTTTCAAATGCACAGCTTGTAAAAAGATCAACAAGACCTATTAATTTAGGATTAAACTCACTGCTTCATCCCTCTTTAATGGATTTTACAGTTTCTGAGCCAGAGTTTTAAAAAGATTCGTCAGAATATCAGAAGTTAGAGGTTTGTCAGTTACCAACTCTCTATTTCAATGAAACTGCAGCAGTTGAATGTTCTCAAGGTTTTTCTGCGACTGATGATGGTTCCCCTTCAGAAAGTACAATAATAAAAAACGAGTATCTTGTAAAAAAGATGGAGTTTCCTATATCAAATATTGGAGATGCATCAAAGCCTGAGATGTCCTCTATTTCTGGCAATTTAAGGAGCACTCAAAAGGTTTGACATCCATGAGATTTTCTCAATCTTAACAGGTAAAGTGTTCTGAGATGATGCACAATAAGCTGCAAAACTTCTTGGAGAATTTGAAACAAGATTTTAGGTCTGAACTGAAGGAAAGGGATGAAAGGATTTGTCTCTACAAGAGTCTGTGGAGTGATGCTGAAGCAGCAGTGGATTCCATGTTGTTTGAGATGAAATTGATCAAAATGGAGTTTGAAATGGAGAAGCTAAAGATGAGAAACAGAGGAACGCTGGAATTTAGCAATAGAGAGAGTGAAATTTCTGCATCTACAGATAACACACTCAAGTTGTGGGATTTTACAAAAGCCAATCCTTCCGGGTTATCCAATAATGCTTATACTCTGACCTATACTGGTCATACCAATGAGAAGATTGTTGTGGGGTTTTCTGTCATGGATGGATATATTGCATGTGGTTCAAAGATCATTTCTGTTTTTGCCTACTACAAATCTCTGCCTATGCCTATGGGATCACATAGATTTGGATTTGAAGACCCTATATCTAGTCAAGAAATGGAAGATGATAGTGGTTAGTTTGTTTCAAGTGTATGCTGGAGAAGGAAATAAAAAATAATGGTGACTGCAAATTCCACTGGCAGTATTCAGTTGATAAGGATTTTGGGTTGAAGTTATGTTTTTGAAATTACACAGCAGTTTCGTAGCGTGTTACGAAACTGCTGTAGGTTTTGCTTTTGAACGCAGACATACAGTTTGATATGATGATCAGAAAATTTTCAAAGGAAATGTCTAAGGGACATTTAGGAGACAACATGAGGCTAGCATAGCCATTCAGATAATGACAAGTGTACCTTTTTGTAAAGGTGAAATGTTTTGTCTTAAGTTAAAGCTTTGATAAAGGTACTTTATGACCGGTCATTAGGGTTTGGAAGGAATTGCGTACAAGGAGTTTTGGTCTGCACACCTGTCCATCAACGAAGCATCCAACACATCAAGAAACATGATAGTGCTCATCATCTTTGGGATGTTAAAGAGCTGGAGACAGGCTGCTGCATTTTCGAATAAATGGAGTAGCATATCAAAGACCGACAAACAGGGGCCTATGTTTCAGGATAACAGAAAAGATGTGTCATGGAAAACAAACATGGAGCATTAAAGGTTCATTACAACTATCTCAGCCAAACTGCAGATGTCAGAGAACGAAAAGGATTGAAGATCAAGGCTGTTATGGAGTTTAAGTCCTATTTAATTTAGAAGTCTAGAAGATTTAGTGGAATTAGAATTTTAATTGTTTTATGATTCCAGCGCTGTCAATTAGTAATCAACTGTAATTATTAGTTAGTTAAAAGTTAGTAGGTGTCATCATAGGCAGTCATCGAGCTCCCCTCATGCTGGAGGAGGAAGCTCGAATGAGATAGAATAAGCACTTTATAAATAGCTGAAACAGAGATAGACAAAGGGTTGGATGTTTTGGAGAAGACTGTTTTGGTTTATGTATAAACAGATTTCAGTAATGCAAATGACTTTTTTTTCTTCTCAGGATTCACAAAGGATCTTCTTGTTCAAATGTGTGATGGTATATTTTCTTTAATGTTCTTTTACAGTTTTGTTAATGCATAATCACTCAGAACTCATGGATCATGCTCTGACTTCCTGTATGCCTTTGCAAACTGTGGTTTCAAAGTTATGTTTGAACATTTAGATGTTAAGTGCCCTGATTTCTATGAAAAGATAGTGTTATTGTTTACTGAGATATGAGTGACTCCATAAGCCCAATGGGAATCAATTCAATGTTGTCCAGCCAGCATACTTTTTCATGTGTCTTATAAGAGTTAGCCATCTTGTCATTAGTCAACATTCATAACCTTTGAGAGAGCCCTCTCAGACTAAGGAGGCTAAGCCTTAGTCAAAAGCCTGGTTTGAAATAGTTACACAGAGTCTTGCTGATTGGCAGCCTTCAGTGCATGATTTTGTGATAACAGTATCCAAAAGATCTTCCCTTACTCCTCTGAGCAGGACCAGCTTTAGTGACTCAGGGTCAAGTGTGCACCTGGCCCTTTTGTAACTGAGCTGGAATCTTTCTTCGTAGTCTTCTAAGTATTCATCCTGGCCCATGGTCATCCTGAAAAATTTCTTCTTTAGTATCCTTTGACCTATAGTAGTCCTAATATTAGTTGTTAAAATCCTACTACATCCGGGCCCAAGTTGTGATGCTATCTCTAGGTAAACCCATGAACCAACGCAATGCTGCATCCTTGAGGGTAGATGGAAATTTTTTTAACTTTTTCTCATCATATTTATAGTCATAGGTTCGGCATATAACAAAAAACTCAAATAGGAAAGTGTCGGGGTCCTTTGTGGTCATGCCATGGAAATGAGGTAGGGCAGAGGGGCTTATATTCTTCATCTTGGTGTCCCTCTGCCCTAAAGAAGAGAGAAGGTTGTCTGTTGGATGCAGTGGGGGTATTTGGCAAGAATTTCCCTAAATTGTCCCTATTCCTATGAGGCATGGAAGGAAATGTTTTTGGGTTGGATTTTATAAGATTTTTTAAGATGGAAAGTACTTTGCAGAAATGAAATTGTTGATTGAATGAAAACTACTGATAGAAAAAAACTACTTTCTGAATTGAAATTCTACTTGCAGAATGGAAAGGAAAGGAGATAGTGACAACTGAAAGAAAGGA
This sequence comes from Pinus tabuliformis, assembly GCA_031772625.1. NCBI lineage: Eukaryota > Viridiplantae > Streptophyta > Pinopsida > Pinales > Pinaceae > Pinus > Pinus tabuliformis. The sequence continues at coordinate 1,383,367,102 of CM062818.1, read as the reverse complement.
AGCTACTAGATTACTTTTGCAGAAATAACCTAATGGAAGAAGATTGGATACTAGAAATAGAAGAAAAGAAAGAAGTAATCACATTCTACTTAGACACCTCCCCGGCAATGACGCCAAAATGTGATGAGCGTCTCTATTGCAGCAAGGATGTTGCATCTCCTAGGCTAGCGGCTTTACTTATCAACCCGGGGTTCGTAAAAAATTGGAGGTGATAGTGCTATATGCACAAGTAAAAGTGAAGGTCCTTCCTGTTGTCACTATTCATCCGGCGAGAGACCAGAGGTGTTCCAAGACATAATTCTATAGATTCAGAAGAAGTTTGATTCTTTGATGGAATAAGAGAAAATTTATTCCAAGAGAGCTACTCTACTTCAGTAATGAGGAAAACAACAACATGTAATGCTAAATCACACCATATTCTAATTAATCATTTAAACAGCTATGCTAAGCAGAATTTCTAAATCAACACTAACCTAATGCTGCTATCTAAGTTACAGAAGTAAAGAGCATCAAACCATACTAATGTATGAGTAAAAAAACTAAACTAAATCTATTTTCACTTTTTTGGTTTTCTTTGGTAAAATCAAGCATGCAATTTCATTGTTCTTGTGGATGTGAAAGGTGGATGGAAGGTGGTTGAGGATGCCTAGAAGGTTTAGCGAGTGGTTGGATGTCATGGAAGGGTCCTTGGAGGCTTTTTGTGACTTCCTAGAGGTTCCTCATCAATTCGGCCTCGAAAAAGGCCATTTCAATAAACCGTACAGGATGTACTAGAAACCTATGGGATGATCCTATAGGAATCATAAGAAACCTACAGGATACAACCGAGAGCTAATTTTGAGGTGTTGAGAAACCTGGAAAGGGTGTCTGATGAGTGGGATAGGGTGTTAGAAGGTCTAGGAAAACTCATGAGTCAATATCTAAGATAAGAGATGGTGATATTCACTCAATATGTCTAGGGGAATTTCAATAAAAAAAGGACAAAAAAACTAGTGAGGGTGATGGTGGAACAAGAGATGGTTGAGGTGGATGAGGTGGAAGATGGATGCTGGTGATGAAGTCAGGAAATCCTCTTGAAGTACCTACAATGCTTAAAACATGTGTGTCTTCCAAGAACTATGCAACAAGATACATTCTCATAAACTAGAAAAGCATGAATCAATTACCCATATTATGCCTGAAGAGAGTGCTGAAGGAAATGAGAACACGAGTGATATATTATTTCAGAAAGAGAGTGCTAGAAAAATATAGCAATGAAATGAACCAAGTACTTAATCAAGACAACAAACTCCAAAGCTCATGAAAGAACTAGAAATTTGTGTTTTTGGGGTTGCTGAAGGGTCTCTTCCTCAAGTCATGGTCCCAGAGGGAGGAGGTGAGGCCGAGAGACCTGCTGACAACCTTATGATGATCTTTTTCTCCTTGCTAACCTACTAATTGAAAGAAGGCACAAATGGAAGCAAACTAAAATACAACCAATCTACTCTACACTGCTGTAATGGAAATACAACTACTTAAACAAATGAACAATTAAACCATGAACCTATGGTAGCATATATGTACAATAAAGAGGAGCCCTGGCTGCTAGGGTTGGGCCCTGACCGAAGAGATTCAGCCCTATAAGTTAGCTCAGTGCTGGCTCAAAACAAAACTCATTTTTATTATCAAAACCATGGATTACATCAAAAACTGTCAGAAGTATTGCAACATGAAAATAGAGTAGATTTTTACAATAAAAAATCAGAATCCTATTGAGGACCTAGACCTCTCTACTTATACATCTAAAGTCTCTAACAACTTCCTTAAATTTAGGGAGGCTCAACTCCCAAAGTCGAGATAAATTGGTGCTTTGTCTTTCACTTGCTCGGTTGCCTTCTAGTCCTCATGATTTGGCTATTTGCACTCTGAGCTGATGGATGAATATTCGAATGGAGAGGTAACAAATGAGGAGGATTTACCTCCTATAATTCCTCTCCCTTGTCCCATTCGATTTTTGAGAAAGGACTTTGCCAAAATTCCTTGCTTTTATCCTTTAATCCTACATTAAATGCACATTAGACCAGAAAGAAAAATATCCAACTCTAACTCATCTCATAAACAAAATATAATCAAATGTATGCAATAAGTTGTGAGAATAGTTGGTTTGACTAATCTAGGAGGTGAATTAAGGCCCATATAATTACCCAATGATGAGGCTCCTCAAGAGGAGGAAGGGACAAAGTTGCAAGAGGTAGAGCAACAACCAAGGGAAGAACAAGAGTTGTGCAGAAGGGAGAAGGAAGTGCAACAAGAATAGGAACAATAGGAAGCATAGTGTGTACACATTGAGGACACTACACAGATACATGTTAATCAATCAAAACAGCTAGAAAATAGAAAATAGGTTGAGCAGTCGTAGGAGTAGGACTTTGCTAAGGAGATTGAACATATATTGGAACATATGGACATGGATTTGGTTCAGTCGGAGTAGGATCAGGATACAGACCTCATGCCCAAGGACCCATAGGTCACTCCACAAAATTCACCAAATCTAAGAGTAGATCAAGGTCCAAGTGATCAAGGAGATACTAAAATCCTTGAGGAGAATCCGGAAGCAGATGCACACAACATAGCCTTTCACAAGTCACAGGACAAAGTTGTGCAATCGCCTAGAGTGCCCACTACGGACATCGATGCATCTCCTCTACATTTTCAAGAACAAGTGATCGTGTCAGATGTGTGTAGATACCCAGTTACATTGTCTGATGCTAGAAAGACATATGCCAAAGCCGCCAACTCAAGTGTGAGATTCTTGATAGCTGAGAACGAGTGCATGGATAAGGAATTGCAAGCAACCAGGAAGTGAGAAGAGCAAGCTACATCATCTACCAGAGTAGAGTGGAGGAAAGCGATACTTTATGAAGTATCATCTCTCAAGACAATCATGCAAAAGCTATACTTCAGGTTCATCACCGTGCATATGTTAGTGGACCATTTTAATGGTTGGCAACAACATTATGCTACGAGAGCACGCATCTTGATAGAAATACACAATATTTTTGATCACATATGAATATGGACAATGAGGTACAAGGGAGCCCTGTTGTACTTGATAGAGATGATGAAGCCAGAGGAAGTGGATTTGAAGGCACACATCTAGAGTCAGATTCAGAACAATGAGGATCTCCCTCAGCTCATCACCAGCTTACAGGCTTGACATGCATGAGTGTTCAAGAGCATGGATGTCATTGTGCACATGCATGTGATCCCATCCATTAGCACACTCACCAAGGAGAAAGAAAATAACCATGCCCGACTGGAGCTAGACATGTACTTCAAGAATTTGATGTGCATAACCACCAACACATATTTGTAGATGAGCATAGACACTATGCACAAGTATCTTACTGGTCTCTCTCCACTCAAGACTATGATGCACATGCTACATGATGAGTTGGACAAAGGTTCCAGGTCAGTGTATGCGGATTCTTCAGAGGCAAGAGTTCCCTTTGAGAAGGATTTCATCATGGAGTATGTGGACACCATATAAGATTACCAAGCTTGGAATCTATTCGCCACCAACGATCACCAAGAGGATGTTGATGAGTTAGTATTCGCACAACTATCTGAGTTTCAGTGATGTCTTGTATGGCTTAATGAAGCCCATTTTTGTCTCACATGGGTAGATGTGTAGAATGTATTATAAACATGTGGTAAAGTGAAAGACAAAGTCTCAATAGTGGAATTTGAACAATCATGTGTAAGTTGAAGAGTCATAAAGGGGAATGTCAAAGGTCACCCCACCCTTTTCTATACATAGTGTTAGGCCCCTATACTACTAGTGTGACCCCTTACTGTTATTATTACAACCCACTTATTATATTGATGTACCCATGTAGTGCCCATATTGTTACTATTGTGGCCCATAGAAGCCCACTATTGTTATTATTGTGCCCTTACATTATTATTTTTATGTCGGTTGTGATTATGTTATGACCCCTTAGACTCCTATATATAGAAAGGAGGTCTTTTCATTTTTATCATCCAAGAATTGTTAATTTATGTAATTTAAAGGAGGTTTCCCCCTCGAAGAGGCTGAATTCTAAGGCGTTGATCTATCGTTTCTATCTTTTCTTGAGCTGGTTTCATAACATTTTGTATCAGAGCTTTGGATTCTAGGGTTTCGCTGCTCCAAATAGGTCATCGTGGAATTTTCGCTATAACTTTTTTTCTGCGAGGTTTCAGAATTTGAAAAAAAAACCCATTTGAGAAGAAATTGTGCTAAACCTCAGGTCTGAATTTTAGAGCTTTTCGCGCTATATTTGCGGAGATATGATCTGAGGAAGTTGGTCTTTTTGTAGACTCCTAAATTACATTCCAAACAGGTGACCTGGGGAAAATCGTCATAACTTTCTTTCTGAGCATCGGATTGAAATTTCATAAGAATTTATAGAAAGAGAACGGATTGTAGTTTTTTTATATATTTTTAAGAGTCAAAGGTCAAAACAGTGACACGTGGGACTTCATACAAGTTCGCTCTACTGAACTAGTCTATAATCCGGTCACTACGGGAGATTGTGCATAACTCTTTCTTGGAGAATCCAATTTGGATCAGACTAGTGGCATTGGAAAGAGGACATAGAAGGCTACTACAGGTCACAATTTTAGAACTGGATGATTCGAAATTACAGAGATACATCAGATTCAATATCAGGATTCTACAAAGTGAAAAAAGGTGTGTAGTTTTTTTTTTAATTTTTGCGTAAGCTTGGTTTGAAGGAATTCAAAGGGCATAGTAAAGCATTATTATCGGTAATTGATGCCCTGAGGAAAGAAAATGCAAACACCTAGTAAGCAACCTGAAATCTCTAGCATGACTTATGAAGAAGAGGAAGAAATGCAACATGATATAGCAAAATTACGAGACCAAGTGCAACAAGTGTCACTTGCAAAAAAAGGAACAGAATCTAAGATGGATGGTTTAAAGAAAGATGTAGAAGCTAAGATGGATGATTTGAAGATAGATTTGAAGATAGACATGGAAGAATTGAAGAAGTTGCTACAAGAAAGGGTCACTAATGGTGAAAGGGTAGTAAAGGAAACTCATGATGAGAACAAAAGAAATGTTAATCATGATTCCATATACTCTAATGTTGGATCGAAGACCCACCATATTCCAAAAATAGATATGAGGAAGTTTGATGGCAAGGATCCCGCAACATGGATATTACATACGGAGCAATTCTTCGATCTCAATAATGTGCAAAACACACAAAAGTTACGTATGGCAACTTTATATTTGGAACCAAATCAGTTTGTATGGTATCAATGGCTTTGCTCTCGTAAAAAATTTATCACTTGGGCAATTTTTACGGAAGATTTGATAGCACATTATGAGGATACAAAAAGCAACACTTTTTTTAGCCAATTGATAAGTCTCAAACAAAAGGGTTCAATAATGAAGCACATTGAGGAGTTCCAAAAATTGAACATAAGGGTAAAATATATTCCAGAGGAGCATAGGATTGATGTGTTCATAGGATCTTCAAAGGATAATATCCAACATGATGTTCGCCTTTGGGAACCTGATTCATTAGAGAAGGCATTCAAGTTAGCAAGAAAAATGGAAAGCAAAATTATGGCAACCAGGAAGCATACCACTCAAAACTATAAAGACGGAAGTGTTGTTGCCCCTAGTCTTCCACAACCTATAAGGTTGACACCACAACAATTGGAAGAAAAAGGAGCAAAAGGGCTTTGTTACAGTTGTGATAGCAAATACACTAAAGGTCATAAGTGTGCTGAGAAGAAATTATTCTACATAGATTGTGAAGAGGAAGAAGAAAAGGAGCAAGAAAGGTCAAAAGAAGAAGATATACTTCAGGAACAAAGCCTAGATGAAGAACAAATAAATCCGACCATATCTTGTAATGCATTGGTGGGAATTACCACTCCTCAAACCATCAAGATAGAAGGACAAATCAAGAAGAAAAAGGTAATAGTGTTGATTGATTCAGGAAGCACCCACAATTTTATTCATTGTAAGGTAGGAAAAGAATTGAATTGCTTCCTATATCCAGCACCAGAGTGTCAAGTGATGATTGCAAATGGAGGAACAATAAATTTCTCTGGAAAGTGCCATAGTATCAAGCTATCCATGGGAGAATATGTATTGACTAGCCCAACACTTTCCATTCCAATGGGAGGTGCTGATGTTGTACTAGGATTCCAATGGCTACAATCCTTGGGTACAGTAGCTTTTAATTTTCAAGAACTTTTCATCAAATTTTCTACGGAAGGAAAGGAATTTGAATTAAGGGGTATTGCAGGGAAACCAGGAAAGATAATCAGCTCTAATGGTATGACAAAGCTTCTAAAAAAGGAGCAAAGAGGTGTAATTTCACAATTATGTTCACTAGATGTTTCCACATCGGAATCATCTATTTCTCCAGATCTCCAAAAAGTCTTGGACAATCATTCCAAGGTATTTGAGACTCCCAAAGGTCTCCCACCTATGCGTGATCATGATCATGCTATTCATCTGATTCCAGGAAGTGTTCCTCAAAACATTAGGCTGTACAGATATCCCTATGTCCAAAAGAGTGAAATTGAACGTATGGTTGCAGAAATGCTAGAGGCTGGTATAATTCAACCGAGTCAAAGTTCTTTCTCTGCTCCAGTAGTATTGGTGCATAAGAAGGATGGATCATGGCGCATGTGTTTGGATTATAGGGAGCTCAACAAGCTCACTATTAAAGATAAGTTCCCCATTCCTATCATTGATGAATTACTGGATGAATTGCATGGATCAATTTACTTCACCAAGTTGGATCTTCGTTCAGGATATCATCAAATCAGAATGAAGACTGAAGACATTCCGAAAACAATATTTAGAACTCATGAGGGTCATTATCAATTTTTGGTCATGCCTTTTGGCCTTACCAATGCACCTTCAACATTTCAAGGTTTGATGAATTCAATTTTCAAACCATTCCTTAGAAAATTTGTGTTAGTATTTTTTGATGATATACTAATCTACAACAAGTCTTGGAAGGATCATGTTGAACATGTTGACAGGGTGCTACAACTATTGGAGGAAAAACAATTATATGCAAAAAGATCCAAATGTTTCTTTGGAGTCCAGGAGGTGGAATATCTGGGTCATATTGTATCTCATGAAGGATTTAAGTTAGACCCTAGCAAAATTAAAGCCATTAAGGAATGGAAAATCCCCACATCCATAAAGCATCTGCGAGGATTTCTCGGGTTGACAGGGTATTATCACAAGTTTGTTAAGAATTATGGGAGAATAGCAGCACCTCTAACAACATTATTGAAGAAATATGCATTTTCATGGACTTTGGAAGAAACAAAGGCCTTTGAACATCTTAAAGAGGCAATGTGCCAAGCACTGGTCTTAGCTACACCGAACTTCACAAAAACCTTTATTGTGGAATGTGATGCTTAAAGAAATGGAATTGGTGCTGTTCTAATGTAAGATGAAAGACCCATTGCTTTTGAAAGTCGTCCAATCAAGGGAAAGTTTTTAAGAAAAGCTATTTATGAGAAGGAAATGTTGGCAATACTCCATGCACTTAAGAAATGTGACCCTACCTAATGGGAAGACACTTCAAGGTAAAAGTGGATCATGATAGCCTTAAATACTTTTTATAACAAAGATTATCCTCTAAAGAGCAACAAAAGTGGGTCACAAAGATGTTGGGTTATGACTTTGAAATCATCTACAAAAAAGGGAAGCAAAATGTGGTGGCAGATGCACTCTCAAGAAAGGATGAGGATGTGGAAGCATTGTTGTGTGCCATTTCTATTATCCAACCAAATTGGATAACTGAAGCAAGGGAGGAATGGAATAATGACGAAGAAGTGTGGGCACTTATTCGAAAGTTACAACAAGATTCCAGTATGTCTGATACACTTAGATGGAAAAATGATTCGTTATGGTACAAAGATCGCTTATACCTCTGTAAGAATTCCCAGCTAAAACAAAAGATTCTTATGGAATTGCACACTTCTCCCTTAGGAGGGCACTCAGGATTTTTAAAAACTTACCACACGGTTAAGAAGGAATTTTTTTGGGATGACCTTAAATTAGATATTCAAAAGTTTGTGGCGGAATTTTTTGTTTGCCAACAAAATAAAGTTGAAACAATTGAGACACCAGGTCTATTACAACCTTTATCCATTCCAAGGCAACGTTGGGAGGAGGTTTCCATGGATTTTATCATAGGTTTACCCAAGTCTGAGGGAAAGAGTGTCATCATGGTGGTAGTTGACAGACTTACCAAGTATGCACACTTTTGTGCATTATCACATCCATTTAAAGCCAGTACAGTTTCTACTGCATTTATGGAAATAATTCAAAAGCTACATGGAAACCCAAAGATTATTGTAAGTGACAGAGATCCCATTTTCACTGGAAATTTTTGGACAAAATTATTTTCTTGTCTTGGTACTCAGTTAGCTCATAGCTCATCTTATCATCCTCAATCTGATGGGCAAACTGAGATAGTAAACAAATGTTTGGAAGGATATCTTCGTTGCTTTGTATCTGATAAACAGACACAATGGGTCAAATGGTTGCCTTTGGCTGAATGGTGGTATAACACTTCCTTCCATACAACAACAAAAATGACCCCATTTATGGCACTTTATGGGTATCAACCACCATCCATCACATCATATTTAAGAGAAAATTCTAAGGTTCAGGCAGTGGAACATCACATTGAACATCAACAACAAGTCCTCCAACTCTTAAAGGATAACCTCGTGTTGGCACAGAATAGAACGAAACAGCAGGCAGATCAACATCGCAATGAAAGAAGTTTTGATGTAGGTGATTGGGTATTCCTACGGCTACAACCATATAAGCAAATGTCCCTCAAGCAAGCTAAGAAGGATAATAAATTATCACCAAAGTATTATGGTCCGTACAAGGTGTTGCAAAAGATTGGTACTATGGCATACAAATTGGAGCTTCCTGCAGCTTCTTGATTGCACCCAGGTTTCCATGTTTCATGTTTAAAGAAGGTTATAGGTGACAAGCTCCCAGTTCAAACAATATTGCCAGAACTTGAAGAGGAACGAAAAATTATATTGGAACCGAAAGCAGTCACAGAAACAAGAACTCGACAGCTACGAAATCGATCAATTTCAGAGTATCTCATCAAGTGGAAGAACTTACCCGCTGAAGATTCCACATGGGAGGACAAGAATTTTATACAGAAGCATCAAGAACTACTCAAGCGTTGAGGACAACGCTTTTTGAAGGAGAGGGGCATGTTAGGCCCCTATACTACTAGTGTGACCCCTTATTTTTATTAGTACAACCCACTTATTATATTGATGTACCCATGTAGTGCCCATATTGTTACTATTGTGGCCCATAGAGGCCCACTATTGTTATTATTGTGCCCTTACATTATTATTGTTATGTCGGTTGCGATTATGTTATGACCCTTTAGACTCCTATATATAGAAAGGAGGTCTCTTCATTTGTATCATCCAAGAATTGTTCATTTATGTAATGTAAAGGAGGTTGCCCCCTCGAAGAGGCCGAATTCTAAGGCATTGATCTATCTTTTCTATATTTTCTTGAGCTGGTTTCATAACACATAGAACCTCATAACCCATTGTACATGATTTTGGGAGCCAAGCTTCTGATAGGTATAACTTAGAGAAAGCTTGGAGTGTATTGTAACAAGCCTTGGCTTCTCCACAGTATAGAGCGAGTACATCTCTTTGGAGGAGTAGGCAGCAGTGACTATAATGTTCCACTATTGGGGCTAGTGGCTGTCATGGTTTTATGTATGATTGGATCTTTCACTCTTTTAATATAACAAAGTCAGCATGTTTCATGCATGTACTGTTTTTGTAGTTCAACTATTCTGGTTACTCTAACAATGTATGTAGTTGTAACTTACGCATCTATGTATGGAATATTCCGTATATGTTTGTATGAATCTTATCAAAGTGTGTTGTTGGTTTAAATCATCAATTTACATTGTCAACTATTTTTCTCTCCATCTTGTGATGTATTTTAGCTCATGTGTTCCCTTTCAAGTTGCATACTATTACAAGCTTCTAAGGAGTGCACTCTTGTCCCCTTTCATGTGTTAGAGCCTTTCCATGCATCTTCCCTCACTTGCTACAAGGTCACACCCTGCTTCCAACAAGGACATCTTACTTACATCTACGTGCAACCGTAGTCAAGTTGATACCGCACTACCCACTGCGGGAACTCCTACTCCAAATGGTCTGAGGTCTAGTTGGGACTTCTTACCAGGGTGATCCCCTGACATGTTGGCAGGTCCAACATCGTAAACACACTTGTAATCGTATTTGAATTAATCGATGTATGGATATATTCATATCTCTTCCATTTGACTTTTAGGTTAGAAAATTATTGATCATTTATATCAATAGAATATATGTTGTGAAATAAAGTCAAATTTCCACAATGATCACATTTTTATCACCAACACTTTTCTTTTGGTAAAATAATTCATGACTTTCCCTTTCACATAGAATTTTCGATATGAAACCATGGATAGTGGAAGGAGGAGGCGAATATTTCAAAAATATTTTACCAAAATTAAGGAAGTTGTCATAATATAATTGAAATTCCACATGATAACGACAACAATAAGTGTCGCGCACAATGATAGGTTTAACATACCATGGTTTTTGTTGCGCAAAAGTATTGATTGAGACATTAATTCCATGATTATCTTCTATGAAATTATTGAACAATTCTATCTGAGTGGTGTCCAAGATATGTTTTGTAAGTTCTTCATATTGATTTCATGTTATTCTTCACCTCATAACATCCTTTGCTTTTGGTGAAACACGTGATTTTTTCATCAAATATTCATATATTATTCTTTTAACATCTTCTCCAAGTCTATATTTTTATGGTTGCCTACAAATAACTATCCAACAAGTGATCCCATTATTTACATCTATTTGTAATCAAAATTTCTTATGTTTCCGCAATGTTTTTTCGTGATGTTCCTAATATTTTTTCCATTTGTATTTCTCTACACGCATTTATATTACTTGTCTTTCTAGATCTTCCAATTGATTTTAAAGCACTATTTATATTTTGAATCACATTTCCTTCACCTTTTTATCTTTTGTTGATTTTTGAATACTGAATAGATTTGTACCCTCTTTTAATTTCTTTGATGTTAAGAGACATCTCAAAATTTGAGTTTGAAATGTCACACTTGCATCGTTGAAGAACTTCTCAATAATGACCTTAACACGATATCGTACAATATGGCCAACTTTTTTTTATCTCCATGTATGTTAGTGTCAACATTTTCTAACATCTCCTCATAGATATTGATTTCATTTGCAAATATGAAAATTAAATGTAAATGGTTATAAATATTCATTAAATAATAAAATTAAAAATTAGAGTTTGAATGAAATTGAAATTAATAAATATGTATAACTTCAATAATGCACATGACATATAGATATACTACTTGATGGCGATTCAACTTCTTCATTTGAATCTCTTTCTACATTTTCAACGACATCATCAATCATTGGTTCATTATCTTTTTCACTTTGTCTTTCAACATTTTCAATCTCATCATCAATTTTATGAGGAATATCCCTCTCTATTTACATTGAAAATATTTTTCAAATTAGTTCATCAAATAAAAATTGGATTTCACAATAAACTAGTTAAATTTTAAATATCATTGATAATATTTACATTTACATACCTACTTCAACTTCGAGTTGAGATTGATTTTCCATTTCAATATTTTCGCATTCTTCTTTTTTTATTTTGTAATAGTTTCTCCCATATTCTCTACGTTCCTCAATGTCTCTTGTCTGATCATATTTTCTCTTGCAATTTCTTTCATCTTTCATGATAATTCAATCTATGCAGATTTTTAAAATCGAACCCAAAAAAGATAATTTCAAAAAATCTTGCAAAGAAAATCACTTTCAAAATTTAGACCAACAATCTCACTTTAAAAATCCAGCACAAAAGAGTTATTTAAAAAAAAAATCAGTTTAAAAATTCAGCCAAAAAAGTTTTCTTTAAAACAAACTCACTTTAAAAATTCACCGCAAAAAAGTCACTTCAAAAATTCAGCCTAAAAGACTTACTTTAAAGATTAAGCCCAAAAAAAGTTTAAAAATTAAACTAAAAAAATTCAATTTAAAAATTCATCCCAAAAGAATTACTTTAAAAATTAAGCTAAAAAATCTCACTTAAAAAATTCAGCGCAAAGAGCTTACTTTTAAAATTAAGCTAAAAAATCCCACTTAAAAAATTTAGCTTAAATGACTTTCTTTAAAAATTAAGGCCAAAAAAATTCCTCCAAAAAGTTTAGCCCAAAAAACTTCCTCCAAAAAGTTCAGCCCAAAAAAAAGATTTACCTTAAAACTTTACTCCAAATGAGGAAAGTGTGTGAAAATTAAGTTTCGGCTCCACGTATTTATATTGTTTCGCACAAAATATTTTTTTAGAGGGTCGCACTATTTATTTTTTGCAGGCAATGGAAAATATCGACACATTTTTTGCCAAACTTTCAAAATTAATTTGGTCAAAATTTTAAAATAATTTGGCCGAATTATTTTTCCATTTATTTTAACATTGAAGACAAACACAAGTTCGACCAAATGTAATTTTAATTCAACCAAACTATTTTAACCTGCATCTTTGAAAGAACTAAACTCTAGTCACGTTTTTCCCATTTTAGAATTCTTAAACTCCATGAAATATGATGAATTTGTTGTCGAAACGAAAACCAAAATCTGCGTAATTGAATCTACGTTCAGTAGATATAAATTTTATGGAATTTCATAGGAATTTGCTAATTTTAACTAATTTTTTAAATAATTGTGTGCAAAAAATTTTAGAAGGTCATTATGATTCAGTGAAATAAAAAATTTGTATCTTTCAAAATACACTAAAAAAATATGAAAAATTTATGGTTCATTACACTAGCCCGTCTTCTGTAATGGGTAGTTTTTAGATTTTGATTTTATTACAAATATGTTGAGAAATTGGACACTTAGCTAAACATCTTCAAAGTCTATAGTTTTTTCATATTGGTTCAATTCAAAAAAAAATTGTAATTATGATGTGGAGCAGTTGGTTTCGTAAATATAATGATATCGATGTATAGTCTGTCTGGATTTTTGCAACACATTTTTTTTTAAATGCTAAGTAAACAAAGAATATAGTAGTGCTCAAAAACATGGCGTGTTATGAATCCTTTGATTTTTAAATAACACACACTCAAACAATTGATAAGTTGATATATCAAATGTGAATAAATTTTTTTCAAAAAATAAGTACTTGAAAGCTAATAAAATTTCTGAGAAGTTTCCTTTTTATTATAAAATGAAATTCTAAACAGAAAAATTGCTTTGGCTTGCTGAACTTTCAAGAACTTCTAAAAATGATATTTTTTTCTCAAAAAAGGGCAAAAAGTGTAACCCAACTACTCTTTGAAAAATATTTCATAAGAATTGGATGGTTGTCTACACTGTAGTTCCTCCATGGAAAGGCTTTACATTGTATCTAGTTGGGTTTCCTTGTCTTACGATTTCTTCCTCAACCATCTATTTTTTTCTTGCAGTTTTTCTCTCATTGTGGACTCTTTCTCCCTTAACTCACTTAACTCCTTTCCCATCTCAAGGACCTTCTCTTCAATGAGGCCCACATCTTCCACCTTTCTGGATTTAGCAATTTTCATCCATCTACGAGTTCTTCCTATTTCTGCTTCAAGTTCAAAGAGAATTGGGATTTCAATTTTTTGGGGAATAACTCTCCCTCCTTCAATGAATTTATAATAGGAGCTAAAACTAGGTTGTGGACTAGGCTCCTGTAGCTCTGGGAAAACTTTCTCAAATATTTTTGTTTAAGATGCCCCCTCCTATAAATGTTGTGTTTCCTTCTTCCCTTCATGTATCTCATTCTTCTATTCTTGTAGCACCTTATGTTATTCGTATAGCACCTTTTGTTCTCCCTGTAACACACTCTATTTTTCCTGTAGCTTCCCTTTTTTTTTGTTGTAGTGTTGTAGGTATCTTGGGTAGTGTAAAGGAGGTTGATTTAGTGATGGGCCCCCTTACATATGCTATAGGAGTCTTTGATATGGTTTCTAGAGAGGTGAACTCCTCAAATTTCCTTTCAGTGGGCCATACCTCCTCTTCTTTACGTAGGGATTCTTCAATTGTGATAGAGGCCTTTGTCAGAGTTTGAGGTCTTCCTTACTTAATCCTAGTTCTTTTCTTGGTTTTAAAGTAGAGGGGAGTTTTCATTTTCCTTTTGTTTTTTGGGTTTGACCTGTGTGGTCAAGGTAGCTAAGGTGGAAACTACCTCTTTTTCGATGGGTCCTCGATACAAACTTGTTTTCTTTGGGGATACCCCTTATTCTCTACATGTAGTAGCTTTCTCAGGGCTTGGTTTTTCATGTTGCTCCTCTTCTTATTCTTAATCTTTTTTTTCTCTACTTCTCCCTCTGGGTCTTCCACTATTTTCTTTGCCACTATCTCTCTTTAATATTCTACCTCTACCTCTATCTCTCTTTCCTCTTATGGTTATGCCTTTTCTTCTTCTTCTTCTTTCCCCTCTCTTCCTCCAACACTAGAGGCTGGGTTCTCACATGGGGTGAGGGTTTGAGTGTCGAGGAAGGTCTCTCTGTCCATATCGATGAATTTGGACCAAAGGAATGGGGTCCTTAGTTTATTCAAAGAATCTAACACTATCAGTTCGAATAGGCCATGGTGGCCTAGGTGTTGGTGCTTGTCCTATCTAACCTTTTGGTGAATGTCCCTGATGGAATATAGGAGGAAATATTCTACACTAAGTCTTTGGGCTAGGGGAAATTCTTCTTGAAACCTTAGTCACAGAGTAAACTAAAATGGTAGCCATAAAATACACTCAACCTTCCTTCACAGGAGATGTATTTTAGGATATGGCAGGCCACCTCATCCTAGGAATAGGGTAGGATTTCCCTCCTAACTCCTTTCTTGTCTTTAATAGGTTTTTCATCAGCAGTGAAGAAGTTATTTTTGGAAATGGAACTGGAGGTTTTGTCTTCTCTTCTCCATTGGACCCCTAGGGGAAGCGTTGTCACCCTGCTAATTAGCTTAGGGTTGATAGAAATAGCTAATCCCCTGACCATGGTGGTGGAACTCTCTCTTGTCTAAGAGTTTAGGGACATGGAAAATTCATATGTAATGTCATTACCATATCCCTTCATCATTTCAATGAATCCTAGCCACCGATGTTTTTGAAAAATGTCTAATACAGTAGGGTATAAGGATAATCTGATAACTGGAGATCAAATCAACATTTGGCATCATTCTTTCACCCTTTGAGGCTTCTTGTAGCAATTTCTTGGGCTTCCTGTAGCATTTACAAGCTTCCTATAGCTTCATATAGCTTCCTCCTCTAGAAATGGCAGAGCAAGGTTCGAATCTCCTCGATGGCTCCCCAGACTCGTCCTCACCTTACTATTTTTGAAATAAGCGTATATGCAAGAGAATTCGAGTCGCTATACATTATATGTTATTTTGGGTTAGGGCTCAGAGCTCTATGATGACTAAGTAGAGGCACAAGGCTTCTTATTTTGGACCGTTGTCCCCAACTAGAGTAATCATTCCTTCATTCCTCTTAATCAGCACCCACTCTCTGTGATCTAATCTTGATTGACGTGACACCTCCACGTTGCATGAGGGCTCATAATAACTTTTTGTTTATTGACCGAGGGTAGCCAAGTTAGTTGGCGTCCTCCAGCTTATAAAAATACATCTTCTCAACAACATTTTTCATTATTTACACATAGGGAGATGTTGATGTCTCGCAATTCGATGCACCAACATGGGGGAAAACCACCCGGTCCAGACCTTAAAGTAGTTCCTTTTCTATTTAGAATAGTGGCTCTGACTAGTTTAAATAGGTCAAGTTACCTTTTCCCAATCACTATCGGTTAATATATGTTTAACTACCAATAGCTAGGGACATCAGATCAATTATTCTCGCTGATCATGCAAGAAAAATGACCCTTAAGTTATTTTTGTGGAACAACCAAACAAATCTAAAGCTTTTCCTCAAAGAGAGGACCTCTAAGATAACACATGCATGATTTAACTAGTATGCAATTAATCTATCCTATCTTTATTGAAGGAAGGAAGATTACTTCTCCCAATCAAGAGCTGATTTATTAAAAGAAAACATTAAGGAATTGAAGTAAAAATGAAGGAATTAGATCAAGGACATAGTTCTCGAGATCGGAATCCTTCTTAATCTAAATATTAACAATCAAGCACTTAGTAAATAGCTACATAAGTATTTTATAGAAGTATATTCAATCCTGAAGGTATATGCATATAAAAACTATTTATTTATTGGGTTTACTTGTTATTTGAATGTGATCTAAAATGGGTGTCTTTTTTACATGGTAATAAAAGTAATCATATACTAAAATAAATGAAAACTTTTAAGTTAATTCCTTTAATTAGATAATTAATTAAAATAATTGTTAATGCATATATCACCATCCAAATAAAATAACAATTTTATGCTAGATGTATTGAAAAATTACAGAACTGGCATATTTAGAAATGAGATGATGCTGAACTGTGTTAATAATATACATATAACAGACAATATAAAAGATGGAATTACTGCAAATAATACAAAAGATAAATTAAAACATTGATAAAAATACCCGATGTAGCACGCTCATTTTGTAAAATTTAGAATCTCAATCTTTTTTCTTCATCTCAAAGCTCTCCAAAAGTACATAAATGCAACTAGCCGAAGCTTCTTTAAGTAAAAGAAAAAAATTCTGATCCTATCATTGTATTAAAAAGGCTAGAGGTACAATAATGCAATCCTCAAAGGCTTTCTTTTTCAAATTCTAGACCCAACCCAGTCTATTAGGAAAGACTTGGAGATAAAAAATGCAAGCCCCTAAGGCTTCCTTTCTCAGATTTTGAACCCTTAATTCAGTATGATGAACGGGTTTTTATAGTGAATAAAATACTGTAGAAATAAAACAACTGTACAAAGCATCGGTGAAAACCCTTATTATTTGTGAAGATAATGCAAAAATAGAAATGGTTGTGCTCATGATCTTTTGGTAATCCCGCCCTGTCTTATCTATGTAGCTATGCGATCTAAAAATAACATAACAATGACCACTTTTGTGGAATGACCTGCCCCTTCTATGCAACTATCCTTCTTCTTTTGCACCTGAAAGAAAGAAAACAATGAGTGGATTAGATATAAAATCAACACTAAATTTCGGAATCTTATTTTTTTTTAGAACTGTTGAAAATAAATCCATAATTCGTGTCAAATAAAATGATGAATTAGCATTAATTAAGAATACAACAGGGCTTTTCTTTAAGAATAAATTGCAATCCCTGTGGTCATGGATTTTCTTTGATCTCAATCTTAATTTATGGCTTGATTGCAATCACAATACACGAAAATATCACAATCGTGATACTCGAGAACATTGCAAGCACAGTTAATAGGAACGACAGAGTACAAGAGGTGTCCAAAGGATTTGTGATTGCAATATTCGGGGGTGATGTGGTGAGTGAGACATGGCAGGTAACGTCATGAGTGACATGGTAGTGGAATGGGTCCACAGGGTCTTCTATCGCAATAATATATGACATGGGCCTTTTCAATAGGCCAACATGACTAATGGGGATTGAGATGGTTACAGATGTGATATATTATAACTTACAATTGATTATTACGTTGGGTCTGGGCTATATCTTAGATCACAGTTCGGAGGGACGGAGTGAGGTCAAGCCTTTGGATCTTGCGATTGCATGGATGCGGGGGCTTATTAAATGGAGTGTATGACCCCATCAGGTCTGATATCAAATCACAAATCTCAATCACGAAGTTAGAGGAGTAGAGGATCAAGCTCGTGGATATCGCAATGTGATTGACGCGACCACTTTTAAAATACAATTCATTATCCTGTCGATTCCAGCTAATCTCAATCACAATGGAGTTAGCAGAGGGGCATTAACCATGAAATATTTTCGTGTGGGGAGTGAGATTTTAGATAAGCCTAAGCTTGGTTAAAACTTCGATTATTTTGAATTTAATTTAAACTCAAATAACTCTAATTATTTTAGTTTTTTTTTTTAATTAAATAACCCATGTTTAATACTTAGGTCTTTAAAAGCCTAAGTATGAGTTTTGGTCTTGGGGGCTATTTGGATTTTTTAATTTTATGAAATAAATCAAATGGTTTTAAAACTAAAAAATTGTCTTATTTTTTTTATGAAAAAATAAAAATCTTTTATTAAAAAAAAAAATCTTTTATTAAAAAAAAAATATTTTTTATTTTTTGTGTTTCAAAATTTTAAAAATGGTCCATATTTTAATATAATAAATTTCATAGGAAATTTGTAATATATTCAAATGGGAGTTGTTGAATAGAACAACAATTGACGATTCACTGGAAGAACCATTGATCTCTGATGAATGATAAAGACATTTCAAAAATTCAGTAAAAATATTTTAGGAAGGGGAATCTACTTATTGAAACATTTAGATAAATAAAATTACTTCAATCATAAAAACTCATTAATTTGTAATTTCTTAGAAGCCTTTCATAGATGAAAACACCTATTTATCCATATCAGTTATTAATCAGTTATAAGGATATAGTAGGGGGCCTTTTACAACTTAGCTTTTGATGTACTCGTTTATTATGGGTAGAGCCACTGCTGCCAGCAGGCATTCATAGCTTCGACAGGGTTACCTTTTAACTAACAATAATTCAGTGTCCCATCCATTTAATAGCGCAATATTTAGAGGTAATTTTTTTTTCTTTGTTTTTTTTAAAAGTAGTATCTAAAATCTATTGTCCTAGTTTGGTGACCAAATAGTAACAGTGCCATTCACTGGTAGTAATCAAACTGAACAAGTTGGCTCATGATGATACCCCTTTCCCTATAATTGAAACAATCATAAGGCATTACCCTAATTTGGTGTTCAGTATTGGTAATGTCAGTTTAATTGGTTCCCTGTGATCATCATAAGCAGGCTCGTGATGAGACATCTTATCTTTTAGATTTATTATATTCTACAGTTGCACTCTAAAAATTCCATTTTTAATGGATGGGGACAATCATTGACTCCTTAAGGGTTTTGGATGAGAAATCTGAGTTGAAAGTGCTTAGTCATAAGACAATATTTACATTTTAAAGATAAAATTTCTTAACTGATAATAGAGTAAAAAGGATTTATAAATTTTTTGAGGTTTAAAAGATTTCACCACTTAATGGTAAAAATTACAGAGTTATACAATTTTTATCTAATTTTTCAATTTTCGTAACCACTTCCCTAAAATTTTCTACTTTCGAATTAAAAAATCATAAAATGATTTCAAGAGATGTTTGTGAAAAGCCAAAGGTATGCTATTAACATTATTATCTAAAATAAAAATGTAAATGTGATATGATAACAGAATTTTCTCAGGATATGACCATTCACAAGTATGTTGATAAAGTCACCAAAACCAAATCTAAATAGAAAACACCACAAGATTGTATACATAAATTTCTTACCAAAAGAAAAAGAAGAAGATAATCATGTAAACATTCTTTCTTATGTTGAAATTTAGATAAATTTTAACTTGTAAAGTTATAAGCATTTAGTAACAATAAAGTTCAGTTAGAATGAGGAAATTTCTATTTGCTATGGATTTCTTTTTTGGAAAGTAAAACTTGCAAAAAAAGATTTTAACCATTTTTAAATCAAAGTAATGTTTTAAAGAGAAGGATTATGGTTTGGAAATCCCCCATTTTTGGCTGATTGGAGGATTGACGAGCTGCAAAATAGAGTTATATATTAGCAAAAGCTAAAAACAAAACTGAATCTAAAAATTAAAGAAATGAATGAAAGTGAGTATATGAGACTTACGATTGAAGAATTTAATTTAATCTTACCTGAGAGATTGACTTTCTCCAATGCAAGGTAACTAACTCAAAATGATTATTTATTAAACCTGAAATGCTAAATAATTAATTTTAGGGTTACATTCACCTCAATTTCACATAGGATGACAATAGTAGTGACTATAACCTTCTCAGAATTATTTTGTGAATCAAATATTTCCAAAACATAGCAATTCTCTACACATGTTTTCTAAAAGCGCTATTGTCAGTGTGATGGAGTTTTGCAAAATAAAGACAATCATGCAATTTAAGAGTTTCTGATATGTTTTATGTTGCTTTATCATAAAATGAAAAATAGATGTTGTAAATATTAGATTCATTACTTGCTTATTGAAATCTGCAATGAAAACAGAAAGAATCTAATCTAAATTAATCTACTCCTAATTACTAACTAAATGGAGGGAAAATGACTAGGTATAGTCATACATCCAATGTAACCATTCTCTCATTGTGTTACCTACCTGCATGTAAAATTTAAACATTAGTAACAATATGATAACAATAATCAAAATAGAACAAAATTTATTATTTACTTCTAATTTGAAATTATGTACAAAATAAATATATTTAAATCTAACCTGTTAGTAAACCATCTCTTTTTAAAAGAATTCTCTAAGAAAATATCTATGGGATCATCAAAGAATGGATGAATATTTGTTAAAGAGTGAAAAATTTCTAAAGGAAATGATGGAAAAACATGTTGTGAAGTAATACTCTCAATATTTAAATTAGACTGATGTTGAAATGGTTGGAATGAATTTCTGAATATCGAATTAAATTGGATTTTATTTTTATTTTTTTTATTAAGGATTATGATTAACCATTTCATTATTTTCATTTAATAAATATTGCAGATATTCAATATGGAAAGATTGAACATGCTTGCAAAAGGAAAAGAAAACAAAACGGAAAGCTGGAAAAATAAATAAATTGTTATGAAATCTAAAATTACAAAATAAGTTTACAAGGAAATTCTGGAACTCATCTTGGATTTCAGTCAATGAATTTCCACTAAAATGAAATTCCCTGAAAAACTTATAAATGAAAGTTTCTAAAAGAGAATCATCATGAAATATGTTAGAAACTCACAACATTAGCTCATCAAAAATTTCAAAATTAAGTTTGTGTTCAGCAAGATGAGACAAAATTGAAGTGTGTGAATCTTTACAAGATAGATAAATTTTTGAAATTGGTTCACGTTGTATAGGATGTGATTCTTTATCCTCATTTTCATGATAATTATCATAAATTACCTTCTGCTTATGAAAATTAAATGGCTGATCTAAACTAACAGCATCATAAAATACAAAATAAGAGGGTTTTGCAATTAAAGAATTATCATCCATATGAGTAATAGATGCAGAATTTTCAGAACAAAGGTTAGGAAGATTATCATTTGAAAGATTAACGTGATCATCATTAATTATTTTCTAATTTAAAAACACATCAGGATAAAGAAAATAATGCATGCCATAATATAATGACCACTGAAATTATTCATCTATATAACTTGTCGCATTATAATCTAGGTTTAAGGAAGTTCTTTCAATTAGAGAAACATGTTTGGAAACTTATGAATTTTCCTTGAAAGAAGATAAATTAGTATGTTCATTATCCAAGTCTTGTTGTAGATTAGAATTTACTGGATCAATCACACATATCATTAAAAAATGTTTCAATTACATCTCCAGATTCTATATTTATATTTGAAATATTTGTTTGAGAAATGAGAAAATGAGAATTGAAATTTTCTAAAGAAGAATGTTGTGATTTATTTACATTTTCAGGTTCAAGTTCCATAAAATCATTTGGTGATTCAAGAGTAGCTAATGAGTTAAGTGTCTCTTGTTCTTCATTAATTAATCCATTATCTTCAGAATGGTAAGAAACAAGAAAAGTGAAATGTTCAATTAAATCTTCAGGTGAAGGAAAATCATCTAAATGAAATCTATAACAAAATGACCAAAATCTATTATAAAAATCATCTAAAGATTCATTATCATACATATAAATATTATCTAATTCTAAACACAAGCTATCGTAACTGTAATTTTTATGTGCTTTTTGAAATACCTCGCAAAAATGTTTCCAAGAATGAATCGACTTCGGAGGAAGCATCAGGAACCATTTTTGGATTCATCCTCTGAACATAAGGGTGAAAAGCCTGCAAATCTCATTATCAATGATTATATTAAAAGACTTACATCTATCAAAAAAATCAGAAATATGATTTGACACAGAAATATTACTCTGACCGTCGTACTTTAACTTTGATAAGGACTCAATCTAATTCTTGGGAATGCCTCGTGTAAGCTTGGGTGAACTGAATGCATGACCAAGTGTAAGAATGCATATGGCAACCATGATTAGTTAAAAAATGATATAACAAAATTTAAACAAATAACTAATTCAAGGCCCACCTTCTAGCCCCAAAATGTTGATGTCTCAAAATTCGCTGCATCAACATGGGGGAAAACCCAGTCTAGACCTTAAAAAAGTTCCATTTTTGTTGGAAATAGTGGCTCCGACATGTTTAAATAGGTCTAGTTACCTTTTGCCAATCACTATCGGTTTTACAATATATCTTAAACTACTAATAGCTAGGGAAATCCGATCAATTATTCTAGTTGATTAGGGAAGAAGAATGACCCTTAAGTTGCTTTTGTGGAACAAACAAACCAATCTAAAGCTTTTCCTCAAAGAGAGGACTTCTAAGATAAAACATGCATCATTTAACTAGTATGTAATTAATCTGTCCTATCTTGATTGAAAGAAAGAAGAATCCTTCTCCCAATCAAGAGTTGATTTATTAAAATAAAACATTAAGGAATTGGAGTAAAAATGAAGGTATTAGATCAAGGAGATAGCACTCGAGATCTCACTCCTTGTTAATGTGAATACTAACAATCAAGCACTTAATAAATAGTTACAAAGTATTTGATAGAAATATATTCAATCCTTAAGGTATATGCATATCAAAACTATTTATTTATCGGGTTTACTTGTTATTTCAATGCGAGATAAAATGATTGTCTTTAGTACATGGTAATAAAAATTAAACATATACTACAAGAAATGAAAAATTTCAAGTTAATTATTTTAATTAAATAATTAACTAAAAAAAAATTTAAAGCATATATCATCATCCAAATAAACTAACAGTTTGCTGCTAGATGTATTGAAAAATTATAGCACTGACATATTCAGAAATGAGAAGATGCTGAACGGGGTTAATAATATACATATAATAGAGAAATTAAAAGTTGGAATGGCTGCAAATTATACAAAATAGAACATTAAAACATTGATAAAAATACCCGATCTAGCACACTCATTTTTTAAAATTCACAGTCTCGATCCTTTTTGTTCATCTCAAAGCTCGCCAAAAGCATAGAAATGCAGCTAGCTGAAGCTTCTCTAAGTAAAAGAAAAAGAATTAAGATCATATCATTCTCTTAAAAGTAATAAGAGGTACAATAATGCAAGCCTCAAAGGCTTTCTTTCTCAGATTGCGGACCCTTAATTCATTATGATGAATGGGTTTTTATAGAGAATAAAAGAATGTAGAAATAAAACAACCGCGCAAAGTGTTGGGGAAATCTCTTATTATTTGTGAAGTTAATGTAGAAAATAGAAATGTTTGTGATCATGATCATTTAGTAATCCCACTTTGTCTTATTTGTGCGGCTCTATGATCTGAAAATAACATAATGATGGTCGATTTTGTGCAATGACTTGTCCCTTCTGTGCTACTTTCCTTATTATTTTGCACTTGAAAGAAAGAAAACGGTGAGCGGATTAGCCATAAAATCAATGCTAAATTTTTGAATCTTAATTTTTTTGGAACTGTTGAAAATAAATCCGTAAGCTATGTCAAACAAAACAATGAATTGGCCTTAATTAAGAAGACATCAGAGCTTTTATTTAAGAATAAATCACAATCATAGTGTTCAGGGATTGGCTTTGATCTCAATCACAGTTTACAACTTGATTGAAATCACAATACACAAATATATCGCAATCGTAATACTTATGAATATCATAATCAAAGTTAATAGGCACGACAAAGTACAAGCTGCGGCTGAAGGATCTGCGGTTGTGATATCCATGGGGTGACATGGTGGGTGAGACGTGGCAGTTAATGTCATGAGTGACGTGGCAGTGGAATGGGTCCACCAGGTCTTCTATCGCAATTGCATATGACATGGGCCTTTTGAATGGGATGGCATGACTAATGGGGATTGCGGTGGTTCTGGATGTGATATATTATGAATTATAATTGATTATTATGTTGGGTTCAGGCAGTATCGTAGATCGCATTTTAGAGGAGCAGAGCGGGGTCAAGCCTTTGGATCTTGCGATTGAGAGGATGCAGGGGATTATTAAACGGAGTGTATGACTCCGTCGGGTCTGGTATAAAATCATAAATCGCAATCACAAATTCGGAGGGGTAGAGGATCAAGCCTGCGGATATCGTGATGTGATGGACACGACATCTTTTAAAATAGAATTCATTACCCCATCAAGTCCGGCTAATCGCAATCGCAATGGAGTTAGAAGAGGGGAATTAACCATGATATGTTGCGATGCGCGGAGTGAGATTTTAGATAAGCCTAAGCTTGGTTAAAACTCTGATTATTTTGATTTTAATTTAAACTCAAATGACTGATTCTTTTGATTTTTTTGTTATTAAATAACCAATGTTTAATACTTACAGCTTTAAAATCATCAGTATGAGTTTTGGTCTCGGGGTCTATTTGGGCTTTTTATTTTTATAAAATAAAATCAAATGGTTTTAAAACTAATTTTTTTTTATGAAAAAATAAAAATGTTTTATTAAAAAGTTTTTTTTTTTGTGTTTTAAAATTTAAAATATGGTCCCTATTTAGAAAAGATAAATTTCATAGGAAATTTATAATATATTAAAATGGGTGTTATTTAACAGTATAAGTATTGGTGATTCAATAGAAGAACCAGATATCTCTGATGAATGATAAAGACAATTAAAAAATTTAGTAAAAATAATTTAGGAAGGGAAAACTACTTATTGAAACATTTAGATAAATAAAATTATT
Source organism: Pinus tabuliformis (assembly GCA_031772625.1). Lineage (NCBI taxonomy): Eukaryota > Viridiplantae > Streptophyta > Pinopsida > Pinales > Pinaceae > Pinus > Pinus tabuliformis. Next base: position 1,383,342,053 of record CM062818.1, on the reverse strand, counting down.
CTGATCATAAAAACTCATTAATTTGTAATTTCTTAAAAAAACATTCATAGATGAAAGCACCTATTTATCCATATCAGTCATTAATTAGTTATAAGGATAAAGTAGGGGCATTTTACAACTTAGCTTTTGATGTACTCATTTTTCATAGGTAGAGCCACTGCTGCGAGCAAGCGTTCATATCTTCGACAGGGCTACCTTTTAACCAACAATAATTCAATGTCCCATCCATTTAATAGTGCAATATTTAGACGTAATTTTTTTCTTCATTTTTTTTTAACTAGTATCTAAAATCCATTGTCTTGGTTTGGTGACTAGATAGTGACAATGCCATTCACTGGTAGTAATCAAACTAAACAAGTTGACTCGTGATGAGACCCCTTGTCTTATAATTGAAACAATCATAAGTCATTACCCTGATTTCGTGTTCAGTATTGGTAATGTCAATTTAATTGTTTCCCTATGATCATCATAAGTAGGCTTGTGATGAGACATCATATTTTTGAGATTTATTATATTCTAGAATTACACTCTAAAAAATTTATTTTTAATGGATGGGGAGAATAATTGACTCCTTAAGAGTTTTGGATGACAAATCCCAGTTGAAAGTGCTTAGTTGTAACACAGTTTTTACTTTTTCAAGATAAACTTTCTTAAATAATAGAGTAAAAAGGACTTTATAATTTTTTTGAGGTTTAAAAGATTTCACAACTTAATGGAAAAAATTACAGATTTATATAATTTTTATCTAATTTAAATTCAATTTTCATAAACACTTCCTTTAAAAATTCTACTTTCAAATTAAAAAAATCTTAAAATGGTTTCAAGAGATGTTTGTGAAAAGCCAAAGGTACGATTTTAACATTATCATCTAAAAGAAAAATGTAAATTTGATATGATAACAAAATTTTCTCTGGATACAACCATTCACAAGTATGTTGTTAAAATCCCCAAAACCAAATGTGAAAAGAAAAGTCCACAAGATTGTATATATAAATTTCTTAACAAAAGAAAAAGAAGAAGATAATCATGTAAACATTCCTTCTTATGTTGAAATTTAGATAAATTTTAACTTGCAAAGTTATAAGAATTTAGTAACAATAAAGCTCATTTAAAATGAGGAAATTTCTGTTTGCTATGGATTTTCTTTTTCAACAGAAAAAATTGCAAAAAGCTTTTAAAGATTTTCAAATCAAGGTAATGATTTAAAGAGAAAGATTAAGGTTTGGAAATCCCCTATTTTTGGCTGATTTTATGAGAATTATTACTCTTTCCTTTAGAAACTTAAAGTAAATCAGGAAAATGAGCTCAAAGTTTGATCTGGTGGAGGCGTAAAAATGCTTGTGAAGAGCTGCAAGAGAGAGTTATATACCAGAAAAAAACTAAAAGCAAAACTAAATCTAAAAAGCAAAGAAATGAATGAAAGTGAGTATATGAGACTTACCATTGAAGAATTTAATTTAATCTTATCTGAGAGATGTGACTTTCTCCAATGCAAGGTAACTAATGCAAAATCATTATTTATTAAATCTAAAATGCTAAGTAAGGAATTTCAGGATTACATTGACCCCAACTTCACATAGGGTGACAATATTAGTGACTATAACCTTCTCAAAAGTACTTTGTGAATCAAAGATTGACAACACATAGCAATTCTCCACACATTTTTTCTAAAAGCGTTATTATCAGTGTGATGGATATTTGCAAAATAAAGATAATCATGTGATTTAAAAGTCTCTGATATGTTTTATCCCACTATCATAAAATGAAAAGTAGATGTTGTAAATATTAGATGCATTTGTTTCTTATTGTAATCTGCAATGAAAACAGAAAGAATATAATCTAAATTAATGTACTCCTAATTACTAACTAAATGGACGAAAAATGACTAGGTATAGTCATACATCCAATGCAACCATTCTCTTATTTTGTTACCTACATGTATGTACAAGCTAAACATTAGTAACAATATCATAAGAATAAACACAATAAAATAAGTTTTATTATTTACATCTAATTTGAAATTATGTACAAAAATAAATTTATTTAACGCCAACATGTTAGTAAACCATCTCTTTTTAAAAGCATTCTCTAAGAAAATATCTATGTGATCATCAAAGAATGGATGAATATTTGTTAGAGAGTGAAAATTTCCCAATGGAGATGATGGCAAGGCATGTTGTGAAGGAACACTCTCAAAATTTAGATTAGACTGATGCTGAAATGATTGGAATGAATTTTTGAATATTGAATTAAATTGGAAACGAAAAGATTTTTTATATTCAGGATTATGAGTGGCCATTTTTTCATTTTCATTTAATAAATATTGAGGATATTCAATATGGAAAGATTGAACATGCTTTCAAAAGGAAAATCAAACCAAATGGAAGGATGGAAAAATAAATAAATAAATTGTTATGATAACTAAAATTACAAAATGAGGATGAAGCGTGCCGGATTAGGGTAAATCCCTAAGGTTTACTGCATAACCCTGCAGACTGTAGCCTATACTGTAGCCGTTTAGCAGCATCTCGCCGATGCCGTTTAACCATTTCCACACCCGTCACCATCCGCTACCTACCGCTGCCTGGAATGGAGGAGAATATGGAGAAAGAACAAGTGGATTACTCCGAGGACCCTTTCCCAGATCGGGTAATTTTCGATAACCCTAATTTTCTATGCCGGTTTCTGTTCCTTTTCCGATATCAGACCTTACCCCGCCAGCAGTCTCGCCTGTTGTTACATTGCCCGGCTATAGCACAACTCCCACTATCTCTGAGCCGCCCCCTATTGATTCTCCTGGACTCGAAGCTCCTCCCGTATCTCCGGGCACCCTGCATATTCTCTCCACCTACACGCCACACTCGCTCTCGTTTGACCCTCACCCACCCCTCTCCACTGTCCTCTCTGCACCCCTGGTGAATGCTCCCGTAGCTGGTCCTAATATCTCCCCTGTGTCTGGACTGCGGCCATCTGGCTGTTTTGAAACCCCGGCGGGGAATATTAAACCTGTCAAGAATATCTCCCCTGAGGGTGTCCCAAATCCTTTTGTTAACCATCCTTCGGGCCCCCGTACCAAAAAAAGGAAGATAAAGTGCATAAAGGCGACTGCTAAAGATATTACTATCAGATTTGGCGAGACCTCGGCCATAGGGGAAGTTGCGGTTATGGCGCGCATGGTATTAGTTGGAAATGTTCGAGGACATGCTTACTTGACCAACAGGCTGTCGCAATGGGTCAAGGAGATTTAGGGTGCCATATTGAAAGAATTGCCAGAAATGCACGTTTTGCCGCGAGGATGGTTCTCACTACATTTCGCAAAGGAAGTCTACACGGATCTGGTACTTGCAAAGTACTGGCATATTAAGATGGCTCCGGTTCTTCTCAAGGGGTGGAGCCCCCTTTTCGACCTGGAGCGCGAACAAATTGGGGCAGGACCCCTATGGGTAAGACTGCCAGGGCTACCATTGCAGTATTGGAGCGAGGATGTTCTCATCAGAATTGGAAATGCTCTTGGCACCTACTTAGACCATGATCGAACTTTCGTGGAATCGAAGAATCGAACTCTTGCTCGTGTACTGGTCCACCTGGACACACGTGAAGGACTGGAGGAGAAGATTACTCTACAGTGGGGGAAATACAGCAGGATTCAGATATTGGATTATTAAGGGGTCCCGTTCCGTTGTAGACGGTGTCATAAGGTGGGACACCTCTACAAAGAGTGCCCACTTAACAAAAAACCAGAGGACTCCCCCAAGGCTACACCAATTCCATCCAGAGGAAATTCTCTGGTAATTTCTTGTCCACCTCCGGGACCTACACTTGCCACTCAATCTACTCCACAAAAGGATAGGACGATGGGGCATGGAACATTTTCACCCCCAATGACCAGAGCTCGTGCTGCAGCAGAAGCCGCACATGCCTCGGGTATCTCTCTAAACCCTTCCTCCATAGTTCTTGATAATATTTCATCTATGGTTGTATCATCGGCTCAAATCTCTATGGCTCACTGTAATATGTCGCCCCCCCCCCCCCATCGTCACCTCTGCTCCATCATTATATCCACCCACTTCATCCTCCATCTCGCCATCATCCTCTGGGACCTCTATCTCCCATCCATATTTCCTCCGCTCTCGATCCCATTCCATGGATACACCAAACCATCAGGTCGGGCTAGGGTTAGCTATACCGGGCCCTGGTCCTCTGACTACCAGAGGAAGGAAATCTGATCTAACTAAAGCTATTTTGCGTGCTGGGGCGGAGGTTGCCTCCGGCCGTCAATCCACTCTCGATGGGGTCCTTAGAGAAAATTCTACCCCGAGAAGCGTTCCCCCATTAAATGCTTATCATTCAACTGCAGAGGCATGGCTAGTGCCTCGAAGAAACTAGCCTTGCAGAGACTTTTTGAGGTTGAGCCAACTGATATTATTTTGCTTCAAGAGACCCTAGGACAGGCCGAGAATATCACCCACTCTTTGCAAGCTCTGGCCCCGTGATGGAAATTTATGGCCCTTGATGCTGTTGGGAGATCCAGGGGTCTGGCAATTGGTTACAACCCTAGATCAATTAGGGTTGATGCATCCTGGGGGGGGATCAGGTTTCATGGGTATCGATGTTTTCTCTGCAGAACTCAGCAAAACCCTCCGAATTGTAAATGTTTATGGTCCCTGCCACCAGAGAGAACCTTTCTGGTAACACCTCCTAAATCTCTCTTTACTGGCCCCTGATCACATTATTATGGGCAGGAATTTAAATTTTTCCTTGGGATTCAGTGAATCCTGGGGGTCTTAAGCTCAGGTAGATGCTATTACTGGGTATATGACAAACCTTTTGGAACAGACCAATTTTATGGACGTCCCCATGCACAAGCCGCTCCCCACTTAGCGGAACAGGAGAGTGGGAGCAGCGCCATTGGCCCGAAGACTTGATAGATTCTTGATGAAGGGTCTGCTCTTTCAACAACTCCATTTTTACAAGCAATGGGTCAGTTTGGGAGGTATTTCGGACCACTCCCCTATTTATCTGGAAATACTTGGCCCTCTCCAGAAGCCGAAAGCTCCCTTCAAATTCAACCACACATGGTTGCAGGACCCGAACTTCATAAAATTGGTTACTGACTTCTGGGTTGCAAACCCCATCAACAGAGAGGCATCTCTGGCAAAAGGTTTGTTGGCATTATGATGCATGTGTTGTACTTGATGGCAACCCTCTCATAGAAGAATATCTCACTTATGTATAACTGGATGAATCTTCAGAAGAGATATCAGATGTGACTGATGGAGGACAGCTCAAAGGAAATCAGATGATGAATCTTCAGAAGAGATATCAGATGTGACTAATGGAGGATAGCTCAAAGGAATCAGATGATAGTTCTAAGTGTGACAAGTTAGCTTTGCCATCAAGTCCAAAGGGGGAGATTGTTGGCATTATGAGATAAGTGTTGTCCTTGATGGCAAACCTCACTGATGACAAATCATAGTACAGAAGGTCAGCAGCAAGGAATTGATGATCAGACTATAAGAAGAAGAGAAAGTTCATACACGCAGGTTCGTTAAGCCTAAGTCGCGTGTACACGCAGGTTGGCTTCAGCAAAAGCGCGTGTATGTGGAAAAGTACCTTTGGTCCATGGCGGTTATTCCTTGGAAGTTGTGCCTATGGTTTTGGACCTTGGCGTCTCGGCGGACGTGTTGATCCCTAGTTTTGAAGTTGATGGTATTGGATTTCTATGGTTTTGGCTCTTGGTATTGAACAAGGCCTAAGGCTATATAAAGGGAAGGAAATCATTAGGCAAGTGTATCTGAAATGTCTTGAATATCTGATGAAGCATTAGATCCAGAATGCAGGGTTATGGATTGATGATGCATTGCTTGATCTGAGCTAAGGAGAGATCTCACCGGTTGATGGAGAACTAGATCTAAGGAGAGATCGGGATCAAATGGTTTGAAATGAACTATCTTTATGATGCTTATTCTAGATCTACATACTGACGCATGTATTGTTCTATAAATGTTATGAGTATGACTGATGTCTGGTACAGCTGCAAGTTATGAGAAATTATTTTTAGATCTGTACGCGGGTTGTCTTTGGCAAAAGCGCGTATACACGCGGGTTTGATTCATCGAAGTAGCGTATACATTGTAAAGCTTGATATTTGAAGTTGCAGATGGATCTGATGGTTATTACAGAGTTCTGTGTCTGCTCTGTGTTCTGGTGACTGTTGTTAACAGGGTTTCAGTGATTCAGAGTTTGATGATTGTTTTGAGCTTCAATGATAGTTATGGGTCCAGTATGAAAATTGGATGAAAAGTGGCCTTACAGATTATGTGTTGTGCTTCAGTGTATCCAGTCTGAAAATTGATGAAAGGTGGTACCTGAAGGAAAGAAGATTGTAGGCAAGCACCTACGTACTAGTATCTAAGCTAGTACAAAAGCTAAAGGAGATCTTTGGAGCATTGTAGCAGGTAGCAGCCTGCGTACTAGTAAATGGATCGGCTAGTACAAGAGCAAAGGGGGTTGTAGCTCCCGTACTGGTATAAGACTGCACCAGTACAAATATTGTAAAAGGATTTTCTTATTAAGAAGAAGATTGAGATGACTTGCAGCAGGTGGTTTTCACCCACATTGGGTTTCCACCTTATATCTTTGTGTTCATGTGTGTGGCTCTTGTGTGATGTTCTGTTCTGTTATTCTGCACCTGTTTACTGTTAATATGCTTAATAATGATCTGATGCATTTACTGAAGATTAAGCTAACTGAATTATAAGATCTCTGGATATACGCGAGTTTCATTAGACACAGTAGCGTGTACACGCGGGTTCACTTAATTGAAGTAGCGTATATGTTTCTGAGTATGAAATTGAAAAGTTTGATTGATCTGATAATACTGATTCACCCCCCCCCTCTCAGTATTATTTCCAACAAGGCTTTTGTAAAAACCTATCCATGCTGAAACATCATGCTATTAATTGGGCTAAGGATAAGCATAACAGGGAAAACGCTCAGCCCATCCTCATTGAAGCTGAACTGAGCTCTTTATTGGATGATCGGAATTTAGGTTTCAACACAGAAGAAGAAAAGGCACGCTTGATCGAGTTGGAGAACCAAAAGGCTCATATACTCAAATTGAGGGAGGAATCACAAAGGTTGAGAAGCAGAGCCATCTGGCTTAAGCAGGTGATGAAAACTCTATATTTTTTCAAAACTTTGCAAAAGGAAGAAAAGTTACTAATACTATCTGGAATCTCCCTCTTCGGGAGCGAGGTTTAGCTGACTCCTTCAACAAGCTCTCTTAGCTAGGAACTACTCACTTCAGGAACATTTACAGAAGCCCTCTAGGCATAAATTTGGCTGAGATCATAAATGTGGCAAACCATTTTCCTAGATTTGTCAATGAGGAAGACACAGATGAACTCCATGCACCAGTCACCTCTGGGGAATTGGAAAGCACATTAAAATGGTTCAAGAAAGATAAGAGCCCTGGCCCGGATGGTTGGACCATCAAGTTCTATCTAGCTTTCTATGAACTATTGGGGCAAGATCTGCTGAAGGTGGTGGAGGAGAGCAGATCATCTGGATGCCTTTATCATGCTATCAACTCTACTTTTATTGCCCTCATCCTAAAGTCTGATACCCCATCCTCCTTCAATGAATATCGTCCCATATCTCTGTGCAACTGCCTATACAAGATCATATCCAAGATTATTGCTAATCGCCTCAGGCCCATCCTATCTAGAAACATTACTCCCCAGCAATTTTCTTTTCTTGAAGATAGACAGATCCATGAAGCCATAGGATCTCCGCAAGAAGCCCTGCACTCAATCTGGTCCAAACATCTCAAAAGCATGATCCTCAAGATCGACCTGTCAAAAGCTTTTGACCGAGTCAGCTGGCTTTATATCAAAATGCTTCTCATTCATCTGGGTCTCCCTCATAATTTCATCAATTGGATCATGGCATGCATCACCACCCCTACTTTTAGTGTCCTCATCAATGGATCGACATCCCATTTCTTTCACTCAGAAAGGGGTCTCAGACAGGGCTACCCCCTTTCCCCTCTCTTATTTCTTATTGTCATGGAAGGGCTAAGTAGATTAATTGCGTCAACTAAGCGGGATGGATCCCTCAGTGGCCTCAAGATCTCTGATGACTGTTACATCACACATCTATTATTTGTGGATGATGTACTTATCCTACTGGATGACAGCATCAGAGACTCCCAGGCTTTCTCTTGGATCCTTCACCTTTTCTCGACTGCCACCGGCATGCTAGTAACCAGCAAAAATCCACAATCACTTTCGCCTGCACATTAGTTCATGAATATCAATATGCTCAACAGGTATTCCCTTCAGTATCCACCCATTGGATAGAGGACTAAAGTATCTGGGTTATTGGTTAAAACCCACATGTCAGAGGATAGCAGATTGGGTCTGGCTCGTTACAAAATTGGAGAAAAGGCTCATCTGTTGGAGCCATAGATCTCTATCCAGGGCAGGTAGATTAGTGCTTATCAAATTGGTCTTGGAAGCCACCCCAATCTTTTGGATGGCTCTCGCGTGGATACCCAGACATATTCTATCTCACCTACAGAAACTCTGCAACAGATACCTTTGGGCCGGGAATCAAGACAAGCGCATTTTTTCCTGGATCAACTGGAAAAATATTGCATTGCCAAAGAGATGGGGGGGATGGGGCCTGAAAGATCTCCCTCTTTTTGCACAAGCCCTTGCTGCCAAAATGGGCTGGTCCTTGCTGACTAGTCAGAACCTATGGTCCCACTTATCATATCATAAATATATCTGGCCCTAAGACATGATGGATTGGGTCAGGCTCTCTAGCTGGCAGAAAAATGGTATCTCATCTGTATGGAAGGCATTTCTTCATTCACTGCCCCTAATTAGAGACAACCTAGTGTGGACGATCAACGACGGATTCCTGGCTCGGATAGGATTGGATCCATGGATTGGAAGTGGAGGTAGACATATCCTCTCTCAAGATCTCATCAGATTCCTACACTCCCGGGAGATCAAGGTATTCTCACAAATTTCTAACCAGCAGAATTCAGGGATGTTTACTCAGGCATGGAAGTCGGCTAATCAAATTGATTTTCCACATAGATGGCATCAGGAGTGGCAGGAGTTCAGATTAGCTTTAAATGAATCCCATCTCAGATTCAAAGAGGGCCCGAATGAACTAATATGGAGCCAGACCGAAAATGGCAAATAATCCCCAAAGGTCGGATACATCACTCTAAAGATCCATAAAAAACCTAACAACCTCCCATTTTGGTGGAGAAGCTTATGGAAGCTCACGGCCCCGCCAAGAACCAAGCTATTTTTCTGGTGTATTGTGAGAAACAAGGTACCTACAGGGGAGCAACTCTCACACAGAGCTTTTCAAGGGCCCACCTGGTGCATACTGTGTAAATGTGCATCGGAATCCACAGAGTGACGTGGCAGTGGAATGGGTCCACCGGGTCTTCTATTGCAATTGCATATGACATGGGCCTTTTGAATGGGATGGAATGACTAATGGGGATTGCAGTGGTTCTGGATGTGATATATTATGAATTGTAATTGATTATTATGTTGGGTTCAAGCAGTATCGTAGATCGCATTTTAGAGGAGCAGAGCGGGGTCAAGCCTTTGGATCTTGTGATTGAGAGGATGCAGGGGATTATTAAACGGAGTGTATGACTCCGTCGAGTCTGGTATAAAATCATAAATCGCAATCGCAAATTCAGAGGGGTAGAGGATCAAGCCTGCGGATATCGTGATGTGATGGACGCGACATCTTTTAAAATAGAATTCATTACCCCATCATGTCCGGCTAATCGCAATCGCAATGGAGTTAGCATAGGGGCATTAACCATGATATGTTGCAATGTGGGGAGTGAGATTTTAGATAAGCCTAAGCTTGGTTAAAACTCTAATTATTTTGATTTTAATTGCAACTCAAATGACTGATTATTTTGATTTTTTTGTTATTAAATAACCAATGTTTAATACTTACAGTTTTAAAATCATTAGTATGAGTTTTGGTCTCAGGGTCTATTTGGGCTTTTTATTTTTATAAAATAAAATCAAATGGTTTTAAAACTATTTTTTTTTTATGAAAAAATAAAAATGTTTTATTAAAAAGTTTTTTTTTTGTGTTTTAAAATTTAAAATATGGTCCCTATTTAAAAAAGATAAATTTCATAGGAAATTTATAATATATTAAAATGGGTGTTATTTAACAGTATAACTATTGGTGATTCAGTAGAAGAACCAGATATCTCTGATGAATGATAAGAAATTTAAAAAATTTAGTAAAAATAATTTAGGAAGGGAAAACTACTTATTGAAACATTTAGATAAATAAAATTACTCTGATCATAAAAACTCATTAATTTGTAATTTCTTAAAAGACATTCATAGATGAAAGCACCTATTTATCCATATCAGTCATTAATTAGTTATAAGGATAAAGTAGGGGCATTTTACAACTTAGCTTTTGATGTACTCATTTTCATAGGTAGAGCCACTGCTGCAAGCAAGCGTTCATATCTTCGACAGGGCTACCTTTTAACCAAAAATAATTCAATGTCCCATCCATTTAATAGTGCAATATTTAGACGTAATTTTTTTCTTCACTTTTTTTTAACTAGTATCTAAAATCCATTGTCTTGGTTTGGTGACTAGATAGTGACAATGCCATTCACTGGTAGTAATCAAACTAAACAAGTTGACTCGTGATGAGACCCGTTGTCTTATAATTGAAACAATCATAAGTCATTACCCTGATTTGGTGTTCAGTATTGGTAATGTCAATTTAATTGTTTCCCTATGATCATCGTAAGTAGGCTCGTGATGAGACATCATATCTTTTAGATTTATTATATTCTAGAATTACACTCTAAAAAATTTCTTTTTAATGGATGGGGAGAATCATTGACTCCTTAAGAGTTTTGGATGACAAATCCCAGTTGAAAGTGCTTAGTTGTAACACAGTTTTTAATTTTTAAAGATAACCTTTCTTAAATAATAATAGAGTAAAAAGGACTTTATAATTTTTTTGAGGCTTAAAAGATTTCACAACTTAATGGAAAAAATTACAGATTTATATCATTTTTATCTAATTTTTCAATTTTCGTAAACACTTCCTTTAAAAATTCTACTTTCAAATTAAAAAAATCATAAAATAGTTTCAAGAGATGTTTGTGAAAAGCCAAAGGTATGCTATTAACATTATCATCTAAAAGAAAAATGTAAATTTGATATGATAATAAAATTTTCTCTGGATACAACCATTCAAAAGTATGTTGATAAAATCACCAAAACCAAATGTGAAAGGAAAAGTCCACAAGATTGTATATATAAATTTCTTAACAAAAGAAAAAGAAGAATATAATCATGTAAACATTCCTTCTTATGTTGAAAGTTAGATAAATTTTAACTTGTAAAGTTATAAGAATTTAGTAACAATAAAGCTCATTTAAAATGAGGAAATTTCTGTTTGCTATGGATTTTCTTTTTCAACAGAAAAAATTGAAAAAAGCTTTTAAAGATTTTCAAATCAAGGTAATGATTTAAAGAGAAAGATTAAGGTATGGAAATCCCCTATTTTTGGCTGATTTTATGAGAATTATTACTCTTTCCTTTAGAAACTTAAAGTAAATCAAGAAAATGAGCTCAAAGTTTGATTTGGTGGAGGTGTAAAAATGCTTGTGAAGAGCTGCAAGAGAGAGTTATATACCAGAAAAAAACTAAAAACAAAACTAAATCTAAAAGGCAAAGAAATGAATGAAAGTGAGTATATGAGACTTACCATTGAAGAATTTAATTTAATCTTATATGAGAGATGTGACTTTCTCCAATGCAAGGAAACTAACACAAAATCATTATTTATTAAATCTAAAATGCTAAGTAAGGAATTTCAGGATTACATTCACCCCAACTTCACATAGGATGACAATATTAGTGACTATAACCTTCTAAAAAGTACTTTGTGAATCAAATATTGCCAACACATAGCAATTCTCCACACATTTGTTCTAAAAGCGTTATTGTCAATGTGATGGAGTTTTGAAAAATAAAGACAATCATGTGATTTGAAAGTCTCTGATATGTTTTATGCCACTATCATAAAATGAAAAGTAGATGTTGTAAATATTAGATGCATTAGTTTCTTATTGAAATCTGCAATGAAAACAGAAAGAATATAATCTAAATTAATGCACTCCTAATTACTAACTAAATGGACGAAAAATGAGTAGGTATAGTCATACATCCAATGCAATCATTCCCTTATTTTGTTACCGACATGTATGTACAAGTTAAACATTAGTAACAATATCATAAGAATAAACACAATAAAACAAGTTTTATTATTTACATCTAATTTGAAATTATGTACAAAAATAAATTTATTTAACGCCAACACGTTAGTAAACCATCTCTTTTTAAAAGCATTCTCTAAGAAAATATCTATGTGATCATCAAAGAATGTATGAATATTTGTTAGAGAGTGAAAAATTTCCAATGGAGATGATGGCAAGGCATGTTGTGAAGGAACACTCTGAAAATTTAGATTAGACTGATACTGAAATGATAGGAATGAATTTTTGAATATCGAATTAAATTGGAAACGAAAAGATTTTTTATATTCAGGATTATGAGTGGCCATTTCTTCATTTTCATTTAATAAATATTGAGGATATTCAATATGGAAAGATTGAACATGCTTTCAAAAGGAAAATCAAACCGAATGGAAGGATGGAAAAATAAATAAATTGTTATGATAACTAAAATTACAAAATAATTTTACAAGGCAATTCTAGAACTCATCTGGGATTTGTGTCAATGAATTGCCACTAAAAGGACATTCCTTGGAAAAAATATAATTTCAAGTTTCTAAAAGATAATTAGAATGAAATACGTTAGAAACTCACAACATTAACTCATCAAATTCTCAAAATTAAGTTTGTGTTCGGTAAGAGGAGACAAAATTAAAGTGTGTGAATCTTTACAAGATAGATCAATTTTTGAAGTTGGTGCACTTTATAAAAGATGTGATTCTTTATCCTCGCTGTAGTGATAATCGTCATAAATTACCTTCTTCTTGTGAAAATTAATGGCTGATCTGAACTAACAGAATCAGAAAATACAAAAGAACAAAGATTGGGAAGATTATCATTTGAAAGATTAAGGTGATCATCATTGATTATATTTTGATTTAAAAACACACCAGGGTAAAGAAAATAATGCATGCCAGAATAAAATGACGGTTGAAATGATTCATCTATATAACTTGCCATATTATATTGTAGGTTTAAGGAAGTTCTTTCAATTAGAGAAACATGTTATGAAATTTCTGAATTTTGCTTGAAAGAAGATAAATTAATATGTTCGTTATCCAAGTCTTGTTGTAGATTGGATTTTAATGGAACTATTGGTTGATCACATGTATCATTAAAAATTGTTTCAATTGCATGTTCAGATTTTGTATCTATATTGGAAATATTTGTTTCAGAAATGAGAATTGAAATTTTCTAAAGAAGAATGTTGTGATTTATTTACAATTTCAAGTTCAAGTTCCATAAAATCATTTGGTGATTCAAGGCTATTTAATGTGTTAAATGTGTCTTGTTCTTCATTAATTGATTCAGTATCTTCAGAATGGGAAGAAACAAGAGAAGTGAAATATTCAAATAAATATTCAGTTGAAGGAAAATCATATGAATGAAATCTATAACAAAATGACCAAAATCTATTATAAAAATCATCTAAAGATTCATTATCATACATATAAATATTATATAATTCTAAGCACAAACTATCATAACTGTAATTTTGATGTTCTTTGAGGAATACCTAGCAAAATTGTTTCTATGAATGAATTGACTTCGGAGGAAGGATCAGGAACCATTTGCAGATTCATCCTCTAAACGTAAGAGTGAAAATCCTAAAAATATCATTATCAATGATTATATTAAAAGACTTACATATATTAACAAAATTAGAAATATGATTTAGTGCATAAATATTACTCTCACCGTCATACTTTAACTTTGTTAAGGACTGAATCTGCTTCTTGGGCATGCCTGCTGTAGGCTTCGGTGAACTGAACGCATGACCAAGTGTAGGAATGCATATGGGAGCCATGATAAGTTAAAAAATCATATAACAAAATTTAAAGAAATAAATAATTCAAGGCCTTCCTTTTAGCGCCAAAATGTTGATGTCTCGAAATTTTCTACACCAACATGGGGGAAAACCACTCGGTCCAGACCTTAAAGAAGTTATTTTTCCATTTGGAATAGTGGCTCTGACTGGTTTAACGATGTCCAGTTACCTTTTCCCAATCACTATCAGTTTTACAATATATCTTTAATACCAATAGCTAGGGACATCAGATCAATTCTTCTAGTTGATTATGCACGAAGAATGACCCTTAAGTTGTTATTGTGGAACAACCAAACCAATCTAAAGATTTACCTCGAAGATAGGACATATAAGATAACACATGGATGATTTAACTAGTATGTAATTAATCTATCCTATCTTGATTGAAGGAAAGAAGAATCCTTCTCCCAATCAAGAGATGATTTATTGAAAGAAAACATTAAGGAATTAAAGTAAAACTGAAGGAATTATATCAAGGAGATAGCCCTCGAGATCTGATTCCTTGTTAATCTAAATAATAACAATCAAGAACTTAGTAAATGATTACATAAGTATTCAATAGAAGTATATTCAATCCCTAAGTTATATGCATATAAAAACTATTTATTTACCGGGTTTACTTGTTATGTGAATGTGATCTAAAAAGGTTGTCTTTAGCACATGGTCATAAAAATTAATCATATACTAAAAGAAATGAAAAATTTTAAGTTAATTATTTTAATTAAATAATTAAGTGAAACAATCGTTAAAGCATATGTCGCCATCCAAATAACATAACAATTTATTGCTAGATGTATTGAAAAATTACAGCAATGGCATACTCAGATATGAGATGATGTTGAACTGTGTTAATAATATACATATAACAGACAAATTAAAAGATGGAATGACTGCAAATTATACAAAAGAGAACATTAAAACATTGATAAAAATACCCGATGTAGCACGTTCATTTTGTAAAATTCACACTCTCGATCCTTTTTCTTCATCTCAAAGCTCTCCAAAGGTATAGAAATGCAACTAGCTTAAGCTTCTTTAAGTAAAAGAAAAAGAATTCAGATCCTATCATTCTATTAAAAATATTATGAGGTACAATAATGCAAGCCTCAAAGGCTTTCTTTTTCCAATTCTATACCCGACCCAATCTATTAGGACAGACTTGGAGATACAAAAATGCAAGTCCCCAAGGCTTTCTTTCTCGGATTATGGACCCTTAATTCATTATGCTAAACAAGTTTTTATAGTGAACAAAAGAATGTAGAAACAAAACAGCTGCATAAAGCGCTCAGGAAATCCCTTATTATTTGTGAACATAATGCAGAAAATAGAAATGGTTGTGACCATGATCTTTTAATAATCCCACTTTGTCCTATCTGTGTAACTATGTGATCCGAAAATATCATAACGATGGCCAATTTCATGGAATGACCTATCGCTTCCATGCAATTGTCCTTCTTCTTTTTCACTTGAAAGGGAGAAAAAAATGAGCGGATTAGCCATAAAATCAACGCTAAATTTATAAATCTTAACTTTTTTAGAGTTGTTGAAAATAAATCCATAAACCGTGTTAAACAAAAATATGAATTGGCCTTAATTAATAAGACACCAGGGCGTTTATTTAAGAATAAATAGCAATCGCAATGTTCGTGGATTTTATTTGATCTCAATCGCAGTTTACATCTTAATCGCAATCGCAATACACAGAGAGATCACAATCATAATATGATGGCATTATGATACAAGTGTTGACCTTGATGGCAACTCACTCACAGTTTAGCTCAGATTATATAAAAAGGAAACTCACAGTGTAACAAGTCAATACAGAGGTAACAAGGCATTGGTACAGAAGAACAGGAAGTTGGAACAATGGTCTGCTAATCAGAATCAAGAAGCTGATGGAAAAGGTTTTTTTCAGATAGTTTAATTTGTATACGCAGGTTCACCTTCTCAAAGCAGCGTATACACGTAGGTTCACACAACAAAAAGAGTGTATAAGTATGCACACACTTTCACAAGAATAAAATCGCATATAGGTTGGAAAATCAAGGAAATTTAGGATTTTAGAATAACAAGGGTTAATACCATGGTGTTAGCCCACAATATTGAGCAGAGTAATGGCTATTTGATCCCCTCCAAGAATACCATAGGCTCTAAGTGTTGTTCTGGTCCGAGGTATTGAGGAAGGCCAAAAACTATACAAGGAGGAGAAGATCTAACGGCCAAGTGTGCAAGTGAAATGGTTTCTCAGGAATACTTCTATCTGGAGTATATTTTATGTTGCAGGGGCTATGATTATGATATGATCTGTAATATTTTGTGAACCTTGGATACATTGTTGGATCAGGATCATAAGACCTGAAATGACTTATAATTGTATGATCTAATATTGGTTGGGCCAGATCTGATTTCTTACACATGTATTATTCTTTAAATGTCATGATCTAGGTATGTCTGAAGTCTCAAATAGAAGTGAAATTGTAAATTATGTTTTTCATATCTATACGCTGGTTTGCCTTGGTAAAGGCACGTATACATGCAGTTCGACTCTTCCAAGTAGCATATGCAAAAGAAAAGCCCGTTGTTGAGAAGTAACTGATCTATCTGATCAATGTTGTTGTTTTACCATTGTTTGTCAATGAAGTCTTCTTAGATATGAAAGCAAAACTGAATGCATAAGGAGTTTGTGCCTGATTTATTGATTCATTAAGTGAGAAGGGCTATTTTTGCTATTGACTATGTACATCTATGTAAATTGACAGTATATGTTCAGAATATTATTGGTGGTTACATATTTTATTCAGAAGTTTTATGTTTTAGTAGTTTTGAAGGTACACGCAAGTTTGGTTAAAGGAAGTAGTGTATACATGCAAGTTGGGTTCAGTAAAGTAGCATATGCATTCTAATGTATGATTTTTGAGCTTGCATCTGGTTTTGAATGATGATGTAAGTTTTTGGGTTCAACACAGTGTTTTGGTGACAGTGATTTGACTGTTCAGATTAACTAATTATTCGTTGATGCAGTTTGAGTATCAAAGTTTCTGATGGGTCTAGTGTAAAAATTTCATGAAACAAGGCCTTCATATTGTATTATCATGTACTAGGAGCATCGAGTCTAAAAATTAATCAAACGTGGTCCTTGGAGGAAGAGATAAGGTCATATCTTTCTACAGGTCAGTGCCTACATACTAGTAAACATATTGGCTAGTAGAAGAGCTAGGGGGTTGTAGCTCCCTTCAAGTAGAAGCTGGAAAATGAGAGAAGGTTGTAGCCTTCTGCAGGTGGGTGCCTATGTATTGGTATGAGTCTGCACTAGTACAATATTGTAAACAAATTTTCCTTATATTAAAAGAAGATAGAGATGACAATAGTAGGTGGTTTTTCTCTCGTATTGGGTTTCCACCGTAAATCTTGGTGTTCATGTGTGATGGTTTATTATGTTATTACTGCACATAGTTACTAAATAATAAGATACTAATTCATTGATTAAAGATCAACACATGTTAAATTGACTAAATCATAACTTCTCTGGGTGTACGTTGGTTTCTCGAATCACTATAGCGCGTACACGTAAGTTCACTTCCTTAAAGTAGCGTATATAAATATGATTGGTAAATGAAAATTTATTGAATTGTAAATACTGATTCACCCCCCTCTTAGTATTATTTCCAACACTTGGGAATATCGCAATCACAGTTAATAGGAGCGGTGGATTACAAGAAGCAACTGAAGGATTTACGATTGAAATATCCACGGGGTGATGTGGCCAATGGGATGTGGTAAGTGATGTGATGAGTGACATGGTAGTGGAATGAGTCCACTGGGTCTTCTATCGAAATTGCATATGACATGGGCCTTTTGAATGGGGCGACATGACTAATGGGGATTGCAATGGTTCCGAATGTGATAGATTATGAGTTAAAATTTATTATTATGTCAGGTTCGGGCTGTACCATATATCACAATTCGGAGGGGTGGAGCGGCGTCAAGCCTTTGGATCTTGTCAATGCACAGACGCGGGGGCTTATTAAATGGATTGTATGACCCCGTCGTGTCCGATATCAAATCACAAATCACAATCACAAAGTCAGAGAGGTAGATGATCAAGTCCGTAGATATCGTGATGTGATGGAAGCGACAACTTTTAAAATGGAATTTATTATCTTGTCGAGTCCAGCTAATTGCAATCATAATGGAGTTAGCAGAGGGGCATTAACCATGACATGTTGTAGTGTAGGGAGTGATGTTTTAGATAAGCCTAAGCTTGGTTAAAAATATGATTATTTTGATTTTAATTTAAACTCAAATAACTTCGATTATTTTGTTTTTTTTTATATTAAATAATCCATGTTTAATACTTAGGGTTTTAAAAGCCTAAGTATGAGTTTTGGTCTTGGGGGCTATTTGCATTTTTTATTTTGATGAAATAAAATCAAATTGTTTTAAAACTAAAAAATTGTTTTATTATTTTTTATGAAAAATAAAAATGTTTTATTAAAAAGATTTTTTGTTTTTTGTTTTTTGTGTAAAAAGGGTCCCGATTTTAATAAAATATTTTTCATAGGAAATTTATAATATATTAAAATGGGGGTGGTTGAACAGTACAACAATTGGAGATTCATTAGAAGAACCAGTTAACTCTGATGAATGATATAATAATTTCAAAAATTTAGTAAAAATAATTTAGGAAGGGGAAACTAATCTTCCAGTTATCTGTGATAAATGATAAAGACATTTC
The DNA here is from genome assembly GCA_031772625.1 of Pinus tabuliformis. Classification (NCBI taxonomy): domain Eukaryota; kingdom Viridiplantae; phylum Streptophyta; class Pinopsida; order Pinales; family Pinaceae; genus Pinus; species Pinus tabuliformis. Next base: position 1,383,323,159 of record CM062818.1, on the reverse strand, counting down.
AAAAATTTAGTGAAAAATAATTTAGGAAAAAAACTCATTAATTTTTAATTGCTTAAAAACCTTTCATAGATGAAAACACCTATTGATCCATATCAGTCATTAATCAGTTACAAGTATAAAGTAGGGGGCCTTTTACAACTTATCTTTTGATGTACTCATTTGTCATTGGTAGAGCCACTGCTGCCAGCAAGCGTTCATAGCTTCGATAGGGTTACCTATTAACGAACAATAATTCAGTGTCCCATCAATTTAATAGCACAATATTTAGAGGTATTTTTTTTATTTGTTTTTTTTTTAAACTAGTATCTAAAAGCCATTGTCTTGGTTTGGTGACAAGATATTGACAATTCCATTCACTGGTAGTAATCAAACTGAACAAGTTGGCTCGTGATAAGACCGCTTGTCTTATAATTGAAACAATCATAAGCCATTACCCTGATTTGGTGTTTAGTTTAATAGGTTCTCATGATCATGATAAGCAGGGTCATGATGGGACCTCTTATCGTTTAGATTTATTATATTTTAGAATTACACTCTAAAAATTCACTTTTTAATGGATGGGGAGAATCATTGACTCCTTAAGAGTTTTGGATGACAAATCCGAGTTGAAAGTGACTAGTCGTAACATAGACTTTACTTTTTAAAGATAACCTTTCTTAACTAATAATAGATTAAAAAGGAATTTATAATTTTTTTGAGGTTTAAAATATTTCACAACTTAATGGAAAAAATTACAGAGTTATATAAGTTTTATCTGATTTTTCAATTTTCATAACCACTTCTTTAAAAATTCTACTTTCAAATTAAAAAATCATAAAATGCTTTCAAGATATGTTTTTGAAAATCCAAAGGTATGCTACTAACATTATTATGAAAAAGAAAAATGTAAATGTAATATGACAACAAAATTTTCTCAGGATACGACCATTCATAAGTATGTTGATAAAATCACCAAAACCAAATCTAAAAGGAAAACTCCACAAGATTGTATATATAAATTCTTAACAAAAGAAAAAGAAGAAGATAATCATGTAAACATTCCTTATGTTGAAATTTAGGTAAATTTTTACTTCTAAAGTTATAAGCATTTAGTAACAATAAAATTCAATTAAAATGAGGAAATTTCTATTTGCTATGGATTTTCTTCTTGAAAAGGAAAACTTGTAGAAATAATTTAACTATTTTTAAATCAAAGTAATGATTTAAAGAGAAATATTAAGGTTTGGAAATCCCCCATTTTTGGCTGATTCGATGAAAATCATTACTGCTTCCTTTAGAAACATAAAGTAAATCAGGAAAATGAGCTCAAAGTTTGATCTGGTGGAGGTGTAAAAATGCTTGTGAAGAGTTGTAAAATAGAGTTATATATCAGCGAAAACTAAAAGAAAAAATTGAATAAAAAAAGTAAAGAAATGAATGAAAGTGAGTATATGAGACTTACCATTGAATAATTTCATTTAATGTTACCTGAGAGATATGGCTTTCTCCAATGCAAGGTAACTTACTCAAAATCATTATTTATTAAATCTTAAATGCTAAGTAATGAATTATAGGATTACATTCACCTTGATTTCACATAGGATGATAATAGTAGTGACTATAACCTTCTCAGAAGTACTTTGTGGATCAAATATTTCCAAAACATAACAATTCTCTACACATGTTTTCTAAAAGCATTATTGTGAGTGTGATGGGGTTTTGCAAAATAAAGACAGTCATGAGATTTAAAAGTCTCTGATATTCTTTATGACACTTTATCATTAGATGTTATAAATATTAGATTCATTACTTGCTTATTGAAATCTACAATTAAAACAAAAATAATATAATCTAAATTAATCTACTCCTAATTACTAATTGATTGGAGGGAAAATTACTAGGTATAGTTATACATCCAATGTAACCATTCTCTCGTTTTTTGATCTACCTTTATGTACAAGTTAAACATTAGTAACAATATGACAATAATAATCAAAATAAAACAAAATTATTATTTACATCTAATTTGAAATTATGTACAAAAATAAATTTATTTAAAACGAACCTGTTAGTAAGCCATGTTTTTTAAAAGCATTCTCTAAGAGAATATCTATGGGATCATCAAAGAATGGATGAATATTTGTTAGAGAGTGAGAACTCTCCAAAAGAGATGATAGCAAGACATGTTGTGAAGGAACACTCTCAAGATTTAGATTTGACTGATGTTGAAATCATTGGAATGAATTTGTGAATATCGAATTAAATTAGAAACAAAAAGATTTTTTATATCCAGGATTATAAGTAACCATTTCATCATTTTAATTTAATAAATCTTGAGGATATTCAATACGGAAATATTTAACATGCTTGTGAAAGGAAAAGAAAACAAAATGGAAGGATGGAAAAATAAATAATTTTTTATGAAAACTAAAATTACAAACAATTTTTCAAGCCAATTCTATAATTCATCTTGAATTTAAGTCAATGAATCGCCACTAAAAGGGCGTTCCCTGAAAAACCTATAAATTAAAGTTTCTAAAAGAGAATTAGAATGAAATACGTTAGAAACTCAAAACATTAACTCATCAAAATTCTCAAAATTAAGTTTATGTTCAGTAAGAGGAGACAAAATTAAAGTATGTGAATCTTACAAGATAGCTCAATTTTCGAAATTGGTGTACTTTTTACAAGATGTGATTCTTGATCCTCATTTTCATGATAATCATAATAAATTACCTTCTTCTTATGAAAAATGAATAGCTGATCTGAACTAACAGAATCAGGGAATACAAGAGAAGAGGGTTTTTCAATTAAAAAATTATCATCCAAATGAGTAATAGATGCAGAATTTTCAGAACGAACATTAGGAAGATTATCATTTGAAAGATTAAGGTGATCATAATTAGCTATATTCTGATTTAAAAACACATTAGGATAAAGAAAATAATGCATGTCAGAATATAATGACGACTGAAATGATTCATCTATATAACTTGATGTGTTATAATCTAGGTTTAAGGAAGTTCGTTCAATTAGAGAAACATCTTCTGAATTTTCTGAATTTTCCTTGAAAGAAGATAAATTAATATGTTCATTATCCAAGTCTTGTTGTAGATTAGATTTTACTAGAACTATTGATCGATCACACATATCATTAAAAATTGTTTCAATTACATCTTTAGATTTTGTATTAATAATGGAAATATTTGTTTCAGAAATGAGAAAATGAGAATTGAAATTTTCTGAAGAAGAATGTTGTGATTTATTTACAATTTCAAGTTTGAGTTCCATAAAATCATTTGGTGATTCAAGAGTAGTTAATGAGTTAAATGTCTCTTGTTCTTCATTAATTGATTCATTATCTTCAGAATGGGAAGAAATAGGAGAAGTGAAAAAATCAATTAAATCTTCAGTTGAAGGAAAATAATCTAAATGAAATCTATAACAAAATGACCAAAATCTATTATAAAAATCATCTAAAGATTCATTATCATACATATAAAGATGATCTAATTCTAAAAACAAACTATTGTAATTGTAATTTTGATGTGCTTTGAGAAATACGTGGCAAAATTGTTTCCATGAATGAATCAACTTTGGAGAAAGCACTAAGAACCATTTGTGGATTCATCCTCTGAACGTAAGAGTGAAAATCCTACAAATCCCTTGATCAATGATTATATTAAGAGACTTACATGTATTAACAAAATCAGAAATATGATTTAATGTAGAAATATTATTCTCACCGTCATACTTTAACTTTGATAAGGACTCAATCTTCTTCTTGGGCATGCCTCATGTAGGATTGGGTGAACTGAATGCATGACCAAGTGTAGGAATGCATATGGGAGCCATGATTAGTTAAAAAATGATATAACACAATTTAAACAAATAACTAATTCAAAGCCCTCCTTCTAGCACCAAAATATTAATGTCTTGAAATTCGCTACACCAACATGGGGGTAAACCACCTGGTCCAGAACTTAAAGCAGTTCCTTTTCCATTTGGAATATTGGCTCTAACTGGCTTTACTAGGTTCAGTTACCTTTTCCCAATCACTATAGGTTTTACAATATATCTTAAACTACCAATATCTAGGAACTTCGGATCAATTCTTCTAGCTGATTAGGCAAGAAGAATGACCCTTAAGTTGTTTTTGTGGAACAACCAAATCAATCCAAAGCTTTGCCTCAAAGAGAGGACTTCTAAGATAACACATGCATGATTTAATTAGTATGAAATTAATCTACCCTATCTTGATTGAAGGAAATAGCAAGCCTTCTTCCAATCAAGAGCTGATTTATTAAAAAAAAACATTAAGGAATTGAAGTAAAAATTAAGGAATTAGATCAAGGAGATAGATCTAAAGATCTAACTCCTTGTTAAGCTAAATACTAACAATCAAGAACTTAGTAAATAGTTACATAAGTATTTGAGAGAATTATATTCAATCCCTAATGTATACGAATATAAAAACTATTTATTTACTCAGTTTAATTGTTATTTGAATGGGATCTAAAATGGTTGTCTTTAGTACATGGTAATAAAAAAAAATCATATACTAAAATAAATGAAAACTTTTAAGCTAATTATTTTAATTAAATAATTAATTAAAATAATTGTTAAAGCATATATCGCCATCCAAATAAAATAACAATTTTCTGCTAGATGTATTGCAAAATTACAACACTGGCATATTCAGAAATGAGATGATGTTGAACTGTGTTAATAATGTACATATAGCAGACAAATTAAAAGATGGAATGACTACAAATTAGACAAAATAGAACTTTAAAACATTGATAAAAATACTTGATGTAGCATGCTCATTTTGTAAAATTCACAGTCTTGACACTTTTTCTTCATCTCAAAGCTCTCCTAAAGTGAAAAATGCAACTAGATGAAGCTTCTTTAAGTAAAAGAAAAAAATCATATCCTACCATTCTATTAAAAATACTAAGAGCTATAATAATGCCAGACTCAAAGGCTTTCCTTTTTGAATTCTGGACCCGGTCCAGTCTATTAGGACAAACTTGGAGATACAAAAATTCAAGCCCTAAAGGCTTTCTTTCTCAGATTTCGGACCCTTAATTCACTAGGATGAACGGGATTTTATAGTGAATAAAAGAATGAAGAAATAAAAATAACTTCACAAAGCACTGGGGAAGTCCCTTATTATTTTTGAAGATAATGCAAAAATAGAAACGGTTGTGATAATGATCTTTTGGTAATGCCGCTTTGTCTTATGTGTGTAGCTATGTGATCCGGAAATATCATAACGATGGTTGATTTTGTGTAATGAATTGTACCTTTTGTGCAACTGTACTTCATCTTTTGCACCTGAAATTGAGAAAAAAGTGATCGGATTAGCCATAAAATCAATGCTAAATTTTTTAATCATAACTTTTTTAGAACTGTTGAAAATAAATCCATAAGCCGTATCAAACAAAACGATGAATTGGCCTTAATTAAGAAGACAACAAGGATTTTATTTAAGAATAAATCACAATCGCAGTGTTCGAGGCTTGGCTTTGATGTCAATCATAGTTTACGGCTTGATCGCAATTGCAATACACACAGATATCGCAATCGTAATACTCGGGAATATCACAATCACAGTTAATAGGAGAGGTGGAGTACAAGAAGTGGCTGATGGATTTATGATTGCGATATTCGGGGGGTGAAGTGGTGCGTGAGACATGGCAGGTGAAGTCATGAGTGACGTGGCAGTGGAATGGGTCCACCAGGTCTTCTATTGCAATCGCATATGACATGGGCTTTTTAAATCGGATGACATGACTAATGGGGATTGCGAGGGTTCCAGATGTGATTTATTATGAATTATAATTGATTATTATGTGAGGTGTGGGTTGTATCGTAGATCACATTCTGGAGGGGTGGAGCAGGGTCAAGCCTTTGGACATTGTCATTGAGTGGGCGCAAGGGCTTATTAAATGGAGTGTATGACCCCGTCAGGTCGAATATCAAATCACAAATCACAATCACAAACTCGTAGGGGTAGAGGATCAATCCTGCGGATATCACGATGCGATGGACACGGCGATTTTTAAAATCAAATTCGTTATCCCGTTGAGTCTAGCTAATAACAATCGTAATGGAGTTATCAGAGGGGAATTAACCATGATATGTTGTGATGCAGGGAGTGAGATTTTAGATAAGCCTAAGCTTGGTCAAAACTCTGATTATTTTGATTTTTTTTAATTAAATAACACATGTTTAATACTTAGGGCTTTAAAAGCCTAAGTATGTGTTTTAGTCTTGGGGGCTATTTGGATTTTTTATTTTTATGAAATAAAATCAAATGGTTTTAAAATTAAAAATATTTTTTATTATTTTTTATGAAAAAATAAAAATGTTTTATTAAAAAGAAAAATTTTATTTTTATTTTTTGTGGTTTAAAATTTTAAAAAGTGTCCCTACTTTAATATAATAAATTTCATAGGAAATTTATAATATATTAAAATGGTGGTTGTTGAAAAGTACAACAGGAGGATATGAGAGGTTTCTATACCTGTTCCTACCTTGTGATTGACTCATGCAGGGCTGTGCATAATGGACTGTTGGACCTTTGCATTGTGACCAAGGGAGTTGTCTTGTTGTGTTTTTCTACGCTTGTGTATATCTTCTCTACTCCTCATGGTATTTGATTATTTTTGTTGTTATGTGTGCAGGTACTTTGTTAATGTCCTAGGTGCTGATGTTGTTGGTGGAGAGTCATGCTTGGAGTGGTATGCTGGGCATAATACTCAGAGGGGATGGGTGAATCAGTATTTACAAATCAATAACTTTTTCATTTCATTATTAGATTTATATATGCTACTTCCGTGAAGGGAACTCGTGTGTGCACGCAACTGTCCTTAAGGAAACCAGTGTATATCTGGTGAACTTATGACTTAGTTAATGCATCATATGTTGATATTTAATCAGTGCATCAATACTTTATTAAACATTAAATGGTAACCATGTGAAGTAATAATAGAATAAACCATCACAGATAAGTAACATACATGAACACCAAGATTTAAGGTGGAAACCCAATGGGAGAGAAAAACCACCTGTTGTTGTTTTTCTCTCTATCTTCTTTTAATGTAAACAATAATCTGCTTACAATCTTGTGCTGGTGCAGAATCATACCAGTATGTAGGCACCCACCGGCAAGAGGCTACAACCTTCTCTCATTCTCCAGCTTCTACTGGAAGGGAGCTACAACCCCTTGGCTCTTGTATTAGCTGATATGTTTACCATTACGTAAGCCACGACCTACCACCTTCACTCATTCTCCAACTGCTACTAAAAGGGAACACCAACACCCTGATCTAATCACCATCCACTACTGGCATGAAGCTTCGACTTCCTCATTGAAGGCTCCAACCCTCAACATCCTCCAGGGACCACGTTTCATAAATTTTTAGAGTGGATACTCCTAGTACATAAGCACATAATATGAAGGCCATATTTAATCAAATTTTCATACTGGACCCATCAGTAACATTAAAACTCACAACTAATCACCACTGCAATAACTTCATATACCAATAATTACTCAATCTGAAGGGTCTGATCATTGTCTCCAGAACAATGTGTTGAACCCAGAAACCTACATCATCAACCAGAACCAACTGCAACCCCAAAAATCATATGTCAGAATGTATACGCTACTTCATTGAAGTCAACCTCCGTGTATACACTACTTCGTTTAACCCAACTTGTCTATACCTCTAAGGATACAGAATTATAAAACTTCTGAAACATAGACTGTACCAATCAGTGAAATTATGAAGATATACTATCAACTTATAGAGTTCGAAACAAATAGCAGCAAAGATCATCCTTCTTACCCAATCAATCAATCAACCAAACTCAATCTCCTTATACAATCAGTTTTACCTGCAGATCCAAAGAAGACATCATTGACAAAAAATAGTAAAACAACAACACTCATCAGATAGATCAGTCATCTTTGTACAAGAAACTTTTATTCTTCATACACTACTTGGAAGATCCAAAGCACTGTGTATACGTGCCTTCACCAAGACGAACCAGCGTATAGATCTACAAATAAAAACTTTTGACTTTGCAGCTATTCCAGACTTCAGATATACCTAGATCATATCATTCAAAGGACAAAAAATTTGTTAGCACCCAGATCTAGCATGTCCATTATCATATCACATAATGATAATTCATTACGATCCTGATCCATCATCAGATCTCATCCATCATCAAATACTCGGGTGCATACTTAGTCTAGATCAAGCAAAGAATCAGAAACCAATAACATGCATAATTCCTTTTGATCTAACACTTCGTAATATATTCATTACTTGTGCAGTTAACCCTTTGATCTTCTCCTCCTTATATAGTTTTAGCCTTTTTCAATACCTCGGACCAAAGCAACACTTAGAACCTATGGTATTCTTAGACAGGATCAAGTATCCATTATTTGGCTCAATGTTGTGGGTTAATACCATGGTATGGACCTTTGGTATTCTTTAAGTTTGATTTACCTTAATTTTCCATCCCATAAGCGCTTTTCCTCTTGTGAAAGTGCGTGCATACGTATATGCTCTTTTTGTAGAGTGAACATGCGTATACAACTTAACATCCTAAAAACATTCTTTTTCCTCAATTGCTTGATTATGATTTGTAGTCCTTTGTTCCATCATCCTGTTCTTCTATACCATTACTCTGTCACCTCTTAATAGACCTGTTATAATGTGATTTTCCATTTTATATTACTTATGAACTGATTCCTTTGAACTACCCTACATTTTGTCACATTTGTAAACACCATTGCCATGCATTCTGTCACATCCTTTTTATAATTTTATCAATTAGTTCATTGATTAAAGAACAACTGTTATCAAGGATGACACACACTAAAAATCTCCCTGTATCAAACCTTTGACCATTATTTTGTTCCATCATTTTTTCTCCTTTGATCTATCCTGTAGATCCATCTAGCTACCATATACTTGTTCTACTACAAGTAGGTTTCCATCAAGTACAACACATGCATCATAATGCCAACAATCCCCCCCTTTGGACTTGATGACAACTACATTGGTGTTTGGTCACCACAACCTATAAATAATGTCAAGACAAGAAACACGCTGTTATAAACATCAAGCTACTCTCCAAACACCAAGCTACTCTCCCCCTTTGACATCAAGGGAAAAAGGCTAACTGACTAATGTTAAATGAAGACTTCCATATTTGAGAAGCTAAATATGAACATTGATCGTGCTCCCCCTAGGCACATGCTGAATTCGCTGATCGAACTCCCCCTTAGTACATTCTAAGATGGACTATACTGTCCATGCTCCCCCTGAGCACATGCTGAGTCAGCAAAAATATTTTTCACAAGAACAACATGACTCTATACTAACCTTCCTATCACCAATGACTCATACATACATCAATCACCCAACCAAGTGGGGATATACCAAATGTTCATACATGACTGAAAAATTGCAATTATTACATCATAGGTATTCACATGACCTTTACATTAAATGATATGCATGACTTTTATAACAAAGACCAAATATCTAGACAAGGCCATGATAGTAATTAAAAACTATCATACACCATATATGATCTTCACCATAACCATCTGTTAACAGCATCCAAAACAACAACCTGTATATGTCCATCATCAGTTCACAAAATATGTCAATGTAGTTGTAATATCATCAACCTATGCTACATATAGATATAAACTCATCCTTTTGACCTTATCAACTTGCTATGTTTCCTTAACATAGCCTACCATGAGTCAACTAAGCATATGTCCTTTCTCCAAGCAGTAATACAAAAACATTCACATCATACCATATATATGTGAAAACACCATAGTAATCATCTATGACCATAGCTTCATCATCGTAGCAAGAGATACATGATTTTTCTTTAACAACTCTCAATATATCAGCCATGTCTCTTCACTAGGGATTTTTCCAACATCCCACATCTGATAAGCATCAACCATGACAATCAACATATGTTAGAATCAAGCGTATCATCATAAAGTAAGAAGCCATCATTATTATGTGAGTAAGCCACGTTTGCAAATAGTCATGTCTTCAAATAGATGTCTTCATGAAACCTCTAATAACGCCATTCTCTTGGCCAATCAACATTATTTATCAATGTTTAATTTAATTAATCATCCATGTATCCAGCATAATATGTATCCATCATATAGATAACAATATGTATCTAGCTTCTCATCAATGTGAATAGAAAACCATGTTCTCACAGTCATTTTTCAAACATTCTTGATACCATCAAGAGTAACAATCCTCAACAAATATAACATGTGAGAGCCAAGAACTATGGTAATCTTGCACCAGAACTACACCATATGAACTTTATGCATCTTTGAAGGCACAATGACAGCAACATAAAAGGAATGAGTGACTCATCATCAAATAATGAATTTGTCTATTCTACGTTTGTTCTTCTCCTTGAAATTATGAAGATCACCATGTAAGAAACATAACTATATGCATCATCCAAAGAGTCATCCACAATCATCCATAACTCTGATCTAAGTAACAACTATGCGGCTCAAGAAATGTGTGAGATTTCATCATAGGCAACTCATGATTGCAACATACCATGATGTATCATTTAAAAACTTCAACAACATACGCGCCCTCAACATTGATAAGAATCATTATGTACCAAAGACTTCTAAACATAATGCAAACAATGCATTATTAGAAGCATAGCATATTATCCCCTTAAACATGTGCCAATTGTTCACTGTCAAATTTTGATCATTACATATATAAGTAAGAATCATCAAGGCATCATCATCAACTAGTTATAAATCAAGTCATCAAAAACTTATGAGGGTCAAAATCACTTCTAAGTAACATCCACAGACTGTTGTCACCAATCATCTAGACAGAAAAGATAATTGATAATTTCTTGAACCATATCAGACCCTTTTTCTCCATGTCTGTCCCACTGCATCTTCATCAAGCCAAGATATACATGACTGTGCACCTTCTAACCTGCGTATATATGTGACTTGTATTCATGATAACTGCGTATGAGAATTAGAACTCTTAAATTTCATACTTTCAGTTTCTCCTGACTCTGTCATGTTTGTATACTGAGTTATGCCACATTTTTCGGATTGTAATTCCTTTTTTTTTCATACCTTGGAGTGCCATGATGTTTTCTCCTTATGGTATGTTGGCCAAAATTTTCTCTTGCATTGTTTTGCTATATGCCCAAACTTGTTACTACCATAACATATTATATGTTTCATATTCCTTCTAAAGCAATCAATGGAGTTGTAACTAAACATATTGCAATAAAAACAATATCTCTTAAAGTACCTAGAAGCTGATGATCTTTTTGTGTGACATTTATTAGCTTGAACCATTCTACTTCTGCATCTTGTTGCAACATGTCCAAAATTATGACATATACAACATTCAATAGTATTCATCGGAGGAAAGAATCGATTATCACTTCCATGGTTAGGAGTAATTGATTTTCTTTGAATACTTTCTTTCCTTGGTTGTTGATGGGGTTGACCTCTTATTTCCTTGTTGAGAATTTCACATTTTTCATTAGAGTTCCTTGGTTCAGTTTGTGAGCTAGATTCTCCTTTAATAGTTTCATGAAAACCAAGACCATATTTGATGGCAGAAGACCTTTGACCACTAAGCACACAATATGAAGGCCACATTTCATCAAATTTTCATACTGGACCCATCAGTAACATGAATTCTCACAATTAACCACCACTGAAATAACTGCATCTACCAACAATCAGTCAATCTGAACAGTGAGATCATTGTCACCAGAACACTTTATTGAACCCAAAAACTTGCATCATCAACCAGAACCAACAACAACCTCAAAAATCTTATGTCAAAACATATACGCTACTTCAATGAAGTCAACCTGCGTGTATACGCTACTTACTTTAACCCAACCTGCATATACCTGTAAGGATACCGAATCATAAAACTTCTGAACCATAAACTATTCCAATCAGTGACATTCTAAAGATCTACTGTGGAATTACAGAGTTCTAAGCAGATAACAGCAAACATCACCATTCTTACTCAATCAATCAATCAACCAGACTCAATCTCCTTATAGAATTATTTTTACTTTCAGATCCAAAGAATACATCATTGAAAAACAATAGTAAAACAACAACACTGATCAGATAGATCAATCATCTCTGAACAACAAACTTTTCTTCCGCATACGCCACTTGGAAGAGCCGAACTAGCATGTATACATGCCTTCACCAAGGTGAACCAACGTATAGAGCTGCAAATAAAATATTTTAACTTCGTAGCTATTTCAGTCTTCAAATATACCTGGATCATAGAATTTAAAGGTAAAAACATTTGTTAGCACTCAGATCTAGCCTATCCATTATTAGATCTCATCCATCATCGAACACTCAGGTGCATACTTAGTCTAGATCAAGCAAATAATCATAAACCTATAAGATGCATAATTTCTTTTGATCTAGCACTTAATAACATATACATTACTTGGGAACATAACCCTTTGATCTTCTCCTCCTTATATAGTATTATCCTTTTTGAATACCTCAGACCAAAACAACACTTACAACCTATGGTATTCTTAGATGGGATCAAGTAACATTATTCTGCTCAATATTTTGAGCTAATACCATGGTATAGACCCTTGGTATTATTTAACTTTGATTTACCTTAGTTTTTCATCCCATTCACACTTTTCCTCTTGCGAACGTGTGTGCATACGTATACGTTATTTTTGTATATTGAACCCACGTATACAACTTAACATACCTGAAAACATTATTTTTCCTCAATTACTTCATTTTGATCTGTGGTCCTATTAACGGTGTTGGACCCATCAACATTTAGCAGATCTCCCTGGTATGAAGTCCCAACTAGACCTCACATCATTTGGTGTGGGAGTCACATCTGGTATGATGGCCGGTTTCCATTATATTAAATATTTGCCTCAACTCTTACTTGTCAGCACAGGGGAGTGTTCTACTTTGTATTTCGAGAAGTGAGTTTTGCATGCCTGGTGATTGTACGTGTTAGTTGTGTCAATGGTTCTTTCACCGTAGAGTGAGAGGGTGGGAGTGCATCCTAAGTCGGTTGGGAGAAGTCCCAACTCTGTTAGGAACACACAACACAACAGAACATGCACAACTTCTGACGAAATAGTCCATGCGGATGCGATAGTCACAACATGCAAGGGAAGATAACACATATAACACTCAGTGGATTAGTCCACGCAAGTGTAATGATTGTTATCGCAAGTTTTATGTGAGAGGTTTGTCTGATATACAGGAGAATAGTCTACATGGGCAAGGCAGTGTTAACAACATATACAATATATTTTCATTAACATATCTGTATTAAAACAAGTGAATTAGTTCAAGTGTTAAACACAAGTTAAAGCAACATGCATTACAAGTGTTAAAGATTAGTCTTACAACAGTTACAATACATGTGTGAAAATGTGTTGGCCTGTCAGCAGGCTTCTGAATTAAGTGAAAGTTTTAAGACACATCATTACACCATACATCACTAACCCCGCATACGGGGTGTTGGAGCCACTACTTACTCCTCAAAGAAAAGATCACAGACTCTTAAGGCTATGTGGGAGGAGCTGAGGTGAAAATTCCTTTGCATGTACAAATGTGGGGTTATTTATAGCCAAGGGTGAAATTGACCATTGTGGTTGTTCGACTACCCTCATGACTATTTGACTTCCATGACTTTTCAACTTTACATGACTCTTCATACAAGTGGGTCTCTTGGACTTCCACATTACATTACATTGATTGATAGCATGTCCCACAGTAGAGATGTGGATGACATGACTCATGGCATGACTCAACATGACAGTGTTGGTACATTCATATTGTTGCTGGTGTACATGTCGAGCTGCAGTACTTCTAGGTGATGGATTTCCTCATGGTGTGTCATAGCTTCACCTCTGCATGGAAAAGTGCATGGAGGCTTCGATGGTCATTGGTTTGCTTGATGTAGCATTCACACATTACCCCTTGCTTGTATGTTGGTAATATTGACAGGTTTGTCCATTCGTGAAAGGTGCATGTTGGTTTGTCTATCCCTCGGTTAACACATCTTGAATGTTTGCCTGTCTGTCTATCCACAAACACATATTTACATGATCATATATTTGCAAGTACATCTCTTTGCATGCATCATTTGTTCATCTTTTGGCGAACATGTCCTTCTACATGTGCTCCCTTTTTTCATCCCATCCGTCATTGCACCATGTTTCTTTGTGTACCTGTATCTATAGTCACTCATGATGAGAGGACATTAAATCCATAAACCTCTTAGTCTACCATGATGCATGATCATTTCGGATGCAGGTGACTGAGAGAGGTGACAAGTTTGCGAAGCGGGATGGAGGCTCTGGGAACTACTAATGAAAACTGTGCAGGATTCACTTGGTGATGAAGATGGGCACTCTAGATTGACAGTGACTATCCATGGGGTCTCGCTTAGTTGGTGGACAAAACCACACAGTTTTTGGAAGGAACAGTCTTGGCTGTGGGAAGGTTGGGCAGGAAAAATATGTGCAATTTTCAGAATGAGCAGGCAGCTGGATCTTGGCAGCAAAAAATGTGCCATTCCTAAGGGGAACTGGTTGTCAGCTATTGGGTCACTGGTAGAAAAAACCACACAATTCCTAAGGGGAATTGGTACGCAACTGTCAGGAGCTTTCCAGAAAAAATTGCATAATTACTGGAGGGAACTGATAGTCAACTATTGGAGCTTGGAAGAAAACGACACAATTCGTGGAGGGAACTGTTAGTCGGCTGGCGGGAACAATTGTGCTAATGTTGGGATGTTGGTTTGCTGGTCACCTTAGCATAGTTTCTGAGTTGAGTGGACTGCTCAGCAGCAGAGGACTCGCTTATGAAAATTGCACAATTTTTTGGGTGAGCAGTTGGTCGATTGTCGAGAGGGTTGGCTGGAAAAGCTGGACAATTTTCTAAGGGAGACAGGGATGGCCACTGGATGTCTATCTGACAGGTCTGCACAATTTTCTTAGTCATCAGAGAGGGCAATGTCTACAGCCTCTATGCAATTTTTGAGGGGAGTCAGTCTCACGGTGACTACTGGGTCAAACTCTCTGGTTGACCAACATGAAGGTTGATTGATTTGCTTGCGGACAACGCACCTTGAAATGGATTGCTTGATGCTTCTGTGCTATTCTGGGTGATAGTCAATCGAGTCGATGGTGGGGTGATGGTATGACTATCAAGGGGAATCTAGTCATTAGAACTTCAACAAAGTTACTAAGTGTTTGAATGATTAAAAGATGCATACGTGATCTTACAAACACACACTTACATGACTTGACGACGAGACGAATCAAACCATCCAGACAAACATTCTCAACATGACTGAGCGATGGTGTAAGAGAAAAGAGTGACACTTTTGATTGATCGTTGATCGACCGTGATGACGCTTGCACGACTATGAATGTGACTCCATGTGTGAGTGCGACAGATCTTTTCATAGTGAACACAATAAGTACACACAAAGGGAAGACTTTGAGTATAACCAAAACATGGTCGCAAACATGACTTTGACATCAACATGAAAAAAATTGGGTGAAATGATCAAGAAAGGTGGGTGTGAAGACTCAAATGAGCTCATGGAGTGAACCTGAGTGTCTACAGTCCTCAAGTGAAACTCTCAAGGGAGGCTCCGAAATTTGGTGCAGGCCAAAATTTTGGAGGGTGGTTGTAGCTGCTACAACACTTGAAACACACTGGTAGAACTCCAGATTCTTTGTTTTGGTTCATTGATAGCACATGGCCTCAGTCTTTTGGGGAGTATTGAATCACTGCGCAAGTTACTCCGACTTCCCCACTTACCCCATGGACATACATGGTTCACCTTTTTCCAACTCAGTCAAACAGAATGAAAATTTCAGGCTGATCACATTGTTTCGAATTCAGGAAGGGTAGTTTAGCTCATGAGTTCAATATTTTTAGAGTATAAGTTTTCATCTCTAATGTTTCCTTGCTACCAGCAAACCTGGACAATACCCCTGTGGAGTCACGCAGGAACACACGTATTGCTCCACTACCAGTGAGCCTGGTTAGTACCCCGCTGGAGTTGAATGCTTCTTCTCTCTACGTAGGAAGCCTTTCTCTTATTTTTCCTTTGTATTTTTTCAAGAGGACTGTGCATATGAACTTATTTAATTTTGGGGTGGAAGAGGGATCCTGACTTGTTAAGAGTAGAAGAGGTTGTTACTTTAGAGAAGCATGTAAGACCTATGACATAGGTTTTCTCGTTTCGATTTTCCCCTTCTCTATTTCTACTAGTTAGATGAGCTTAAACACAAAAAGTAGAAGGCTGAGTGCAGGCATGGGGCTTCTCAGTGTGGACACAGGTTCATGGTTGGACCAAAACTTCCCTCACAGAGGGCTCATATTTTCTATCAAGACATCACTAGCTGAAGGTTATAGCCAAGCACAAAGAAGACGGAAACAAGATTGGCCAAGTGTTATAGCATCACAAGTTTCTTCAAATCTCAACCACATACTCTATTCAAAATCCAAAATGCACTAGTTGGCATCACTTATTTCTAGAAACAAAAATAGTAAGGTATTAAGAAAACAAAACAAACTTAAACAAAAATAGTAAGCAGAACAAACCAAATAAGAACAAATATAGTAAGCAAGGAAAAAAAACTAAAAACAACAAGCAATAAGCAGACTAGGTACATGGCATCTAGCGCGGCCCCACCTACTGGAAATAATTCTTGAGCTCTTGGTCGTTGACAGGAAGGTTATCAACCATCCCATGAAGTGATTGCAGATGTATGTGTGTGGGCCAAGCCTCTCCTGGATTGTGTATGGACCAATCCACAGGGACTGGAACTTCATATGTTTGCCTTTGTCTTCAAGGGACCTGTCCCATTTCAGAACTAAGTCACCAACACCGAAGTTAGCTTTCCCTGCAGACTTATTATCAAACCATCTCTTGATATGGTTTTGGTGGAGTGTGAATTTTTATTTTTATTTCATCCTTTCTTCTTGAATCTTATGGAGAGCATCCATTCTATGCTGAACTAGCTAGCAAGGCTTTCCTTGGGATTCATGGGAAATTTGAAGTGAAAGAAAGTAGATATTGGGCAGAAGGATGGCTTCTTTACCATAGACCAGGAAGTACGGTGAGGTATTTAGAGAGGGCATGGTGTTACATGGTCAGCCCATAATTCATTCACCAAAGTGGTATGCTAGTTGCGGTGCTCAATGAAAATTATCTATTTTATTATGCGGATGAGGTTTTTATTCATGGATTCTACTAGACCATTTCCTTGCGAGTAATAGTTAGATGAGTGTTTCAGCACAATACCGTTCTATAATGTAAAATCATAAAGTTTCAAAGATGAAAAGTACGTTTCATTATAAAAAACAAGTGATGCCGAAATGTTGAAGTGTGAGATGATGTTCGGTTGGAGGAAGTTGATGACCTCCTGTTTGTTCACTTGCTTGAGCAGAACTTCTTCTATCCACCACATGAAGTAATTAGTTGCTGTTAGAATGTAGTGGTGTTGTTTTGATGAATGTGGGAAGATTTCCCCAATGATGTCTAGGCCCCACTGTTGGAATTGTTCAATCACTGCAACAAGGTGCAGTGGGGCTGCGGATCTTCATGTCCTGTTGGCGCATTGTTGAAAGACTGGGCACTTGTGGGCCTAAGAATGTGCATCCCTGAATAATGTGGGCTAGTAGAAACTAGCTCGCATAAGTTTGTGCATAGTGGTGTTTCCTGCAAAGTGACCCCCGATCGGTCCATTATGTAGATCTTGTAGTACCTTCTATGATTCACGTGCCTCCTGGCACGTGAGAAATACTCTGTTACTGTGCTTCCTGTAAAGCACACTATGTATTGACTAATATGCTAAGGCTTTGGGGCATAATCCCATATTCTTTCTGATATAAAAGTGAGAGGGTACAATGTCGTGCTCAAGGTACGGGTGCACATCTGCGTATAAAGAGGTTCCGTCTTTAGTGGTTGTTGCTCGCCTTATATCATACATATCAATTTCCTGCTCCCAGCCAATGATCTCTTCTTCACTCTCCGGTGTGTGTATTGCTTTGGCTACAAGTCTGCATAGCCCATGTCCTTTGATCACGTGGACTCGCTTGATTTCAAGATCATACTCTTGCAAGTCTTCCATCCAGTTCACACATCATTCATCCAGCTCTTGTTGTACAAGCAATGTGCAGACTGCTCGGTGGGGGATGAAGACTATGCAGTGGTTCTTCAGCAAGTAGGGCCTGAAGTGTTTCACCGCCTTGTAAACTACATATGATTGCTTGTCAACGGTGGGGTAGTTAAGTTCTATTCCCTGAATTCTTCTACTCACGAAGGAGACGGGACGTTCATCATTTGTTTCATCCTTCTGAGTGAGTATTGCAACAAACGAATTATCGAAGGTGAAGGTGTATAGCAGGAAATCCTTCTTGAAGTCTAGGTTGTAGAGTGTAGGTGCTTCTACAATGGCCTGCTTGATCCAGGCGAGTGCAAACTTTTCCTTCTTGGCTGAGTTGTAGACTGCATCTTTCTTGATCTTGTCCTGCATGGGCTTGACTATCTATGCATAATCCGATATGAACTTCCAGAGGAAGTTTATCTTACCCAAGAAGTATTCCATAGCTTTCTTATTAACTAGGTAGGGAATCTATGTAATAGTCTAAACTCGGTCTGGAACCACCTCGATCCCACTTTTGGAAACAATGTGTCCAAGAAGATTCCCCTCAAACACTGCAAATACACTCCTTTTAGGATTCAAAGAGATCCTATATATCCAGCATTGCTCAAATATTTTCTTTAGATGGCGTATGTGGTCCTCTCGTCTTCTTGAGAACACTGACACGTCGTTGAGATCTACCACTATGCTTTTTCTAATGAGTCCACAAAAAATGATCTCCATGGTGCACTAAAAGGTTGTGCCTGCGTTTACAAGCCCAAATGACATTCTTCTATAAGCGAATGTACCCCACTTGGTATGGAAGGTAGTCTTAAATATGTCGGGTTCTGCTACTAGAAACTGGTTGTATCCTGAAAAACCATCGAGAAGAAAAAACATTTGTGCATCCAACATCTTAGTGAGCTCTTTATGTATGAGGGTTCAAGTGACAGATGTACTTTGATCAGAATAATGTGTTGTATGATTCACATATCATAGGTTTTCAGATCATCATAGGTCCATGCGAACACATCTCGGTACAATTTGAATAAGCGGAGAAAGGATTACTGCTCTTGTTGTGTCCAACATGTACAAATATTGACAAACTTCAAATCTTCTTATGTTCCCAGTTTGATCAGTTCATGCATCATTATGGAACTATGGGTCTTGCTGTTCCTGGGCCCCTGAAAATGTTCTTGCAATTCATAAAACTTTTCTAATGTTGCCACAGTCTTTGTGACATGGTGGCCTTTCATGTTACCATCTTCTGTCTGCAGAGAGTGCTCATGCTCGTCACCATCTATCACTGCATCTTTCAAGATGCCAATGTTGGCCATGAAATGTAGTATCTATTGCTTGTAACTTTTGAGATGCGGTGAAAAATATTTAATGGTGTTACATACCTACCATACCACTATCTCTGAATCACCTTCCACTTTGAGCCTGCCCATCTTGAGGCTGATGGCTCTCTGGAAGTCAAAAACGAGTGCTTCATACTCAGCAACATTTTTCATGCACTATTAGTCCAAGCGACTTAAAACTAGATGTTTGCTGTTGTATGGGTCGATCAAGGCACACCTCACTCTTGAGCCATACTATGTCTTTAATCCTTCAAAGTACAAGGTCCACAACTTGTCTGTACATGGACCGCTTGATGTGATAGTAATACTACTACTACTGTTTCTATTGTTATTGCTACTACTGGTACGATCCACTCTACATGTTTCATTACCATCAATTGAGCAAGGAAGGAACCCCAACTACATGTCTAGTGGGGTTAGGGCTAGCCATGCAAGATAACACCCCAATGTTGTTTCCACGAGGCAGTTTCCAAACATGAGTTCTGCGAAGACCAATGGTATTCTCTTCATTAAGGGGAGTGACATTGTACTTCATATACCTCTCAGACACTGCCTGGATTTGGTTTCATTTTCCCTTCTACGAAAGCCACATGTGTGACCAATCTATAGCAAAATATCCGTCCAGCTTGCTGGACCAGTCTCTGCTGAGTAGTAGACCGTATGCTTCCAGTATGTAACAACTATGTTGATGCATTAATGAACTCAACCATCATGACATAGTCAGATGATCATGTCTCATAGTTCACCAATGGTTGGTGTTGATGTTTGATCAAGTTGGATGATCTCCATGGATGTCTCTCTCAATTGTGCATTGATCTTTTTTGGAATGGAGAGTGGCATGACGTTGGCTTTTGCGACAGAATCAACCAAGTTGTTGTGAAAATTGCAGTTAAAAATTTCAAATGATAGTAGGAATGGAGGGCAACCTGGGTTTTCTTCTTCCATCCAGAGTGTGTTGAGCATAATAGAAAATGATTCGGAAGGTGTGCTAGGTCCCTTGCTAGTAGAGAATGTGATGTCTGTTATTGTCTTTCCCAATGCATGCAACAGGATGTCTCGCTGACTCTAGATCTTAGCTAACTTGAAAAAACTAATGTTCACTCAAGTTTTCTTCATGTCATCTACAATGTTGTAGTCTAGAGGTGGAAGACTCACTGAGGTGTCTAGGGTAGGACTGATTTTTGTGTTGTTCGGTGAAGTGTTCTTCAATTTTCTACTCATGGACGTACTCTTCTCTGCCACTCTCTTCTCAGACTTATTTTGTGTTTTCTGCTTTGGGGTGGTTGGTAGATCAACCTTCCTCATTAGTAGTCTCATGTTTTCTTGTACTTCCCCAAGTGTAAGGGGAGCCCCTTTACTCCTAGGATTCTAATGGTCATTTTGTCTCAG
This sequence comes from Pinus tabuliformis, assembly GCA_031772625.1. Lineage (NCBI taxonomy): Eukaryota > Viridiplantae > Streptophyta > Pinopsida > Pinales > Pinaceae > Pinus > Pinus tabuliformis. The sequence goes on along the minus strand of CM062818.1, from coordinate 1,383,302,166 downwards.
GGGCTAATTCTCCATGTTCATCTTTGGCATTACTCATGAGCACTAATATGCATTCACCACATGTCCAAAACTTGATGCTTCATCAAGTGCAACATCTTCATTAGTATCTCTGTCATCTGGCTGCTCCTGCATATTGTCTTCTGCATCGAATATATGGTTGTATACCGAGTTTGGGACTCGCTTCCAGTCCAAACAAGAGTTCTCGGGGTGATGTTCTTCATGGAATGAACTGAACCTAAGATATGTGCTCTGTTTGACATTGAACAAAAATCTCTGCGCAATTTTTGGAGTATACTAATTACTGCCTGATGAGTTGCTTCCCTATCTCTATCTGGGTAGATGGCCGCTTGAAAATGTGTCCATTTTCTATTTTTGAAGATTAGAAACTTCTGTTTTCAAGTTCTTGACAAGGCGAGTGAGGGTATCAATATCATTTTCTTCCTTGTCTCTACTCTTGCTCACCATCGCTTGGGAATTCCTGCTCAGATCTTTGGAGTCCTTTGTTGGTTCATCATCCTTGATGACTCCAATCACACACAGGTCTTTCTCGATAGAAATAGCCTCTTTGCAGTTTTCCCAAAGTGTTGGTTTCATAGCTCGCTTGACGAACTACGCAATGCTAGTCAGCCATGCGGATGTGTAGTAATCAATAGTGATGGAGTCATAAGGTTTGGTGCCTGCTTAAAATTTGTTCAATATGTGTGTAGACCTCTGATTGAAGTCTTTTACCTTTTCTTTCCCCTCAATATTCAGGCTTCCCATTTCTTTGAGTAACATAGATAGGGTCTTTTCATCAGCAAACTTTTTGAGGAGCATGTGTTTGAATGCACCCCAGTTCTGTATGGATTTTGGTGGAAGGCCGTGATACCATGCAGCTGTGCGAACTTCAAAGGTACATGGAAACAAACTACAAGCTACGTCATCATGTCATACATCAAGGGCTTGCAACTCTAGGTAGAAGTTATCCAAATGGGCTTTCGCCTTCACCGTGTTGTCCGGATTGAACTTGACATTCATTCTCTTCACTCGCTTTGGCATTTTGTGAAAAACAGTCGGGAGAGACAATGGTCCCTCAATCATCCATTATAGATTTGGGTCAGCCATCTCTTCTTCTTCATCATCCTCCTCCTCTCTTTCAGAATCTGAAAGTTCGGGCTCTAAGTTCGTTGGTTCATCTCCACCTCCTCCTCCTCTACTTCCTTCCCCTCCACCTCCTATACCAGAGTCTGATCCCAATATTACAAGGGTGTTTCATTCCCCTTGCCAGAAGACTAGAGGTTCTTGTCCATCTTCAATAGCTTCTACGAGACCTTCAAGTGTGGCAAGTACTAATTCTTCCACTGAAGATAAAAAAACCCCTATTGGAGTGGATTTTTGCTTCCTTGATGCGTGTGGAAGATGTTGTATGCTTGGGATCAGCCAGACTGCTTTCGTGAACTGGCGAATGATGAGACGGATGGAGCAAAGGTGATGATACAAAATCTCATGTTTAGTCTTGGGAGGTGAGAAGTAACCAACTGTAGAGTCGCACGTAGGTGAGAGGGACTGTGAGTTACTGCCTTGACGAGATGGTTGATGAGTGAGTGTGAGAGGACATTCAACCATATACAACTGGCAGCCCTCCTTTTGGCACCAGAAATTTTGATGGTCCTGGAACCACCAACATTCAGGGAATCAGCCTGCTATGAAGTCCCAACTAGACCTCACACCATTTGCTATGGGAGTCCCATCCAGTATGATGTCTCGGTTGCCATTATCTTAAATATTTTCCTCAACTCTTACTTGTCAGTGCATGAGAGTGGTCCTCTTTGTCATTCAAGAAGTGAGGTTCGCGTTCCTCGTGATTGTAAGTGTTACTTGTGTCAATGGTTCTGTTATGTTCCGATACCAATAGGTGCCATATATCATGAATGACTTGGTTTAACTCTGAAATATGTTCATACCTTTGCTTGTTGCAAATGTTTTCCATATTTGTGCAAAACCAAAAAAATTAAAAAATGTAAAGAGGGTATGTTCTAGGAAAAGAATCAAAGGGCAAAAAGAATAAAGAAAAGGTCAAAAAATGAAAGAAAATGAACCCCAACAAAAATAAAATACCATGAAAGTGTGCAAGTCCAAATGCCATTGCTTTACTTTTGTGTAATAAAGGTTTTGTGCAGCTTGTCACCTATGCCACAATCCATGGTAGCCGAATAGTTTAAACTTGGTTATTCCATGTTTTCAATTTCATGCTTATAGAGATAAAGAATAAAATCTGACCAAACTGCTTAAACTTGGCAGATAAGTAGATAGGTAGAGTGAATAAAAGGAGCTCAACAATTTAATTTGAGCCCTTGGATGTAATAAGGCTATACTTAGATAGATATCTATATGTAAAAGAAAAGAAAGTGTGATAAGGGTTTTCCAATTTAAGTGCACCCTAATAAAGGAGTAAAAATTCTAGGTTAAATAGGTAGGATAAGTAGATGATTGGTTGCAGAAAAAAGGTGTGATGAATGATTAAGTTTAATGCTTTAATATTTTTTCTTTCATCACTTAAGCAAAGCATGGAGCACAGTAAAGGCAGCATATCAAGAATTCAAATTCAAAATAATTAACTTCCTCACTCATTTTCCCCTAATTTCTACTAATTTCCCCTAAGTACTAAAGGCACCTACAACAAGTTAGAGGGGCTTAGATCATTTCTCTGACTTTTGGAGGGACCAGACCCTCGGCCCAATAATTTGAAATTCCTAAAGGACTTAAGCCCCCTTCATCAATATTTCCCCTTCATAAATTCATTTCATCCCCTTTATAATGTTTTTGCTAAGTAAAATCCCTATTTTACTTAGGAAAATTAAAACATTCTATATATAAAAATCCCTCATATTCATTTAGCCTAAGTCATAAATGTTATATGATGAAAATGATTCAGAAACATTTAACTTAGCGCATTTCATATCCTACAAGGTCATATTAACTTTAACTCGTATTATTATTTAACTCCCAAGAAAATAAATCACCCCTTTCCCATATTACTATTAAAAATCCAAAAAATATATATCCCACCACATTGGTTTGCAAAATAACCATAATAAAGTTTGACAAATGGGATTAATTAATCGACCCACGATTAATTAGGAGCCAAACCCCTCGCCATCATAATAAAGGATTAATTAATCATCTGGATTAATTAATAACTTATCGTCCAATCACATCACCCGCAATATGATTAAGGCATTTAATTATGGTTGGGCCCCTCCATTTAACTCTCTGCCACTTTCCAATGCCAACTACCATCCGATTAGATCTCCCAGATCAGATGGATATTGCTCATATCGCACGGGCCCTTCAGTTGAACATTAAGCGCACGATATGGGTGGTTTTCCAAAACTCGCCGATGCAACATGTCAATCGATCAATGGAATTGCGCGACCCTCCTCCAAAACCACTCACCTCCCAAAAGTGGTGTCATGAAACTCGCTTACTGCCTCCCATAAACGACAAAATGTCTCGTCATTCAATTGATACCAATTGTCACTGTCGTTAACCCGCCAAAATATTGACTTATGCATAAAAAAAAAAAGTTTCATTGTTTTCCCTTTTTGTTTGAGAAAATGACTCTGCCTCCCATGCACACATAGAGTACGTCCCAGTCCAGAAACTAACTTTCAACCATCAACCACCAATAGTTACTGATCTCCAAAACTGCTCCAGTCCACTGTGCACACCCGTAGAGCCGTCACCATAACCAGTTGTCCCTTCGACCATATGAAAACAGGTATTTACCTTACCTTCTTCCTGGAAATCTTGTTATGAATTGAACTTCCTTTAAATTACTTTAAAAACCCCAAAGTTTTCAATGCAATTGAGTCGCTAGCTTAGTCCCAATACTTCACGGCACCTCTGTGTTAGCAATTTATTGAAAATCCCCATTTTCTTCCCTGAACACACAAGAACCAAGGATGGAAACCCCAGCTTCCCTAAACATTGCTCTAATCACTACTCCTCATAGGGATTTGGACTATCTCCCCTTGGTCGATAAGGATTCTCAAATTAAAGACCTTACTTTTGATAGCCCCTTGAAATTCTACTGCAGGTACCGAGACAATTACCTGAACCACTCTAATAAAATAGGTCTTTGGGAGTCCAACCTCCCCAAATATCAGTTCCCCACTGTCCATATCTTCCTAGACATTGTTCACCAATGCCATGCAAATTACAACCCCAATCTGAGAGATGTAATGTCCCCTAACCAAGAAGTTCTTTTCACCATTACAGCTGAGTCCATAAACGAAATGTTGCAATTATAGCCTGGCCAAAACCTCACTCCTCTTTCCATTGCAGAATTACTTGAGAAATCTACCAAGATATTCAGTTTTGAAATCAACCAAGTCTGTCAGACTTTCATGGAGGAAAAATACAGGCCCAAAGAACCCCCTGCTTATATGTCAAGCCTCTTTACAAATCTGGGCCAAGATATCATCACCATGATTGCTTGCATTTTGGGTTTTACTACTAGTGAGTATGTAAATAAGTTTACTTTAGCCTTCATGACTATTTTAACCTCTGATCAACCTCCTGCAGCTAAATTTGACTATGCCACATTCATTGTAGACAAGATACATGACCAATTCATGAGATTGGAGAATGAGAGAGTCTTTAAATATTCCACAGTCTTGTATCATCCTTTTCTTTACTACCAGTCTGATAAATTACCTTTCTCTATCCAAAAACTTGATACCAGAGGGAATCCCAGGCCTGTTGTCTTCTGGACTTCAATTTTCCACTATTCAGCTTCTTCTCCTTATTCTTATATAGATTTTATTGATCAATTTGTCCATCTTATAACTACCATGTTGATAGGAAATCCCCCTCCTAGACTCAGTGATGATATCAAAAGAATCCTTCAATTGTCCAAGCAGTATAGGATAGGTGACTGGTACCTATACCAGAATCATATTGAGATCAAATTCTATGGGTGTGAACCGCCTCCATTCAAATTGCCCAAATATGTCCCCATGAGATTATTTGCCTTAGAGTACTACAGGAAAATAATCAACTCTGATCAAATCTACTTCATGAAAGCAAAATAGAAAGCCTAGCTAAGGATCAAAAATCACCTAGGCCCATTTGTGTGCAACAACAAGAAAGTAAGGCAACCATTAGAGGATATCCTAGAGAGGATGGAGTTGAAAAAGAGTTTTATTTGGCCTTATGGTCCTCACAACTTTATCTATGATAGAAGACTAAAACATAAGCTATCCCCTTACATTCATCATAGAATTCTAGAGATAGAGAAATATTCTAATCAAAATGAACGGGTGGAGGGAACACTCGTAGAACAGGATAGTGAAAAGGTCGAAGTTGAAAATGTGATGAAGGATTTTGAGAAGAAACTTGACCTAGACTCTTTTGTATAGGTACCTGCAAAGTCTTCCAAAAGGCCATCACCGGAACATAGTGCTCCCACAACAGAGCCTTCACAGAGGCAAACTCAAGAAACAAGTGGCCCTACATAAGAACAACTAGAAACAGTAGAACAACCAGAGGAATCAAATCAACCTGAGATCTTGGAAGAATTGGCTCCACCACAACCACTACCAGCTCAAACAAACATGGGTAATCCTCCAGTGCTACAGACTCCTCTAAATGAGGAAAGAAACTTGAAAAGAGAAAGGGAAGTAGCTACCCCTTCTAGCAGACCCACAGATCAACCCTTCGCTAAGAGGTAAAGGTTGAATCCTTATTCGAAGGAATAATTCATTGGAGAGACTACAAAGAGCATAAGGAGGGAAGCAACAGATAGCTTACAGACTTCCCAATAGGTGGGACACCCTCTAGTTCACACAGGCAAGTACTGGAAAGGCAACCCAGCACAGAAGTATCATCTTTCAGGTCTTCTTCAGATAATATCATAGATGTAAAGGGGAAATACAAGGAGATCAAAGCAAAGAATGAGAAAATGAAGGCGCAAGCCTATGCTCAATACTTAAAAATAGCCCCCCACAAACCAAACCAGACTGATGTCAGCCTTTCACATCAAAGAGGGTAAAATGCAGATGAGTTTCCTGAAGCCCATAGTGTAGAAGCCAAAATCCTTGGCTGATTATCGTAAAACTGATTTTGAAGTTTTAGCTAAGGGCATCCACCCAATCGACCAGATTGAGCTTCATAAGCAAACGGGTGAGATGGTCTACTCAACACTAACCAGCAAAGCAATGATGTCTCATAGGTTGCAAAATTCATTCAGCAACATTATAGCTCAATTGTAGCTGGAAAAAGCCTCATCACAAGCTAAAGATAATAGAATAAAATCGTTGGAAGAATTAGTAATTGAGTTGGGTCATGACCCAAAGGATGTTAAGGCAACAAAAAGCTTAATTGAGAAGAAAAATGAAGATATAACTGCACTTAGAAAACAACTGAAATTTCCACCCCACATACACCCTCAAAATGCTGAGGTTATTGAGAAAAAGAATGATGGGGAACTTATGGACTTGGTCCTTAAGTTGCATGAGAAATTAAAAGAAGCTAAGAATTAGAGAAAGTGTTGCAGTAAGGGAAAAGTGAATCAACCTCCCAGCCTCAAACTATAGTGCCAATAGTTTCCATAGCAATCCCTTCCACTATGGCAACTGTTTTAGCGTCGAGCATTCCTTTGGCAACAGCCACATCAGTGGAATCAACAGGTACAACACAGGTAGGTACATCAACATAGAGCACAAAGGAATTAATTAAGTCAATGGAAGAAATGAAGCTCCAAGTAATAGAGCTATAGAAGGTAAAAGACAAATTTACTACCTTGGAGCAAAAGTATGATCTTTCAAAGATCAATTATGCAAAGGAGAAAAGAAAAAACAAAGGCATGGCTGGACAAATAAAGACATTAGAAAAGGACCTGACATTTGACAGGCCTTTAGTAGAGATCAGGAAAATATTGTGGACCAACATCATTGATTCCATCAATGATATTTGGTCATCTATTCAAATTATTTTTTAACAAATTGACTTGGTTAAGCTTGCTCTTGAGGCAATTCAGAAGACCAGAGAAGAACTGGGTGGAAAGCCTAAAGAGGTAGTCCAGTTAATAAATTTTCTGAACAGAAGAAATTTCTGACAAAAAGGAACTTAATGCAAGACCTAGAGTGAAGATGTCAAAGTTTGCAGGAAGAGATAGATGAGTTCATGAGAAAGTTTGACATCTTAAGGAGTAAAGGACTCCCAAGCCCTTTAGTCATCAATGATAGGCTAATGGTTTAGATAGACTACATCAACGAACTACATCAGCAAGCTGAAAGTCAAGCTAGTTCATCCTCAGCTAGGGCACTACCCATGGGAAAAGTGTTTTATGATGGTTTAGAGAACCTCTTCTTCATTGAACACGAAGTAAATCACTTATTCACAGTCCAGCCTAATTTTGTGAAATATAATGAGGCTGATGAAATTTACAAGAAGTTGATAAGGATGAAAATACCAAAGGAAGAATGGTGGACCAACATGATAGACATCCTTTAAATTACTATGGTAGTAGCAAGGTAAATAGAAATATTTACCACAATAAAGTTTGGTAAAAAGGATGAAAGCTGGTGGACAGGTAAAGTGTATCAAAAATAGGTGAAAGAGTATCAGTAGAGAAAATGTAAATCAAAGTCCAGCACAGAATTAGTAAAGCAACAACAAGGAACAAATTCGTATAAAATCCTCCATCTCCTTCAACAAAATTGGGGATGAAAACAATCAGTTTACTATCTGTTTCTATATTTGAGACCATCTGTCTCCATATTTTTGTAAAAGATATTTTGTACTCCTAGAATAAATCTCATATAGCTATGAGATATTTTTTTATGTAAATTTTTATATAAATACTTCTCCATTCGAAGTATTAGGGGTGAATTCTATAAAGTCTCTGTAAATATATTCTATCAAGCTAAGAAATCTTTTGTACTCAAATTTGGATTTTTGCTGGAAAAGGAATGGAAGTTGAGGACATTTCATCAGATTCTCGTGCAGTATAAGTACAAATAAGTATTCTATCCTTGTGATTTTATGTTCTTTCTATATGTTTCAATGTTTCATGCATCTTAAATCTAAATGGTAAAATAGTCAAAGTATATTAGAATTAGCTTTATTGCTCTCTGCTATCAACAGTCTACCATTTTTATGTTTTCTTCTAAACTATTTCGATAAAGGAATTCTTAATTTCTCCTCTATCCCTGTAGTTTTTCTCTAATTAGTCCCTGGTATAGGATTCTTAATTGCCCTCTGCTAGTTGACCTATCTTCCTTTCCTCTTTCTAATCCTAACTTGAGGATTCTTGATTGCCCTCTAGTTTTGAGCAAAACTATCACCCATTCAAGGCCCGCAGTTTGTTTTTACGCTACTATCCTGCCTATTGAACTCATACCTCAACAATTCGACTTAATCCAGTGAATTATCCCTGATTGACTCCATAGCCCAATGGCCTAAAAGCCTAGTTTTCCCATTTGTTTCAGAACTCCACCACTCTCAGACAACACAACCTCACTGAACATTAATACTAGCCTCAAATCCTTTCAAACATAGCTAAATCGTAAAGGGAGAGCCCTCTCTGGACTTAGGTGGGCTAGAAACTGAGTCTAAAAGTTGATTTGTGGCTACCTTGGATCCTTTCCTTCTTCTAATAACTTCTATGGAAAATCTGAGTGATAACAGTTTCTTTCACCATAGAGGGAGAGGGTGGGAGTGAGTCCCAAGTCGGTTGGGAGAAGTCCCAACTCTACTAGGAACACACAACACAACAGGACATGAACAACTTATAACAAAAGAGTCCACACAGATGTGGCAGTCACAACACGCAAGGGAAGATAATAGGTATAACACTCAGCGGATTAGTCCTCGCGAGTATAATGGTTGTTATAGCAAGTTTTATGTGAAAGGTTTGTCTGATGTCCAGGAGAGTAGTCTACATGGACGAGATAGCATCAACAGGATATGAAACACATTTTCATTAACATATATGTATTACAACAAGTGAATTAGTTTAGCTGTTAAACACAGGTTAAAGCAACATGCATTACAAGTGTTAAATATTAGTCTTACAATAGTTACAATACATGTGTGAAAACGTGATGGCCTGTTAGGAGGCTTTTGAATTAAGAAAAAGTTCCAAGACACATTGTTACACCATACATCACTAACCTCGCATGCTGGGCGTTGGAGCCACTACTTACTCCTCAAAGAAACAATCATATACTCTCAAGGCTACATGGGAGGAGCTGAGGTGAAAAGTCCTTTCCATGTATAAATGAGGGGGTATTTATAGCCAAGGGTGAAACTGACCCTTGTGGCTACTCAACTACCCTCATGACTCTTTGAATTCCATGACTTTTAGACTTTACGTGATTCTTCATACAACAAGTAGGTCTCTTGGACTTCCATGTTACATTACATTTATTGAAAGTATGGCCCACAGTAGAGATGTGGAAGACATGACTCATGACATGATGTGGCATGATAGTGTTGGTACATTCATGTTGTTGCTGGTGTACATGTCAAGTTAGAGTGCTCTTGGGTGCTCTTTGGTGATGGATGTCCTCATGGTGTGTCACAACTTCACCTCTGCATGGCAAAGTGCACAGAGTCTTCGATGGTCATTGGTTCCCTTGATGTTGCATTCACACATTGCTCCTTGCTTGTATGTTGGTAAGCTTGATAGGTTCATCCATTCACAAAAGGTGCGTGTTCATCTTTCCATCCATTGGTTAACACATCTTGCATTTTTTCTCATCTATCTATCTGGGAACACACCTTTTCATGAGCATTCGTTCATGTGTACATCTCTTTTCATGCATCATTTATTCTTCAGTTGGAAAAGATGTCCTTCGTTATGTGCTCCCTTCATTCATCATATCTGTTTTTGCACCATGTTTGTTTGTGTACCTATATCTGTAGTCACTGATGACGAGATGACATTAAATCCATAAACCTCCTAGTCTACCATGATGCATGATCATTTCAGATGCAGGTGATCAAGAGAGGTGAGAAGGTTGCGAGGCGAGATGGAGGGCATGGGCACTGCTAATGAAAACTGCGTAGGAGTCACTGGGTGATGAATATGGGAAATTTCGATTGATAGTGACTGCCTGCAGCATCTCGCTCAGCTGAAGAACAAAAATGTGGAATTTTTGGGAGGAATAGTCTAGGTTACGAGAAGGCCGGGTAGGAAAAATCTACGCAATTTCCGGAACGAGCAGGAAGCGAGAGCTTGGTAGCAAAAATTGTGCAATTCTTGAGGGGAACTGGCAGTCAGCTGTTGGGTCACAAGAAGCAAAAACTACGCAATTCGTGAGGGGAAGTTGCTGTCAGCTTCCAAGAGCTTCGCAACAAAAATTACGTAATTCTTGGAGGGAAAGCGTAGTCGGCTGCTGGAGCTTGGTAGCAAAAACTATGTAATTCATGGGAGACTTGCTTGCTGGTCACCTCTCCACAGTTTCTGAGTTGAGTGGACTGTTGAGCAGTAGAGGACTTGGTCATGAAAACTACGCAATTTTCTAGGTGAGCGCCCGGTCGATTGTCGAGATGGATGGCTTGAAAAATTGTGCAATATTCTGAGTGGGATAGTGACAGGCACTGGGTGTCGGTCCAACCTGTTTTCAAAATTTTCTCAGTCAGCAAAGAGGGCAAGGTTTGCAGCCTCTGTGCAATTTTTGAGGGGAGTCATTCTCGGGGTCTCTGCCGTGTCAAACTCTGCGGTTGACAAGCATGAAGGTTGATTGATTTTTTTATAGATAGTGTAGCTTGAAATGGCATGCTTGATGATTTTGCGCTATTTTGGGTTACAATCGATCAATTTGAAGGCGGGGTGATGGTCCGACTGTCAGAGGGGAATCTAGTCGCCAGAACTTCAAAAAAGTGACTAAGTGTGTGAACGAGTGTAATATTCATACGTGATCTTTCAAACACACACTTACATGACTTGACGATGAGATGACTCAAACCATACAAACACACATGCTCAATGTGACTAACCGACAGTGTAAGTGACATGAACGACACTTGTGATTGATTGTTTATTGACCGTGACAATTCTTGCACAATAGTGAATGTGACACCATGTGTGAGTGAGACAGATGTTTTCATAGCAAACATAAAAAGTACACATGAAGTGAAGACATTGAGTATAAAGAGAACATGGTCACAAGCATGAATTTGACATCAACATCAAAAGACTTGGGTGAAATGATCAAGCAAGGGGGGTGCAAAGACTCATAGAAACTCACAGAGTGAACCCGAGTGTGTGCGGACATCAAGTGAAACTCTCAAAGGAGGCTCTGAAATTGGGTGCAAGCCAAAATTATGGAGGGTCGGTGTAGCCACTACAACAAGTCCTTTGTTCCATCATCTTCTACTTCTATATCATTACTCTGTTACCTCTGAATAAACCTGTTATAATGTGATTCTCCATTGTATATTACTTCTGAACTGATTGCTTTGAACTGCCATGCATTTTGTCACATATGTCAACACAATTGCCATGCATTCTGTCACATCCTATTTATACTTTTATCAATTAGTTCATTCATTAAAGAACAAATATTATCAAGGACAACACACACTAACAATCTCCATGGATCAAACCTTTGACTATTATTATGTTCCATCATTTTGTCACCTCTAATTTATCTTGTAGATCCATCTAGTTACCATACACTTGTTATGCTACAAGTGGGTTGCCATCAAGTACAACGCATGCATCATAATGCCAACATGATATGGTTACTACAAAGTACCTCATGATTTGGTACCACCCCCTCTACTTGATGGGAAAGGAAAAACTAGGATTATGGATTTTCTATAATGGTTGCACAAGCTACTGGAGAAGGAGGTTCTCTTCTTGTAGCTGACCTTTTCTTCTCTTCAAAGCTCTTTTAACTGCATAGGAGTGATGTGAAATGTTTTATATGGATTTGAGGATGATTCTAGGGCTCTGATTGAGTAGTCTAGGTTTGTGAAAACAGAGAAGATACACTTTCTATTTTTCAAGAAATTTTTCTGGATGAGACAAAGTGGAGGGTTGGTTTTGGCAGATGTTGAATTTTCTCGTGAACTGGCATGTATGAATGATTCATGGATGGTGGATCAAGGTGGAAGAACCCCATTTACCTTTGGCAAGGTCATGTTTGGTGGTATTTTCATTCATATTCTCTTCATGTAGTCTTTCAGGGTCCTCTTGTAGTGCTACAGGATATTCTTGTAGCAATTACAGTGTTATTGTAGCAATCGAGAGGGGTTGAAATTTGATTTTTGAGCTACTAGGATGATGGAGATTGGTGATGACATGGTTTTGGATGGAGGATATGGAGTGGGTGGAGGGAGAAGTGGAGAGAATCTTGAGGATGTTGGCCTTATAGATCTGGAATTCACCATTGTCCTCAAACATGTAAAATGACAAAAAAAATTAATAAGCATGTTGTGGATCCATGTCTTGAGATTATTCGTTGTTTTTCTCTTTGTTTTCTTTCTCTTTTTTTAGACACACAAGCTGCCTTGGGAGAGGTTTTCAATCTCTATGCATGCCCTAAGCACATCAAGGGAGTTTTTCAAATGCCTAATAAAGGTTTTCATCTAGACCTTTTATTATTTTTCTTTTTTATTTTTTTATTTTGTATTTTAAACAGTATTTTTGAATGTTGCGACTTGGAAGCTATTACACTTCCAATCACAATAACCTCTATACTGATAGTGCTAATGAATTCTTCCTTAGACATAGGCTTTACGTATACCTTCAATCTGTAGCCATTGACAAGCAAGGGAATCTCTTCCTCATCAATGGTCCTGATTTTAACAAGTCCATTGTCATGGAATTTCTCTATGGCCTCTTATGTTGTTATTTGGTGACATCTAAATCCAATGGGCTTCCATTCTCAAAGTATTCTAGTCAAAATCAATAGAGATTAGAGTGTTCTTTCCATATACCAAATCATATGGGGTAAAACTAGTAGTTTTCTTCAAAGTTGTTTTATAGGCCCAAGTGGCCTCCAGTAATATGTGTGCCCAATCCCTCTTACTACTACTCATAACCTTGGTGAGAATGCCCTCTAATTCCGTATTTGTTACCTCTACTTAGCCATTGGCCTGACGATGATAGGAAATAGATTTTTTGTGCTTGATATGATGCTCCCTTAACAGATTCTCAATTGGATGTGATGTGATTTGATCTCCTTGATCGGTGACTATCTGTCTATGGTACCCAAATTTGTAGAATATATTATCCCTTAGAACACAACCACCTTCTCATTTGTTTCTACCTTGACAACCATTTCCTTAGACCACTTTGCTAAATAATCAGTATACACAACAATGTATGTTTTCTGCCTTGATGGTGGATAAATTGGCCCAATGAAATCCATGCCCAACTTGTCAAATGGCTTCAAAGGCACTTGAGGTTGTAGGAGAATTTCATCCTTGGGTGTGGGTTTCCCCATCCTTTGGCATTGATCACATCTGCAAGTATACCTTCTTTAATCTTGGTGGAGAGTTGGTGAGTAATAGCCAACTTGTAGAGCTTTGAATGTTTTTATCTTGGTAGCAACATGACCTCCACAGGGCCCATCATGACAAGCTAAGAGGATGCCAATGAGTTCCACTTGCCTGAAAAATATCCTCAATATTTGATCTGGTCCTAACTTAAATATATTTCCCCCAATCTAGGTGAAATGGGCCCTCTTCCTTACAATTCTTCTCTTCTCTCTGGATGATAAATTTGGAGGAAATTTTGCATCAACTAGGTAGCTGGATATGTCGAAAAACCATGGACAGAGCAATGAGATAGAAAATAAGTGCTCATCTAGAAACTGACCATCAACCATCCTTTCATCACATTCAAGAAAATCAAGTTTATACATAAAGTTTACAACTAGATTTTCTTTTATTGGCTTGTTAGTGATATTTAAATCAAATTGGTGTAACAATAGAAACCATCTAATGATTCTAACATTAAAATTAGTATTCTTCATCCAATATTTGATAGCTACATGGTCAGCATGTATAAAAATTTTGTATCCATTGATGTAGTTTCTAAATTTTTTCAAAGGGTGTACAACAACTAGGAGTTCTTTCTCAGTTACAATGTAGTTCAATTGAGCCTTAGACAAATTTTTACTAATGAAGTAAATGGCTTAAGGTAACTTACCATCTATTTGGCCTAAATTCCCCCCCATATAGGTTTTAGATGAATCAACATGGATATGGAAAGGAAGAGTCTAATTTGGGCCTCTAAGTATGGGTGTGGTGGTTAATTTGTCTTTCAAGATCTCTAGGGCCTCTTGGAAGCTATTTGTCCAACATAATTCTACGTCACTGGCTAGCAATCAAAAAAATGGTGAGGCTACATTATTGGAGTCCTTGATAAACCTCCTATAATATCCAGCTAGGCCCAAGAAACTCCTAACACTCCTCTTCTTTTGAGTACTAGGGACCCTTTTCATGATGGAAATTTTGTTTGGGTTCACTTGTGTTTCCTCCTAAGATATTGAATTACCAAGGAAAATCCCTGCATTCATTAGGAATTCACACTTCTCAGGGCTAATCGAGAGGTTCATTTCAATGCACTTCTTTAGGATTTTACTTAGGTTAGAGAGAGCCTCTAGCAAGTCACACACATAGGGATTGAAATCATCCATCTAGATCTCTACAGATTCATGGACCCACTCAAGAAAGATGCTAAGAACTATAGTTTGAAATGTGACAGTGGCATTAAATAATATGAAAGGAAAGACCCCATAAGAAAAGGTACCCAAAGGATAGGTAAATTTAGTTTTGTCTTTATCCTCAGGGCTGTTGTAGATCTGATTGTAACCACTTAATCCATCCAGGAAAGAGAAGAACTTCTTCCCTACAAGACCATCTAAAAATTGATCAATGAGAGGTAAATGGAAATGGTCTCTCTTGGTGGCATTGTTAAGATCTTTGTAGTTCACATAGATCCTCCACTTCCCATTCTTCTTTGGGACAAAAACTAGAGGGGACACCCACTCACTATCTTAGATTGGGTATATGAACCCTGCATCTAGCAACTTTTTCAACTCTTCCTTCATTATCACATTAAGGGTTGGGTTCATTCTCCTCTAATATTAGCACACAGGTTTGCATCCATCCTTGATGTAGATGTGATGACAAACTAAAGGATGCACCCCTTTCATTTCTTTATAGCTCCAAGAAAAAGCATCTAAGTGCTCTCTCGACATTTTTCACAAATTCTCTTCTTGGTTGGCTAAGAGGGAGGGGTTAATCTTTAAGGTTGTAGATGGACCAAATTCTACAAGTTTGACATGTATAGGAACTGGGTCAACTAGGCATAAATTAGTCAACAATTACCCTCAGATTCTTTTAGAAGGTCATCAAGAGGAAAGGTATTGGGGGGTTAGTTTTGGAGGATTTGGTCAGTGAGATCATCTTCATCATGTTACCTCCCTCCTATTGTTAAGGTATAAAAGGTGTCTTTTTAACTCCTAATTATCTTCACATTAGTTATCAATCCGGGCAACATTTTATATTCCAAGAGTGTACACAATTTGTGGTGGCTATTTACTCAAGTGTAATGTTTCTAAATTGCAGTACAATGCTTTCAAATACAAGAGTAAACAAATGTTTTAAATAAAACTCCGTTGCAATTAAAGGAAACTCAATGCTTTGAAACTAAATCATTTATTCGACAAAGTAATGGCAATTATTAGTCAAGGATACAGTAGCAATAACTCATTCCTTGTTTAACTGATGTAAACTAAAGCAAGCATAAATAAGATCCTCAATCTGAGAGCTTTGACAGAAATAGCCAATGTTCTTTACAGCTGTTGATCTCACACACACCACACTAAATAACCAATTGGAAATGGCAATGAATTAAATCAATAATGCTACTGCCACTGATCGAAATGAGATAATTATGCTAATTGTAAGAATGCTAAAAGGAAAACATAAATGATTGCAGAAAGTAAATGAGCAGCAATGCTATATAATAGAAATGAACAACAAAACTCATGTAACTACAATGAACAACAAAGCTAAGTTAGTGAAATGAACAACGAAGCTCTGTAAGTAAAATGAACAACACAACAATATACTTGCAAAAAGAAGTGATCTTGTTATGAGGGAAATGAACAACAACGCAATTCAATTACAAGATATAAAATAGATCAATTCATTAAGTCTAGAAATATGAAACAGTAAAGTGATGTGACTACAATAGATAGAAATGAAACCAAACCATCACACGGCAAAAATCCTAAAGGGATGATACAAGAACAGCAAGTGAATCCTCCAGGGCTAGGCCCTTAGCCGCTAGTGAACACCACTGGATTACTTCAATATGAAAGAACGAACAACAACTGTATTATATATTATTCATATGCAAAATGGTTACAGCCAGTTCTTATTCTGTTTCAACAACGAGAGTCGATGATCAAAGTAGAAATACAAAAGTAATTTCTGAATAATCTCTTATCCCCCCTTCTCTTTACAATCGCTGCCCCTTTTATAATGGTCAGGCGGATAAAATAGTAACAGCGGGTAGAATAGTAATAGTGATCCCTTAGGATCAAGAGATCCTAAGAGATCCACTCAATCTTCCATCTTTAGTTATCCCTTTGTCTTTTGCGCTGATGTTGTGATCTTCTTTGTCCTTATCCATAATTGCACGCTCCATCCTTGGCTTGCTGCCTGTACACTACTTCCTAGTAAAGGAAAATAAGTTACTCCACTTTGTCTTTTTCCTTCTCTCAGGTAGAGAACGATAGTTTTCCCATTTCATCTTTTTCCTACATGAGAAAAGACAATAATTAGCTAAATTGTAATAATAAATAGTTCCCTAGTTTTTACTATAATCCTTTGATATATGAATATCTTTAGAACATAAAGAGGATATAATTAAAGGAAAGGATGATAAAATAAGTAAGATATACATACCTTTTCCATAGCTCAACACACTCCCTTGCTTACCCGATTTCATGCCCTCATGAAAACCATGTAATTTGTATGCAAAGCAGTTAAGGAATAGGTTGGGGAAGGAATGTCATGAAGTGGTCTGAAACCATGATTTTTGGCTCAGGTTTCAAAAATGTGTCCTGTCTGTCCTTCAGGTAATTCATATATAGCTTTATAGTCTTCTGCAGGATACCAGACAATAGGACTACGAAATCTATAGTCTAACCAATATGGACATTCCCTCAAGATGAGGTTGTTATAAGTAACAAAGCGATCTGCGGCCAATTTAAAGTTTTTGTAATTGAATGGTTCTCTGTCCCCGACATTATGATTGGAAACCTTCCATCTGAATTTAGCTGCTTCCAAGGAGTTTTCTTTGATAGAGAGAAAATACTCTACCCCCTACTAGACAATTTCTTTGTGAATAGGCCCCAAGACCTGATTTACTCCTTCCTTTTGCATCAAACTTCTGTGTTTGGCCAGTAGTTGCAGTGGGTTTTTCGGTTCACCCCCGATCCAAAGGTCCAACCCATTTTCTTGCCTCTGGAAAGTATTATGGGCTTTGAACCATTTCAACTGGTTAACAACAAACGAAATAAAAGCTTGAAATTGTATATCCCCCACAAAAGGGCTGGCATTCTTCTCCATTTCTTCTTCCAATACAAAATTATGCAAATAAAACTCACAGAGTAATCGTTGAACTTTCACTCCATGGTGTTTACAACAATTTATGAAATCTTCCACAATTTTCAATTCTATGGATTTCCCTACCCTGACAACCTTAATTTTTAACTGTAAATACCTTTCTAACAAAAATAAAGCATAATTCTTGGCAAGGGACCTGCATGCTAAAACATCTGTGTACAGGGAACAGAGATTATCCCTTTGATGCATGACTGCTTCCAGTCTGATATTTATTTCCTCAGTTCTTTCTTCTGCCCTCTGACATTTCTCAAAGGCCTCACTTTCTGACACATTGATTTCCCGCACTTGCATTTGTAATTCCTGGTACCTCTATTGGGGAATAGTCTCTTCCTCAAGCCTTTTTATGGTTAGCCGAGCCTGTGCCAAATCCTCTTGAAGAGTTGTTATACTAGGATAGTTGTCTATAAAAACATCTTTGGCTTGGATATCTGTCTGGGTGTTCTTATTATGAGATTGAGGACCTGAAGTCTGAATACTCTTATCATGGGATGGAATGCTTAAAGTCTGCATTCTTTTATTATGGACAGTTGTTCTTTCTGTCTGGGTGGCCACACTGTTGGAGGATATACCTCCATTTGAATAGCTACATTACAAAAATATACATTCTCTATTTGGGCAACTGCTTCTGTAACGATTGCATGATGTTCCTTATTAATTTGAATGAATATGGGCTCAGTTTGAGTCCCAGTAACCCTTGTGTCATGGAATTCAGTTTGAGACCCAGTAACCCTTCTAGAAGACCCACAGATCAACCCTTCGCTAAGAGGTAAAGGTTGAATCCTTATTTGGAGCAATAATTCATTGTAGAGACTACATAGAGCATAAGAAGGGAAGCAACAAATAGCTTACAGACTTCCCCAATAGGTGGGACACCCTCTAGTTCACACAGGCAGGTACTGGAAAGGCAACCTAGCACAGAAGTATCATCTTTCAGGTCTTCAGAAAATGTCATAGATGTAAAGGGGAAATACAAGGAGATCAAAGCAAAGAATGAGCAAATGAAGGCCCAAGCCTATGTTGAATACCTAAAAATGCCCCCCCACAAACCAAACCAGACTGATGTCAGCCTTTCACATCAAAGAGGGTAAAATGTAGATGAGTTTCCTGAATCCCATAGTGCAGCAGCCAAAATCCTTGGCTGATTATCTTAAAACGGATTTTGAAGTTTTAGCTAAGGGCATCCACCCAATCAACCAGATTGAGCTTCATAAGAAAACGGTTGAGATGGTCTACTCAACACTGACCAACAATGAAATGATGTCTCATAGGTTGCAAAATTCATTGAGCAACACTACAGCTCAATTGCAGCTGGAAAAAGCCTCATCACAAGCTAAAGATAATAGAATAAAATCGTTGGAAGAATTAGTAATTGAGTTGGGTCATGACCCAAAGCATGTTAAGGCAACAAAAAGCTTAATCAAGAAGCAAAATGAAGATATAGCTACACTTAGAAAACCACTGAAATTGCCACCCCTCATAAACCCTCAAACTCCTGAGGTTATTGAGAAAAAGAATGATGAGGAACTTATGGACTTGGTCCTTAAGTTGAATGAGCAATTAAAAGAAACTAAGAATTAGAGAAAGTGTTGCAGTCAGGGCAAAGTGAATCAACCTCCCAGCCTCAAACTGTAGTGCCAATAGTTTCCATAGTAGTCCCTTCCACTATGGCAACTGTTTTAGCGTTGAGCATTCCTTTGGCAACAGCCACACCAGTGGAATCAACAGGTACAACACAGGCAGGTACATCAACATAGAGCACAAAGGACTTAATTAAGTCAATGGAAGAAATGAAGCTCCAAGTAACAAAGCTATAGAAGGCAAAAGACAAATTTACTACCTTGGAGAAAAAGTATGATCTTTCAAAGATCAATTATGCAGAGGAGAAAAGAAAAAGCAAAGGCATGGCTGGACAAATAAACACATTAGAAAAGGACCTGACATTTGACAGGCCTTTAGTAGAGATCAGGAAAATATTGTGGACCAGCATCATTGATTCCATCAATGATATTTGGTCATCTATTCAAATTATTTTTGAACAAATTGACTTGGTTAAGCTTGCTCTTGAGGCAATTCAGAAGACCAGAGAAGAACTGGATGGAAAACCTAAAGAGGCAATCCAGTTAATAAATTTTCTAAACAGTAAAAGTAGGCAACAGTTGGAGCAACTGGACATTGAGGATAGGACTTCTACTATCCTTGAACTGAAGAAAGTTCTGACAAAAAGGAACTTAATGCAAGGCCTAGAGCGAAGATGTCAAAGTATGCAAGAAGAGATAGATGAGTTCATGAGAAAGTTTGACATCTTAAGGAGTAAAGGACTCCCAAGCCCTTTAGTCATCAATGATAGGCTAATGGTTCAGATAGACTACATCAACGAACTACATCAGCAAGCTGAAAGTCAAGCTAGTTCATCCTTAGCAAAGGCACTACCCACGGGAAAAGTGTTTTACGATGGTTTAGAGAACCTCTTCTTCATTGAACATGAAGTAAAACACTTATTCACAGTCCAGCCTAATTTTGTGAAATATACTGAGGCTGATGAAATTTACAAGAAGTTGATAAGGACGAAAATACCAAAGGAATAATGGTGGACCAACATGACAGACATCCTTTAAATTACTATGGTAGCAGCAAGGTAAATAGAAATATTTACCACAATAAAGTTTGGTAAAAAGGATGAAAGCTGGTGGAAAGGTAAAGTGTATCAGAAATAGGTGAAAGAGTATTAGTATAGAAAAAGTAAATCAAAGTCCAGCACAGAATTAGTAAAGCAACAACAAGAAACAAATTCGTATAAAATCCTCCAGCTCCTTCAACAAAATGGGGAATGACAATAATCAGTTTACTATTTGTTTCTATATTTGAGACCATCTGTCTCTATATTTTGGTAAAAGATATTTTGTACTCTTAGAATAATTCTCATATAGCTATGAGATATTTTTTTATGTAAATTTTTATATAAATACTTCTCCATTCGAAGTATTAGGGGTGGATTCTATAAAATCTCTGTAAATCTATTCTATCAAGCTGAGAAAGCTTGTGTACTCAAATTTGGATTTTTGCTGGAAAAGGAATGGAAATTGAGGACATTTCATCAGATTCTTGTGCAGTATAAGTACAAATAAGTATTTTATCCTTGTGATTTTATGTGCTTTCTATATGTTTCAATGTTTCATGCATCTTAAATCTAAATGGTAAAATAGTCAAAGTATATTAGAATTAGCTTTATTGCTCTCTTCTATCAACAGTCTACCATTTTTATGTTTTCTTCTAAACTATTTCGATAAAGGAATTCTTAATTACTCCTATATCCCTGTAGTTTTTCTCTAATAAGTCCCTGGTATAGGATTCTTAATTGCCCTCTGCTAGTTCACCTATCTTCCTTTCCTCTTTCTAATCCTAACGTGAAGATTCTTGATTGCCCTCTAGTTTTGAGCAAAACTATCACCCATTCAAGCCCCACAGTTTGTTTTTACTTTACTATCCTGCCTGTTGAAGTCATACCTCAGCATTTTGACTTAATCCAGTGAATTATCCCTGATTGAATCCATAGCCCAATGGCCTAAAAGCCTAGTTTGCCCATTTGTTTCAGAACTCCACCACTCTCAGACAAAACAACCTCACTGAACATTAATACTAGCATAAAATCCTTTCAAACATAGCTAATCATAAAGATAGAGCCCTCTCTGGACTTAGGTGGGCTAGCACCTAAGTCTAAAAGTTGATTTGTGGTTACCTTGGATCCTTTCCTTCTTCTAATAACTTCTAAGGAAAAATTGAGTGATAACAGTTTCTTTCACCATAGAGGGAGAGGGTGGGAGTGAGTCCCAAGTCGGTTGGGAGAAGTCCCAACTCTACTAGGAACACACAACACAACATGACATGAACAACTTTTGACAAAATAGTCCACACATATGTGGTAGTCACAACACGCAAGGGAAGATAACAGCTATAACACTTAGTGGATTAGTCAGCGCGAGTATAATGGCTGTTATAGCAAGTTTTATGTGAAAGGTTTATCTGATGTCTGGGAGAGTAGTCTACATGGACGAGATATAGTTAACAGGATATACAACACATTTTCATTAGCATATATGTATTACAACAAGTGAATTAGTTTAGCTGTTAAACACAGGTTAAAGCAACATGCATTACAAGTGTTAAATAATAGTCTTACAATAGTTACAATACATGTGTGAAAACGTGATGGCCTGTTAGGAGGCTTTTGAATTAAGAAAAAGTTCCAAGGCACATCGTTACACCATACATCACTAACCTTGCATGCTGGGCGTTGGAGCCACTACTTACTCCTCAAAGAAACGATCATATACTCTCAAGGCTACATGGGAGGAGCTGAGGTGAAAAGTCCTTTCCATGTATAAATGAGGGGGTATTTATAGCCAAGGGTGAAACTGACCCTTGTGGCTACTCGACTACCCTCATGAC
Source organism: Pinus tabuliformis (assembly GCA_031772625.1). Classification (NCBI taxonomy): domain Eukaryota; kingdom Viridiplantae; phylum Streptophyta; class Pinopsida; order Pinales; family Pinaceae; genus Pinus; species Pinus tabuliformis. Next base: position 1,383,280,074 of record CM062818.1, on the reverse strand, counting down.
TGTTTGACTTCCATGACTTTTAGACTTTACATGATTCTTCATACGACAAGTATGTCTCTTGGACTTCCATGTTACAATACATTTATTGAAAGTATGGCCCACAGTAGAGATGTGGACGACATGACTCATGACATGATGTGGGATGATAGTGCTGGTACATTCATGTTGTTGCTGGTGTACATGTCAAGTTGGAGTGCTCTTGGGTGCTCTTCTATGATGGATGTCCTCATGGTGTGTCACAGCTTCACCTCTACATGGCAAAGTGCATAGAGTCTTCGATGGTCATTGGTTCACTTGATGTTGTATTCACACATTGCTCCTTTCTTGTATGTTGGTAAGCTTGATAGGTTCATCCATTTGCAAAAGGTGCGTGATCATCTTTCCATCAATTGGTTAACACATCTTTCATTTTTTCTCGTCCGTCTGCCCGAGAACACACCTTTTCATGATCATTCGTTCATGTGTACATCTATTTTCATGCATCATTTATTCGTCCGTTGGCAAAGATGTTCTTTGGCATGTGCTCCCTTCGTTCATCCCATCTGTTTTTTCACCATGTATATTTGTGTACCTGTATCTGTAGTCACTAATGACGAGATGACATTAAATCCATAAACCTCCTAGTCTACCATGATGCATGATCATTTCGGATGCAGGTGACCAGGAGAGGTGACAAGGTTGCGAGGCGAGATGGAGGGCACGGGCACTGCTAATGAAAACTGCGTAGGAGTCACTGGGTGATGAATATGGGAAATTTGGATTGATAGTGACTGCCTGCAGCATCTCGCTCAGCTAAAGAAAAAAATGTGCAATTTTTGGGAGGAATAGTCTAGGTTGCTAGAAGGCTGGGTAGGAAAAATCTACGCAATTTCTGGAATGAGCGGAAGCGAGAGCTTGGTAGCAAAAATTGTGCAATTCTGAGGGGAACTGGCAGTCAGCTGTTGGGTCACTAGAATAAAAAACTACACAATTCGTGAGGGAAAGTTTTTGTCAGCTTCCAAGAGCTTAGCAACAAAAATTACGTAATTCCTGGAGGGAACTCGCAGTGGGCTGCTGGATCTTGGTAGAAAAAACTATGTAATTCATGGAGGGGACTATCAGTCAGCTACCAGGAGCTGCTGGCAGGAAAAATTGTGTGGATGTTGGGAGACTGGCTTGCTGGTCACCTCTCCGTAATTTCTGAGTTGAGTGGACTGTTGAGCAGTAGAGGACTTGGTCATGAAAATTGCGCAATTTTCTAGGTGAGCACCCGGTCGACTGTCGAGATGGATGGCTAGGAAAACTACGCAATATTCTGAGTGAGATAGGGACAGGCACTGGGTGTCGGTCCAGCCTGTTTTCAAAATTTTCTCAGTCAGCAAAGAGGGCAAGATCTGCGGCCTCTGTGCAATTTTTGAGGGGAGTCATTCTCGGGGTGTCTACCGTGTCAAACTCTCTGGTTGACAAGCATGAAGGTTGATTGATTTGATTGTAGATAGTGTAGCTTTAAATGGCATGCTTGATGATTTTGTGCTATTTTGGGTGACAATTGATCAATTTGAAGGCGGGGTGATGGTACGACAGTCAGAGGGGAATCTGGTTGCCAGAACTTCAAGAAAGTGACTAAGTGTGTGAACGAGTGAAATATGCATACATGATCTTTCAAACACACACTTACATGACTTGACGATGAGATGACTCAAACCATATAGACACACATGCTCAATGTGACTAACCGACGGTGTAAGCGACATGCACGACACTTGTGATTGATCGTTGATCAACCGTGACAATGCTTGCGCAATAGTGATTGTGACTCCATGTGTGAGTGAGACAGATGTTTTCAGCGCAAACATAAAAAGTACACATGAAGTGAAGACATTGAGTATAAAGAGAACATGGTCACAAGCATGAATTTGACATCAACATGAAAAGACTTGGGTGAAATGATCAAGCAAGACAAGTGCAAAGATTCATAGAAGCTCACAGAGTGAACCCAAGTGTGTGAAGACATCAAGTGAAACTCTCAAAAGAGGCTCTGAAATTGGGTGCAGGCCAAAATTCTGGAGGGTGGGTGTAGCCACTACAACAAGTCCTTTGTTCCATCATCTTCTTCTTCTATATCATTACTCTGTTACCTCTGAATAAACCTGTTATAATGTGATTCTCCATTGTATATTACTTCTGAACTGATTGCTTTGAACTGCCATGCATTTTGTCACATATGTAAACACATTTGCCATGCATTCTGTCACATCCTATTTATACTTTTATCAATTAGTTCATTCATTAAAGAACAAATATTATCAAGGACAACACACACTAACAATCTCCATGTATCAAACCTTTGACCATTATTCCGTTCCATCATTTTGTCACCTATGATTTATCTTGTAGATCCATCTAGTTACCATACACTTGTTCTGCTACAAGTGGGTTGCCATCAAGTACAACGCATGCATCATAATGCCAACATGATATGGTTACTACAAAGTACCTCATGATTTGGTACCACCCCCTCTACTTGATGGGAAAGGAAAAACTAGGATTATGGATTTTCTATAATGGTTGCACAAGCTACTGGAGAAGGAGGTTCTCTTCTTGTAGCTGACCTTTTCTTCTCTTCAAAGCTCTTTTAACTGCATAGGAGTGATGTGAAAGTTTTATATGGATTTGAGGATGATTCTAGGGCTCTGATTGAGTAGTCTAGGTTTGTGAAAACAGAGAGGATACACTTTCTATTTTTCAAGAAATTTTTCTGGATGCGAGAAAGTGGAGGGTTGGTTTTGGCAGATGTTGAATTTTCTCGTGAACTGGCATGTATGAATGATGCATGGATGGTGGATCAAGGTGGAAGAACCTCATTTACCTTTGGCAAGGTCATGTCTGGTGGTCTTTTAATTCATATTCTCTTCATGTAGTCTTTCAGGGTCCTCTTGTAGTGCTACAGGATATTCCTGTAGCAATTACAGTGTTATTGTAGCAATCGAGAGGGGTTGAAATTTGATTTTTGAGCTACTAGTATGATGGAGATTGGTGATGACATGGGCTTGGATGGAGGATATGGAGTGGTTGGAGGGAGAAGTGTAGAGAATCTTGTGGATGTTGGCCTTATAGCTCTGGAATTCGCCATTGTCCTCAAACATGTAAAATGACAAAAATAATTAATAAGCATGTTGTGGGTCCATGTCTTGAGATTATTCTTTGTTTTTCTCTTTTTTTTTTCTTTCTATTTTTTTTAGACACACAAGCTGCCTTCGAAGAGGTTTTCAACCTCTATGCATGCCCTGAGCGCATCAAGGGAGTTTTTCACCCAGGGCTCTTTATTTTGTCTTTTTCTTTACTCCAGGGTTTCCTTAGGGAGGTTTTCAACCCAAGAGTTGGCCTCAAATGCCTAATAAAGGTTTTCATCCAGGTCTTTTATTATTTTTCTTTTTTATTTTTTTATTTTATTTTTTTATTTTATTTTTTAAACAGTATTTGTGAATGTTGTGACTTGGAAGCTATGACACTTCCAATCAGAATAACCTCTCTATTGGTAGTGCTAATGAATTCTTCCTTAGACATAGGCTTTATGTATACCTTCAATATGTAGCCATTGACAAGAAAGGGAATCTCTTCCTCATCAATGGTCGTGATTTGAACAGGTCCATTGTCATGGCCTTTCTCTATGGCCTCTTATGTTGTTATTTGGCGACATCTAAATCCAATGGGCTTCCATTCTCAAAGTATTCTAGTCAAAATCAATAGAGAGTAGAGTGTTCTTTCCATATACCAAATCATATGCGGTAAAACTTTGTTTTCAAAGATGTTTTATAGGCCCAAGTGGCCTCCAGTAATATGTGTGCCCAATCCCTCTTACTACTACTCATAACCTTGGTGAGGATGCCCTCTAATTCCCTATTTGTTACCTCTACTTAGCCATTGGCCTGACGATGATAGGAAATAGATTTTTTGTGCTTGAAATGATTCTCCCTTAATAGATTCTCAATCGTATGTGATGTGATTTGATCTCCTTGATCAGTGACTATCTGTCTATGCTACCCAGATTTGTAGAACATATTATCCCTTAGAACACAACCACCTTCTCATTTGTTTCTACCTTGACAACCATTTCCTTAGACCACTTTGCTAAGTAATCAGTATACACAACAATGTATGCTTTCTGCCTTGATGGTGGATAAATTGGCCCAATAAAATCCATGCCCCACTTGTCAAATGGCTACAAAGGCACTTGAGGTTGTAGGAGAATTTCATCCTTGGGTGTGGGTTTCCCCATCCTTTGGCATTGATCACATCTGCAAGTATACCTTCTTTAATCTTGGTGGAGTGTTGGTGAGTAATAGCCAACTTGTAGAGCTTTGAATGTTTTTCTCTTGGTAGCAACATGACCTCCACAGGGCCCATCATGACAAGCTGAGAGGATGCCAATGAGTTCCTCTTTGTTGAAAAATATCCTCAATATTTGATCTGGTCCTAAGTTAAAGATATTTCCCCCAATCTAGGTGAAATGGGCGCTCTTCCTTACAATTCTTCTCTTCTCTCTGGATGACAAATTTGGAGGAAATTTTGCATCAACTAGGTAGTTGGCTATGTCGAAAAACCATGTAGAGAGAAATGAGATAGAAAATAAGTGCTCATCTAGAAGCTGACCATCAACCATCCCTTCATCACACACCAGAAATAAAGTTTAGACATAAAATTTACAACTACATTTTCTTTTATTGTCTTGTCAGTGATATTTAAATCAAATTGGTGTAACAATAGAAACCATCTAATGATTCTAACATTAAAATTAGTATTATTCATCCAATATTTGATAGCTACATGGTCAGCATGCAGAAAAAATTTGTATCCATTGATGTAGTTTTGGTGGGGCCCAGTATTGCAACAATAATGCTGCAACTCCTGGACTCCCTTCTTTACTTTTATCAACTCGGTAGTTCGTAACAAACTTGGAAGCGACGATGTTGTATGCACAAGTACTAGCTCTTGCCGCGACTGTCACTTGATCAGCTGGCACAAGTCCACTAGGAGATTAAGCCAACTTCTATGAGCTCTTAGAAGAATATTTTTTAACTGATGGATGAAAGCTAATTCAAAGGAGGCTAATCTACTTGCAGAAAGAAATTGAAAGCGGAAAGGAAATGCAAACCCTAGCAAACCCTAGTTTTACCGACTAACCCTACTGGTGCAAGAAAAATGATGAAAGCTATAGAAAGGAATGCCATTGACTCTTAGAAAGGTAAAATGCATGTGACTAAGCTACTTTTGAAGTGAAATTTGAAAAGAAACATATTTTTGTATTTTTGAGTAAGTTGGCAGAATTATTGTGCATGTGCTTTAACTGTTTTTGACTGTGTAGAGGTGGATTGGCAAAAGGAAATGCTTTTAGGAGGTTGCGAAGGTTAGAAGAGGGCATAAGGTGTCCCTATCACCCTTCCAGATAGTTTCACAGTGATCGGATCTCAAGAAACTGCTTTCGTGAGCTTCTACAGGAAGTCTGCACGGGTTCTACAGGATGTTCTGTAATTTTCCACAGGATGTTCCTAAAAGAGGATTTTGGAGGGTTGATAGAGGAAAAATGGTGGGAAAGTGGAAATGGAGGTTGGATAAGGATGTTAAGGGGTCTAGGACCTGGTGAATGAGGCTAGGGAGCAATTGGATTTGTTCAAGGATGGAGGGAGCAATGATGCACAAGAATGTAGAAACTAGGGCAAAGTGAGAAAATGTGGCAAATGAGAGGCAAGAATCCGGGTTAGAGGACAAAGCAGGTTGCATGGATGGGGTAAGGATAGATGAGGAGGTATCGCAGGTACTCTGCGCGTTATTTCCCAAAATTAATCAACAAAGGCTATGCAAACCAAAGATCTAACTACTTTAGCCTAATTTGACCTAGAAACCATAAGCATGATGCACAACAATTTATTGGCAGCAAATCACTTAAATCAACTATGGGAACCAAACAAGAATGGATCTGAGCATGTAATCACAACTAGTATCAACTTTTTCAAATGAGAATTTAACACTAATAATTGCATGATGAAGCAAAGACAGTGTTTTTGGTGGCAGCAAGGACACCTTGGTCCTAGCTCATGGTCCCACTGAGGGAGAGGTGAGATCAGAGGCGCTTGATAGCCTTTTTCTGAAGATATTCTCTATTATTAACCTATCAAATCAATTTGAACATGAAAAGCCTTCTTAATCATCAAAAACAATCTAAATAACAAAACAAAATTTAAATCTAAATAACAGATTTTATTCTAAGAATGCAGCAAAAACACATAAAGGTAAACAAAGGAGGTACTAGGCACTTGGGTTGGGCCCAACCCCAAGAGCTATAGCCTCCTAAGAGAGATTAGAGCTGGTGCAAAGTTGGATTCATCTTTATTGATCAAAAGAATAGTTACATTCCAAAAACTGTCCACAAGGAAAAGCTCAAAAATGTGCTGAAATGCAGAGCTAACCTACTGCCTAAAAAATGACTAAAAAAATGACTAAAATCGAACTGCCAACTAGCTAACTTCTGCCAACCCAAATGAGGCCCTAAGCCCTCTTATTTATACAAATTGAGGACCCCAACAGCCCTCCTAAACTTTAGGAACTCGGCTGCCAAAACTTGTAGTTAAAAGCAACTTTACTAGCCCTTGCTCGGTTGCCCTTGCGATAATTGATGTGGTGGCCCTTGAACTCTGAGCTGATGGTGGAGAATTTGAGGTAAGCACCCATAAATGAAGGGGACACCTTCCTACAAATCCTCTCCCTTGTTCTTCCACGAATTTGGCTGCCAAGTGCTCATTAAAACCTTTGATTTTGTCTCAAAATTGACCAAAAAACTGCACAAAGCACCCATTAGACTTATTGGCATAATGACTAACCCAATTCACTCTATTAGCATAAATATAATAAAAAACATGCAATAAACTAATGATAATGGTGGATTAAGTCGAATTAGGAGGCTGAATGAGCCCATATAATTATCAATTTTTGGGGCTCATCATCACCCCCCTACTGAAAGTGTTGCTCATCCTCTGAGGAACTAATCTATCTCTTCATCTTTGATGGCCCTGGTGGCCTCCTTATCATCCCAAGCTTCTGATGTAGTCTACTCATGTGTGCCATAAAATTTTGCCTTCTTGTCCATGTCCTTCCACTGCTTGTGCTCCTCTTCTTCTGTAGCTATTTTGTTAGCGCCTCAACCTCAGCCTGCAGCTTATCCTCTTCTTGCTGCCCAGCAGATGCTTCCTTGCCTGATGGAGGTCCCTCTTGCTACTGCTGTATCCTCATTTCAACATTAGGCTGTGTATCTTCCCTTGAATTTTGTTCCTCTACTATTTCCTAACCTATGAGGGAACCTTCCTGTAGTTGCTGCTCTTCATAAATCTGTGTTATGTCTGCCCTTTTGAGTTTCCTATAGAGAATTCTCAGCTTCCTGTAGAACTATCTCAGCTTCCTGTAGAACTGTCTCAGCTTCCTCTAGAGCTGTCTGTGAGTTCATCATCTAGATTCTCTCTCTCCAAGTGAAGGTTTTTGGCTTCCTCATTCATAGGTGATGGTTATCTTTGAATGAGACTCCTCCTTTTGTTTAGTTGTGGCGTCCTCAATAGTAATTGGCTCTTTTAACTATGGTTTGGGTCTGCCCACTTTTATCTGTGTGCTCCTTCTTGCCTTAAAGTACATGGGGGTCTCCCTTTTTCGCTTCCCTTTTTGGTCTTGGAGGTGTGCTAATGGTGGCAAGCACGGTGTGCTGCCTCCCTGGCCAAAATCTTAGGTGATTTATCCTCTTGCTGTTATGTTTTCATGCTTCCTGTAGAAATTCCTGTGCCTGTTTCTGCCTGTTTTGCTGATTGTGTTTCCTCCTTTTGTTTCTATCTGGTTGCTTTCACTGTGACACTCTACAGTTGGAATTTTTCGGCCTTCTCTGTTCTGCGCTGCATCCTCTTTTCCCTTGGTGCTTTTTTTGTTGTTTCTTCCCCTGTTTTAGGCTCAGCGATCTGGCCCTTTCTCCCTTTTTTTCTTTCTGTTCTTTTTGTGCTTGACTGTCCTGTGTTCCTTCATCACTGGTTTTCTCTCCTAAACTTCAAGAAGAGATCTCTCGGGTGTTCAAATTTTAATTAGCACCGATTCCCTGGTTTTAAGGCTATTGCTGCCCAAAACTCGACTGTCCGTTTATGAAAGGAAAAAATTCGGTTTCTACAGACAGTGTGCAGAGCTCAATTTTTATCCCCAGCATACATACAAACGTGCAAATTCAAAAAAAAATTATATACAGGCTAGCCCTCACAATTGCCTATCTTTCCTATAGGATAATTTTTTTAACAGGAACTGTGGAGGAAAATTTTGACGTAGAAGAACTGAGAAATTCTGTGCAAATACACAGGCAACCGCTATCGCTAACTCACAGGCGGACTTTTCTTGGACTTTACAATTCAAGAACAGTTCAATTTCACCACCTTTTTGAAACATGCCATGCATGGAAGAGTGTTTTCGAGCCTACCTCTCTCAGAACTCCAAATTCAATGTGGAAAAGTTCAGGCTTCCCTGCTCTCGAAAGCTGTGCCGTACTTCCTGTAGAAGACCCCCCCGGTTCCTGTAGAATGCTATTGCGCCTCTGAGCGAGCCCGATACGCAATAGAATCTTGAAGACAGGTAGAAAAATCAGTGGAGAATGACTAGTCAATCATTTTGTGGGAGAGGAGGATGTCTACTTCAGTTGAGGACATTGCAAGTGCAAATGAACAACAGGTGGTGTGAGTTTCAATCGAGCATTTTTTTAATTGCGGCATGGTTCGTGGTGAGGGGATGAAGTGGAAAAATGTGCGTTGGCCCATGCAGACGGCAGTGTTTTCCTGAAACTTCATGTTTTCTACCTGTAATCACTTCCATCAATTACATTGAAGTTTAAACAGTCACCACCACCTGTTTCTAGATTTCCTCCTGAGATGGCTGAGCACACGTGTCGTATTCACCCACCGAGCACTGTTTGAACTAGATGAGGGTGGCCAGTTAGCTGGCCACCGATTCTTTTAATCACAACCATCTCATTGTTCACGCAGTTCTCAAATTACATTCATGCAATCAGAGGAATGAGTTTAGTCACGTACCTGGAAGTCGAATGTGGTTGTTGTGAGGTGCTTTTTGTTGCTGCATGCTCATATTCCATTGTTGCATGCCTGGATCCTTTATGCTATAAGCTTTTTGTTGTATGATGTGTGGTTATTTTTCTTGTGCAGGTATCCTCTGGTTGGATTTAAGCTGCAGAAGTCAGTTTCATCCTTCAGATTTGCACCTTCATGTTGCTAATGCTGCATTTTCGCAGGACAACAACTTGATTCCTCCATTGCTCCCAAACAATAAGTCGGATTGACCTGAAACTTTTTGAGCATGCTTTTATCATTGTTATGCCCCTCCCATAGAAATATTGTGATTAATGGATGCACAAATTTCAAGAAAAATTGAAAATGGCTAAAGATTACAGAGGTCAATTTCTCGGAAACCGTGCATTGGAATCGGCTAAAACTGCTTGGGTATGTTACTATCACCCATATGCATCTCCCCATGAAACAGGTGTTTAAACGGATGCACGGATATGGAGAAAATGCAAAAATGGCTGAAGATGATAGGGGCTGATTTCTTGGAAACCGTGCACCAGAATTGGCTGAAATTGCTCGGGCATGTTGCCATCATCCCTATACAACTCCCCATGTAATAGTTTTGCAAATAAATGCACGGTTTTCATGCTAGGGAGAAAACAAATTTCAGCACTATGTATTTTTGCTTCCAAACATTCTGCAGTTTTTTGTATGGTAAGAAAAAATTCACTTGGGCTGTGATGCAGGCATGGAATTGATGGGAGAGAGGTTTGAGGATTGTAGGAGGACTTATGAACCCATGAGGAAGCTATCATGTTCGCCAAACTGCCTTTTTTAAATCCATTTCTAGCTTCCTGTAGAAATCTTGTAATTTCTACAGGAACTTCCTATAGAACACACAGTTTTTAGGAAAGAAGCACAATGAGATGGAAAAAATGATGGAGAAGGGTGAGGGATGGAAACATGGATGCTTGTAGGCCTCATAGACATATTCCTAGCCTTCAGGTCCTCTTCGGAGATCAATTTTGGTTTGTTTGTAGGCTTCATGTAGAAGACACAGAACTTCCTGTAGAAGACACAGAACTTCCTGTAGAAAGCACAGAACTTCCTCTGTCTTTGTTTTAAGCGATCCTCCTAACCTGCAATGTCCTTGCTGCAACCTACTATTATTCAATGGAAATTAGGTTTACTTTTTATTCTTCCTTTTTCTCTTCTTTTTTTTTCTTTTGAAAACAACTAGGGCGCCTCATGGAGGTTTTCACCCTAATTGCTTGCCCTAGGCGCCTCCAAGGGAGGTTTTCACCCAAGGATCTTATTCACTTTTTATTCCTCTTATTTCCAACCCATTGACTGCCTCATTGAAGTTTTCAATCAATGAGCCAATCTTAGGCGCCTCTGAGAAGGTTTTCACCTTAGATTTTTATTTTCTTCTTATTTTCATTTTTTTCTTTTTATTTTCTTTTTTTTTTCTACCCTACCCTACTTGAAAAACAAAATCATTTTCAAGTATAAGAATACTTCCAATAGAGCCATGTGCACATCGAGATTAGAGACAAAATGATGTGGAGGCTCGAAATGCATGCTTTGACAGGTATCCGGATTTCAGAGACCAAATGATTTAACTTTGAAGGGATCAAACATAGCTGAGGAAGAGAGTACTGCTCCAACTTAGTGACCGTCTAGAACCATTTCTCAATATAGCTCTGATATCCTTGGTCCTTTTGCTGATCTGGATCATTCTCCATATCTTCTTCTATCATGACCTTCACATCTTCCTCTTTTTGCTGATTTTTCTCTTTACTACATGGAGGATTTGATGGTAACCATGAGGGAACTCTCTCGATCTCTGATTCTGATGTCTTCTCTTCATCAAGTGCAGCCCATGGTTCTTTGATCTCCTCTTTTGAATCTTCTTTTGCTAGATGTGGTCCTTCAATGATTTCAGGATAATCTCTTCCTGAGCTATGGTGAAGATCTTTAAGCTCAAGAGGAGTCATTTGGACATGTTGTGCCTCAGCTTTGCAATTGGGTTGAGCTATTCCAATGTGCGGGTTTGGAAATGGTGGCATGGGTAGTTGAGTCGGGGTGTATATTTGAGATGGATGTGGATTGGGTTGTGGTTGGGCAGGTGGTGGAGGCAAATGAGCGGGAGGAGAGTTGTACTGGGGCCTCCACTCCTGATGAGGTGCATTCCACTGAGGTTGTGGCTGAGTGTAGGGGTGAAATGGATGAGCAACTGGTTGAGCATGATATTGAGCAGGATACGACCAAGGAGGGGGTGTGGACCAGGAAGGATGAGTAGGGGGAACCCAAGAAGGCATGTAAGTGGCTTGATAGGGGTCGTAATAGGTCTGGGATGTCCCTTGCATTCCCTGCTGGTAGGGTATGGGTCCATGTGGCCTCCTTTGGGTCATATAATAGAGTGATTCAGTGGCTCATTTGGCTCTTTGATATGCATCTTTAAGTCCAGGCAAGGAAGGGCACTAATTCGTAGGATGGTATTCTTCACAAACGAAACACACTTCTAGGGAGTGCATTGGACATTCGTTCCAATGATGCTTTCTAGTGCACCTAGAACAAAATATGTCCAAAGCCCTCTTGGTTTCCTCTTTCTTCCTTTGGATCTGCAAGGTATCTAGTTGCATGCCAAGAAACTACCTCATCTCGTTCTTGAAATCTTCCATCTGATTTGAAAATTTGTTTTTGGATAAGTTACTGCTCCCAACATTTCTGCTTGTAGCCATTTGCTCCAGATGAATGTTTTCTTCTTCTTCCTCCCTTGTGGTTCTTCAAATATGTTTTGTTGTCCACCTAAGGGTTCTTTAATCACAGCCACCGAAGAAGAGAGAAGGTTGGTTGTGTGAAGCAGTGGGGGTGTTGTGCAATCATTTTTCTGAATTATCTCTACTCCTACAAGGCATGAAAGGAAATCTTTTTGGTTGATTTTTGCTCTTTTCTTTTTTCTGCTTGTACCTGCAAAACTGAAATAGATTGAACTGCAACTAACTAAAATCTATCTTGCTAAAATGAAAATGCAGAATTGAAATGAAAGCAGGAAAGGACTAATCTTTTTGCTCAAATGAAATTGCAGGAATGAAATGCTAGTCTACACTTGCAGAACTGAAATTGGGGAATTGAAATGCTAATCTACGCTTGCAGAATTGAAATTGTAGAATTGAAATGCTAATCTATGAAAGCGGGAAATGTTTAATCTACTTTTGCAGAAATGAAATTGCATACTGGAAATTAAACAACTACTTTACGCTTGCTGAAATAAACTACTTAGAAGAAGGTTGTAGTAGAAAATAGAAGAAAAATAGCAATCAGCAATACTCTGACGCATCCTTGGCAATGGCGCCAAAAATAATGGTGGGCCCTAGTATTGCAGCAATAATTCTCTAACTCCTGGGACTCCCTTCTTTACTTTTATCAACCCGGTAGTTCGTAACAAACTTGGATGCGACGGTGCTGTATGCACAAGTACTAGCTCTTGTTGCGGTTGTCACTTGATCAGTTGGTACAAGTCTGCTAGGAGCTTAAGCCAACTTCTATGAGCTCTTAGAAGAATCTTTTTAACTGATGGATGAAAGCTAACTCAAAGGAGGCTAATCTACTTCCAGAAAGGAACTAAAAGCAGAAAGGAAATTCAAACCCTAGCAAACCCTAGTTTTACCGACTAACCCTACTGGTGCAAGAAAAATGATGAAAGCTATAGAAAGGAATGCCATTGACTCTTAGAAAGGTAAAATTCATGCGACTAAGCTACTTCTGAAGTGAAATCTGAAAAGAAACATCTTTTTTTATTTTTAAGTAAGTTGGCAAAATTATTGTGCATGTGCTTTAACTGTTTTTGACTGTGCAAAGGTGCATTGGAAAAAGGAAATGCTTGCAGGAGGTTGGGAAGGTTAGAAGAGGGCCTAAGGGGTCCCTAGCACCCTTCCAGAGAGTTTCACAGTGATCGGATCTCAAGAAACCGCTTTCGTGAGCTTCTACAGGAAGTCTACAGGGGTTCTATAGGATGTTCTGTAATTTTCTACGGGATGTTCCCAAAAGAGGATTTTGGAGGGTTGATAGAGGAAAAATGGTGGGAAAGTGGAAATGGAGGTTGGATAAGGATGTTAATGGGTCTAGGACCTGGTGAATGAGGCTAAGGAGTGATTGGATTTGTTCAAGGATGGAGGGAGCAATGATGCACAAGAATGTAGAAACTAGGGCAAAGTGAGAAAACATGGCAAATGAGAGGCAAGAATCTGGGTTAGAGGAAAAATAAGGTTGCATGGATGGGGTAAGGATAGATGAGGAGGTATCATAGGTCCTCTACACGTTATTTCCCAAAACTGATCAGCAGAGGCTATGCAAACCAAATATCTAAGTACTTTAACCTAATTTGACCTAGAAACCATAAGCATGATGCACAACAGTTTATTGAGAAAATAACGTAAATCAACTATGGGAACCAAACAATAATGGATCTGAGCATGTAATCAAAACTGGTATCAACTTCTGAAAATGAGAATCTAACACTAATAATTGCATGATGAAGCAAAGACAATGTTTTTGGTGGCAGCAAGGACACCTTGGTCCCAGCTCATGGTCCCACTGAGGGAGAGGTGAGATCAGAGGCGCTTGATAGCCTTTTTTTGAAGATCTTCTCTGTTATTAACCTATCAAATCAATCTGAATATGAAAAGCCTTCTTAATCATCAAAAGAAATCTAAATAACAAAACAAAATTTAAACCTAAATAGCAGATTTTATTCTAAGAATGCAGTAAAAACACATAAAGGTAAACAAAGGAGGTATTAGGCACTTGCGTTGGGCCCAAACGCAAGAGCTACAGCCTCCTAAGAGAGATTAGAGCTATTGTAAATCTAGATTCATCTTTATTGATCAAAAGAATAGTTGCATTCCAAAAACTGTCCACAAGGAAAGGCTCGAAAATGTGTTGAAATGCAGAGCTAACCTACTGCCTAAAAAATGACTAAAATAGAACTAACAACTAGCTAACTTCTTCCAACCAAAATGAGGCCCTAAGCCCTCTTATTTATACAAATTGAGGACCCCAACAACCCTCCTAAACTTTAGGAACTCGACTGCCAAAACTTGTAGTTAACAGCAACTTTACTAGACCTTGCTCGGCTGCCCTTGTGATAATTGATGTGGTGGCCCTTGAACTCCGAGCTGATGGTGGATAATTCGAGGTAAGGGCCCATAAATGAAGGGGACACCTTCCTACAAATACTCTCCCTTGTTCTTCCATGAATTTGGCTGCTAAGTGCTCATTAAAACCTTTGATTTTGTCTCAAAATTGACTAAAAAACTGGACAAAGCACGCATTAGACTTGTTGGCATAATGACTAACCCAATTCACTCTATTAGCATAAATATAATAAAAAACATGCAATAAACTAATGATAATGGTGGATTAATTCGAATTAGGAGGCTGAATGAGCCCATATAATTATCCATTTTTGGGGCTCATCGAGTTTCTGAATTTGTTCAAAGGGTGTACAACAACTAGGAGTTCTGTCCCAGTTACAATGTAGTTCAATTGAGCCTTAGACAATTTTTTACTAATGAAGTAAATGGCTTAAGGTAACTTACCATCTATTTGGCCTAAATTCCCCCCCATAGAGTTTTTAGATGAATCAAAATGGATATGGAAAGGAAGAGTCCAATTTGGGCCTCTAAGTATGGGTGTGGTGGTTAATTTGTCTTTCAAGATCTCTAGGGCCTCTTGTTAGCTATTTGTCCAACATAATTCTACGTCATTGGCTAGCAATCAAAATAATGGTGAGGCTACATTATTGGAGTCCTTGATAAACCTCCTATAATATCCAACTAGGCCCAAGAAACTCCTAACACTCCTCTTCTTTTGAGGACTAGGGACCCTTTTCATGATGGAAATTTTGGTTGGGTTCACTTGTGTTCCCTCCTAAGATATTGAATGACCAAGGACAATCCCTACATTCATTAGGAATTCACACTTCTCAGCGCTAAGCGAGAGGTTCATCTCAATGCACTTCTTTAGGATTTTCCTTAGGTTAGAGAGAGCCTCTAGTAAGTCACACACATAGGGAATGAAATCTTCCATCTAAATCTCTACATATTCATGGACCCACTCAAGAAATATGTTAAGAACTACAGTTTGAAATGTGACAGTGGCATTAGATAATATTAAAGGAAAGACCCCATAAGAAAAGGTACCCAAAGGATAGGTGAATTTAGTTTTGTCTTTGTCCACAGGGCTGATCTGGATCTAATTGTAACCACTTAATCCATCCAGGAAAGAGAAGAACTTCTTCCCTACAAGACCATCTAAAAATTGATCAATGAGAGGTAAATGGAAATGGTCTCTCTTGGTGGCATTGTTAAGATCTTTGTAGTTCACATAGATCCTCCACTTCCCATTCTTCTTTGGGACAAAAACTAGAGGGGACACCCACTCACTATCTTAGATGGGGTATATGAACCCTGCATCTAGCAACTTTTTCAACTCTTCCTTCATTATCATATTAAGGGTTGGATTCATTCTCCTCTAATATTAGCACACAGGTTTGCATCCATCCTTGATGTAGATGTGATGAGTACAAACTAAAGGATGCACCCCTTTCATTTCTTTATAGATCCAAGAAAAAGCATCTAAGTGCTCTCTCGACATTTTTCACAACATCTCTTCTTTGTTGGCTAAGAGCGAGGGGTTAATCTTTAAGGTTCTAGATGGACCAAATTCTACAAGTTTGACATGCATAGGAACTTGGTCAACTAGGTATAAATTAGTCGAACGATTACCCTCAAATTATTTCACAAGGTCATCAAGATGAAAGGTATTCGGGGATTAGTTTTGGAGGATTTGGTCAATGAGATCATCTTCATCATGTTACCTCCCTCCTATTGTTAAGGTATAAAAGGTGTTTTTTTAACTCCTAATTATCTTCACATTAGTTATCAATCCGGGCAAGATTTTCTATTTCAAGAGTGTACACAATTTGTGGTGGCTATTTACTCAAGAGTAATGTTTCTAAATTGCAGTACAGTGCTTTCAAATACAAGAGTACACGGATGTTTTAAATAAAACTCCGTTGCAATTAAAGGAAATCAATGCTTTGAAACTAAATCATTTATTCGACAAAGTAATAGAAATTATTAGTCAAGGAGACAGTAGCAATAACGCATTCCTTGTTTAACTGATGTAAACTAAATCAAGCATAAATAAGATCCTCAATCTGAGAGCTTTGACAGAAATAGCCAATGTTCTTTACAGCTGTTTATCTCACACACACCACACTAAATAACCAATTGGAAATGGAAATGAATTAAATCAATAATGCTACTGCCATTGATCAAAATGAGATAATTATGCTAATTGTAAGAATGCTAAAAGGAAAACCTAAATGATTGCAGAAAGTAAATGAGCAGCAATGCTATATAATAGAAATGAACAACAAAACTTATGTAACTGCAATGAACAACAAAGCTAAGTTACTGAAATGAACAACGAAGCTCTGTAAGTAAAATGAACAGCACAACAATATACTTGCAAAAAGCAGTGATCTTGTTATGAGGGAAATGAACAACAACGCAATTCAATTACAACATATAAAATAGATCAATTCATTAAGTCTGGAAATACGAAACAGCAAAGCGATGTGACTATAATAGACATAAATGAAACCAAACCATCACACGGCAAAAATCCTAAAGGGATGATACAAGAACAGCAAGTGAATCCTCCAGGGCTAGGCCCTTAGCCGCTAGTGAACACCACCGGATTACTTCAATATGAAAGAACGAACAACAACTGTATTATATATTATTCATATGCAAAATGGTTACAGCTAGTTCTTATTTTGTTTCAATAACGAGAGTCGATGATCAAAGTAGAAATAAAAAGTAATTTCTAAATAACCTCCTATCCCCCCTTCTCTTTACAATCGCTGCCCCTTTTATAGTGGCCAGGAAGATAAAATAGTAACAGAAGATAGAATAGTAATAGCGATCCCTTAGGATCAAGACAATAGGACTACAAAATATACAGTCTAACCAATATGGACCTTCCCTGAAGATGAGGTTGTTATAAGTAACATAGCGATCTGGGGCCAATTTAAAGTTTTTGTAATTGAATGGTTCTCTGTCCTAGACATTAGGATTGGAAACTTTCCATCTGAATTTAGTTGCTTCCAAGGAGTTGTCTTTGATAGAGAGAAAATACTCTACCCCCTACTAGACAATTTCTTTGTGAATAGGCCCCAATACCTGGATTACTCCTTCCTTTTGCATCAAACTTCTGTGTTTGGCCAGCAATTGCAGTGGGTTTTTCGGTTCACCCCCAATCCAAAGGTCCAACCCATTTTCTTACCTCTGGAAAGTATTATGGGCTTTGAACCATTTCAACTGGTTAACAGCAAATGGAATAAAAGCTTGAAATTGTATATCCCCCACAAAAGGGCTGGGATTCTTCTCCATTTCTTCTTCCAATACAAAATTATGCAAATAAAACTCACAAAGTAATTGTTGAACTTTCACTCCATGGTGTTTACAACAATTTATGAAATATTCCACAGTTTTCAATTTTATGGATTTCCCTACCCTGACAACCTTAATTTTTAACTGTAAATACCTTTCTAACAAAAATAAAGCATAGTTCTTGGCAAGGGACCTACATGCTAAAACATATGTGTACAGGGAACAGAGAGTATCCCTTTGATTCATCACTGCTTCCAATCTGATCGTTATTTCCTCAGTTCTTTCTTCTGCCCTCCGACATTTCTAGAATGCCTCACTTTCTGACGCATTGATTTCCCGCAATTGCCTTTGTAATTCTTGGTACCTCTATTGAGGAATAGTCTCTTCCTCAAGCCTTTCTATGGTCAGCTGAGCTTGTGCCAGATCCTATTGAAGAGTTGTTATACCAAGATAGCTATCTATCAAAACATCTTTGGTTTGGATATCTGTGTTGGTGTTCTTATTATGAGACTGAGGACCTGAAGTTTGAATACTCTTATCATGGGATGGAATGCTTAAAGTCTGCATTCTTTTATTATGGACAACTAGTCTTTCTGTCTGGGTGGCCGCGCTGTTGGAGGATATTACCTCCATTTGAATAGCTACATTACAAAAATGTACATTCTCTATTTGGGCATCTGCTTCTGTAATGATTGCATGATGTTCCTTATTAATTTGAATGAATATGGGCTCGGTTTGAGTCCCAGTAACCCTTGTGTCATGGAATTCAGTTTGAATGGCTGCATTCACCATTTTCGAGGTTTTGTTTGAAATTTTCCCCCTTTTTAATATCCTTATCCTTTGTTTGAGTCTTTTCACTAAATTCTGCAGCTTCTGTTGTTCCTTTCTCAACCTCTTAATTTCTCTTTTCTTCTTTCTAGAAGGAACAATTATTTCACTAACTGTTTCTACTCTTACCGAGCTCGGTTGTTCATTTGGGTTTTGTTCTCCAAGGGCTATGTCTTTATCCTAACTGTTTTCTATTTCCTCTGTTTGGCCCACATCTTCTATGTTTAAATTGACCTGACTAGGTTCTTCTGGAGGGGTATCCCTAGTTTGGTCTGCCTCTTCCTGAGTGGCTTCTACCCCTGTTTTTGCTTCACCAATTATTTCTTCTCATATATTCCGATTGTGGGCAGAGTTTTCTCCCGATTGTGTTGCTTCAATATTGAGGTTGAGTGGACTTTCGGGGTGTATGTATTCATTCACATTCGTCAAAATCTGAGGCAATTCAACATGATGTAGTAAATCTTGTGGTGGACACGTGCAGGGAGTTAAGGGAGGTTCTGTTTCATCCCTCTCTTCTTCACTAGTATGCTCAGTTTCCTCCTCAAGTTCTGACTCTAGGTTATCCCTTCCTTCCAGCTGTAAAGGTTGCTCGTTTTTGGGGCTAGATAATGCTAAGGGTTGGCTGCTACTACCCAGAAGGTTTTCAGCTGTTCCCTTACTGGTTTCGGCATATCATCTACGTTTTTGTGGTCTATTTACTATGTTGGTAGTCCTTATTCTTTTTGGGGCAAGTAAGGCTAACCCCCCCTCTATAGTAAACACTAATTCTTCCCAACTAGTTTGTTGTTGGGCTAGATTGTAGCTTACTATCAATCTAGTTAAACAATGATTGCTTACAACAGTTTCTATATGCCAAAATTTCTTTATGCTTTGAGCAGTGTCATGCAACAAGAATTTCAAATATGCAGGCAAGTTTACAGAACATTTCTATTTTAAAACTGCTAATAATTTGAGGTGGCATGGTCTTACAACATATTCTCTTCCATCGCATGTGATATAGCTCTGAACGATTCTAGCTAGCTCTGTCCATGGTTCTCCTAGAGATGAAGGTTGAACTCCTTTGCCTTTGAAAATCAGGTTCTATCCCTCATCTCGAAAGGTGGCAATGGCATCTTGTAGCCTCAATTTTTTATGCATCCATAAAGGTCCAATTGTTGGTCATCCAAACACCTCCACTGTCACTGCATCCGTTACTGTCATTCGCCTTCCTCTTACTATAGAATGATCATCCTACAAATTCTATAAAAATTCGATAGACACGGTTTCATTGGGTTGCTATAGTCGTGTAAAATATGTGACCCATCCAGCTCGTAATAGAATTTCTCGAGCGGCATCTGAAACAGCTAATGTCTGTGGCTTGTTGTGTACTGATCATCCTCCCATTTTGTCTGAATTCTGTACATTGTTAGCTTTAACACAGGTAACACATCAATGCATAGAGCTAGCAATGGAACAACATTTTGTTAAATTCGGACAATAATTTTTTAACATAAATACCATTAAGAACTTACTATTATGGGATATCATGTAGCCCAGTACAACCAAATAAAAGACTAACACATATACAAAAGTTCTTTGGAAGTCACCTGTGCCTCCCTGAAAAATGATAGGTCACCTTCGATTGGTTAAATGTAGGAACGACATACTAACGACAATCGTATAGTGGTAAAAATGCTAAGTTGTACATATTTATGACAAGATCACAAAAAATATCGAGTTGCTGAAATTTATGCATAGCATGAGAATTACGAATAAATATAGAGATTCCATGGAGTAATTTGAAAAGGGGAAAGGACATCTGACGTGGGTAAAATGCTATGCGGTCATTTATTCCACTTAAACTGTTGTGATTGGCTTTTTAAATGATATTGCATGCATAAAGGTTCAAAAAGAATTGGGAACATAATCTCTTTTGAAATGAAGATAAAGAAATAAGAAAAGGGCTATAATTACTATTGATGTTGAAAAATATGACTCCAATACCATCAGCAGAGCTCTATTGCCCACAGGTGTTTATAACCTTGACAGAGTTGCTTTTTCACCTTTTGGAACCACGGTCCTTTATGTATACTTAGAAAAGTGCCTTGTGATGTCAGAGTGGAGGCCATTGCACTGGCTTGATAACCAGATGGATCACAATGCCATTCACCAGGAAGGAGTGAAAGGTGGGCATGCTGGCTCGTGATGATACCTCCTGTTCCAAGGACTTTTATTTTTCTGATGTGTCCATTGGATCATATCCCTGGTGTGGTGGTCATAGTGGGAATGCCACTTCACTGCTTCCTTATGATCATGGTAGGCTGGCTCATGATGAGACCCCCTATCCTCCATCTGACAAATCATAGAATTGTTAGTAAACATATATGTATATATATATATATATATATATATATATATATATATATATATATATATATATATATATATATATATATATATATATTCTCCTTTTTTTCTTTTCTTTCATATAGCACTTCCTATTTATATATAGAGGATGGCTCAACACTCCTTAAGAGTAGGGATGGTGGAAGAAGTTTGAACATATCAATAGAAGAAATTATGCCCTTATTCTTATTCAATGATAATAAGCAAAGAGAATTATGAGAATTAGGGAAGAACCAGCATGGTACAAGTAATCAATCAATTTGAGTTATAGTGAAAATAAGGATAGCAAAGTGATATAGATAGCTGTGTCCTCCCCTTTTCTAATCAATACAAAGCAATCTCATTAATGATGATAATTTCTCTTTGATTTGCTTATTCCAGAAACCTTTAAATTTTGTATCCTTGCATATATGTTTGTATTCTTGCCTTCAAAGGATCATGAAGAGTGAAACATTATTCACAAAAGAATGTGCTCAAGAAAAGGTGATGTTCCTTAAATGGAATGGTTGTTATTCCTTAAGAGGAACAACAACAAGACAACTGCACGCAAAACTATTGTCCCTTAAGAGGAATGACAGAAATAAAATAATAATAATAATAATAATAATAATAAATAATAATAAAAATTGCGCACGAAGCTGTTGTTCCTTAAGAGGAACAACAAGTGAAACAGACGCAAGTGAAAGTGCTGATCCTTTGACAGAACAACATGAAAACATACCGAAGCGAAATTGTTGTTCCTTAGAAGGAACAACAACAAGAAAAAAAATGACAAAACTGTTGTTCCTTAGAAGGAATGGCAGCTATTCCTTAAGAGGAACAACAATTGTTCCTTAAATGGAACAGAGTAAAGCACGTGCATACCAAACTACCGTTCCTTAGATGGAATGGTTGTTGTTCCTTTTAAAGGAAATAACAACTGCTCCTTAAATGGAACAGTGCAAATAAATGTAAACGAGACTATTGTTTCTTAAATGGAATGGTTGTTGTTCCTTAAGAGGAACAATAGTTGTTCCTTAAGAGGAACAACAAACATTAAAAAACAAAATATTTCTGTTCCTTAAATGGAACGGCTGCTGTTCCGTAAGAGTAATAGCAGCTGTT
Source organism: Pinus tabuliformis (assembly GCA_031772625.1). NCBI lineage: Eukaryota > Viridiplantae > Streptophyta > Pinopsida > Pinales > Pinaceae > Pinus > Pinus tabuliformis. The sequence continues at coordinate 1,383,258,221 of CM062818.1, read as the reverse complement.
CCTTAAGAAGAACAGAAAAATATAAACACGCAAAACTATTGTTCCTTAAATGGAACGACTGCTATTCGTTAAGAGGAACGACTATTGTTCCTTAAGAGGAACAACAAAAATGCAAACACGCAACACTGTTGTTCCTTAAGAGGAACAACAAACATTCAAAAATGAAAAATTGTTGTTCCTTAAATGGAACGACTGTTGTTCCTTAAGAGGAACAACAGTTGTTCCTTAAGAGGAACAACACAAAAATTAAATAAAGAGAAAAGTGTTGTTCCTTAAATGGAACGGCTGTTGTTCCTTAAGAGGAACAACAACTGTTCCTTAAATGGAACAACACTAAAATCTGTACAAAAAACAGTTTATACAAGAAAATTTAAAAAAGAAAAGTTTATATACAAAATTCAAAAACAAATGAGTTGTTTACTGGATTGATGTTGAGGATGGGTTAACCTCCTCAGTGAGAATTTGCATGGTGGAATCTTCCCGTAACTGTTGGTAAAAGGACTCCCTGGTAAGTAGTTTGTGATAAAGTCACACTTAATGACCATTCGCTTTGAAAGAATATCCAGATCCATCAATGGTTGTCAATGTAATGGTGCCATTATCATGCACTTTTTGTATCTCATAAGGTCCTAGCCATCTGGTCTGGAGTTTTCCAGGGAAATCTTGGAACCTTGAATCGTATAGGAGTGCCCAGTCTCCTTCGTGGAAGATCTTCCTTTTAATAAGGGCATCATGCCATTTCACCCTCTACTATTGAATTAATGCAGTGTGTTGAAGAGTTGAGAGCCTAATTTCATCTAATTCATTGATTTTTTGTAATCTATTGGTCTGAGCTTCATTTAAATTCAAACCCACCTCCTGCGCTATTCTTAATGTTTGAATCTCGAATTCGATTGGGAAGATGGGTTCCTTACCAAATACTAATTGATATGGTGAATATCCCATGGTGTTTCTCCATGTTGTGTGGTATGCCCACAAGGCTTCTGGCAATCTTGAAGCCCAGTCACGTCTGTGTGATGCAACGGTTTTTGTAAGTATTGCCTCAATTACCTTATTAGTACTTTCTACTTGGCCATTTGCCTGCGGGTGGTATGGAGTTGTAATTTTGTGCAGAATATGGTAATTTCTCAATGTTTCAGCAATCTTGTTACCTACTAATTGCGGTCCTCCCTCTGTAATTATGTCTCTAGGTGGGCCATATCGCACAAATAATTGAAAAAGAAAATGTATTATTGAATCCTATGTAGCTATTGGCAGTGCCTCTACTTCAACCCATTTAGTAACATACTCAGTTGCAATAAGTATGTATGTTTTTTGATTGGTTGATGGGTTAATAGGACCAACAAAATGTAGCACCCATCGCTCAAAAGGCTCGATTACTAATTGTGGGTTCAGAGGCATCTCATCAGATTGCCTAGGGTGTCCCGCCCTCTGGTAGCTATCATAGGCTTGAACAAACCTTTTAGCATCTTTAAAGATAGTGGGCCAGTAATATACTGTTTGTAATACTTTGTGACAGATTCTGTGGTCTGCAAAATGTCTGCCACACGGCCCATCGTGGCATGCTTTTAGAATGTGAAACACTTCATCTTCCCGAACGCATCTTCTGATGTGCATATTTTCCCCTGTATGGAATAAGTAGCCCCAATCCAAGAGAATTAGATACTGCACTGCACTATTTGTTTTCTTTCATTAGGCGTTAGGTGCTTGGGTAATTTTCCCACTGCCAAGTTATTTGCAACATCGACATACCATGGTTTTTTGACAGTAACAAAAAATAAATGTTCATAAAGAAATTGATCCTCAACTGCTGCTGTGTCCGCTGGCTTTGGCATTCATGAGAGAAAATCAGCTACAGGGTTTTCTCTTCCAGGTCGACCTTAATTGTGATGTAAAATTCCTGCAAGAGAATCAACCATCTTGTCACTCTTCCATTTGTAACAGGTCTAAAATACTATTCATTTTTTTTAATGATAAAATTACATAACGATATATTTTAATCTCTCTCAATTCACTACAATTGAAAGGTTCAATATCTTTCGCTAATACCATAACTTTATCTAGTTTAAATTAGAATTTGAACCAATAAATAAATTAATACACATAGTAATCTTAACCAAGATTTAGAGTTGACAAATAATCATGATCGACTCTGCATGTAGCAAATTTAACCAAGATTTTCAACTAAGAAACACTCAATGGAGACTTTCCTTGTAGACACTACTCATTATACTATTAGTTATAAGTTCCCTACTCGAGTGATCAACAACAACTACACATATTATTCAAGGTAAGATTGACATCAGTTATTTCACTTATTGTAACTACAGAGATAGTGTAAATCAAACAATATAATAGTATTTATGTAATGCCCCAAAATAATATTAATAATAATGATGATAATAATAATAATAATAATAAATAATATTATATTAAAATATAAGTAAATAAATAATCAACATAAGTAAATAGTAAACAATAAAGAAAATATAGTAATACTAGATAAATAGTAAATAACAAAGAAAAGATGATAGTAGTAAATAAATAATAAATAATGAACAAAATACAATAGTAATAAATAAATAAAATAGTAAATAATAAACCGGAGTTATATATATATATATATATATATATATATATATATATATATATATATATATAAACTATAAAAATAGAAAGAATAAGTAAAGTTAACAAAATTAAAAAGGAATAAAATAAGAGTTAAATTAAGAGAAATATTAAATTAATTAAAACTTAAAATAAAGAAATATAAGTTAGCATATTGACACGGAATGTTTGCTTGCAGATCCCTTTACATTTTTTGGTATATTTAATGGATGATGAAGAGGATGAAATTCATTCATTCATTAATCCATTCTCTTGGAAGAAAAGTTTTGTGAGACAAAGGATTCGTTGAAAGTAGTACATTGATTGAGGGCTTGGGGGTTGCCATCTGTAGAGAGTTTACGTGCAGTTGAGCTTACAGTTGGGTGGAGAGTTGTCCCCAAAAAATTTGTTGTGGTTAGTAAGATTCAAATAACATTCAACTCTAGAGTCATGGGTAAAAAATATCATCGCTATAGGTAAGTCATCTATGCTCATCTTTTTAGGAAATTCTATGCTAATTAGTTGAATAGTTGTGTATTGATTATTAATCACATAAATTAATGTAATTAGTTCCATGTTTTACTTTGGTGTTGTTACATATGGTATTAGAGTGAGATTTCAATACTAGTGGATTTTTGGGCCTCCATATTCTTGATGTTGATAATTATAAATGATTTTTATAATACATTAAAAGTAAATCCTAAATTAATTCGATTAAATTAAAGTTATTGAAATCGTTAAGATGATTGAAGGGTAATTAGAAGAACATTTCTTTGGCATTGTTGGATACACTTTGCAAACCTTGTATATCTTTGGTAAAAAAATTCGCACTAAGACCTTATTTATTATCAAATAAAAGAAATATATTCTTTGAATAAAGGTGAGGTAAATGCATATTTACTTAGGTTTATAATTTATTTATTTTAATATTAGTAAATATAAAAAAATGTATATATTTTATTAACTTGAGTATTATTGAAAGAAAGAAAAAAACCAAACGTTCCACAAGTGTGGGATTAAATTCTCACAAGTTAACTTTTAATAACAATTAAACAACATTAAGCGAAGACAATCTGGAAATAATATTGTAAGTCTTACCTCAATATTCAAATTCTAGTAAGGAATTATCAAGAATAATAATCATAATATACTTAAATTATGATGCTCTAGAGTTCTTGTCCATAAAAATGACAAATTTTAGATTTTTTTATTCTCATATGTAAAAAATAAAAATTTAAGGTTTTTTACTTTCATAATCTCTTGTCAAGCTCAACACTGGAGGCTTTTCTTTCCTTTGTAGAACTAACTAGCATTTCTCTCTAGCTGAGGCAAACCCTGTCGAAACTTTTCCCTTTGCATTTACCCTACCAGGACCATGATCACCTCGAAATTCCCTACTTTTCATTCTATTGTCGTGATGGAGTGCATTCCTACAAAGTAATAAGATGCATATATATTTACTAATGCATTGTCAAGAGGAAAAATCATGTTCCAAATAGCCAGGATTGGGGTATTTGATAATCCCTTTCTTGTTGAGAGGGAGCGTTGAAAATGCAGTAAGAAAATACTCATTTAATTTTCCCTTGAATTAAATTAGGAGAAAAAATGGAATTCTGCATCACAAGACAACTTGTGTGAGTTAACTAAGTTAATTTGACTTAGTTGTTTCAGTTAATTAGAGTTGAGGGTCTGACTTGAGTCTTGTAGACTAGCTCCTACTTTATAGGAGCTCTGCTTGAGTTTATTTTGAGTCATAATTAATTATTTAAGTTTAATAGAAGTAAATTCTGTTAAACTAGTTCTACTTATTGGAGGAACTAGTAGGAGGTCTAGCAGTGGGATGCAACTTCATTGTTCAACTAGTTAATCAATAATTCACCCATAAATAACTCATTTTTGTGTGATCTACGAGTTACCTGGTTGAGATTGGAGTTCAAGGGCAGTGTACTATCAGTTGTATAATCATCCAAATTGTATAGGTGGTGCATGCAGTCAAAGGAAGGCCTATAATGGATAGTGCAATTCTAGTTGAGAAATTTTCCTAATTAATAAGGGCTAGTTCTTCAGGAAACAGTGCAGGGAAATATGGACTTGGGAAAGAAAAAAATTGGTTAAGCGTTGGCCAAGGCTTTTCTAGGAAGTAATGAGTCAGATAGAGATAGTGCAGAGGTTGATCACGCTTGAGCAAAGCATTGTAATCTTCTCATATTTTTTTTACTAATGTGTATACATATAGTGGCTTTCCGTAGTAAATGATTGTGTAATGTTTTGATTGAATTCTTTCTCTTGTATGCTTTGTGATTTCACAATCGTTAATTTTTTCCATAGTAGGTAGCATAGATTCAAGTCTATTGTTTTACCAAATTACAGTTAGCAGTTTGAATCTACAAGAAATTTCTAGAGGAGGCATGGAGAATTCTGACTACTTCCATATGGGAATAATAGTGCAGCGGAATCTCTACTAAACACGGAAAACAACATAATAAAAAAATGATATAGTGGGGATCCAGTGTATCCATGGGACAACAACATCCTCATGCTTTAATATGAAAAGGAATTTGTATTCAAGCAATGCCAATCTTAATAATACAAAGACCTAAAATTATATCATGAGGCATGCATTTCTCACTGTGAGGATTTTAAGTGGCTCTATGAATCTAGTAATGAGGATGAGCCAATGTTTCTATAAGAGCTTGAAATATGGAGGAGGAGTTGCAGGGGCTCTTCTAGTTCTCATTTGAGTCTTGGTGTATTGAAGTGATGACCAACCATGGGGGTAAACAAATACACAAAGTTTTTAATTAAAATGAATTATTATTAAATTAAATATTTTTTTGTAATGACAAGAGGTAACAACGTGCTCAAATTAGAGCTATGGAATGACTAATAAAACGAAGAATATTATTTTTAAATCCAATATTGGTCACTGATTTAAATACAAATTAATCATTTTTAAATCCAATATTAGTCATATGAAAGGGGGCCCTGTGGGCCAAGGAACATGTTATTTTTGAGAGGTCAACATCGAAACCACAGAAGACATTGAAGGCCTCAGCATTGCAACTCCTTGACTACACAAAAGACTAATTTTAATGACCCTAATCACTTCCTCCCAAGAATAAATACCCTCCAATGTGGGGACCATAACCTCTGAAGCTCTCTCTATGTTATAAAGTTTCCATGTTTGGTAATTGACCAATATCAACCAAGCATAAAAATTTAGTTGCCAACGAATCATAATTATAAAATCATGTTCGAAAATATCCACTTCAAAGATGAGATACACAATAGCTATACTTGTTTGATGAGAAACTCTATGTCTTAAGGTGAACTTTGCTTCTCCCTTCCAGTTACAATTTCAAGTACAAGAAATTAAAAGCTAAATACATTTTCTTTCTCTATTAGTTGTCTTTTATACACGTACTCAAGTGTCATGCAAGTTGCGAAAAATAGTATGTACAATGAAATCATCTCCATATCTTAAACCTCTCATAATTAAATTATATGAACCACATTGAAGTGAGAACACTTAAAAAGTTATGTTAGACTTTAAATGCAACTCTAGCACTGATGTGGTTTTATGGTCATCAAACAGTTTGACTAAGCCAAAGTTTGTTATTTTGGGTTTGTTTCTATGATCAAGTAAAATATTGCTTTCTTTAATATCTCTATGAATGATTCAAATTTCACATTATTCATAAAGATAGGCCATCCCTCGTGTAGTTCCAAATTAGATTTCATACATATGTATTCAATCAAGTAAATGGCATTTCTCTATATCTAAAAAACATACACCAAAATGTTAGCAAAGTACAAAAAAAAATCAGAACTCGAACAAATCAGGATTGGTGCAACGATTAAAGAGGGAGAGGCAACCGAATATAATCTTATCAAGGCTACTATTCAAGAGGTATTCCTAAACTAGTAGCCTCTAAGGGTTTTTCACTGAGTGACCAAGCAATTTCACTAGATTCCTATGTTGAACACGACTCACGAAATTTACTTCATTCAAAAATTTCGCATCTCCTTAACATGATCATATTTTTAGTCATTTAACTGCAACCTCATTACCATATAGTAGATCTCCCTAATGACCAAGATGCATCATGTTCAGTCAAAAATATTTCTATGGTACCATTAAAAATGATATCTACCTTGAAATAAATTAAATTGGATGTAACACCAAATGGTCCCTTTAAAGACAGATCCAAAACCCTTCGTCGAGCTTCCTCTCTCCGTGAAAATTAGATGTGGTTACTCTCAAAGTCTCATATTTGAAAATACGTTTTGGATCCCCTATGGTTTCCGAAAATCTAATCTTTCCTTCTCCTTATTCTAAAATAGTTACAAAGCATCAAATTATCTTGCGAAAAATAAATAGGAAAACGATTCATAATATCCAAGCCAACAGTCACTGAATCATCTACAATTTCAAGACCTCTCAATCAAGAAATATGTTACCAAATTTTCTCCCTAGAAGATATGGCTGCATTTTAATTCTAATATCAACTATTCATTTAAATGGGGTGGGCTGTAAGAAAGAGAAGAAAGTGGTAAAATTTTCCCCTTTGATATGGCCAAAATATATATATATATATATATATATATATATAACATAGTTTATACCAAATGTCTCCTACATGAAACTTCAATCTAATTTTTCTTTGAGATGTCTGTCAAACTATTAAGGCATTGAATTAAATTATAATGTTTTGGTAAGAGTGGTTGTTGAATACAAGGGAAAACAATTACATTACCTTGGATTGTGGTGATATGGCTTTGGAATGTCGTGTTACCATCGACATGGCACCAAGTATTATTTTGATTAGTTAGCAATGGGCCAAGTGAGTTCTTTTTATCTCATTCCTTGGCTCATTCCTTTTCACTCAGTCTTTGTTGAGAAGATGGGAGATGTACATGGAGGAAAATGGTTTGTATTAAATATGGTGGTTTTCTTAGGAGTACGTACGTGAAACAAGACTGAGGAATATATGTGTAAGTATACTAGGATTATTCAGAGTTTATTAAGGCACTAGTATACTTCCTATCATGGGTTGTATGCCAGAAATCCAAAAATGAATATGGATTCAAAAGGGAAAAATCTGTCATGCATATAGTTTAAATAATACCCCTCTAGTTCTTATTGAAGATTGTCTATATATCCATACAAGGAAATTATAGAACGAGCTCACAAAGATGGGAAACTTCATGATGATTAAGGGAGAGGAACAATGACTATGTGATATATTTTTGTGCCCTTGATGATGCTCTTTTATTAGTAATATAAGTTTATAATCATGGAAAACCTTAGTGCATGAATATCTTGCTCCTAATGGGATATTAAGCTGAGATGACTCAAAAAACAAGGAGGCAAAGGACGAGGCTACAAATTCGCTGCACTTGAAAAAAACAGGACCATATTATGATTACTAAGGGCAAGCAAATATTTGAGAAGTAGCTAGTAACCTAGATAGTGAAGGGGAAATTCTCTTTAGAGAGAGATGGCGAAAACAACACCATATCCTCTGCATACGGGCCAATAAATAACAATGGAAAACCATGGAAATAGGAAAAATAATAGCGGTTAAGTCCCTGTGTTGCAATTGAAAGATAAAAACACATCATAATGCTTTGGAATTTTGGAATCATCAATGCTTTATCCATACATGTATGAATGGATCTTATTTTCGCTGTTTTGGTTGCTATCAGTTCCAATGAGTGATTAGGGAGGAAACTGATAATCTATGAGGGCTTGAGAGCTCGTCTAGAACAAAAATTCTTAACAGAAATGGATGGTCAATGTCCTCAACTGTTTTCTTCAGTTGATTACCTGACGTGCCGTAAAACTTTGGTGCAATCATACCTCATTTAATCCTAGTTTGTTACCATATCTACTCTATACAATACTTATATATGATCACCAACATTCCTTCATACTCGGCCTAGGTAGGTTTCTGGGGTGGCTATATGACTTGCTAGTAAGTCTGTTACGATTTAAACCACATGAGCACCATGCACACCTTTAATTTAAGAATCGATCTCAGTCAGACCCGATGTGGCATATGACTTTCTAGTAAGTCTCTTACGATTTAAGCCACACGAACACCATGTACACCTTTAATTTACAAATTCTTGAATCGTGCGCTTAGGCTTCTACATTTCAATTTCTCGATAGGTGCACTATGTCCTGCTACTTTCTTCTTGTTCATAGTGTATGGAGTTATGTTGAGCCAGCACACTTACCACTTTACTTAGTCGAGCATGTAATAGCCTTGGTACATATTAAAGGCTTATTACATGTGTTGGTTGCACATATGGGATAGTTTAGCAACTTTTAACGATACCAAGGTTTTTACGCCTCCTTTGGCATATTTTGAAATTCCAATAATGTTTTTATAGGCCTGAATAAGGCTTCGTGGGGGTTTTCGTATGTGTGAACATTGATTTGTTTTTAAATCAAATATTTCAGTAGCCATATATGTATAATCCTTTTATTTTTTTTAGTTATATAGATGTTTGAATCTTCAAAGTCTTATCACAGGAATATCATAAGGATATATTTTCAATAAGAAGTTGCTTCATTTTTTGAGTTATGCATGTATTGATAGAAGTAATATAACTCTTAAATCCATTGATGTTACCAAAATAATTAAAATCTTTTGACCATGTATACGTTATAAACGTAAAAACATGAATAAACATAACAACATGAAAGACAATATAAGACTTATTTATAACAGGAAGTTTCCCATCAGAAAATAAATTTTGCAATGCTATTAATTCTATTTTTTTATCCTGGGACCCCACCTACATAATTAATATTTGTGTATGTTTTACATGAATTAAATATTTTTTAATAGGAGGCATTATGATGGTGTAATGGTTCGTAATTTCTTTTTATAAGTGGCGCGGCGTCTAGTGACTCCATAGGGATGGTTGTGTATATAGGCCAGAAATCATAATTTTTGGGGTAAGAGAAGTAAAATAGAGCTTTATGCAGTGAGAGGGTAGAAATGTGTTTCATGTAGGGAGGAAGCATGGGCCCAAGAACATGGGAAGGAACTTGATCCATTATCTTTTGGACAGAAAAAATAATGAGAAGTATCAAATTTCACTAGCATCATTTATGCATGGGGCCCAAAAGCATGGGAAGGAACTTGATCTATTATCTTTTGAACAGAAAAAATAATGAGAAGTATCAAATTTCACTAGCATCACCTATATATATATATATATATATATATATATATATATATATATATATATATATAGTCATTATTCTTCTTTATTTGCAATAGATGTAGCTTGAAGGAAGTCATTAACATAAAATTTATAGAATTAGTTGTTTTATCAATCTTACCAGAAGGCCCACATTTAGAAAATGAAACAACATTGTACTTACTATAGAGATAATGTAACAAGAAAGAAATCAAGCAAACGAAACAAAAAAAAACTTTCCAATTCTTAAAAGGAAAAATTATAAAAATAAAAGTAATAGAAAAAATTCAACAACTATAAGAGAACAAATAAAAAATACATACGAAAAAGAATATGAAAAATACATGCCATCCATTGTGAGTGTAGGAAGTGGGGAAATTACTTTTGATACTCAACGGATTTAATGTATGTAAGTCACTACAAAAATGAACATTGTGGTTCCTTTTCGTGGTCAATATTATGTTAGTTTTTCCTCCAAGATAAGTAACAAGAAAAGTAACCAAAGGAGGGGACGACTCTGTTACACTATTTTTCATTGCACCAATAGGTGATAAATTTACATATTCATGTCCTTGCTCTCATGTATGAGGGATATCATTTTAGAAATTACAAGAACAATCATATTCCCGAGCAATGATATATCTAAATTTGTTTAACAAATACAAAAACATTTTTTTTCTTATAATCATGACATTAGAAAGTTACTCGTAAGAGCTTAGGGTCACCTAGATTTCCAATATTTAGTTCTATATTTTCAAATTTTTCTCTTTTCTACTCATCCCTAGGTCTTTCTTTGTTATTAGATACATTGTTAGGAGATAAATAATTCTTGAAAGGAGAAAGCCCTCTTTTGGTATTTATTATTCCTCAGATAGATGGTGTCCTTCTTAGTAGTAGGCTACCCGTGAATGAAAGAGAAAATTCTCACATCATCTGAGGACGTTTACCAACCTTCTTCACTATTAGGAAAGTGGGGATAATAAAGTGATTGTAATCCGAAATCAGGCATCTAAGGTAAAAGTTTCCCTTAGGGGATAGAGGCATACATAGTTAAGTGATATGACAAAGTATTTAATTCACTATGAATGTGAATGATATTTTAAGAGAAAAATTAAGATATATTTTGCCGAGAAGCTTGTGTGTACCTCTTGATTAAGTTTTTGGAAGGAGAAAAAAAACTTTTGACCAAATTAATGATGAGTTGAGAGTCGCTAAAATAAGTCAAATTCTTACAACCCAAATTTATGGGCTTACTCAATGCATAAAAGTAGAACTTCAAAATCAATGATGTTATTAGTATATTCAAATTCAAGTCTTAAGGAAAATTGGTGTATCTTACGAAGAGGTAGATATAAAAAGACACTAACACCATTTACTTTGTTGTAGGATACACCATCAAAGTACATATGACATACTTGATCATCTTGGTTGATAGGGGAAAGCAGAGGAGACTCTTACTTAGTGAAAAGAGAATAAACACCCAAATCTTCTTTTATATAATTTACCTGAGGCTACAAAATAAATTCAATAAACAATGAGATTCTCCCCTCCCTTGACATGATGATTTATTCATCTTTGGGGAAGGTCATGTGAGTGTCATTCAATTATATGTATCCACCTATTTTTGTCTTCTAGTCCCTACAAAGAATAATCGAGTAGTTACTCATTCGCAACATATGTTATGAAACCAGCTCACTAAAAGATAGAAAAGATAGATAAACGCCTTCAAAATAAGCCTCTTCGAGGGGGAAACCTCCTTTACATTACACTAATGAAATTTTTTTCAATGATTACAAATGACAAGACCTCCTTTCTATATATATGAGTCTAAGGGGTCATAATATAATTAGAGCCAGCATAACAATAATAATGTAAGGGCACAATAATAACAATATCCGGCTTCTATGGGGCACAATAATAACAATATGGCGACTACATGGGCACAACAATATAATAAGGGGGTTGTACTAATAACAATAAGGGGTTACACTAGTAGTATAGGGACCTAACATGCCCCTCTCCTTCAGAAAGTGTTATCCTCAACGTTTGAGTAGTTATTCAAGGTTCTGTATAAAATTCTTGTCATCCAATGTGGAACCTTCAGCAAGTTCTTCCACTTGATGAGATACTCTAAAATTGATTGATTTCATAACTATCAGGTTCTTATTTCTGTTACTGCTCTAGGTTCCAATATGATTTTTCCTTCCTTGGCAAGTTATGGCAATATTGTTTGAACTGGGATCTTCTGCAACTTTTGAATGAGTGGCCACACTCCTTCATCCTTCTTCCATTCATCCCTTGCTTCATTTATCCAATCTGGTTGGACAATAGAAATAGCACAAAACAATGCTTCCACATCCTCATCCTTTCTTGAGAGTGCATCTGCAACAACATTTTGCTTCCCTTTTTTGTAGGTGATTTCAAAGTCATAAACCAACATATCTGTGGCCCATTTTTTCTGTTCTTCTAAAGATAGCTTTTGTTCTAAAAAGTATTTAAGATGATCATGATCCATTTTTACCTTGAAGTGTATTCCCATTAGGTAAGGTCACCATTTATTAAGTGCATGTAGTATTTCCAACATTTCCTTCTCATAGATAGCTTTCTTGAGATGTAGCCATAAAAATACCCAATTGCCTACATCCAAAATCCTTTCACTACAATGTTGATCTTCCTGTTGTTTCATTCAATTCTGCACCAAAGTAGCATTATCCTTTAAAAGTTGGAGAACTTGTTTTTGATGCTCGATGTGATCTTTCACTGCTTGAATATTTTTCTTCTTGATATGTCCTTCTATATTGAGATTTTGAGGAGTGGTAATTTATTCCAATGCATTACAAGATATGATCAGATTCATTTCTTGATGCTTAATGTGATCTTTCACTTTTTGAATGTTTTTCTTCTTTATATTTCCTTCTATCTGGAGACATTGAGGAATGGTAATTTCTGACAATGCATTACAAGATATGGTCAGATTCATTTCTTGATGCTCAATGTGATCTTTTACTTCTTGAACATTTTTCTTCTTGATATGTCCTTCTATCTTGAGAGTTTGAGGATTGGTAATTCTTGCCAATGCTTTACAAGATATGGTCGGATTCATTTCTTCTTTCTCTAGGGTTGGTTCCTAGTGTATATCCTCTTCTTTTGACATTTCTTGATCCTTTTCTTCCTCCTCTCCACAATGAATTTAAAATAGTTTCTTCTCAGCACACTTATGACCTTTAATGTATTTGTTATCAAAATTGTAACAAATCCCTTTTGTTATTTTTTCTTCCAATTGTTGCGGTGTCAACCTTTAAGGTTGTGGAAGGCTAGGAGAAACAACACTTCCATCTTTATAGTTGTTAGGGGTAGACTTCCTTGTTGCCATAATTTTTCTTTTCACTTTTCTTACCAAGTTACCTAAATGCCTTCTCTGATGAATCAGGTTCCCAAAGATGAACCTCATGTTGAATGTTATCATCTAAAGTCCCTATGGAGACATCAATCCTCTGCTTCTTTGGAATATCATTTTTCTTTATATTCTATTTTTGAAAGTCCTAAATAGGCTCTGCCATTGACCACTTTTGTTTTAGATTTATCAATTGGCTAAATAAGGTGTTTCTCTTTGTATCCTCATAATGTGCTACCATTTCCTCCATGAAAATTGACCACATAACAAGTGGTTTACGAGAAAAAAGCCCTTTATATCATAAAAATTGATCTAGTTCTAAATATGAAGATGTAATACATTCCTTTTGCAATAGTTTCACCTTTTGTAGATCAAAATATTGCTCCATCTGTAGTATCCAATTTACCCGAATCCTTACCATCAAACTTCCTCATATTGCCTTTTCTTGATTTTAGGAGCTCGATCTTGAAACCATTGTAACTTTGTAATTTCAGATCTATAAGTTATGAAATTATGTCCTGCAGTATTCCTATGAGTCCTCCTTCTGACCCCACATGTCTGATCAAGATTGGATTCTGCAAGGAAGAGTTATGTCAAATCTCTCACGATGACCTGGTTATACACTCGTTCAGTAGAGCGAACTTGTACGAAGTTCCACGTATCACTTTGTCAACCTTAGGACCTAAAACAGATACACAGAAAACTACAGTCCGTCCTCTCTCTGCAGCTTCTTACGAAATTTCAATTTGATGCTCAGGCAAAAAGTTATGAGGATTTTCCCAAGGTCACATGTTTAGGATGTAATTCGGGAGCCTACAGAAACCCTAAATGTCTTGAACTGTATCGCTGAAAATATAGCGAACGAAGATCTAAAATTAGGGCTCGAGCTTCAAAAAAATTGTAGCTCAAATGGTTTTTAATTTTATAGTCTGAAACTTTGCAGAAAAAGAATTATGGCAAAAATTTCATGATCACCTGTTTGAGATGGAATTCTGGAGTTTTCAAAAACATTAAATTTCTCAGATCATTTCTCCCAAAATATAGTGAGTGAAGATCTAGAATTTAGACTCAAGGTTCAAAGTGATTTTAGGTCAAATGGGTTTTTGTTTTAGCTTCTAAAAGTTTGTATCGAAAAAGTTATAGCGAAAATTCCACGATGACCTGTTTGGAGTAGCGAAACCCTAGAATCCAAAGCTCTGATACCAAATGTTATGAAATTAGCACACACAAAGATAGAAAAGATAGATAAACACCTTCAAAATAAGCCTCTTCAAGGGCGCAACCTCCTTTACATTACAAAAATGAACAATTATTCAATGATTACAAATGACAAGACCTCCTTTCTAATTATACGAGTCTAAGGGGTGATAATATAATTAGAGCCGACATAACAATAATAATGTAAGGGCACAATAATAACAATATGGGGACTACATGGGCACAACAATATAATAAGGAGGTTGTACTAATAATAATAAGGGGTTACACTAGTAGTATAGGGACCTAACAACATATCTATAACTTGGATGTTATAGGATTTTAGGGTGATCACATAATAACAATGTCACATATTTAATCTCATTGTAACATACCCCCATCCACCTAGTAGTGAGGAGAGTCATAGTTCCTCAAGAAACAATCAGGAACATGTAATGAATACTAGATAAATTGTTGAAGAACTGAGCGTCAACATGAAAACAAAATATAAGTAAAGCGACTCAAATCTTATGCAGCAATCTCCAACTTACACATCTGGTACTAGTCCAACTTCATCTTCATGTCAAAGAAAGAGAAATTATACTACAAGTGAAAAATTGGTTCACAAACAACTATTAGGTGGTAGAGATGTTGAAGAGCCTCCTCAGATATCCATTCCAGATAGAATGCACACAATTGAATCAAGCAAATCCAAAATTCCCCCGAAAACAGGAAGCATTGAACAAGATATGAATGTGGAAATTGAGAGTGTTATACTACCAGATTGGGTTATCACTCGTTTAGTAGATAATTAGAAAATAATGGATAAAATTACCGAAGAAGCCACTACATTCAATGATCGCCATGTCACATTCCAAGATGTAAACTATAACAAGGGATGCAGAAAAATGAGGATTGAAAAGTAAAGGTCTATAGTAAAAAAAAATCATGGAGGGTTGTAGGTAGTGGACTCATGAAGTTGCATCAACCTACTGGTAACACACTTCCAGATTATGTTGGAAAATAAGAATCAAAGAACCTGATATTGGAAACATGAATAAAAGAGCTAGAATATGCTCTAAATTTGGGTCCTTCTTTAATGACTCCATTGGAAATACGAGCATCACCATCAACAATTTCTAGTCCTCACACATCCCATAGACCTAATAAATCTCTCAAACTCCTTGTTGTAGTGTCTTCTTCTCAAAGGTGTAGGAAACGAACCCACTTAAGGTTGTGCATGACAAACAATCTAAACAATATAAATGGCTGCTAAACGTTGTAGATCCGCAGCAATTGATAGAAATAAAACCTGCCAAAGTCTGGATCTATGCCACAATCATAGTTAAACAACAAAAATAAAACGTAATAACTCCAATCATCCAATGGAAACCAGATATGTATAGAATAATTTTATTATAACAACTGTGAAGGGAACAAATAGATGTCACCAGTCCCCCTCCATGGGATGGGTTCTTGGTTATCCTCAAATGTCTTCAGCTTGTGTAGAGTCTCTCTTCTCTATAATGTGTAAACCCAAAAAAAATATGGCGTGCGACAATGAAAATAATCAGAGTTACAACAGTGAGTGCAACATGAAAATAATCAAAACTGAATAATGAATGGAAAACCCTTCTATTTATAGAAAAACAATGAGTTATCCTGGAATAATGAGCAATAATAAAATATTATTGGTACCATTCTTGGAATAACCACATGGAATATTTTATTATATTTGTTTAGGAGGGAAAAAGTATTTAAAATGTTATTTAGAAATAATAAATAAATAAATGATTTATTTATCATCTCAAGTAATTAGTTAAGGAATAATAAATAAATAAGGATTTGTTTAATTATTCCTACGGATTTAGTCAAATTTGACAAAGAATAATAATTAATTAGTGATTAATTGATTATTCTTTGAGAAAAATAAGATAATTAATTATTTATCTATTTATTTTTCATGATTAGGTCAAATATGACAAGGAATAATAATAAAACAATGGTTTAGCTAATTATTCCTAGAATAAAACCAAATAAATAGTGATTTATTTAATTATTATTCATGGGTTTAACTATAAATTACTCAACAAAGGTGCTTTATTAAGTAATTTCTCACAGTGAAAGAAATTTTACTATGGTAAAATTGGCTTTACATGGTGTACTTCAATCCATCTAGTAAATTAGGCTAGATGATCAATTTTTTAGTGATAACAGATTGCCCCCCAACGTACGAGTGTTAGGAGCGAAACATATGACCGAAGTACGTTGTAAACACACAATCACTAGACAACATAGGGGAGAGAGAGAGAGAGAGAGAGAGAGAGAGAGAGAGAGAGAGAGAGAGAGAGAGGAATGAAGTTGAATTTCAAAGAGGATAGGGACAGAGGGGGTGACACCAATGCAAGTATCCTTTTATTTTGTGGTATCGAACCTCACTGAGGCAAGGGAGGCATACCCATAACTTCCAAGATAACTTAGTACAAAAATAATGTTCCGCCCAGAAATATAAAACTGAGGAATGAAGTACATGTTGAATGGTTCATGACACGCTGTCATAACAGAGTGAGAAAATAATACAATGTGTCCCATATACATGATGCACTTGGGAAAACATGAGTCAAGACAGAATAAAATAATATACATGAGATAAAAATCCCATTCCCTTAGAAAATGGGTGGGAAGGTGGGTAGAACAACTGGAGAAGCCCTGCTAAGCAAGGAAGGGCTCTGCAAAACTGAATGGATCATCTGGAGGAGACGTGCATGCTATTAACACAATGATTGGTAGGAATCAAACCCATCAACTCTACAAAACTACATATGAGGTTGTAGCATAGTAGGTATGCATCCGGACATGTGGGGGGCTACCTGAAGGGCCACCCACTCATGAGGTCTAAAACATCTCACACACACCCAGGAATCACTGGTACAATCTGTTGTATCACTAGACCATCAAGTGTATGGATCACAAACATGAAATGACCAAGTCAAAGGCAAACAATGAGACCCTCTGCTCCATCCAAGGTGCCGAACAAGAATGGAAGCTAGAACCAAGATATACCACTGTTTAGGTCATTCTTCTGGAACAAATGAGTTGATGTTGACAGAATAAGGCCCGCGATATATGAGGCAATAAGGATCCTCAACTAAAGCATGAGGGAAAATAGTAATGTCACTAATGGAATGACACCAGGGATAATGGGGAAAAAGTGGGACTGAGGGAAAAAAAATGACTACCATTGTCAGAGCATAAAGTGGATGGTTGACCTGGCAGCAACTGACTCAACTCCGGAGGGGATAGGGACAATATGATTGGAGGATAAAATGGGAAACACAAGATGAATGGTATGAAAATATGGATGGAATATTGTGACATGATATAATGGGACATGAAATAGACTCCAATAATACAAGGGTGACTCCATGACGCTGCCACAAAGACTAGGCCTGGTGGGGACCATTAAAACATGAGGAAATGATGGTTACTCATGACAAAATTTGACATATGGTATGAAATGTATTAAGAGAAGGTGGTGCCCAAAGTACAAGCGTCTCTTTATGATGAAATTTGATTTTGAGAGGCAATGAAGTGACCTTCCCTAGAAAAATGGCTTCTTAGTGAAGTGTCAAATCACTAAAAACTAAGGAAGACCCATTAGAGAGCTCAGTGAGATACTTCCAATGGTGCTAATGGTTCATCAAATGAAGCTATGGTCTGGTCACAATGTGCGACAAAAAAACTGTGGATTTTCCTATAAAAGGGTGTTTTACCTCTAATTTGAGAGGTGGAGAAGGTCTTAAATCTTGTGGAGATCGTAGCAGAAAAGCTGACCATTGGAATCAGGTTCTATAACTTTCAGGAAAGTGGCCTTACTTGTCTAAAGATAGCCTAAATGCTTCTTGGAATGATGGTTCCTGGTAAATAATTAAGGGAAGAGAAAAACAAGAATGAACTACTAAAGGAGGTCTAGAATCATCCTCACCCACTAAATCAAACATGGGGACTAGGTGGTATAGAGTAGAATATTTGAAGATATGGTATAAAATTTCTATGATATGTGATGTGCATATGGATTGCCAGAGAGGCCAGTAGGACAAACTATCCAAGGAATGGGAGGGTAATTGACCATACCTAGATCCAATGGGACCTAGGTCGAGACTTGAGAAGATGGCCAGGGGAAAACCGTCATGCCCCAAGCATGGGATACTTCGCGTAAGCATATGTGATGGAGGGGATTGATCTGGTATGCAAAGGTGGGAATGATACCCCCTAGCAGGAGGAGTTTGTGTAGCGCCGAGTGCTCGAAAAAAGGATTCAAGCATCTCGACCCAACTTGGCATGAGATCCTCCAAAGGATGATAATGAGATGTAGGGGCATATGTGCCCCCCCAGTATGTTATGGGCATACTGGATGTATTTAGAGATATGGGCTCCAAACACTTATATGTTTTATGTGATACATAATATGATTATGCAATTTTATATGATGATGATGGTTCACCATTTGTTTTGTTTATTGTTATCTTATGTGGTATACATGTGATAAATGGCAATCTGGAACGTTATTTTCAATGGTATCTACATAGTTATGTTGGGCTCTAGGAACATGACTAAAAGTAATGGTTTCAAATTCATGTACCAATATCTTAACTCATAGATATTTTCTAAATAGGACTTGGTTATGTACGTGATACACACCATTCAATTACATGACAAGTAGTAAGGAATCTAAACGAACATGAAGATTGTGGATGCGATGAGCGAGGGCATCGACTAACAAACCTATCACTACATCCAATGGAAACCAGATATGTAAAGAATAATCTTATTATAACACCTGTGAAAGGAACAAATAGATGTCACTAGTCCCCTTCTATGGGATGGGTTCTTGGCTATTCTCAAACATCTTCAGCTTGTGTAGAGTCTCTCTCCTCTATCATGTGTAAACCCAACAAAAATATGGTGTGTGACAATGAAAATAATCAGAGTTACAATAGTGAGTTCAACAATGGAAATAATCAAAAGTGAAAATGAATGGAAAACCCTTCTATTTATAAAACATATTGAGCTATTCTCGAATAATGAACAATAATAAAGTATTATTGATCCCATTCTTGGAATAACCATGTGAAATATTTTATTATATTTGTTTAGGAGGGAAAAAGTATTTAAGCTTTTATTTAGAAATAATAAATAAATAAATGTTTTATTTATCATCTCAAGGAATTAGTTAAGCAATAATAAATAAATAAGGATTTAATTAATTATTCCTAAGGGATTTAGTCAAATTGAACAAAGAATAATAATCAATTAGTGACTAATTGATTAATCTTGGAGAAAAATAAGATAATTAATGATTCATGTCTGTATTTTTTATGATTGGGTCAAATATGACAAGGAATAATAATAAAACATGGTTTAATTAATTATTCTTGGAAGAAAATAAAATAAATAGTTATTTATTTAATTATTCTTCATGGGTTTAACTATAAATTACTTAACAAAGCTGGCTTATTAAGTAATTTCTCATAGTGAAGGCAATTTTACTTTACATGGTGTAGTTCGATCCATCTAGTAAATTAGGCTAGAGAACCAATTTTTTGGTGATAACACTCCTTAATGCAGTCAACTCTTATATTATCACTAATATATTGCAAATATTGAAAATTATTGAACATGCATGCCAAGCAACTTCTGATCTATTACATTTAGCGCAGGGAATTAAATGATTTGTCAATTTGGTTAAAAGTAATGTTAAATAAGACAACAATTTTGTTGAAAACGGCTTACTTACATTTAGACAAAGGTTTGATTTGTTGTCATGTCTAGATAAAGAAGAGAAAGTACCCCCAAATAATAATTGAATCAAACATGCCAAATTTTAATCATCTAAAAGAATCAACACTCTAGAATAGTCTTTTTTCTGAATGTGAAAGCATAAATATTAGAAGAGGGGATGTCTTTATCAAAGTGGTACAAATTGTTCATTATCTAAATTGTGCATGCATCATATGAAATTATGAATTAATTTGAAGCAATATGCTAATAATTGAATTGGAGAGGCGAAAATAGTTAAAGGAGAGAGAGTTTGATGATGTAACTCATTTTACTACAAAAGAAATTAGAGAATGGTTAATTAATTTTGTTAGCATTAATTAACATAAGTATTTCTTGGCTACTCAATTGCAAAGAGACGTTATGGAATTGAGAAGGATATATTCAATGAACATGTTAAGCTAAAGATTATAGTCGGTCCAATGAAATATTTTATTAAAGTTATGTAGGAGAATTTCCTTAATTGAATCATGGATCCAAAGGATAGCTAGTAGTCAAGCAATCATAGTCTATGCTTCAACAAATTATGAGTGTCCTTAAATCTAAGCAAACTCATTTTTTTCTTTAATAGTATTTAGTCTATTGAAATTTCTTAGTTGTGTTATCATGGCCTAAGCTAATTGGTGGATGAAATTTCTTGTTTTCTCTTGCAGTTACATTTTTCCATATTATGGTTCATGAGAGCCCAATCCCAGTCCCCATTGGGACGAATGAATTTACTTTTATGATTAAGTAGCAGCATTTTGATGAGTGCTTTAGAAATCAAACATAAATGTAGGTTTAGTTACATAATCCCTTTCATTTGGACATGCCTTCCTTTCACCATATGTCTTCTTTTCAGAGATAAATTATAATTTATTATGTTTACTTAATTTATTAGAAAGAAAATTATTTCTAACTTTTCCCAAAATATAGGAGAACATAGTTAAAGAGAGAATATGTCATAATATTAAGGTGAATGAGTTGATGAGCTCATTTGTTGAGCATTCTCATTATCGATATAAGTGACTTATTTCATAAATCAAGGTTTTTAAAATTTTTCATAAGATCTTGTATGGAATTTAATTATGTGGCATTTCCTAAAAACATTAATAGAACATAATTTTTCAAGGATATGATTTTAACTTTTATATTATATATAATCCTATGTTATTGATCACAATGAAAATGGATACTCGAGAATAGTTTTGGATTTCAAATATAATATCTGTCTATAGTATTATTTTAATCATGGCTATGATGATTGAAATTTGAATATCAATATAGTTCTTGTTACTATAACTATGTTGCTTACTATTAAAGACCAATCAGGCTTCACCAGGGGAGCAATACCATACCACGTGCATTCATATTGGGGAATATAGATTGAGAAAAAAGTGACATAATATATTGAGCATATGATAGGGGGCAAAAGGTTTCTATATTGGCAGGTAAAAAAATGGAGCTCAAAGTTTATGAAAAATTATAAAGGGGCATAAAAAATGTTAATGAAAAAATAGATACCTACAATATCTAGTGAAAGTAGGGGTTTTTTAAATTGGGAAGGTGTATTGGGTTCATATTGGTAGGGGATTAAATATTGTGTTTTTTAGAGGTATTTTCCAATATGTAGTAAGATTAGGGCTATTGTCTATTATGCGATCAACACACGTAATATGTCAGAGGTTCATTGAGTGAAACCCCTATGTTCAAGACTTATGTTTTGAGCTCTTATATTACATCATACATACATCTACCAAGAATAAATAATGGAAATGTAGTTAGTTTTTTTTTTTTTTTTCAGTAGTTCTACTTACTATGAAGTTTGAAAGATGTTGGGTGTTATAATATTTTTAATTTGTATAGAGTGTGGAGGTCAAAAAAAGCTTTTCAATGTGCTTCTCATATATCTATGTACTCTACATAATAAAATGTTCTTCCTCACCTCGGAATGAAATTGATATATAAATTTTGTGCAACTTGGATTTCTAAGTATAATACTTTCTTGATATATAATATTGCTTGGTGTTTGTTTCATTTTAGTTTAATCTTAATTCTTTATTACGAGATAATGTATGACAATTTTATTATTTTGATTATCCAATTAAATTTTTTAATCATAAGCACAATGAGAGCTTCCTCCACCTTTTTTTGTTTTCAACGAACATAATGCGAGCAACTGCATTAAGCTATGAATCTGTAAGGAATGAAGGATGTTAAAAAGAGGGGGTATGTACGGGAGAACGAGGCTGCAAAGGAAACGTTATTCTACATACAAAAAATATTTTAACATTGAATAGAAACTTAGTATATAATATTAAAAGAACTCTCTTTTTAATGAATGTGAAAAAAGGAGTGTTTTGTGGGACAATGAGTGTGGGGAGATAGCAACAAAAATTTTAATTTGTAATGTTTTATGTCTCCTTATATATTCCATATTAGCCCATAAATATTAACTTATATGTTAAGTGGCTTTGGGTATGGAGTTACAAAAGAAGAAAAATGAAAGATTCTTCTACATCTCCACACTCTACATATCTACAAATGATTAAAACATATAACATATTTCAAACTTTATAATAAAATAACTACAAAAGTTTGACGAATGAAAACTTTGGGTTATATGTATATTGGATGTGAGATAAGTGTAGGTGATTAACTACCCACTATTATGTCTAAGTGGAGTCTCTTTATTTGAGCTTCCTAAATACGAAGTGTGATTTCATAGTTTTGAACTTAGTGCTTATTATCCAATATTAAATGAAGTGTTCTTTCTCCCCTTATGACAAGGTACTTAGTTTCATTGTGCAAAATATGAAGATGTGGAGAGAGATTTCATTATGTGCATTACAAAAATATTGTGTTCTCAAATAATGACAAAAAATATTATTTCTTGGTGTTTGTCTCGCTTACATTATTTAAATTTATTTAAGATAGAAAAATATACTATTTATGATTTTTTTCACACATTTTAGCATTCCTTTCAATTCTCCAAAAGCCACATATTCCATACGGTGAAAGCACTGATACTATATGAAAAGTTGTGATAACAAAAAAATGAAAATACCATCTTTGATTGGGTTAGGACAATGCACTATGGATCTCCTTGTTTTGGCATATTTTTCATTAAATTTAAGGATTGTTTTCTTCATGCTTCATTCAATTATCATCTTCTAGAGAAATGGTGTTAGTATGGAAATTTCGGGAAGATGCACCAAAAATGCCTACTTTAGCTAGTTGTGAAAAGTAGTCGTAACAACCAAAAAGAAAATAAATTATATTTAGTATTTACTTAACAACTTCATATTTGTGAAAATTAGTTAAATAAAACCCTGCAAAACATGATCACAAAAACTTAAAATGCAAGATAAAACATACATAGATATACCCAATGAAAAAGCTAAATTTTTATTAATTAAAAATTAATACACCTAATGGCACAAGACTTGTGAGACTTAAGGTATGTAAGTCTTGCTCTGTGGATGGTTCTTTCGATGTTCCCTTCACTATAGTAGACTAGTTTCTCTCTTCTCCTTTGAAAGTGGGGAAAAATAGAGTAAGTTCATATGTCAAGAGTGGGAGTTCGAAATACTTGTGATGATAATGACAACAATGAAATGTTCATGTGTGGAGAGTGAGGAAACACCTCTCTAGTCTCTATTTATAATAAAATTCTAAGATAGATCTAGATCTAGTCAAACAATAAAATATTATTAGACCAAACCAAGGTCTAATCGTTAGGATTATTTTATTATATTTGAGAGAGGAAAGTAATAATGAAATTTTGAAAAATCTTTATTCTGTGAAATAATTCAAAAAAATTTAATTATTGAGTTAATTAAGAAAAATGGCTAAGTGATCAGTTTTTAGGTGATAATTACTGGTAAGCTGAATGAAAGATGAGGAGACACAAATTCTCCATACACAATTTTTGTTATACTCCCCACATATAGTTTTCATTGCACTCCCCGCACAAGTTTTTTCACACACACACTATATTGAGTCAAGAATTTTTCCTCCGCACTCCACATAATGTATATTGTAATATTTAAATAAATTAGTTCACACATCAGATATAAATCAATCTATCTTAATATTTAATAAGCATCTTCAAAACAACTGATATTTAGCCCCATTTACAAATGCTTCCAATGGTGTCAAGTGTTCAAATTTTCCCTTTTCCTAAATAAGAAACAAGAACTTTTCTCCTCCTGCACACTTTTACCATACATCTACCTCTTTTCTTGTTCAATAGAAGTGTAAGAAATGGTAAAATTAAAAATTAACTAAAAATTAGCAATAAAGGCAATATAAGTTCAAGTAACTGTCAAGTTCAATCAAACAACATTATTTTTTAAAATAATTAATGTGAACGTGTGAAAGAAGATTCCATTGTGCTCCTTCTGTACTCAGACACAATTACACTTGTGCAGTCAGTGACACCAAACATAGTTTTGAGAACCAAACATTGAACCATCCATAAAAAAATATTCAAAACTATGTTCATCAGATTTAATCCATTAGTAAATTCTAAAATTATATGCTTTAATAATTTCATTTTGATTGAGTTGATTTCATTATGATTCCTTTTCATTTCATAGTATGCATAGTACAATGAAAATATATGATGTCGCTCTACACTTTACACAATGTTAAATCCTCAAAATGAAATTGATATATTAATTTTTTGGGACTTAATTTTACACTTGTGGACTTGCTCCTAATATGAATTTTAATTGGGATACATGGAAACAAAAATTCATATATGGATTAAATTAATAAATGAATATTTATTATTTTAAGTTTATTAAGACAACCCTAATATAATTTTATTGAATGAAGTGCAGATTAAGCTATCATTGTGTGGAGTATGGAGGTGCCGAGGAAAGCTATGTGAAAGTGGATTTCATTGTGCACGATATAGAGGTGAAGAGATGGAAATAATGATGTATTACAGAAATATGGGCATTCTTGAATAGCCAAAAAATGCAGACCCTGCACAAAGAAGAACAACCTTAATCAGGAAGGGACTATGCTCACAAAGCAAGAAACAAAAAGATTAACTTTTAATGTTCTACACCTTCGGATACATTGCAGATTAACTTCCAACTATTAACTATGGTCACTGGATTTGATTATGAAGATGTGGAAGAAGCATGATTGATTCTTTCACATCCCCACACTCTACATAACTTTAAGCAATTGAAATGTATAACAACTTTTCAAATTTATATTAAAAATAAATACAAAAGTTTGAGTATGGAAACTGATGTATCATAGTATTTAATAAGCTTGTTTGGAGAAAATGATAGCTTCATTTTTGAACTTGTAACCTTCTGCATACTTCTACCTTACACCTACCTCTTTGATTTTTTAGAAGTGAAATGGTAAAGTTAAAAATTAATCAAAAACTTAGCAATATAAGGCACTATAGGTTAAAGTAATTATCAAATTAATCTAAATAGTAATTTTTTTTTTTAAATAATTAATGAAAATTGTGGAAAAAGCTTTCATTCTTCTCATTTCATAGCTACACACAACCACACCTCTGCACATAGTGCCATCGAACATAGTTTTGACAACCAAACATACTATTAGCCACAATGCTTTGTTGAAAACTATGTTTTTTGGCTTTGCTCCATCACTAGATTAATGAATTATACGTTTTAATATTTTAATTTTAATTTAGTTAATTTCATTATACTTAGTTAGTTTTTTGGGCTCAACATAATAAAATCCCCCTCTACATTTTGCACTACACATAATAAAATATTCATATTCACCTCTGCAATTCATACAATGAAAATATTTGTTGCCCCTCCGCACTATGAACAATGTTAAATCCTGAAAATGAAGTCGATATATTAATTTATTGTGACTTAAATTTTCGGGTATAAACTTTCTCCTAATATGAAATTTAATTTACAATTTTTTTTAATTGTATTAGTTTCATTGTGCGTAGTAGGGAGAATGCACAATGAAAAATGTGGAAATAGAACATTCTTAAATAAAAACACACGATGTAGAATGCAAAGTTGTGGATTATGTTTTCATTGTGTGCACTTTGCAAATTGTGGGGAGTGCAGAAATGAAGAGGAAGCTCTGCAAAGATGGATTTCATTGTTTGGAGTACGAGAAAAGATGGTTTTTATTGTGTGGTACATAGATATGTGGATGTGGAAATAACTTCAAATTATAGAAATGTGGGCATTATAAAATAACAAAAAAATGGGGGCTTTGAACAAAGAGGTATAGCCTTAATAACACATTGTGTAGAATGCAGAGACATAAATAAAGGTTCCATTGTGTGCACTGTATAAATAATGGAAAGTATAGAAGTGTGGATGAAGCTATGTGAATATGGCTTTGATTATGTAGAGTGAAAACATGTAAATAACCCCAAATTATAGAAATGTAGGCCTTCTCGAATAACGAAAAAAATGCAGACGTCACTAAAAGAGGAATAATCTCAATCAATTAATTAGTCGTAGAGGTAGGGAATATGTTGTGTTATAGCTATTAATCTTGTTATTTAATTTAAAAGAAAAAAATATGAACAATTAATATTTAGTCTAAAACCTTTAATATAAATCTAACTTGTATATGTATGAAAAAATGAATGTAACTCGTGAAATTCCCTAGGACCTTAGATCCATCAAAAATTTGAATTTTTTATTAAAAATGTAATAGGAAATTGTACATAGTATTGAACTTAAAATAATAAAAATAAGTTTATTTTATTTTTAATTTCTATGTAATATTTATAA
This sequence comes from Pinus tabuliformis, assembly GCA_031772625.1. Lineage (NCBI taxonomy): Eukaryota > Viridiplantae > Streptophyta > Pinopsida > Pinales > Pinaceae > Pinus > Pinus tabuliformis. The sequence goes on along the minus strand of CM062818.1, from coordinate 1,383,231,221 downwards.
AATGACTTAAGTTTGAAGTGAATGTTCCATATATCGTAGAAAAATAAATGATTGAAGTTTGTAATGAATGTTCTATATTTCATAAAAATACACAGTGGTTTGAAAAAAATTGCAAACATAATCTCCAAGTGTGAAATGAAACGTTTTCTAATAAAGACAACTTTATCATGATGTATAAAATAAAACATTACTGTTACCCAAAATATGCGTCAATGTCATATCAAAATATTACATGTGAAATTGACTAGGAAATAACTAACACTCCATAGCTTCCCCTAACTAAAATGATTTTCTTCTCAAACTACTAAGTGATCCTTAAATTTAGTACAAGCACAGAATCTCCCCTCTAGTTGAATAGCACAAAGAGTGGATTCCAATAATAAACTAGGATAATATAATGTGATAAAGAAATTTTAGATTTTCACTTCAACTCTATGATGCCTTATGAAGGATCAACAACTACATAGTGGATATCTAATGGTGTACTAAATTTTTTCTTATTGCCCGATATTTTCCAAGGGACAGGTATTCCCACACTATGCACATCTATGAAAGGGGGAGCTGTGGGTGAAGAAAGATTTTCTCCCTCATTTATAAGCATCAACACTACATGAGACATTGAAGGTCAAAATGTTGTAGCTACCTATGTGCACAAAAGGCCAATTTTAATGACTTGAATCTCTTCCTCCCAAGAATAACTACCCTCCAATGTGGAATCCATAACTTCCAAAGTTCTCTCTATGTTATATAGTTTGCATGTATGGTGATTGACCAATATTAACCAATTATACAACTATTGTTAGCAAGGAATCATAATTATAACAACATGTATCTAGTTTAAAGATGAGAGCCACAAAATCTATACTTGTGCGATGAGGAAATCCATGTTTCGAGGTGAACTCTATTTCTTTCTTCCACTGATAATTTCATGTACAAGAACTCCAAAGCTCAATACGTATGCTTTCTATGTTAGCTGTTCGTGGTAGACGTACTTAGGTTTCATGTAACCTTTGCACATTACTATGTACGATGAAATATCCATATCTTAACCCTCTCAAAATTATATTAACCACATTAAAGAGAGAATACTTATAAAGTTCCTACTACTCTAATGCTAACGTGGGTTCTATTATCTTCAAATAGTTTTGCTAAGCCAAAGTATATTACTCTTGGTTTTGCTTGATTTGATATCTCTACAAATGATTTGAATTTCAAATTATTTGTGAAGATAGGCCAACCCTTGTGGAATTCCAACTATTATTTCATACCTCTATCTCCAATCAAGTAAACGCCACATTTTTATATATGGAAAACATAAAATAAAAGGACTATCCAAGTACAAAACAAACTTAAAAATTGGACAAATAAGGATTGTGGAATGGTTAAAGGGGAGAATAAACCATACATATATATATATATTTTGTAGAGGCTATTGTTTTATAGGTATTCATAAACTAGTATCCTTTTAGAGTTTTCCACCAAGCAACCAAGTAGTTTCACTATATTCTTATGCTCAACATGACTGATGAGATTTACTTCATTCAAAAATTTGGTATCTCTTTGACTTGAACATATTTTTAACAGCTTAACTCCAACCTCTCTACCATATGTTAGATCCCCCTACCAATCAAGGAGCATCATGCAAGGTCAATAATATTTCTATGGCTTCTCCATTAACAATGGTAACTACACTAAAATAAATTAAACTGGGTGTAAAAGGAAACACTCACTTTAAAGGAAGATCTAAAATCACCTTTGCCAAGTTTTATCTCTACGCTAAAATTAGATATGGCCCCTCCCAAAGTCTCATATATGAATAGATGTTCCAGATTTTCTATAGTCATCGACAAGATAATTTCTCATTCGAGTTTTGTGAAAACAATCACAAATCATTTAATTATCTTGTAAACAAAGAAATAAGGAAACAAATCATAATATGCAAGCCAGTGGTCAATAAATCATCTACAATTTCAAGACCTTTCATTTCAAAAATATGTTCCCAAATTTTCTAATGACAGAAAAAATTCAGCTTGCAAAGGGATATACTGTAATTAATTCAACCACAATATCTACTACTCTTAGAGTATCCTAAATCACATTAAATTTTTTTTATTCTACAAAATTGCGTAGGTAATCTCAGATAATTTTCACAAGGAATATTAGATAATTTGATGAAGGAATCTAAAGAATAATGAAAATGAAATGTTTACAACCCCCATTGTATTCCTAATAATTATTAACTATGTGAAATAAGGTACTTGATACTTAAGGGAAATTTGTTGTCAACGGCAGTAGTGAAGGCAAGGTTGACGGTGATGGTAATAAAAATGGTGAAAAAAATGAAGGATAGAAAAATGGATAAACCTCAGAACACACGTAGCAGTACATAGATCTAAATTGTGATCCAAGAGCTCTCTATGGGAAATTGGAATATATTTGTGACAAGGCTAAGCCTAGACACACTTCACAATATTTTGTACAAAAATATCTTCAACACTATTATAAGTTGCAGATGTGATCTACATAATTATAAGGTGGAACGTCTTCCTTTGTAAAACCATTATTGGGACTCTTCATAAATTTATAGAGAATATTTTCGAGAAGGGCCCTAATATTAATTGTCAATATTGGTTGATTGTTTTCTCCAAAATTGGACATAACATGTTTTTTTGTGCTCTCATTGAAATTGCTAGAACAATTATGACTATTGTAATGTAAGAAGTGACCCTCTAGTATAATAGTTGTTGAACTTTTGTTTCCTTCATTAGTTCTAGATATAATAGTGGTAGTTGAAGTCTCCACACACTGCTCACAATCAAGGGAATTTAAATCTCCCCTAGATTAGGAATACCCATAAACTGTACTTTAGCTATTTTTCGCCTAATCAACACTAGATTTATTGAATCCACCTTTTGAAACATTCTCCACCTTGAGATGGAGACACAATATATATTACTCTAGAAAGTGCTACCATATGTATATTCGCCATTCTCACAATACACCCAAAATAAACTAATGCACAAATTAGCAACCGAGAGTGGCATAAGCATGTACACAATTGTAAGATGTTGCAAATTAACTCTTTCATCATTATCGCCACCATACTAGAATTCATGCAATGCTCTCCTCTATTCCAAGTGGATGAGTCGAGGTGGTTCGGTGATGGCATTTCCATGTTCAATTTATAGCATTCATTGGTAGTTTTCTATTCCATGGCCCCTTCAAGGTTATCATGATTGGTTTTCTTAGAATTGTTCTGTTGACAAACATTGATCATAGAAAGTGGCTTTTGTAGAACTATTTGAGTGCAGATGAATGTGGGAAGGATTATAAGATTATATTTCAATTTAAAAGGTTAAGTTTATTTTATTTTCAACATTTCTAAGAAAAAAAGAACATTTTCATGCAAAAATATAAAATAATTTTAAATTTTATGTATATTTATTCTATCAAGTACTACCAACATCAATTGAAAAGTATTATCCATAAATAGGAATTTCAGGTACATTTAAATTATTATACCCTGTCAAGTAGTGTATAACTCAAAGGAATAATCTTATCTATAATCAAGAATTTCAAATATACATGAACAAGTATATATAGACAACAATGACTCACCAATATGACAATCTATGGAGAAATCAAATGACTGACCAATATGACAATCTATTTAGAAATCATATGGAGTAAATTTAATAAGCCCAGTTACTTATAGTTTATATATGAACCATAGGAAGGAAATTCAATTTGACCATTTATTTATAAGTTATATAGTAATTATATGGAGGAAATTTACTAATACCAATTACACTTTCATCTCATGGATGTCATTCTTCAAATATAATAAAATTATTTTATAGTGAAACTATTTTCCATTTTATAGGGTAACTAGCCCAATCATTCAAGCAATCACACATTTTGATTATAGACTAGATCAATCAACACCCTTGACACCTTGCAATCATCCTTTTACAAACCCTGAAGCATTATCTCTCCAAAAATTCCAAGTTTCCTATGTTAATTAGCTTAGAAACCTAGTTTTTGGAACCATTGCACTTTCCCTTCTAGAAACCTGCATTGCTGCATGTTGCACAACTGAGCACTTGCACTAACCAGTGAATCTTGCCTTTGTTGTAGGTGCAATGGTTCTATAATTTTGGGAGAAATAAAAAACAATTTTGAACTTTCTCTTTGGAGAAGCTTCTAAGGATGTTTTAACCATTTACTATTGATTGATATCTCGAAATCCTATCCTAGAGGTCTTAATTATTATCCTTGGAGATTATCCTCCCTCATATGTAGATTTAAGTCGTAGATTGGTAAAACCCAAACTACACTATTTACCTTATAAATTCACTACCTCCCATAGATTCTGGATTGGATTTTGGAGACTCTTAACTATGCCTTGATACTGCTTTATTTACCTAAGGATCCATTACCATCCTTGAGTTGTGATTATAGACTTGCTTTTTGGCTAAGGAAGGACACGTTTTGATCCAAATTTATGAAGGAATGAAATGAAATGCATATATAAATACAAACACAGAGATGCAGTGAGAATACAACTTTAATTAATTAATAACAAAATACTGACAATTATTTACATGCAGAATGGAAATAAAATAACTAAGGTGATGGTACCTTATCTATGAGAAGATATGTGGAGGAAAAATGCCTTCTGAAATATGTTACAATGAGACTTGAAGGCCTATTTATTATTTGTAAATAATGGAAAACCATAAAAATCCAAAAACCTAACCCTAAGAGATGACGCGACAAAAATTTTTGGGCCCCGTTGGGGTAAATTGGCACATCAACTTCCTAGGGTCATGACTTTGGCATACAATCTCTGTTTGATGTGCACAATATCTCGTTAGAAATATCTATTAGAGGACTACAAATTTCGACTATACACAAAAAGAGAAGATTCACATCTGTGAGTTTTCCCAGAAAACGTCATTTAGGGCCTCAAAACAACTCTAGATGTTTAGGACATGAAAAAATGCCAAAAAGAGTAAATTATGCTAAAATTAAGGAAAGTGAAATAAAAAATGGTGGAATTCCAAGCGGAATAGGTAGATGACCACCTATATCCTCATGGATCAATCCTCCTCCCTCAGGAGGTAATGCTACCCATTGCATTGAGTGCCTCCATGAGATGAGAAAACATCTGCTAAACATGGTCCCTAGTGAACCACTTGCCTTGGTACATGAGTTACTTAGCTTTGACAACCCAATATGGTTGGATCTTCTCTTGGAGAGTGTTCTTGATCCAAATATCCATGATTTTATCAGTTATATCCTATTCCATGCAGTCTGGGTTTAGCTCTATTGGTGTGAGTTGTTTTGCAATGACTGATGCGTCTAGTAATGGTGGAAAGTATGGTTGAAGACGGTCCACATTAAACACTCCATACAGGCCAAGGAATGTGGGAATGTTGAGCTCAAAATCATTGTCTCCCATAGCCTTGGTGATGGTGTAAGGCCCGTATCCGAGTGGTCTGAGCTTTAGATGGGCTCTAGTAAGGTTTTCTTTTTTCAAATGAAACGAAACTTTGTCACCCAATGAAAATTTGTGCGGTACCCGATGTTGATCATGTTGCAACTTGTACTTAATGTTGCAATAAATTGTGTCACATATAATCAATCAACATCCTTGAACACTTTTTCATAATCCCTTTGCAAAGAACTAAGCATCACCTCTCCAAAACATATGATTTTTTGTATCAATCATCTCAAAAACATTATTTTTAGCCCGAACACACCTTGCATGCTTATCCGTCTGCAATGGTTACAAGTTGCATAAATAAGCACCTGCACTTATGGGTGCAAGTTTCTTTACACTCTAGGTGTGATGGTTCTAGAATTTCAAAAAAAAAAAAAAAATGAGATCTTCTCCTTCTAGAAGCTTATAAGGTGGTCTTAACCATTTACCATGGATGGAGATATCGAATTCCTTCTCAAAATTTCTTATTTATTATCCTTTGAGCTTATCCTCCTTCATATGTGGATCTCAAGCATAAATTGGTAAATCCTAAACTACCATGTTTACCCTATAAATTTACTACCTTTCATAGAGTATGGGTTGGATTTTGGGGATTACTAGTACCCTCATACTACTCCCTTGAGCTTAAGGAACTAATGAGCCCTAGTATTGCAACAAGAATGCTGTAACTCCCAAGGCTTCCAACTATATTTTATCATCCCTGGGATTCGTACAGACTTGGAAATGACAGTGCTATATAGACAATAGATGCATCATTCTACACGTCACTTCTCAACTGAGGAAATTAACCATTAGGGTTCCAGACCATTTCTCTAGGAACTAAAAGGATTCTGACTATTGAAAGCATAATGTAAAGGTTAGCTCTGGTGTACAGAAAGTAGATTCTTGTTAATTGAGGAAAAATGCTATCAAATGACATGAATCATCTAGTTATAAAATGACACAAATCACTTAGAGAAAGGAACTTATGGTAATCTTGTACTTGATCATCTAGCTACCATGGTTTCTTAAAAATAGAACGTTATTCTATCATTTCAAAATTCAAACATGCATGCATTAACTATCTCATTCACACTTGCAGAGTAGATAAATTTCTAATCGCTAAATACAGAAAGATAAAAGCTAATGATATCTCATCTTGTAGCTGGGAAAGGAGTGAAATGAATGGTCTAGGTGGCACTTCTGGTCATGGAGTCCAAGATGATGGGTTAACCTACTCCTATACTAGGCTATGTATCATTTTTGGTAAAAATAGGTTGCTACAGGTTTGCTAAAGGATGTTGCTACATGATGCCCTAAACTACAATAGGATACCCTAAACTACTATAGGAAGTTAGCTGAGAGGTTCTAGAGTGAAATAATTGTGAGATGAAATGTTGGAAGGGTGCATGACAGTGGTGAAAGGTGTAGGGATGGTTAAAATCACCCAATGTCAAGCCCAACACTCCAAGAAGGTTAGATTTGCTAAATACAACTTGTTCATGGTGGCTAGAAAACAGAGGTTCAGAATATGTGTTTGCATGCATCACCAAAAGGAAGATAAGGCCTATATGGAGTTGGTAGGAGGAATCCCTGCTTGCAGATCAACAACCCTGCAGTAAAACCTATTTATCTTTTCATTTACAAATCATTACATGTCAATGTGGGAAAGATGAGTTGAATTTGGAAAATATGATCTAACTATTGCTAAGAACTAGATCTATGAAATGGAGTAAATCCTAAGCTACAAAAATCTTAAGAAGAAGAATACAAACTGTAGATATATATCTAAGCAATCTTAAACAATTATCTAACTAAGACTAAAACTTAATCTATGCGATCAACAAAAGAGAAACTTTGTTTTTGGGCTGTGAGATTGGGGTCCTCTAATCATGATCCCATGAGGAAGATGAGATAGGGGTCACTATCACAAGATTTTTGGAGTATTTTCCTTCACTGGGTTGCACCACTAATCTACTCTTCAAGCTAGTGGAAGCATGGATAAGAAACAACTTATTCAACTTTCTAAGCTAAAAATAAACATAAATAAACCTCAGCAGTTAATCAACATTGTAAGCTAAGAATATAGATACAAGGGAGGAACTTTTGTTGTTAGGGTTGGGCCCTAACCCAAGAGCTTTAGTCCTCTGAGTCAACTCAATCCTAGATCAAAATAGAATTTCTCAATCAAAAAGTGTCAAATACATCATAACAATAATAGTCAAATGTGCTTTAGCTTAATGGCCTCTTAAAAATAGAAGGTTATTCTATCATTTCAGAATTCAAACATGCATGTGTTAACTATCTCATTCACACTTGTAGAATAGATAAAATTACTAATTGCTAAATGCAAAAAGATAAAGGCTAATCCTATCTCATCTTGTAGCAATGAAAGGAGTGAAATGAATGGTCTGGGTGGCACTTCTGGTCATGGAGTCCAAGCTGATGGGTTAACATACTCCTATGGTATCATTTTTGGTCAAAACGGGTTGCTATAGATTCATTAAAGGATGTTGCTACAGGATCCCTGAACTACTATAGGATACCGTGAACTGTTATAGGAAGTTAGCTAAGAGGTTCTAGAGTGAAATAATTGTGAGATGGAGTGTTGGAAGGGTGCATGACAGTGGTGAAAGGTGTAGGGAAGGTTAAAATCACCCAATTCCATGGCCAACACTCCAAGAAGGTTAGATTTTCTTAAGACAACTTGTTCATGGTGGCTAGAAAACAGAGGTTCAGAATATGGGTTGGCATGCATCACCAAAAGGCAGATAAGGCCTAGATGGAGTTGGTAGGAGGAATCCCTTCTTGTAGATCAACAACCCTGCAATAAAACCTGATTATATTTTCATTTACAAATGATTACATTTCAATGTGGGAAAGATGAGTTGAATTTGGAAAATATGATCTAACTATTGCTAAGAACTAGATCTATGAAATGGAGTAAATCCTAAGCTACAACAATATTGAGAAGCAGAATAAAAACTATAGATATATCTAAGAAATCATAAACAACTATCTAATTAAGATTGAAACTTAATCTATGCAATCAACAAAAGAGAAACTTTGTTTTTGGGCTGTGAGAGTAGGGTCCTCTAATCATGATCCCATGAGGCAGATGAGATAGGGGTCACTTTCACAAGATTTTTGGTGTATTTTCCTTCACTGGGTTGCAACACTAATCTACTCTTCAAGCTAATGGAAGCATGGATAAGAAATAGCTTAATCAACTTTTTAAGCTAAAAGTAAACATAAATAAACTTCAGCAGTTAATTAACATTCTAAGCTAAGAATATAGATACAAGAGAGGAACTTTTGTTGTTAGGGTTTGGCCCTAACCCAAGAGCTTCGGCACTCTAAGTCAACTCAATGTTGGATCAAAATAGAATTTCTCATTGTCCATCAAAAAGTGTCAAATATATCATAACAATTACAGTCAAATGTGCTTTAGCTTAATGGCCTCTTAAAAATAGAAGGTTATTCTATCATTTTAGAATTCAAACATGCATGCATTAACTATCTCATTCACACTTTTAAAATATATAAAATTTCTAATTACTAAACACAAAAAGATAAAAACTAACGCTATCTCATCTTGTAGCAGGGAAAGCAGTGAAATGAATGGTCTAGGTGGCACTTTTGGTCATGGAGTCCAAGCTGATGGGTTAACCTACTACTATACTAGGCTATGCTATCATTTTTGGTCAAAACAGGCCGCTACAGGTTTGCTAAAGGATGTTTCTACACGATGCCCTAAACAACTATAGGATACCCTGAACTGCTATAGGAAGTTAGCTGAGAGCCTCTAGAGTGAAATAATTGTGAGATGAAGTGTTGAATGGATGCATGACAGTGGCGAAAGGTGTAGGGAAGGTTAAAATCACCCAATTCCAATCCCAACACTCCAAGAAGGTTAGATTTTCTTAAGACAACTTGTTCATGGTGGATAAAAAACAAAGGTTCATAATATGGGTTGGCATGCATCACCAAAAGGCAAATAAGGCCTAGATGGAATTGGTAGGAGAATCCCTGCTTGCAGATCAACAACCCTGCAGTAAAAACTGATTATATTTTCATTTACAAATCATTACATGTCAATGTGGGAAAGATGAGTTAAATTTGGAAAATATGATCTAACTATTGCTAAGAACTAGATCTATGAAATGGAGTAAATCCTAAGCTACAACAATCTTAAGAAGCAGAATACAAATTGTAGATATATCTAAGAAATCGTAAACAACTATCTAACTAAGACTGAAACTTTATCTATGCAATCAAAAAAAGAGAAACTTTGTTTTTGGGCTGTCAGAGGGGGGTCCTCTAATCATGATCCCATGAGGCAGATGAGATAGGGGTCACTATCACAAGATTTTTGGAGTATTTTCCTTCACTGGGTTGCAACACTAATATACTCTTCAAGCTAATGGAAGCATGGATAAGAGACAACTTAATCAACTTTCTAAGCTAAAAATAAACATAAATAAACTTCAGCAGTTAATCAACATTCTAAGCTAAGAATATAGATACAAGAGAGGAAATTTGTTGTTAGGGTTGAGCCCTAACCCAAGAACTTCAACCCTCTGAGTCAACTCAATGCTAGATCAAATAGAATTTCTCATTATCCATCAAAAAGTGTCAAATACATCATAACAATAATAGTCAATTGTGCTTTAGCTTAATGGCCTCTTGGATACAATAAAACTTTGAACCCTAATGAGTCCCTTAGCTTGCTTATTTATACAAAAATGGAGCTACCAGCGAATTCCTATAATATAGGGATACTTTTCTCCCTAACTCGAGTATACGTGGGTCTAACTCTTCCTGCACTTAAACTGCCTTGGCTATCAATGAACTTGACCTGCTTGATGATTAGTGAACTCGACCTAATGATATAGAGTGTGAAATATTTGACTTCTTTGAGGAGTTAAGGAGGGAGACCACCTCCTAGAATCTCTCTTTCTTGTCTACTGTGAGTTCCTGCACCTAAATCAACTCATACTTGCTCTAATTCCTACATTTAACACACATTAGGATACATGACATAGTAACACATATTTACTCCTCACATTTGTTGGAAATAATATTGAGAGGGGGGTGAATCAGTATTATCAAACTAATAATTTTTCATTTCCATAATCAAATTCATATACGCAACTTAAGTTAAGGGAACTCGCTTGTACACGCAACTGTGTTTAGTGCAACTAGCGTATATCCAGCAAACTTACGATTCAGTTAATTCATCATATATTTATCTTTAATCAAAGCATCAGAACCATATAAATAGTAATCAGGTGTAGTAAAAACAGAACAGATCATCACACATAAGAAACACACATGAACACCAAGATATAAGGTGGAAACCCAATGTGGGTGAAAACCACCTGTCGCAATCATCTCTGTCTTCTTTTAATAATAAGAGAATTCTGTTTACAATTTTTGTATTGGTGCAGTCTTATACCAGTACACAAGCTTCTACCTACAAAAGGCTACAACCTTCTCTCATTCTCCAGCTTCTACTAGAAGGGAGATACAACCCCCTAGCTCTTGTACTAGTTGCTATGTTTACTAGTACATAGGTGCCGGCCTACAGAAGGCTACAACCTTCTCTTTTCTTCCAGGGACCACGTTTCATAAATTTTCAAACTGGATCCATCAACAAGATCATTCAATCATCAAATATATCTGCATCAACCAATCTCCTTTTGAACCAACCACAACCGAATCAATCAATCACTCGGTCATTCAGAATGTTGTCACCAAAATACAGTAACCAGAACCCAAGCAATGACCCAGAACACTGGAACAACAAACAGAAGAAACTAAAACATATTTTATAAGGTATACGCTACTTCCATGTGTTGAACCTGCATGCATACGCGCTTTCCTCAAAGAGAACCGGCATACAGATCTACAAATCAAATTTATGATGTATACGTTGTTTTGATATGTAGAACCAGCGTGTATATGCTTCTTTTCTAAAGTGAACCTATGTACAAATCTGTAAAAGATGATTTAAACATAACAACAGTTCCAGAATTCAATCATACCCAAATCATCATATTTATAGACTACAACATGTGCCAGTTATTCAAATATATGATCAAACCACATAAAAATAATTCACTTCAATCCTTAAGATTCGGATACATCATTAGATATTATCCTTCATCAAGCACTAAGGTTCTTCCTCAGTTCAGATCAAGCACAACACCATAAGCCAATAACCTACATATTAGATCTCACACTATATCAGATATTTGATACTTGCACACCTTGGCCTAATGATCTTCTCCTCCTTTTATAGTTTTAGGCCTTTCTCAATACCATGGTCGAAAACCACTTAGGACCAATACCTTGGACCAAATACCTGGGGTCAAAACCTTGGACCCGATACCTTGGACTAATACCATGGACCAAATACTTGAGACCAAACGATTAGCTTTCCAAGGTATACACGCTTTTCCTTTTGTGAAAGTGTGTGTGTACATATACGCAACTTGTATACAGTGAACCCGCGTGTATACATGGCTTGGTTAATGGTGAACCTGTGTATACCTCTCTTTCTTCATTCTGTGTAGTCTGATCCATAATTCTGTGCTGTTAACCTATAGTACTATGATATGTTATCTGAGTGAGTTTCTTTCTGAACTGATTCCTTGAAGTTGCCCTGCATTTCATCACATTTGTAAACACTCATGTCATGCATTCTGTCACATATAATATCTCTTCTGTAGATTCATCTAGTCACCATATACAAGATATTTGTTCTGCTACAAGTGGGTTGCCATCAAGTACAATACATACATCATAATGCCAACAATCCCCCCCTTTGGACTTGATGGAAACATCCATACCATGTCACTCTCCCCCTTTGACATTAATGGAAAAGGGTCATGCTCCCCTTAAGTGCATTCTCTGATATGCTGAAGTGCTGATTGAGCTCCTATGATTGAGTCCATGCTCCCCTTGAGCTTAATCAAAGTCTACAAAAATATGTTCTAAAAGAAGAACATGACTCTATACATACATCACAAATGACCTTCCTATCACCAATGACTCATACATGCATCCTTCTCCCAACCAAGTGGGGATATACCAAATTTGACTCATCCACCCAACCAAGTGGGGATATATCAATTGTTTATACAAGTCAAAAACAAGAAACATTACATCATTCATCCCATGCATAGTGGGGTTACAAATTAGGTCTTTTCATGACCATTACATTAAAAGATATACATGACATATATAACAGAGACCAAATGTCTTAAACAAGACCATGATAGTCATCAGCAACTATCATCAGCAACATTTGTCAATAGCATCCAGGCCAGCAACCTGTATATGTCCATCAATAGTTCCCAAAATATCATCAACCATGTTCTCCCCCTGAACCTGTGCCACCTATTCACTGTCAGATCTGATCATTGCATATGTCAGTAAGAGATATAAAAGGATCATCATTAATTAGATATACATCAAGTGATCAATAACACTATGAGGACCAATATATTAGCAGATTGAAATCATCATCAAATAGAGGAGATAATTGTCAGAACCATAGTAGACCCCCTTTTCTCTGATTCTGGCCCACCGTTTTTCTTCAAACCAACATATATGTGACTTTGTCCAAAGAAACTCACGTATGTACGCGACTACACTTCAAGAAACTCGCGTATAACCACCTTTCCCTGAAAAATAGGATTTAACATCAGGATGATGCCGAGACTACTCCCAGCTTTTGTTTGAGATATTCAAATGTCTCTCTGGGTAGTGGTTTAGTGAATATATCAGCAACCTGTTCTTTGCAGGGAACATACTCCAATTTGACTTTTTGTTCAAGCACTTGTTCACGTAGGAAATGATATTTGATGGGTATGTGTTTGGTCTTGGAGTGGATGACTGGATTTTTTGAAATACTGATGGCACTTGTATTATCACATAGAATGGAGATGGGTGGAGTACATGTGATCTGAATATCTTGCAAGGTTTGCATCATCCAAAGTAATTGTGTGTAGCAAGATGCAGCTACCACGTATTCTACTTCAGCTATAGATAATGAAATTGAACTTTGTTTCTTGTTGAACAAAGACACCAACCTGTAACCTGTTAGCGCTTGAATTTGGCCTCAGGCTGAAAAAGACAAAATCCAAGGCAACATCAAACCACTTAGCCTCGTAGCTAGCCCTACGGGGCAGGAGAGGGCTCTCTCCGGGTCTATCTCGGAAAAAGGTCTTCAAAGGGCGGAGATGACCAATAAAGAACACTGATTTTAGGCTAGTAAACTGATTGAGAAGGTTTGATTTCAGATTTTTAGGGTTTTGGTGGAAAACAGGGGGAGAGCAATTTTGGGTGCGGGGATGGGACACAATTTTTGCAGAGGTCTTTTTGGGGCAAGGTAGGAGATTGTCTTGATGCCTTTGAATTAAGTGAATGGATAGAAATGACTGGTGAGGAGCTAAAGAGAGCAAGAAACCTTCGAGAGTTCTCCTTAGACAGATGAAAACATAGATATTAAGCAAACTTAAAGGCAGAGCATAGAAACCATGAATTCTACCTTAACACTTCAATTACTTAATGTGCAAAAAGAGGAGTAGGAAAATGATACACATAACACACTTACAAGTACATGAGACAAGCACACCATCAACACAAATAACCACAGGAATCCCAAATAGTGCTGCAAAACCCTGGTCTTTCCTTTGCCAAAATTGCAGAGATACAAAGTGTAATACAATAGAAGCTTATCCCTCAAGAGTCCAACCATGAAAATGACTAAGAAAATACATAATATATGCAAGCTAACACCTTTCCTTGCCTCTAGGGGTCGATCTCATCCTTCTAGGAGCTGTTTCAACCAATTCTAAACTGAGCACTAAAATCTAGGCAGTCAAAACAACTTGCCTCTATAAGCTAGGAAACCAATTCTTTCATTAAAGTTTTTACTTTTTATGAATGAATCTTCTAGAAGAGATAAATAAGTGTCATGTAATCATAAAATCACATTAATTACATCAAGGAGGATGAAAAATCACTCCAAAAAGTCAAAACTAGTCAAATCTGCGTTTTGCTGAGCTGTAGGTGAAAATCTGGCAAATTTCCCTGATGCGTAGCGCCCCAATTCTCAACGCGTAGCGCGCCTTTGAGCCAACTTTGGACGCACTTTCTGGCATCCAAATGAGGCAAAAGTAGGCTTGTTGGAAAGGTTTGGATGTCTACATTCCAACCCAAGTGGAATTTCTCAATTTGGTGTCCATTTGCCCCTCGAAAATTGCAATCTCCCAAGACTGCTTCCTGTGTGTCCAAAAAGTGGCAGAAAGTCATTTTTTGCATGTTTTTTGACCTTCTGAAGGCTCAAAACCTGATGAAATGTCTTGGCAATTGCTGAGCAAGTGTAATTTATCATGAAAAATCCAAAAATGCTGAGTTTTTGAGAAATGGACTTCCCCATCTTCAGGGTAGCGCGCGATGCGCTACGCGTTGAGGGCAAAAACCTGTTTTCAATATAAAAATTTTAAAATTGACCAAAACTTCTCCAAATTTTTTGAGATTTGAGCTGGGGGTGTATCATCAAGTACCATGCTCCTTCAAGGAGGCTTCGGCCAAAATTTGGAGTGGATTGGGCCTTTTTCGTCGTTTTAATGCCTTGCTCAATCGCCTCTTAAGGATCTGTTAGCGCTTGAAATTTCACCTCAGGCTGAGAAAGGTAAACCTCAAGGCAACATCAAACCATTTAGCCTCGTAGCTAGCCCTACGGGGTAGGAGAAGGCTCTCTCCGGTCTATCTCGTAAAATCTTCAATAGATGAGATGACCAATAAGGTAACACTGATATTAGGCTAGTAAACTGATCAAAGAGTTTGATTTGGGGTTTTTTGGGTTTTTGGTGGCAAATTGAGGAGAGGACAATTTTGGGTGCGGGGATTGGACACAGTTTCTGCAGGGGGTTCCTTGGGGCGAGGTAGGAGACAGCGTTGATGCCTTTAACTGAGGTGGATGGTCAGGAATGAAAGATGAAGAGCTAAAGAGAGCAAACAATAACTTTGAATTCTCTTTAGACAGAAGAAAACATTGAAATTAAACAAACTTAAAAGCAGAGCATGGCAGGCATGAATTCTTACTTTAACACTTCATTTGTTTAATGTGCAGAAGTAAAAGAAAGGAAATGAATCACATAACAAGCTTACAAGTATATTGATAAGCACACCATCAACACATGAGTCCACAAGAATCCCAAAGAGGATTGCAAAACCCTGGTCTTCCTTAGCCAAAAATTGCAGAGATACAGTGAATAATACAATGAAAGCTTATCCCTCAAGAGTCCAACCTTCCAACCCCTGAAAATGATTAAGAAAATACATAATATAGGCAATCCAACCTCTTCCCTTGCCTCTAGGGGTCGAGCTCATCCTTCTAGGAGCTGTTTCAACTAATTCTAAACTAAGCACTAAAATCTAGGCAGTCAAAACAACTTGCCTCTATAAGCTAGGAAACCAATTCATTCATTTAATTTTCACCTATTTCATGAATGAATCTTATAGAAGAGGTACATAAGAGTAAAAGTGTCATGAAAGTACATTAATTACATCAAAGAGCATAATAATCCACCCCAAAAAGTCAAACAGGGTCAAACTGCGTTTTTCTGAGCTGTACACTGAAATCTGGAGAAGTTTGCCTAACGGGTCGCGCGCCTCTGCCTGACGGGTCGCGCGCCTTTGGGACACATTTGGGGCACTTCCAGGTGGCCAAATTGAGCAAGAGTAGGCTTGTTGGAAATGACTGTGAGTCTACTTTCCAACCCAACTGAAATTTCTGAATTTGGTGGTCATTTACCCCTCTAAAATTGCAATCTCCCAAGACTGCTTTCTGCAACTCAAAAATGTGGCAGAAAGTCAATTTTTGCTCCTTTTTTGACCTTCTGCAGGCCCAAAACTTCATAAAATCTCAAGTCCATTGATGAGCATATGTAACTTCTCATAAAAAATCTGGAAATGCTAAGTTTTTGCAAAACGGAGTTGCCAGGATGAAGGGTCGCACGGGGGTGAGACCCGTTAATGGACAAAAACCTGTAAATTGCCTGAAAAATGCCAAAATTCACCCAAAATTCTCAAAATTTCTTGGGATTTGTGCTGTGGCTAGGCTATTTAGTGCCTTGATCCTTGAGTGAAGCCTCAGCCAAGATACGGAGGGGATTTGGCCTCTTTCTCTGTTTTAGTGCCTCGGTCAACCGCCTTTGAAACATCTTCATCTTTGCCTTGCACACATGCATTCTTGCCCAGTAATGGTTCTTCATGTTCCTCAACAATTTCTTCTCTTGGTTGGCCTTAGCCAACAGCCTCTCCAAGTGTGTATTTACCTGGATGAGCATGGACTCTTGGTCAGCGGGCAATAGGTCACCGGGTCTTCTTCGGTTCAAGATTCAGTCACTACGAATCCTCCACAGCTCATCAAGTGCTTTCTCCTCCTCCAACTATTTGTTGCGCTGCTCCAGGTATGTGATGGTCCATTGTGCACCCTCTAATCTCCTCTGCAAGGCATCATTTTCAGCTCTGAGATGCTGAATGACCTCCTTTGCCTCTTGGCTCGGAGAAATGGTCTCAAGATCAACAAGCTCAATATCTTGAACTCCTGATGGCCCCTCATCAATCTTGGGCTGTTTGCCCCTCTGTGCTGCCTGTGCTGCTAAAGAGAGCGAGGCCCCTTCCACCTGATGTGGAGATAACACTCGCTGAGCTGATGATGAAGGCGAGACCCCTTCCACCTGAGGTGGAGATAGTACTCGCCGAGCTGCTGCAAATAAGGCCCTCGGGCCTTTCTGATAGGTAACCAGGGGTGAGGAGCTGACATGTCTAGTGACAGGGATGTCATGTTGCTGTGATGGTCCTCTCTCCTCGTGAACAACCGCATGATGTGGTGAAGGTGGTGCTGTGAAAAACTCACGAGAGATGAACTCCTCCCATGAGATGCCCTGCTGAGCCAACTGATGCAATACCACTAGTTGAATCAAACCATAATGATAAAGGCTCCTGTACTGCTGTGCCGGGCTCTTCCTCTGCATCATGGACACCATCTTCTCAATGTTCTAGTAGAAGAAAACAGGGATGTTCATCATCCTCACTCGGGTGAAATGCATCAAGAGGCGAATATGGTATGAATATACTTGTGAAAATCTGCCCTCACAAGTAAAATAATGCATGATGAGCCTCATGATGGGAGCATACTCACTCCTGAGAAATCTGAAGGGAAACACTCCTGTCAAGTGTCTCATGAGTGCTGGTCTAACAAAAGGCTCAAAATGAACACTGTCCAGCACCTTGCGCTTATTCCATACCTCTCCAACATTAGGTATCCCTGTGGCCTGTGCAATCATCTCAGGTGTCAATGTGAAATCCACCCCGTCAAGGTTGACATGTCCATCATGCAAGTGTAAAACAAACAGGCGAGCCAACTCTCTGTGGTGCTGAATACGAGAGATCCTCTCACAGAACTCATAACAAGACATATACTGAAAGCAAGAGACTGCCATAGGACAGGCCTGTAATTCTGCTAGAGATGTGGGCTCCTCTCGCCTATGATGTCCACCCTTTCCACCCTTATGTGGCCTCCTCTGTACCTCAATCTCTGAAGATGATGACTGGTCATCACTTTGCTCATAAGTTTTGGTTTCTGACATTTTTTAAAGAGCAAAGTGGACAAACTGTGCTGCTGTTTCTGCCTGTAAAAAGTTGATTTATATGCTCAAGCAATTTGATGGCTTGGAAGGCGTTTGAGCAAATTTGAAATAAGTTTAGAGGGAGACAGCTTGACGGGTCGCGCGCGCCTGACGGGTCGCGACCGTTGTAAAATTACACTGCGGGAAGCCTCCTGACGGGTCGCGCCCCTCTGACGGGTCGCGCGCCTGGCCTGACGGGTCGCGCCCCTGTCCAATGCCCAAACTTGCTCTGCTTTCGCTCCTTTCACTCAATCACTCACTCAAACTTCTCTTGCAAGTGTCTTGGATGCACAATGAGAGTGAAAGGAGGGAGATTGGATTTTTACAAGTTTCATTTGAAAAAATTTCATGCTCAAACCCAGTTTCTAATGTTTCTCTTTGACACTTTATAAAACTGACTTTTTGGTTTCCTTTGTCCTGAAATTGACTCTTTTAGTGCTTTGACTTGATTCTTTTTGCAGGGAGATCATCTGAGGGATCTTGGCAAGGGGACTAGGGTTACATGCTGCCCTTTGAAGTCTTTTGAAATTTCATCACTTTTTACAAACATTTGAAAAATGACCTTGGCTTTAAAAACAGAGTTTTTAAATCCAAGGTGAAAATTAACTGTACAAGATTAAAAATCTCGAATAAACATCTTTACAATCATCCCTCTGGCTTGCTGAACATTTATTGACCTTCAGAAACATGGCCTTGTAAACATTTTTGACCAAAACCCTAGACCTAGGAAATTGACCTCAAGACAAGACAAGACAAGCTTGAAAGAGCTTAAATGACTGAAATGACCTGAGCCAGCAATGCCAAGAGGGGAAAAATATACCAGCTCCTCCATCAGGGTTATGACATGCCTAATGGGATGCAAAAATTGACACTGATGAGACACCTACATATGCAAATGCAAAGAGTTTTGATCGCTGATGGAGGGCTCAAGACCGACTCTAACAGGATCTTCATTTTCGCTTTGCAAACATGCATGCAGGCCCAGCAATTATTCTTCATATGGCGGAGCATATCTTTGTCTCTTTTTGCCTTAGCTAACAATTTCTCTTGAGTGTTCACCTGGATGAGCATAGACTTTCTCGATCAATCGGTGTCGAATCACCAGGTCTCTTTCGGGCCAATCCTCAGTCTTTCCGAATTTTCCGCAGCTTATAAAGTGTGTGTTCATCTTCCAGCTGTTTGTTGCACTGCTCCAAGTAGTTGATCACCCACTTAACCATCTACAATTTCTATTTGTTGACTGAACCTGTTGCTGATAGCATTCTTGTCACTGCCTGAGCATTCTTCATCCTCTTCAGCTCCAAGATTGTTGCTGTGTGTCAATACCAAACTTATCGATGAAATTTGAATAGCCATGAATTTCGAATAAGTTTTTGATATCTGAATTGTCCCTCCCCAGGATGACCTAATGCATCAATTGCTACTATCCTTGTTTCTCGCCTACCACAGAAATCATGACACCTTGTATCAACATAGTCACTAGAAAAACATAATCCTGAAGCATATCCTTCATATTTTGAAAACCTTTCCCATACTAAGTGCACCACCTCCAAGGTATGCATTAGCAAAGTCTACCTCCAAAGCCTCCTCTTCATGTTCTTCAATTGTACCTGTGATTTGATGCGTGAGAAGAGGTGTTTGAATATGTTTCAGGCAAAGTCTGGGCATAAACTCCAACGCGTAGCGCGCCTCACCCAATGCATAGCGTGCCCCTGATGCGTAGCGCCCGTGTAAAATTACACTGCAAATTGTTGCCTGATGCGTAGCGCGCCCCTGGTGCGTAGCGCGCCCACCCTGATGCGTAGTGCGCACCTAGCTACATAGTGCATTTTGCAGGAGGCTTTTGGAGGCCTTCCCGGTGTCGCAATGCGGCGCAGGATAGCTCGTTGGAAAGGTATTTGAGTCTAACTTCCAACACAACTAGAATTTTTTAATTTAGAGTTTATTTTCCCTATCAAAAATCAAATCTCCCAAGACTGGTCAAAATGTGCCAAATGAGGCTGCCTCAAGGCAGAGTGCTGTTGCAGTCAACTTTTGAATGCCTTCCTCAACTTAAAATTGAGCTCATGATAGCTCATTGGAAATCTCTTTGTGTCTAGTTATCATTTTACCCATCAAGAAATTCATTTGGCCAACCGAGCTAGGAGAAAACTTGATTTTCCCAAGGTCACTTCAGAGGTTCATTTAGTTCTCCTAAGGCAACGGTATTTTTGGCATTTCTCTAACACCATGACACCTGTGTAAAAAGTGAAGGATTTTTTTCTTCCCTGGCATGTTTTTGCCAAAAACCTCTCTCAGTTTTCTAAAATTCATCTTTTATTGCTCTGAAACATCATTTGAGTGCAACTTATCCCGATGTGTGGAACAAGGGATTTTGTCGAAATGAAGCGAAATGAAGGGGATAAGGGGCTTCTAAATTCTTGGGGAAATTTTTGGAAGTAGGGAGGGATGTTAGGAAGTAGGGGAAAGTGGAATCTTAGAGATCGAGCGAGGGGAAGGGGTCCAAAAGGGCAAAACACAGGTCTAGCCTAGAAAATTGCCAAGTTGTGGCAAGAAACTAGGGTTTGTGCAAAAATGAGGAATTTAGGGGATCTCAGTGATGGGAAGCATTTGATAAGGTACTTTAAGGATGGGGGAAGGTGTATGAACATCAGGATACAAGTTTTGCTGATGATTTGACCGTCCAAGATAAATTGCCTTCAAAACCCTAAGAGAGGGAAATGACCTTACCTAGGCGCAACTGAAGCATGAACAAGATGTAAAATGACTCATTAGACATTGACATGATAATGACAACCCTATGAATGATGATAGACTCAGCTGAATAGTGACATAGATTGGCATTTGGGCAATTTTGAAAAGAGTGAAAGCAAACCCTAGACCTAATGCCTAGTGACCAAATTTTGCTTGAAGACTCACTGAAATGACAAAATTTGACCTTGACACTCTGAGACCACTTTGTAAGAGCATATTTGATCACTGGAGGAAGGCTGGAAAGACTGACACTAACATAACCCATATAGAATGCACCACCACTAGTTATTTTTCTGTCATCAACACTTCTTGCCCAATCTGCATCTGTATATGCATGAAGTAAGACCAGTATCTCTAGGATACCATAAACAAAAGAGTTGTGTCCCTTGAATATATTTGAAGATCCTTTTGACTGCCTAAAGATGAGATTCCTTTGGATTTGCTTGGAATCTTCTAACTATTCCCACTGCATGCATGATGTCCGGTTGGGTACCTATTAGATAAAGCAGACTGCCAATAATGGATTTGTAAGTTGGTTGATGTATCGCTGCAGATTCATCATTTGAGCTGAGACTACATCTTGTTACCATTGGAGTACATACTGGTTTAGAATCTTCCATGCCATACCTTTTTAGGATCTGTTTGAGATATTCGGTTTGTGAGAGAAAAATACCATCTTTATTTTGCTGAACTTGTAGACCAAGAAAGTAGGTAAGCTCACCAAGCAAGGAAATTTCAAATTATTGCTGCATTACTGAAGAAAAATTCTGACTCATGGATTCTTCATTGCTACCAAAAATGATATCATCAACATACACAACAATTATTAGCAATTTATCAATGTCCATCTTTGTATATAGATTGTTGTCTGCTGACCCTTTTGAAAAACCTTGTTGGTGGAGGTATTTGTCAAGATGGTAATACCATGCCCTTGGCACCTGTTTTAGACCATAGAGAGCTTTCTTGAGTTTGCATGCAATTTTTGCATCATTTCCAAGAATGAATCCTTCTAGTTGTTCAATATAGACTTCTTCTTCTAAGTCTCCATTAAGAAAGGCAGATTTTACATCCATTTGGTATACATTGAATTTCTGAAAGCTAGAAAGAGTGTTATGAAACCAGCTCAAGAAATAGATAGAAAAGATAGATCAACGCCTTAGGATTCAGCCTCTTCAAGGGGGCAACCTCCTTTACATTACATAAATGAACAATTCTTGGATCATACAAATGAAAAGACCTCCTTTCTATATATAGGAGTCTAAGGGGTCATAACATAATCAGAGCCGACATAACAATAATAATGTAAGGGAACAATAATAACAATAGTGGGCTTCTATGTGGCACAATAGTAACAATATAGGCACTACATGGGTACATCAATATAATATGTGGGTTGTACTAATAACAATAAGGGGTTACACTAGTAGTATAGGGGCCTAACATGCCCCTCTCCTTCAAAAAGCATTGTCCTCAATGCTTGAGTAGTTCCTGATGCCCATGTATAAAATTCTTGTCCTCCCATGTGGAATCTTCAGTGGGTAGGTTCTTCAACTTGATGAGATACTCTGAAATTGATCGATTTCGTAGCTTTCGGGTTCTTGTTTCTGTGACTACTCTAGGTTCCAATATGATTTTTCCTTCCTCTTCAATTTTTGGCAATATTGTTTGAATTGGTATCTTTTGCAACTTTTGAATAAGTGGCCATACTTCGTCATCATTCTTCCATTCATCCCTTGCTTCGTTTATCCAATCTGGTTGGATAATAGAAATAGCACAAAACAATGCTTCCACATCCTCATCCTTAAAGAGTCTTCCCATTTGGTAAGGTCGCCATTTTTTAAGTGCATGTAGTATTGCCAACATTTCCTTCTCATCAATAGCTTGCTTGAAATGTAGCAGTAAAAATACCCAATCACCTACATCAAAACATTTTTCACTACGATGTTGATCTACCTGTCGTTTCTTTTGATTTTTCACTAAAGTGGCATTATCCTTTAAAAGTTGGAGAACTTGTTGTTGATGCTCGATGTGATCTTTCACTTCTTGAACATTTTTCTTCTTGATATGTCCTTCTATCTTGATAGTTTTAGGAGTGGTAATTTTGACCAACGAATTACAAGATATGGTTAGATTCATTTCTTCTTTCTCGATGTGATCTTTCACTTCTTGCAGCTTTTTCTTCTTGATATGTCCTTCTATCTTGAGAGTTTGAGGAGTGGTAATTCTTTCCAATGCTTTACAAGATATGGTATAATTCATTTCTTCTTTCTCTGGGGTGGGGTCCTGGCGTATATCCTCTTCTTTTGATGTTTCTTGATCCTTTTCTTCCTCCTCTTCATATTCTATGTAAAATAATTTCTTCTCAGCACACATATGACCTTTAGTGCATTTGCTATCACAATTTTAACAAAGCACTTTTTCTCTTTTTTCTTCCAATTGTTGTGGTGTAACCCTTGTAGGTTGTGGAAGGCTGGGAGAAACAACACTTCCATCTTTATAGTTGTTAGGGGTATGCTTCCTGGTTTCCATAATTTTGTTTTCCACTATGTCACAAAGCCCTTTTACTCTTTCCAATTGTTGTGGTGTTGCTCTAAAGAAGGTGTTGCTCTTTGTATCCTCATAATGTGCTATCATTTCCTCCATGAAAATTGACCACGTAACAAGTTGTTTATGAGAACAAAGCCCTTCATACCATAAAAATTGATCCGGTTCTAAATATGAAGATGCAATAAATACCTTTTGTAATAGTGGTACACCATGTAGATCAAAATATTGCTCCATCTGAAGTATCCAATTTATCGGATCCTTGCCATCAAACTTCCTCATCTTGCTTTTTCTTGATTTTAGGAGCTCGATCTTGAAATGACTGTAACTCTATAATTTCGGATCTTTAAGTTCTGAAGTTGTGACTTGTAGTAGCCCTCTGCGTCCTCATTCCAATGCCACCAGTCTGATCCAAATTAGATTCTCCAAGAAAGAGTTATGCACAATCTCCCAAGATGACCTTATTATAGACTAGTTCAGTAGAGCAAAATTGTATGACATGCCACGAGTCACTTTTTCGACCTTTGGCTCTGAAAAATATATACAAGAAACTACAGTTTGTCCTCTTTCTATACCTTCTTACGAAATTTCAATTCGATGCTCAGAGAGAAAGTTATGACGATTTTCCCCATGTCACCTGTTTGGAATGTAATTCAAGAGTCTGCAAAAAGACCAAATTCCTCAGATCATATCTCCACAAATATAGCAAAAAACGATCTGAAATTTGGACCCGAGATTCAAATCAATTTCTTCTCAAATGGGTTTTTTTTTAGCTTCTGAAACGTCACAGAAAAAAAGTTATAGCGAAAATGCCACGACGACCTATTGGGAGCAGTGAAACCCTAGAATCCAAAGCTCTGATACCAAATGTTATGAAACTAGCTCAAGAAAAAGATAGAAAAGATAGATCAACGCCTTAGAATTCAGCCTCTTCGAGGGGGCAACCTCCTTTACATTACATAAATGAACAATTCTTGGATCATACAAATGAAAAGACCTCCTTTCTATATATAGGAGTCTAAGGGGTCATAACATAATCAGAGCCGACATAACAATAATAATGTAAGGGCACAATAATAACAATAGTGGGCTTCTATGTGGCACAATAGTAACAATATAGGCACTACATGGGTACATCAATATAATATGTGGGTTGTACTAATAGCAATAAGGGGTTACACTAGTAGTATAGGGGCCTAACAAAGAGCAAGAAACATTATGATGGCTTCAAGTCTAGCAACAGGTGCAAAAGATTCTTCAAAGTCTATACCTTCTTGTTGAGCATATCCTTTACAAACAAGTCTAGCCTTGTTTCCAATAACTTCTCCATTTTCGTTCAGCTTGTTTTTGAATATCCATTTAGTTCCTATGATATTCTTATCATGAGGTCTAGGAACTAATTCCCAAGTATTATTCTTTTCAATTTTCTCAAGTTCTTCATTCATGGCCTAGACCCAACATTCATCTCTGCATGCTTCATTTACATTTTGAGGTTCAGTGGAAGATAGTAATGCTAGATAGCTTGAAGCTTTGGCAATGGTTCTTCTAGTCTGAACATCTGCCCCTTTTTCTCCTAAGATTTGAGTTTCTGGATGATATTTCTGAACATACCTAGACAAAGTCTTTTCTTCTATCGTTATCTCTTCTTGTGGTGATTCATTGGTTTCTTCTTCAAAATCAGTGTGATTTGATGTGGGAAAATGATCCTCATATTCTTCATTGTCATAACCTTAAATTTTTATTTGTTTTAGATTTTTGCATGCTTCATCAACCACAACAGCAATACTTTCAATAATTTTCCCAAGAAAGAGTAACCAAGAAGAATACATTCATCTTCTCTGGGTTCAAACTTACCAAGTTTTTCATCAGTCCTTTTGATGTAACATTTGCTTCCAAAAACTTTGAAGTATTTTACAGTAGGAGTCTTACCATACCAAAGTTCATGTGGAGTTTGAGTGTTGTTTACCTGAACATTTGGTTGATTGAGAATAGTGATGATGGGGAATGTAGCTTCACCCCGGAAGGTTGCAGGAGTTCCAGATTCATCTAGCATAGCACGAGCCATTTGTTGAACAATTCCGTTAATCCTTTCTACCACTCCATTTTGTTGAGGAGTCCTTGCGGTGGAGAACTACCTTTTTATTCCTTGTTATTCACAAAAGTCAAGAAATTCATCTAAGGTAAATTCCGCTCCTCGATCAGATCTGAGGCATTTGATTTTGCGATCTGATACATTTTCATCCAAAGCTTTGAACACTTCAAACTTTTCAAATGCTTCATCTTTATGCTTTAGAAGATCTATCCAACACATTCTGGAAAAATCATAAATGAACAATATAAATTATTCTTCTCCACAAGATGACTTTTTCCTTGATGGACCACATTAATCAGTATGAACAAGTTCAAGAGGATTACTAGTTGATCCTTCCTTTTCGATGAATTGAGATATGGTTTGCTTATCAAATTGACATGATTTGCATATATTATTTTCAGGAATTTTGATATTTGGAAGATCACGAACAACCTGGAATCTACACGCTTTTCTTATTTGAGAAAAGCTTAGATGTCCCAATCTTCTGTGCCATAGCAATTTTTCATGATTTTTGCTTAGATAGCACTATTGTTGTCCTCCCTTGAGTATGTATAGGTTGTTTGGAGTTCTTGTCCCTTTAATCATGGTTTCTCCTATATCAAGCTCACGAACAACACATCCATTTGATCGAAACACTACTTCATTTCCTTGATCACACATTTGACTCACACTCAATAGATTATTCTTTAAGCCATCAACATACATAACATTCCCAGCTTTAACTTTTTCTTTCAAGAAAACAAAGCCTTTACCTTTTATGACAGTATGAGTGTCGTTTCCAAATGAGACACTCTTTTCCTTTTCTAAGGCATTATATGAGTGTAGTTTTTCTCTATCACCTGTCATGTGTTTTGAGCATCCACTGTCGATGTACCACTGGTTTTCTTGTCCTTCTGCATACAAGGCTATATCACATCTTTCTATTTTTGGTTCTTTCTTTCTCCATATTTTTGGATTTAATGGAGTTTTCTCTTCTTGAGCTATTTACCAAAATTTACTCCTGCATTCAGATTCTTCATGGCCAAAGTTGTTACAGATTGAGCATTCTATTTCATTTCCAAGAAGAGAAAAGTTATTATAAGAACTTTTCTTGATCCTTGTCACATTTCTTTGATTTGTGCTTCTCTAGTCATGATAGTTTTGTAAGAAACACATTAAGCAGCTTTGTGTCCAAAATTATGACATGAGAAACATTTAACATTAAAGAAGTTCCTGTGATTATCGAATCTACTGACCTGTTGATTGTAGTTGAAGTTCCTCCTACTAACCTATTGATTGATATTCTTTGAAGAAAATTGAGTATGGTTTACCTGAGGTTGATTGTGGCTTCTGTTCATCCTTGAAGTAAATTGAGCCTAATTCACCTGGTGATCTGCTTTATGCCTTTGCTGACGATTGTCGAACTGTTCACTGCTCTTTGCTGCATCACGATAGCTTTTAGTGGAGGTTGACAGCTTCTGTGATTGAGATGTTTCTTCAGTATATCCAAGACCTCTCTTTATCAGAGGAGAGCGTTGAAGTTTGATAATTTCATTTAACATTTCTGATCCGTTAGCAAATCTACAATTGAGAGCTTTTTTTTTCTCAAGATCCTTTCTTAGACCCACAATTTCACATTCTAGCTTTTCATTGTGTTTTTCTCTTTCAGCAAGTTGGTATGTCAAGGTATCTATAATCATATTCTTTTCTTCTAAAGAGATTCTGAGTTTAGAGATTTCTTCATAAAGGTCAACTTCATCTAAAGCATCCAAAAAATCATCATCGTCATAAGCCATCAAAAGTGTATAGTCATTACTATTTTCATCTTCATCACCATTTGATAAACCATCGCTATCTTCATGAGTATAGTAGCTATTTTTACTTACACTTTGTTTTCTATTCCATTTTGTAGTTTCCTTCCCTTTATCATATTTATCTTTATGAGGACATTTGGCAGCATAACGACTGACTCTACCACAGGAAAAACATTTGAAAGGTAGTTTACCTCTGAATCTGCCGAAACCCCGTTGAAGATTCTTGACAAAGTTCACTTCCTCTTCTTCTTCTGAAATATGTCCTGATTCATTGAGTTCTTCTCTTCCTTTTGCTGAAGCTTTAAATGCAGCTTCTCTCATATCTGATGGACCTCCTTTTCTAATCTTAAAGGCAATTAAGATTTCGTGAAGCTGTGTCATAGTAATAGTCTGTAGATCCTGCTTTTCTTCTATGGCAGATACTTTTGATTCAAATTTAGCAGATAAGGATCTTAAAGATTTTTCAACTAAGGTAACTTCCTTTATCTCTTCACCCAGATTCTTCATGCAATTAAGAATCTCATCTATACATAATAAGTAACTAGCTACACTTTCATCGTTGTGCATCTTGAGTGTTTCATATTGAATTCTGAGAGTTTGTAGTTTAGCACGTTTTACCTGAGAGTTTCCTTCATAGCTTAAAATGATTTTGTCCCATATTTCTTTGGCTGATTTGAGCTGCATAACTTTGACAAACTCTGATTATGACAGACTTCCCAATAATGTATTGATAGCCTTGGCATTGGTTTCATATTTCTTTTTACCTGCCGCATCTATAGGAATTGCTGATGGAAATGTATATCCTCCTTCCACGATTTCCCAGACATCTGTTCCAAGAGATTGAAGATAGGTTATTGTTCTTACCTTCCAATAAACAAAGTTTCTCCCATCAAATATTGGCGTTCTGATCGATCCCCCGCTTTCTTGATTACTCATGATGATGAATCTTCCTTCAAGCAATCAAACTTCTTCTCAAGGACCTGCTCTGATACCAATTATTGGAAATAATACTTGGAGGGGGGGGGGGGGGGGGGGGGGGGGGGGGGGGGGGGCGGGCGCGTGAATTAGTATTATCAAACTAATAATTTTTTATTTCCATAATCAGATTCATATACACAGCTTAAGTTAAGGGAACTCGCGTGTACACGCAACTGTGTTTAGTGCAACTAGCGTATATCTAGCAAACTTATGATTCAGTTATTTCATCATATATTGATCTTTAATCAATGCATCAGAACCATATAAACAGTAACCAGGTGTAGTAAAAATAGAACAAATCATCACACATAAGAAACACAGATGAACACCATGATATAAGGTGGAAACCCAATGTGGGTGAAAACCACCTACTATAATCGTCTCTATCTTCTTTTAATAATAAGAGAATTTGTTTACAATTTTTGTACTGGTGCAGTCTTATACCAGTAAGCAGGCTTCTACCTGCAGAAGGCTACAACCTTCTCTTGTTCTCCAGCCTCTACTGGAAGGGAGCTACAACCCCCTAGCTCTTGTACTAGCTGCTATGTTTACTAGTACATAGATGTCGGCCTACATAAGGCTACAACCTTCTCTTTTCTTCTAGGGACCATGTTTCATAAACTTTTAGATTAGATCCATCAACAATATCATTCAATCATCCAATATATTTGCATCAACCAATCTCCTTTTAAACCAACCGCAATTGAATCAATCAATCACTCTGATCATTTACAATGTTATCACCAGAATACAGTAACTAGAACCCAAGAAATAACCCATAACACTGCAACAGAAAACAGAAGCAACTAAAAAATATTTTATAAGATATACGCTATTTCCATGTGTCGAACCTGTGTGCATACACGCTTTCCTCAAAGCGAACCAGCATACAGATCTACAAATCAAATTTATGATGTATATGTTGTTTTGATATGTAGAACCATCATGTATACACTTCTTTTCTAAAGTGAACTTGCGTACAAATCTATAAAAGATGATTTAAACATGACAACAGTTCCAGACTTCAATCGTACCCAGATCATCATATTTATAGACTACAACATGCGCCAGTTATTCAGATATATGGTCAAACCACATAAAAATAATTCACTTCAAGCCTTAAGATCCCGATACATCATTATATGTTATCCTTCATCAAGCACTAAGGTTCTTCCTCGGCTCAGATCAAGCACGATACCATAAGCCAATAACCTACATATTATATCTCACACTATATTAGATATTTGATACTTGCACACCTTGGCCTAATGATCTTCTCCTCCTTTTATAGTTTTATGCCTTTCTAAATACTATGGTCCAAAACCACTTAAGACCAATACCTTGGACCAAATACCTGGGGTCAAAACCTTGGACCAAATACCTGGGGTCAAAACCTCGGACCCAATACCTTGGACTAATACCATGGATCAAAATACCATGGACCAAATACTTGGAACCAAACATTTATTTTTCCAAGGTATACGTGCTTTTCCTTTTGTGAAAGTGTGTGTGTACGTATACGCAACTTGTATACAGTGAACCCGCATGTAAATGCACCTTGGTCAATGGTGAACCTGCGTATACCTCTCTTTCTTCATTCTGTGTAATCTGATCTGTAATTTTGTGTTGTTAACCTGCAGTACTATGATCTATTATATGAGTGAGTTGCTTTTTGAACTGATTCCTTGAAGCTGCCCTGCATTTCATCACATTTGTAAACACTCCTGTCATGCATTCTGTCACATCTGATATCTCTTCTGTAGATTCATCTAGTTACCATATACAAGAGAGTTGTTCTGCTACAAGTGGGTTGCCATCAAGTACAATACATACATCATAATGCCAACAACATTAAGAATAATATAACAAAATTTGTGGATAAATGTGAGAAAAGACAATTTAATAAGCTCGAGAATCACATTGTGGCCTTTATAGTTTAGCTATTGATGAGCCTCACCACGAACCATCATCCATTTTCATTAGGGTTGAGTGTGAGGGTTTTCTTTGTGGCAAGGAAGGACAAGTCAATTGAGGAGACATCTATAAAGTCAACTTTTATGTATGGTTGTAACTCCCTCCCTTATTTATTAATACAAAAAGCACTATGTTTTCCTATAATTGTGTCATGTTGATACTTTTATATTTCAATGCCATGTTGACTCATTGATTAGAGATATTGGATTATGCTATGTGGGTATTTTAGTTATCCTTCTTGTTTTAGTTATTATGGTAGGTTTCATTTATAGTGTGTGGAGCTAGAGTTGGAGCTTAGAAGCAAATAGAAGAGGACTTACTACAGAATCCAGGTAGGTATGTTTTCCTTATTATAATATCTCTAGGGAAAACATAGATCTTTTTGCCTTTTGTTGTTCTAGATCAGACCACTAGATCTAGGGAGTTCATTTTTGTCTGCAAAAGTTAATTTTCCATATAGCACTTGGCATTAGAATTATCTAATATGTTTTGCACCAACTAGCATATGTGTTCGATTGATTTAATCAATTGGTTTGATATATTAGCCTCAAACTATACATTTGTGGACTTTCTCTGTGTAGTCGCATGATACATGGAAACATCAATCAAACACATCATACATTTCAGAACAACTTTCACTAACAGAGCTAAACACAGACTACATGGAACATGCCACAACTGATCGAATCATGGAAATGTAGATCAAGAAAAATAGCTAGCATAAGATACAATTTTATCGAGTTGTCAAAGTTGGCCAACTCTTGCACCAATTAAAGTGGCTCACCAGGGACCAAGTTCAGCAGAAGTTCCCCATCTCATGGAGGCACTCAATGCAATGGAGACCATTTCTTCCTAAGGGGGGAGGACAGATCCAAGTGGATATTGTTGGCCACCATCCTATTCCACTTCAACCCCCACCATTTTTTTCTTTCAATTTCCTTAATTGTAGCACAATTTACTAAGTTTTGTAATTTTTCGAGTCCTAAACTTTGAGAGCCGTTTTGAGGCCCTAAACCACATTTTTTTTGGAAAAGGGGATTTACAGTTGAAATTTCTAGTCCTTGGATATATATTTCTCATTGGGTATCATGCATGTCAAATCCATATCATATGCAAAAATCAAGACACCAAGAAGTTGATGTCTCATTTACCCCAAGGGGGCCCACATACTTTTAGCACTTCATCTCCTTGAGTTAGGTTTTTGGATGTTTATGGTTTTCCATTATTTCTCAATGATAAATAAGACTTGGAACCTCATTGTAACATAGTTCAAAAGGCTTGTGGATACCACATCTCTTCTCCGAGATAAGCTACCATCGCCCGAGCTAGTTTATTTTCATTCTACATGTAAACAATTTTTAGTATTTTGTTATTAATGAATTGAAGTTCTATTCTCATTGTATCTCTATGTTTCTATTTATATATGTATTTCATTTTATTCCTTGATAAATTTGGATCAAGTTTGGTGGGAGACATCTACATGGTCAACATCAGTAAAAGGGTTGTAATCTTCTCCTACATTTCATCAATACAATTTTTTTCTTCCTATACTTATCTCCATTTGATGCATATTTATTTCAATTCCTTATGGACTCATTTATTAGAGATATTAGTTTATGCTATTTGTATCATGTATTTCTCGTTCTCGTTATAATTTTTTTACACGTTCCATTTATAGCATTTGGAGTTGGAATTAAATTTCACAAGCAGGAAGAAGAAGAAGAAGAGAACTTGAGTTCAACTCAAGGTAAGTCTTTCCTCCATATTCTAATTCCTCTAAGGAAAGCACAAGTGTTTCGTTTATGGTGTTCCTAGATCATGCCACTAGATCTAGGGAGTTCAATTTTGTTCGTAGAAGATAATTTGACATCAAACAACTTGGAAACTCCTTTGGGGAATGAGATGTTCCTATAGTGGTTTCCTTTTCCTAGTCATTTTGACCTGTCAATCTAACTCAATATGAATTTTTTAAATAATAATCAATCATAGGAAACCATAATTTTGATCTTGGTAGGGTTTCTATTTCATTTTTTAAACAAAGTTAGCCCCAACACACTTTCTGGTCTGAGACAGAGCAACCAAACACTCCTTTCTCTGTATGTCTATGTGATATAACACATTGGTTTTGATATCTAGGCTTTAATGGTTCCTGTAGGATGAAAAAATTACATTTGTATTCCTTTCTCTGAGTTTTGATTTGATCTAGTGGAATTTCCTGAGTCTCTAAACTAATCATTGTCTTTGTAAATCCATCAATGTGTTTACATTTGAATTTGATTGCCTTTTGACGAGATTTTGTTTGATTCTTCTTTCTTCTTATAAATTAGGGTTTGTGAACACACAACTTGATGTTTGATTGGATAAAGAGAATTTTCGTATTGCAACTACAATTGTCTGAGTTATTTTGGTCAATAATCTAGTTTCATTTTCATTTTCATTGCATTTGAAAATTGGAAAGAAAATAAAAGAAAATTTTCCATTTTTTTGCATTGCATATAGGGTTTTGAATGGCATTGGAATAGTATATATTGAAATATATGATTACTAAGCTCTTTTTTTCTACATCTTTGATTTCTATATCATTATTTATTTCTTCCCTTTCGTAGATAGATATTCATCAAAATGAAAGAGTTATTTTCATCATGCTAGTTGCATCATAGGAGGTTCAGGTGAATTCATGCCGTGAGCCTTGAAATTGAAACTTAATTAAAGATAAACCTTAAATTTTATTCAATTAACATAAGGATCATTTGGAAAATTAACAATACACATAGAGGTATAGGGTAGAATAAATGTTTCAGCATCGTTAAGCGTAGGAGCTATAATGTTTTGTCTGTGTTACATTATGAGTGTATTTTATATTCCACATACGTAAGTATATCGTATCGTTCTCGACATAAGTTCGAGGTATATCAGATGGCTCTCCCCATATGAAAAGTATATCATAATACTTTCTGTTATACAAGATGCATTAGACATGAGTACCAAGGTTTGCGCTTCCACGTACATCTGGGTATATTTTGGAAGTCCCCATCACGTTTCTATCCTACCATAGCTAATTAAGTCAATCACCTGGTTAACTGTGATGCACCGAACACAACATTTAGGGAGATTGAATGCACATACTAGAAATCCTATATTATAGTTCACAGTAAATTGGTATACCCTTCTCCCTAGTTACCACCTTTTTTTTTTAATTTCTAAAATAAATTAATCAATCTTGGAAGAACATGTTGAACAACCCCTTCATTCACGTAGAATGCAAATATTTCCTTCTTTAGCTCCAGAGGCAACACTTTGACGTCGTAAGAATAATAAAACACAAACTACTGAACCTGGTGCTTTAGAAGTTACTGATTCTACAAACACATCTAAATTTAATCAACCAGAATCATTACTTCCCATAAGTACTGAACCCAAAATTACATCCATACCAACTGATGAGTCTGATGCAGTCAAAGTTTAAGCCCTTGAAACATTAGAACATGAGGTCATTGAACCAGAATTTCCAGATTCAGAAACTATATAACATGAGGTTATACAACTTGGGTATCCATGAATAAGTGAACGAACTACTTTAGGTATTTCTCCTTGTCTTCCTCTACCTTTGTCTCAATGACAACCTGTATATTTCAGTCCTGGCAAAGAACACCTTCCACCCAGTGTTTTGAGCATTAAGGAAATTACTGAACAAGATTCTCAACCTTCATCTCTAATCAATTTCAAAGGGACCCATCTTTACCAAGCTCATCCTTTTCTTACCCCTTGTACAAAAAAACAAGCATATTTGTAGAGGACTCCTCATTTTAATTCACATTTGAACTTCCCACGACAAAGTATTTTGAGAATTTTAACTATGACTCAGTCAGAGATGGTGTGTCAACCTATGTCTACTATCATGAGTGAATTGAAAAATGTTACAACAACTTCTATGTCTTTAACTTCATGATAAACTCATTTGTATGGTGGTCCTTCAGTACCACCTCGCTAATAATCATTGTCTAGAAACTTTCTTCTTGCGTCCACTAGTCCATGGGATTCTCCTTTATCATCTTCATTTGGAACGCCATCTGGTCTCTCCTTAACAATTACATCACATTCTATTCCACTTATTTCACCCCAAAATCCTTTAGAGTAGAAATATGGTCCATTTATTATCGGATTGGGACACCTACAACAACCTACTTTGTCCTACACTAGGTATTCTCTTCCTAGAGGTTTGTTACCTCCATACACCCTTTATCCTCTAGCAGGGTGGAAACCAATTGTTGGAATGTTCCCATATGCTGATCAAATTCTACAAGTTGGTGCTACACTCTATCTGAGTCCTCTTCCTTTGGGTCCTCCATTTCCTAGAAGGTTTGCTAGTCCTTGGCCTCCTATGTTTCCCATTAAGCCTGCTTTGATCTTAACTCAAATCCCATCTTTTCAACATGTCCTGGATATGCCTAATGTTCCTACATGTTAATCTATTCAAGCCATACCTCAAACTACCCAAGTTGCACCTAAAATTAGTCAACCTTTTCAAGTTATGTCCCAGATACAAACTACTCTAACGGTACCTAGGTTTTTTGAAATACTAGCTACCTAACCTCCTTAGGGTGCATTACAAACTCCACCTCTTGGAGTTTTCTTTTCCGCCCCTTTTTCAAACACTTTGAACAACAAAAATATGTCGAGACATGCCTTTTTTGGACTCATAGAACTATTGAAAATCAATGGACTCATCAAGCATGACGAGGCCAAACCACTCCTTCTCAAGGTTTGTTAAAATACCTAGAAGGATTCATTCAAAGGATGAACTTAGATCAAACATATGTTATCCTCCTAAATATTGTAAAAAAAAAAAGGTACTGACTAGAAATGGTTGGGAAATCAAAAAAATGGGGCATCAAACCTATGAATGGCAGCATGTCACTATTGAACGTGACACTCTTTCACTTCATCTTCATGATTTCTTTGAGTTGGGGGAATCTACTTGCCTCTTTGTTGATTACACATTCACTATGGTTATTTGATTCAATTTTTCCAACTCCATTCAGTATCGCTGATATGTTCAAGAGAAAGTCCACCCACAGTTGACATTTGGTATAATACCTTAAGCCTCACTACATGTTTGCCCCTCCTGAACCAAATTTACATGATTACAGTTTGTCCCAATATTCATACACGTTTCTTGTCATTGATGGGGGATACTTCAAGGTCCTCTTGCCATGGTTCACTTCCTATCCACGACAACTCATTATACAAGAGGTTGACATAGAAACTTCATTCGATGCCTTGGACCTTGCATGCCTCAATGACAAGTTTCCTCTCTTTTGGTGATTGTTTCTCATCGTTGGCCTTCGACCGAAAGATTTTGTGTGGTGTTCGACTTCAACTCATTCATTCACACCACATGGATTGTACTGTAGTACCTTGGGAGCCATTATCATTATTAGAGGTTCCTCTCACGTTTGTTAACAACTTACGTCATTGGTCAGTAATTAGATCCTATCTACCATTTTTTACTTCAACTCACTTATTCACATGGTTATACTCGTACTATTTAGTGGTAAGGTATAACACCCCATATCTAGTTTCATCCATCCAGGTTACATTTTCAATATTCATACCAAATCACAAAGTATGATGGCTATGATTGTTCAGAAATTCATCCTAATATGGGTTCACCATTTGCTATTAGTGGAGATGACTTTGGTTACTGTACATGTAACATTAGCTTATAGGTTGAGTATGGGTATATCTACCTCAACATGCTATCATGATGATTATGTATTGTAACAAATGATGATCTCAACAAACCTTTTCTTGATCCATACTTGTCACAAATTAAAGCACTTTCATCTGCAACCAATGCTTTTGGCTTTTTACTTTAGGGGGCAATCTATTAGAAGTAAATTTGTCACATTTTCTCAAATGGTTAGGAAATCGGATCAATCAACATCATTGACACCTTGCAATCATCCCTTTGTGAAGCCTTAAGCATTATCTCTCCAAAAAAGTCCAAGTTTTCTCAGTCAATCAGCTCAAAAACCTAGTTTTTGAACTAATAACACTTTATCTTCTAGAAACCTCCATTATTCCATGCAACACAACTAGGCAACTTCACTAACCAACACGTGTTTCCTTTTCTACAAGTGTGATGGTTTTAGAATTTAAGGAAAAAAATGAATCTTCTCTTTCCAAAAGCTTCTAGGGTGGTTTTAACCATTTAATATTGATTGAGATCTCGAAATCCTATCCTAGAGGCATTATCTCTTATCCATATAGCTTATCCTCGCTCATATGTCTATCTAATTCTTTGATTGGTAAAACCAAAACTACCCTATTTACCCTATAAATTCATTGCCTCCCATAGAGTCTGGGTTGGATTTTGGAGATTCATAGCTATGCCCTGATGTTGCTTATTTTTATCTAAGGATCCATTACCATACTTGAGTCATGATTGTAGGCCTTCTTTGTGGCTAGGGAAGGACAAGCTTGGTAGGAGACATCTACATGGTCAAGATTTGTAAAAGGGTTGTACTATTCTTCTACATCTCATCAATACAAAATGCTTTTTTTTCCTATACTTATGTCCATTTAATGCATATGTATTTCAATTCCTTCATGACTCATTGATTGAAGATATTTAATTAAACTATTTGTATCTTGTAGTTCTTGTACTCATTATAATTATTTTACAGGTTCCATTTATAGCATTTGAGATGGAATTAAAGCTCACGAACAAGAAGAAGAGGATAACTTGAGTTCGATTCAAGGTAAGTCTTTCCTCCATATTCTAATTTCTCTAAGGAAAGCACAACTCTTTTGTTTCTGTTATTTCTAGATAAAGCCACTAGATGTAGGTATTTCACTTCTATCTGTTGAAGATAATTTTCCATCAAACATTCACCAATATCTTACCTTGTTAATTCATAAAGGGGGGATTTTTAATTGTGAAAAATAGATTTAATATATTGTAGGTATTAGGGGGAGAAGGGGATGTAGAGTAGTACAAAAATATAGATATTTTGGTGTAGAAAAAGGGGTATTATGTAAAAATAGGAGATATATATTAAAATAAGAATTATCTTTATTAGAAATATGGGGGTTCAACAAAAATATTTTTAGATGGTTTTATCAATATCTGTAGGTTAGGGGTATTCTTTAATATCCCACGAACCAAGGTGCTATGACCTAGGTTGATTAAATGGAGACTTTGTGACCTTTCAATGAGATTTTTTATAGCCGATCAAAATATAGTAGTATTTTATGGATATCATTGTGATCTCCACAAAAGAAAAAGGATCAACAACTATCTAAAACCTCCAACAACACAATTTTTACATAACTTGCAAGAATCATTTGCAATAAGGATTATATGCTTAATTATTAGTGCACATGTGCATTGATGTAGACACTATTTCCTAAAGAACATGCAAAATAAATTTATATTTTGTCAACAAGAATGAATGAATACTACTGATTTAGCATTAAATTTTTGATAATAAAGAATCATACATACATTGAATCAATTTTCATCCCTAGTGCTTATGATAATAATGAATCTGCACTATATCAATTTTTTATCTCTAATGACTATTTTTGAGTCACTACATTAAGTAGGAATAAACAAGATATATGGTAATAAAAAAAATGCAAGTAAACCGAGCAAGTAGTAAATGAAAGAAAGAAAAGTAGGCAATATAAGTGGAGAAGAAAGTAAGAATATCTGCAAGTGGAGCTATGGAGTATTTTTTGGTATGATTTATAAATGCAAGAAACAAAAGGATGTGGAGTTAATTCAAACTACAATTGATTCCAATGGGAATTTTTTCTCCTCTATAAACAACAAAAGGGATTTTTCAAAACCAAATATTTTGATTTTCGATGCCTAGTACTAATATGTAATTCAATGAGTAGGTAATACATGGAAGCATGAGCTCCATAACAATAGGATTCTATTGCATAAAAAAGATAACATTTTTTTTCTTCTAAACTATCATGATATCGAGAAAAATTGTTAGCATTTTTTTTTAATAGTTATAATTTATAGAAAATTGAGTAATAAATAAAATAAACTATAAAATTAATGACAATTAGACATATTATGAAAATTTTCGTCACACTTCTCTTCAAGGGTATAGAAATAATTTTCATTTCAAATTTGAAAAGTATTTTTTTATTTTAATTTTCATTTGTATGAGAAATAATTTTATATCTTTCTATCATGGGCTAGATAGCTCTTGAAGGGAAATTACGAATTCAAATTTGAACCCTGAACCTTAGTGTAACTAAGATTTAATTTGTTTATTTCCACCCCCTAAAATATAGTTTCATCGTTTTAAATTTTTAACATTAAATGATTTAATTAATATACCTTTCTTGTATTGTGAAAAAAATTATTTGACATATAAGTGTAATTTAAAATTAAATAAAATAATAAAAAAAAACTTTATGGGGTGAATTTTGAAGGAAAGTGGGAAGATAGGGATTGTGCCCGCCACCTCAAATGGAGAATGTAGCTAATGTTGGGGGTGGTGTGGCCACCCCCTCACATGCATGTGCATGCTAATTGATTTTTCACCTCGCCATATGAGTGACTTCCTGATGCTGAGGTTAGAGAGCGAGTTATGTTTGCGTTTTCAAGTGGAGTGGCACTAGCCTAATCCTCTTTCACACAAGAGAAATCAAGCTAGGACTTACAGGAATGGTCGACTAAGAATTTTACAGGTACAGAATGATTAGTATTGTTGGAGGCTAATTTCTAAAAGGAGTTGTCTATTGGCTAGACTTAGTAATGCATGCCTGAGATATCTAGTGAAGTGACCACATGAAAAATATAGTTGTGCAAAAAAAAAATTATTTAGGGCCTCTTAATGAACCTGGAACAATAAGCCTCATTGTAACGACTCCAGTAATGGGTGTATCGCTTTGTCTCATATGTGTTAGCTGGATACCCCCCATTTATTAACTATGCCTTGAATAATTCACATACATTGCTCTTGTCTGTGTTTGCGTATATTTTGTTCATACTCTTTGGAACAGCTCTCCACACTATAGATCATGTGTTTATTTTAAGCTCATCATTTTCAAGGTTCTTGTTCTATTTATGGTTAGTATCCCTTGTTTTTGGAGTTTAAATATTTATTCCCTTTTCACCACCTTTTATCCTACAAATTATTTTGGGTTTGTTTTTTCTCCTAGTTATTCTTGATTCTGCTCCTAGGCTAATATTATTATTGTGTCTTTCACACTACTCTTTATCTCTTACCGAGTGGCTCAGCTAAGACTCATGTTATTCCTTTTATTACTTACTGTCGCCTCGTTCTGCTCTACAATTAACTTGAGTGTTGTGGAGCTCCTCTTTTGGTCCGTGGGATATTTTTGGTTTGGTGGTGTGTGTCTTGAGAATTTACACTCAGGACTATAATGATCTTCCTACCATGCAATGTGAGTGCATGTGCAACAGGTGGAGGGGGTGCAGGGGAGATGCAGAAGCTCTTAGGGTCACAATAGCACACAACATTAGGCCCAATAAGTTGCTGACAATTTCTGCACAACCACTCTTTCCAGTAACCATAATGAAATCCAAAATTTAGAGTCTTGTGCGATCCATGAAAGACATATCTCCTGAGATTCTAAGATCCTGGAAGACATAACTCTTTGGATTCCTAAACTGGGGCATACCCGAGGAAGAAGGAAGTAGTATTACAATGCAAATGCAATGCCATCAGCTTATACAGACGTCTTAATATCAACACATTTGATAGACTTGAAGGGTTCTATCCCTATATTTATTTAAACCACAACCAAACATTTTATTGAATCGCCCTTCCTTATTATTCTTAGATTGAGATAACCTTTTACCATCAAAGTCACGAACCTCTCCTTGATTCATTCTTCTTATTTTTCGATTGATATAACCTTTTACCATCAAAGTCACCAACCTCTCCTTCATTGAAGGTAACATTCATTCTTATATGTCATTTCAGATTTACAATAACCAACACCCTTTCATTTCTTTCAAAGCTAATGCCGAGTAAGTGGGTGTACACTTTGACATCGATGTGATTTTTCCCAAACATGTAAAGAATTTGAAAAATGTGGTATGAATGGAATTTAATCAATAGATTAATTGAAGTGTAAAAATCGCTTTCATATTTATTTTATTAAATTTGAAAATTACACTAAAGGTGTTTTGCAAGGAGAGTACCAACCCACCTTAGTCATATGTCCATGGTGAATCCAATGATAACACATTTTTTTTTTTGAAAAATTCCACGTCTCACTTCACTATTTGTTCGTTTATGCCCTCCTCTAAGAG
Organism: Pinus tabuliformis; assembly: GCA_031772625.1. Classification (NCBI taxonomy): domain Eukaryota; kingdom Viridiplantae; phylum Streptophyta; class Pinopsida; order Pinales; family Pinaceae; genus Pinus; species Pinus tabuliformis. The sequence continues at coordinate 1,383,190,579 of CM062818.1, read as the reverse complement.
TTGATGAATCTTTGGCAAGGCGTTCAAGCCTATTTTCTGGCCTAAATCCTATTTCAGCTATTGAATTCCCATGGCCATTGGTAGGCCGATATTATTTTCGCCTTTTTTATCGGCCAATAATTTCATTTATTGATCCATACTTGGCCACTTACGTCATTTCCGCAAATTTGGAGAAGACTGTCATTTGCTTGATTTGAAATTTGAATTGATTGAGCAGCCTTGCCAAGATATGTTACTGGTGCACTTGAGGAGGCCATAGATTCTATTGGGACTTTTTCCATCCAAAGGAGCGTTGTACCACGTTCGAGGTGCATTCTTCACCAGATCAACGTTACCTATTCAAATTAATGAAAAATGTAATTCCATAAGAGTAAGTATAATCATTGGTGCAATTATATGACTCCGACACTGACATAACCGGAGGAAAACTGAGAATGAATAGTAAGTCGATCAATAGGAAGAGAATGGTCGCCTATTTGCAAGAACTAGCAGAACATAAAATATAAATATCCAAATATATTTTCATATCTTTGAACTAGCAAAGCTATGTGAAGGTTTCTCATGAATATGGGATACAGTCCACTATAAAATTGGTCGATTTAGATTATTAATACACAAGAAGTAATGGTGTACGTGATTGGGATGGAAATTATCAACTTGACTTCATGGGGAGACTGAAAAAATTGACTTTCTCTCGATTCCGTGTGATTCTCACCTCCTGATTCCATGTGATTCTCACCTCCTGTCAATTTTGTTAGAAATATTAATCCCAACCACCACCTTAAACTCATTGACAAACACCATTTTTTCATTTTTTCCTAGTAAACGACTGTAGGGTTGTGATTTTGTTTGCAGGTGGAAGGACTAAAATCTGAGCAGCAGTACAGCGCTCACCACTGACCATTCTGCAACACATCAAAGAGTTAAAGCACTTAATGAGAGTTGAGAGTTGGTAAATATGTATCAGTGAAACATTTACTGTGCAACTCTTAGTTGCAATCCACAACCTCTACAAGTTTAAAAAATTCCCCATTTTTTATAATCGCCCATCTTGTGTTTTAAATATTTTCTCTCTCATGTATTAATTAGTCAATTTGTGTATTTTGGATAAATATGAATGTAAAAGTCATTTGCATGGTTGAGAAAGTAGAGAGGAGTCAAGTGTTAAGTCTAAGAGGTAGCGAGGAGAAAATCGTGGAGGAAATAGTAAGTTTTTTGTCTTCTTGTCACGTGAATGTATTTACATATGATTTATAATATAGTCCAAAGTTGTGATATGGCCTTAAACCGTCATGAGTAGATTTACCGTAACCTTTTGGTTTTTACTCTGTTTTGTTGTGCGTTTAATTTCTGTTTCAATTAAGCCTTTACCTTCAATTAAGCCTTTACCTTGTTGCAATGGGATTGCTGCAACTAGAGATTTGACTTGTCACAACTGATTTTTGAGCCAGAATCCTCTCCTCTTCCCCTATGAAATTTTCTAACATGGTACCAGAGCACATTAAACTTTGTTAGTATAAAAACAAGTGATTTTTTACTAGAAATTAAAAAATTGTTTTGAGGGCAGATTTTTGAAGTGTATTTACCAGTAGGTAGAAAGTTTTTTTTTCTTTGCTCAGAAATGGAAACATTAAGCACAAGATAGAACAATCCTCAGACACCTCAGTTTAATGGAAAAAATTATGATTATTGGGCTATTACAATCAAGTCCCTAATTTCTTCTCAAGATACTTGGAATTTGGTGGAGAATGGTTTTCAAGAACCAACAAATGTAGCCACATACAATGCCTTGTCTCAAGGAGAAAGGGATTTGTTGAGAGACAACATGAAGAAGGATGCAAAATCCCTCTTCTACATTTTTGACGCAGTTCATTAAAGTATCTTCCCAAGGATTGCAGCAGCAACGAAGTCCAAGAAAGCATGGGACACCCTCCAGATAGCCTACCGAGGCATTGGAAAAGTGAAGACATCAAAACTACAAATGCTAAGGAGAGACTTTGAGACACTTTGTATCAAAAGAGTCTGAGAATATAAAATCATTTTTTACAAATGTAATTGGGTTGGTTACTCAAATCAGGTCTCATGGTGAGACAATTGAGGAAAAGAGAATAGTTGAGAAATTTTTGATAAGTTTTCTACCAAGGTTTGATGCCATTGTTGTGGCCATAGAAGAGACAAAGGATCTCTCATAGTTCTCAGTTGATGAGTTTCATGCATCACTGATTTCTCATGAACATAGACTAAATAGAGAGACAACCTCCTAATTGGAGCATGCCTTCTAGACACAAGTTTCATTTGGTCAAGGTCGAGGCAGAGGAATATCATATACTAGAAGAAGAGTAAGAATCCCATGCAGGGGTGGGAGAAGCAACCCTTCAAGCTTAAGTGGAAGGAGTAGCAATCAAACTCTAAGTCAAGGTCAAAGCCAAAATCAAGAAGAAGGTCAGAGGTATGATAAATCTCAAACCCAATGTCATTATTGTAGGAAGTATGGTCGTTATGGAAATGAATGTAGAAAGAAGCAATACGACATTAGTAACAAACCAAGTGTAAATTTCGCAAAAGAAAGCCAGAACCATGATAGCATGTTTTTAGCTTGTAATGTAGAACAAGAAAAACAAAGTGATGTATGGTATCTAGATTCAGGGTGTAGCAACCACATGTCAGGGAACATAGAAATGTTTTCCAATCTAGATGAAAGTGTGAAATGTGAAGTGACATTAGGGACTGATAGCAAAGTCTTTTTCATGGGAAAAGGAGGAGTTAATATCCTAACAAAGAAGGGGGCGAAGAAGTGCACCTCAGATTTTTACTTTGTGCCTGGTTTGAAGCATTACCTCATAAGCATTAGAGAGCTCAAGTAAAAGGGCTACATTGTATTTTTCAAGAATAGGGAGTGCACAATGTTGGATAAGCCTCTAAGAAGATAGCTAATTACAAAGGTATAGATGACAAACAATAAAATGTTTTCCCTAAAGATAAGATCAGAATTGAAGAAATAAGGTGCAAAAGCACAATTATCAATAAACTCACAAGAGGATGAAACAAAAGTTGTAGTTGTTACACAAGTAAACTTTCAAGTATAGGTCAAAGATGAAAATTTGTTATGGCATTTGAGATTTGATCATCTCAACTTTGGAGGTTTGAATTTTCTATATAGGAAAGGCATGGTGAACGGATTTTTACTCATAGAAAAACTGGATAGCCTATGTGAAGGATGCATCTTGGGCAAACAACACAGAGAGAAGACATTTCCAACAGGAAAGTCATTAAGGGCAAAGGCACCTTTGGAGATTTTCCACTCAGATTTATGTGGACCAATGCAGACACCATCAATTGGTGGCAACCACTATTTATTGACCTTCATAGATGGCTACATAAGGAATACATGGGTCTATCTCCTAAAATAGAAGAGAGAAGTGTTTGAGCGCTTTGGTAAATGCAAAGCTCTAGTTGAGAAGCAAAGTGGACACTAAATCAAAGTCCTTAACACTGACAAAGGTGGCATATACATCTCAAATGATTTCCTTCGTTTTTGTAGGGAGTATGGAATTCACAATCAATTTACAACAAGGTATACACCTCATTAAAATGGTGTCATGGAAAGGAAGAATAGGACCATCATGGAAATATCAAGGAGTATGTTGAAGGAAAAGCATTTGCCAAATGATTATTGGGTTGAATGTTTTTCTTATGCAGCATATATCATTAATTGGTGTCCAACCGAAAGTGTCAAAAATGTGGTTCCTGAAGAGGCATGGAGTGGAAGAAAGCATAGTGTCACTCACATGAGAGTATTTGGATGTGTGGCTTATGCACATGTCCTGGATGAGTTGAGAAATAAGTTGGACAACAAGGGGGAGAAATGCATATTTGTTGGATACATTGATGAATCCAAGGCATACAAGCTCTGTAATCCTTCAACCAAGAAGGTCATAATTAGTAGAGATGTGCAATTCATAGAAGAGGAAGGATGGGATGGAAGTTTAGAGAAGATAGTCAATATCAAAGCATGTATACTACATGAGGACAAAGAGGAATGGGCAGAAGTAATAAATTCCTCAACATTGACTCCCTCTACTCTTATTCAAGCCCAAAAAGGAAGGAAACAAGTAACATTGTCAACAAATAATAAGACAATGCCACATAGTCAAGGAAGTGCTTCTCTAAGCACGCCACAAAGCGCAACACCATGTGGCATGTCAAGCCTATCTTCAGCAAGCACAAGAAGACCAAAATTCAGAAATTGAAATGAAAGTTATGAGCAAGATGTAGTTGATAGTAGCGCTGGTATAAATTCCTTATTTGAATTATTTTTTCATATAGCTGACCCAATCCATTTTCAGGATGCATTCAAAGAAGAAAAATGGGTTTCGACAATGGAGGAATAAATAGAAGCAATAGAAAAGAATGACACATGGGAGTTAGTGGACCTGTCACAAGGAAAAGAAGTCATTGGAGTGAAGTGGGTCTATAAGACCAAGAGCAATGTCGACGGGAAGAATGAAAGGCATAAAGCGAGCCTAGTTGTCAAAGGATACAAGCATAATCATGAAAGAGATTATTCAGAGATGTTTGCGCCGGTCGTAAGGATGGAGACAATACATAAGGTTGTGGCGATTGTCGTGCAACATGAATGGAAAGTGTGTCAAATGGATGTAAAATCAATGTTCTTGAATGGAGTGCTGAAAGTGGAAGTGTATGTTGTGCAACCACCTAGTTATGAGGTAGAAGGCCAAGAAGAAAAGGTATATAGGTTGAGGAAAGCTCTTTATGGGTTGAAGCAAGCACTGTGTGCATGGTACATTATGATAGATACTTAATTTTTAGACAACTGTTTCGACAAATGTGATAGTGAACCTACACTCTAGATCAAAGAGAGCGATGGTGAGATTATTATTGTTGTCTTATATGTATATGATTTAATTTTTATAAATAGTGATGGTTTCCTCATCGCTGATTCAAATAAGTCATGAAAAGTTAATTTGAAATGACTAACTTGGGATAGTTAAGATATTTTTTGGGCATAGAAGTGAAGCAAACATAAAAAGGTATTTTCATTTCCCAAGGAAATTATGTAGTAGACATTTTGGAGAGATTTAATATGCAGAACAACAAGCCCACACCAACTCCAACTGTCATGGGGTTGGATTTGAGAAAAGAAGATTGTAGCAGCAATGTCAATCTGACATTATACAAAAGCATGATAGGCAACTTGATGTATTTGACTGCCACTAGGTAAGATATAATGTATGCAGTGAGTTTGGTGTCGACGTTTATGGAGACACCCAAGGAAACACATTGGCAAGCAACCAAAAGAATTCTAAGGTATGTTAATGGGAAAAAAATATGGTATTTTTTACGCTGCAACAGATTATTTGAGGTTGGTTGGTTACACTGATAGTGATTGGGCAGGAAGTGTTGATGATAGAAAGAGCAGACCAGGATATGTTTTTCATTTGGGTTCCAGAGCCATTCCATGGGCATCCAAGAAGCATCCAATAGTTTCATTATCAACAACAGAAGCAGAATATGTCGTCGCAACAACAATAGTGTGTCAAGTAGTTTGGATGAGAAGGATGTTGAGGGATCTTCGCCACGACCAAGAGGGAATGATAACTATTTTCTACAGCAACACTTCCGCAATTTCATTGTCAAATAATTTCATCTTTCACAAGAGGACCAAGCATATTGATGCTAAATATCACTTTATTAGAGAGTTGATTAAAAATGGTCAAATTGTGTTGTAGCACTGTAGGTCAGAGGAACAGTTTGCCAATATTTTCACAAATCCATTGGCACATGGATGTTTCGTTTATGTGAGAGACTGTTTGGGAATCATTAATGGAAGAAGTTGTGATTAAGGGGGAGCGTTGGAAATATTAATCCCAACCACCACCTTAAACTCACTCATAAACACCATGCTTTCCCAGTCAACTACTACAACATTGTGATTTTGTTTGCAGGCAGAAGGAATAAAGTCTGAGCAGTAGTACAATGCTAACCATTCCACAACACATCACAGAGTTAAATCACTTAATGAGAGGTTGTAAATATGTATGGGTGAAACATTTACTGTGAAACTCTTAGTTGCAGTCTGCAACCTCTGTAAGTTAAAAAAATTCCCCGTTTTTTATAATCACCGATCCCATGTCTTAAATATTTTCTTTGTCATGTATTAATAAGTCAAAATGTGTGTTTTGGATAAATATGAATGTAAAAGTCATTTGCATGGTTGAGAAAGTAGAGAGGAGTCGAGTGTGTAATTGTGAGAGGTAGTGAGGAGCAAATCATGGAGAAAATATTGGTGGGCGAGTGAAAACAAGTTTTATGGAGTTCTGCGGATAGTCACTCCACAACCCCAGTGAAGTGTAATTTTTTTTTTTTACTTGGAGCAACACCTCCAATTTGTCATGCGAAAGTATTTACATATGCTTTATAATATAATTCAAAGGTTGGTTTGTGGCGATATGGCCTTAAACCTCCATGAGTAGATTTACCGCAACCATTTGGTTTTTAATGTGTTTTGCTGTGCAATTAATTTATGTTTCAATTGAGCCTTTTTCTACTTGCGATGTGCTTGCAACAACTAGAGATGTGTTTTGCTGTGCAATTAATTTATGTTTCAATTGAGCCTTTTTCTACTTGCGATGTGCTTGCAACAACTAGAGATTTGACTTGCAGGAACTGATTTTCTGAGCCAGAATCCTCTCCTGTGCCCCTGTGAAATTTTCTAACAGGTTCACCCATCGGTCCCTCACCTATTATTAGTTGTTAGTTCTTTTACTAATAGTAAATTTTATTAGAGGAATCACAACACCTTTATGGAACTCATAATTTCCATCTAAGATCTTAATTATCGATTTGGAAAGTTTACGAACAATTATAGATTTTGGTGTAACAACAAACCTACAAATATCTTCTTTGTGCTGTGAAAGAGACACAACAATCCTACAAATATAAAAGACTAGGGGATACCTTTTAGGAAAAACTTGTCTAAAAGTCCTGATCATGAGATCATGGAAGAAGTGAAATGTATTTGATTTTAGACAAATCATTGAGGATTTGAAAGAACTTACAAAGCCAAATCCTCTAGCCTGGGCCCACTTAGAAAGCTTCTCTAGCTTCCTCTGGTGTGGAATATCTTCTAAAAAAATTTTTTGGCTATGCCAAACTCTTGTTGCAAGAATTTAAGCTAGAAAATACCCTTTTTGATGCCCTACTACTACTCCACATGCAGTTAGAGACCTAAAATATTTAATATTAGGATTCAACTTTTGCAATGTGAGCATACAAGTTAAATTGGTCATATAGCTGGATGTGAAAAATTAAACTACAAATAAACACACTATGAGCACCAATCGAGACTATGAGCACCAATCGAGACAAACTACTCACTAGCTTCTCACCTGTGATATAGTATATTGAAAGGAAGGTAAAACATTACATAAAGCCCTTTAAATGGTAACATTTTGCCTTTTCATTGCAGGCGCAAAATCACATAACACCATTTAAATTTGGACATTTTCCCTTTTCATTTTCCAAAAAATAAGAGAAAACAAAGCATATCAAGTCGAAGGAGAATCACTTAGTGTGCGAAAATAATAGCGTGATAGGCTGGAAAAGTAAGGTGAATGAGAAACAATCAAATGGAGGTTATTGGAAACTTTAAATACCCAAAAAGGGATAAAACAATGTGCAGAAAATAAGCATTGAGAGTAAAATACTAGAGTAGAGTCACCACTTCGTCTTTGGGCTTTCCTCTGACTTCGAGATTCACCCTATGTTCGAAGAGCCAAATTACAAATGCCGTGAGTGTTAAAAACACTCCTGCTGCACACCACATGCCTCGAGTAAAAGGCAGCATGACAAGCCAAGTGTTATATAATGGTATGGTATTATCACGATCTTTTCTCGATAACAAACTCGTGACAAACTGTGTAGTAGAGTGACAAGGAAGCCTTAGTTGTTATGGAATTCCACTCAAATCTTAAGCGACGAACCAAGCTATGATAAATGACATGGTAGAGTTGACAAGCAAGCCTTAGTTGTTGCAGAATTCCACTCAAACCTTAATTGCGGAGCTAAGCTAGTGTCATGAAAGGGGGAGGAGGTAGGTGTGACTGTAAGTTTGAGTATTTAATGTACTCATCACATGGCCCTCACTGAAGGCCTCCCTTGCATGAGGTCGAGATGCTTGTTTTTTTATTTCATTTATCTATTATCTCAATTGAATTTTTTTCCAAACTTGGCTTAGCAATACAGATCCGTCAAAAAGATACAAGTCCAACTTTATCCTGATGGCGCAGGCACGTAATGACCTCCATGAAACCCTTTTCCAACATTTGGATCTTCTCATATAGACGAGAGCCTTTCTCCTCCTGTTTTATGTGAGCATATAGCCTCAGGCGTATGGTCCTGCTGAGAAAAAAAGCCTCAGGCATATGCCCATCCCTACGCGAAGTCTAGTAATAAAAAGGCCAATAGTCATTAAGAGGAAGGATGGTCTCTAGAGTTGGAGGAAAGATTTTGTTAGGATAGTACATATATGCTTTGCAATACTTGTTTTTTTTTTTAATTTTCTGTTTTGGATTCATTCACCAGAAATTGTGATCCTTATGAGAAAATGCTTTTGTAATGGTCAATTAGGACTTTCGTTAAATCTGGGGAAGTCCCAACTCAAAGTCTAATCATTAATAAACCCCTCATCCTCCCACTGGAGCTATGATTTCATACATGATAGCTACAATTGGACCTGCAACTGTACTTCCAAGAATTTCTGAGAATCCCCATAGATGAATGGAATGGTTTTAGGGTCAACCATAGATTGAGATTTGAATCAGTTGAATCTCTGTTTTAATTTTGGTTTTATAATCTAAGTATATCTAAAATTAAATGATAAATATATATTTCAATTATAAATATTTTATAAAAAATTTCAAACCTATTTTAAATAATTCATTATTAATATATAAAAATGCGAATAATATTAGATTTATAAATATATATTCAAAGCATATATTTAGGCCAGTAGTCAAGCCAACTTTCATTTGCCCTTTCCATCATGTGATGTCATCTGTCCTCTTGTGTGAGAAAGACATATATCCCCTCGTGTGAGAAAGACAGATGTCCCCATCTTTGGCTGTGAACCTTCCTCCATTCTGCACTATCGTGGTCTTCACGAATATCTATGCCAATAGAACACGTGATGTTCAAATTTTTTACGACAAGAGGTGAAGACTGCTAGCTCGGAACGCTAAAACCACTGGCTATGAGCGGAAAGGAACCTAGGAGAAGCTTGTCTTCCTTTTTAACAGTGGATATGGCCCGGCCCAAGTAAAGATCTCTAACAGTGGATATGGCCTGGCCCAAGTAAAGATCTCTCTCCAGACAATTCCACGTGGAGTGCTTTATATGAAGAAATGTCGAGATGTCCCAGCCAACACGATCACTCGCAGGAGGAGAATTTTATTCCTGCAAAAGGAAAGAAAAAAAAATTCATGACAAAAAATCAAGATGTGGAAACCCTATTTTCTTTATGAACAGCCCATTGGACCGAACACGCATTCGCAATTCTTCATGGGGTTTCTGGTCTCACTGATACCCCATGGCGGTCCTCTCTTCCACATGAAATATCTCATAGACATCCTCCCCTTTCGCAAGTAAGTGGACAAGCAACAATTTATTGATTAAGAAAATCACTATGTTTGCCTTTTTAACAGGGGTTGTTGCAATCGTTTACTAATTTTGATTGTTTGTTTGAGTAATTTGCAAGAGGGGTTTGTCCAATTTTTCCAGCGGCAAGTCATGTGTCTAGAAGATGTGAAATGCGTGGAAGACCTTGCCAAGTCGGTGAAAAATCTCAAGGGCTCCCATAGCTGGGAACTCATCATAAAATCATCATATAATAATCAAACCAGTGGAATGTCAATATTCTTGGCAGGCTCAAATGAATCCATGAAAATACCCCGAAAGACTTCCCATAGATCGAAGATGGGCCAGAAAAATGGCCATTTTATTCCCTCAAAACCAATCAGGCTACGATTATTGCCTCCTAAATAAATAATATAGATTATTGCCTCCTAAATAAATAATATATGACAGAATACAAAAATTTACAGATCCATACCCAACATAGAGTGTTGAACGTTGTACATAGAGCCCACCCCTCCACAACCGCTTTTTGGTTAATTGTAAACTTCTAAAACCCTGACTATATTGCTTCAATGCATTCATTTTTAATTTTGTTTCATACTATTTATTTATTCATGGTTGGTTTGTTCATGCTCCATTCTAGATCGGGGAAGATTGGAATGAAAGTCCTTTTCATTTTTACGGAAGAGGCTAAGCATTTTTAAGGTAATCCTATTTAACTCATTAAATGCATGCATTTTTAAGGTAATCCTATTTAACTCATTAAATAATATTTTCTTGAGGTAATCCCATTTAACTCAATAAATAATATTTTGTTAAGGTAATCTCGTTGAACTGATTACATTTAACTCATTAAGGTAATCCCATCCCATTTTTATGCCTATTACATGATTTCTATCTTCCTCACATTCCGCCTATTATTTAAGGTAATGTATACGTTTCGAATATATCTATGTAACACAATAATTAGTTGAATTTCAATATGGGTTACTTCCTTTTTGATAATACGAAATATATATTAATTGGTTAAGCTGGATACGAAGAATGAAGGATTTAGGTAATGAATGGTTTATATAATTTTGAAATAATTTATTTTAGAGGTTTTGTAATTTAGGATAGTAGAGATGTGGTAATGTAATATGATGTTTACTAAATATTTTTGGGTTGAAAAATGTTTGTAGTATGGCAGAGATGTTGTAATGTAATGTAATATCCTATAAATATTTTAACTTGTCAAATAAAATAATTAATAATTATAATTATCAATAAAACATTTTGATTGGATCAAATTACATAAAACTAAATATATATAAAATAAAATAAAATAAAATAAACATTAAATTAATAATTATAACTATAATTAATAATTAAACTAATCTAAATTCACTATAATTCAAAATTTCTAAAAAGTGAAAGAAATTATATCTTTTTAATATGTAAACCGAAATTAAATCTCTTAAAATACAAACCTCTTATTTTATGAAAAAATTGAAATTAGAAAATAAATTAGTATTATATCATAATATGAATTATTAAAAAATACTAATAATAAATAAAAAATATATATATATATATATATATATAAATAAATTTTAAATATATTAAATGGTTACTCATGCTTTTGTAACTTGGCATTACGCATAATGATAATACCCAGTAGCTAATTCTATGTTCTTATTAATTAATATATTTTAAATTTTAAAAAAAATCTAAATTACAACATGTAAATCAATTTCCCAAAATACATATTTGTAAATTGATATTTAATAAAATTTTCAGAAACTTCATCCATCTCATTGCTCCTTTAGTTTAATCATATAAACTTTCATATTTCAAAACTATTTTTGTGTTAACACTTTATATAGTAATAAACATATTCCTTATTTTGGAAAAGGCATTAACAATATTATAGTTATATATTGTGATGTATTTAGGTTATGAATTTAGTGGAAATTATATTGTATTGAAAAAATATAACAAGTTGAATGTTTAAGTGTGACTAATTTGTTATTAAGGAAACTAGACTAGTGATACTGTAAAATAGGTTTAGAAGTTGTCACAATACTCTAATTTGAATTTTTCATTACTAGAGTTGTCAATTTTAAGAATATTAATATTTATAGACTTGCTTAAAAGGAAATTGAACATTGTAATTGATTTTTGCATATAGATTTAAAAGGAAATTGGCCTAGACCCAAAAGGAAATTGATAGCTAGATTAACTAGCAATTACACCACATGTTGCAAAGGAAAGTGTAGCATAGAAGAAAGAAGTAAACGATTTATGATTTTCATTTACTATGAACATATTTGAAAACCTACCAATGGTTTTTTTACAACATCTGCATCATCAGTTATCGGTACATAAATCCATTCTTTCAGTAGTCTAATCCATTCTTCCAGTGTTCTTGTGTCATTTGTTGATCTGTTATTTGTGAAACTATAATTTCCTTGGAATCCAGTACTGTGTTATTTGTGCAATTATAATGTCCCATCACATTTACAGGTTTATTTTTCCAACTATAATGTCGTTTGAAAGTCACTATCTTTATACGACCTATTAGTCTTTAATCAAAATAAAAAAATGAAATTAATCAAGCTTTTGTCAATAAATTCAATAAAGAACCTAATTGAGAATATTAATTTTTAAGACTTCATTTCATTGATTTAACATATCCAATATGAATTCTCCAAGTTCGTTTTGTTCCATAGAGCTACAATATATGTCTTATATCCAAATCATACAACCTAGCTACTTCAATCTAAATGAAAGTCAAAATTAATAATTTTTAATTCACACACGCAATATAAGTAATCTAAAAATCTGAAAACTAAAGAAGATGAATACATATTTTAGAAAATGTTCAATTTGTCATTTACACATTTAAAAACAGAAAGAAACACAGTTTTTTCGATTTATTCCACTACAAAATGGATTTAATTCTGATGAAGCAAAAGAGTCCATATTAAGTCACAAATACAAATTCTTGACAAGAATGTAAATTTTTCTTTATTACACATATCAATTTTTCTTAACAAAGAATCTATTGCTCTTCCTCAAATATGGAAACGAAATTATAGGCAATGACCTATTACAATTTTCAAATTTGAGGTCGGTCAACTACTTCCTTAATATAAAAAATAGTGAGTTCTCTTCAATGAAAGAGATCACGTCCAAAGTGGTGGATAACTAGTTGTGAATATCACAATACCACCAAATCTTCGACATTTTCTTCTTTGGTTAGGAATAGCTTTTGAAATAATCCATATACATGTTTCGCATAAGTTAATAATAACCTCACTCACTCTAACCACCCCCAACTTAAAACCAAAATGTAAAACCAAACTACAACTTCTTCAACTAAAAAAAACTTACATCAATGTTACTTGGGAGCGGGAGCGACCATTTTCAGAAGCTCCCGGTTTGGGAGCAAATCTCAGAGCGATTTTTTAAAAATATATATATTTTTTATATTTTTTATTTTTGATACATATATGTCAACAAAAACATGTAGAATGATGAATTAGATATAAAAAACATAAAAAAGCATAGATTGAACCATATAACAACAATCATCTAGAAGTTATAATCTTCATCAACCACGTCCGCAAGTTAGTAACATAGTAACATACAACATATTGAGTCTCATGATTCATCAATCTTAAAGTTTCAAGCTTTCAAAATTCAATATATAACATTTATCATCATTGATCACCAAAGTTGTACTTGTAAGCTAAGTGTAACCATTACAACAAATAATATCTAACATGAAATGAAATGTTATAAAATGAAATGAAATGAAACAATTTTCAACTTTCATGAAGCATCATATTCATAATTCATTACTAATGAGTTATAATTGCCAACTTCAAACTTAAATTGTCATATATTGTTTAAAAAAATATCATAATAAATATGAAAGAGTCAATAGTTATAAAAGCTACTAGAAACTAGAAAACAGAAGTAAATCTATTATCTATTTCTTATGCTTGGGCCTCTTGCCACCACGAGAAATGTCTAATTTTTTAGTCTTGTTGCAAATTCAGGATCTTTGTCATTAATATCACCCTCCAAGCATTAATATCCAGAGGTATCTTTGTCATTACCTTTGTATCTGTATAGGGATCTTTGTCATTAATATCACCCTCTAAGCATTAACATAAGATAGAAAAAGCATATCATGTCAAGTCAAGATTTTGTTTGAGTGATGCGTACATTTTTAGAAGGGTCATGATAGAGGAGTTCGACAACCAATGTCACTAACATCAAGGTACATAGAGGGATTGGTACTCTTGATTAAATATGAGTTCCATACCCTAATACATGACAAAATTCAATGGAAACATTGCAATCCCCCAATCCTGAAATCCTGAAAAACTGATAAGTCTGCTGGATTTTGAATGAAATCTAAAATTCTACTTTCTCCATATGAAATCCAATGAGGACGAAACCACTCTCAAACATCCTGAGTCATTTCATGGTAATGTTAAAAATTTAAGTAAAAGGATGAAAATGAAAATTAAAGAAAATGTCACTTTTACTTTAAGAATTTAACATTACCATGAATAGCATATCAATACTAGGACCTAGACTTGATCATTAAGTTCCCGCACTCAAAAACTATTTGTTTTTTTCAAAAAAAATTGCATTTCGAACATTACTACAAAAAAAAAAATGCAAAAAAGGCAAAACGCTCCCGAAAAGGTAGGAAGCGAAAAGGTAGGGACTCCCGAAATTTTTCGGGAGCGCGCTCCCGACCCGCTCCTGAGTCGCTCCCGCCTGGAGCGCGGATCAGGAGCGGGAGCGAGGGGGGGGGGGGCGCTCCCCCGCAACACTGACTTACATTAAAAGAATACGAAAAATAAATAAATTTTAAACCAAAATATAAAACCAAAGTACAACTTCTTCAACTTAAAATCCTATTGGTGTCTCCTTGGAATTTTTGGGGCAATTGCTAATTTTAAAACATTATATGAAATCTATGTCAACAACCATCGCATGCCACCTGTGGACATGTAGACAAACATCCATTGTGTTACATATGGACACATGGAATCATCGCAAAACCATCACCTGTCAGATGAATTTCACTACATTTAAATATTTTATAAGATTAATATGATACTAATGATTGTGGGTATCAATTTATATTATAATTTTTTAAACTGAATTAGATTTTCTTACTAATAATAATAATATATTGTTTGAGTTTGAAGTAGGTGAAAGGGAATTTTAAATATTTGAATTCAGGCTTCTGTGATCCATATCATCAATAAGTGGAAATCATTCGGTAGAAATCACATTGGGAGTGTATTTTTGGCCCATTTTGAACCCTCCAATATGGTTCATCGTAGGACAAGATGAAGAACCAGATCTTGACAAAGTTAAGAAGATAGAAGAGATTTTCTTTAGCCATTATAATATAATAGTTAGAATTGACTAAATAAATATTATTTTAATTTAAGAAAATTATTGTTCGAATATAGTTGTTAATATTGAATTAAAGAAAATAATTATTCAAAAGGAAATTTTTTAATGGAATGAATATCTAAAATAAAAATAATATTAGGGTCAAAATCTCAATTGTAAATAATCAAAACAAATAATTCTTAAAGCTTTTAAAAATTTAAAAATAAAAATAAATAAATAAAATAGAAATAAAATAAATAAATCAATAATGAAGAAAATAAAGTAATTAATCATGAATAATGGGAAATCTTTTGGCAGTAAAAATGTAACGGCTAGTTTTGATCAAGTAAATATTATTCATTAAACAAGAATATTTTAGAATGAAATTTTTTAAAATAAAAATAAATAAATTAAATTAAAAGGGAAAGAACAAAGACCAATAAATAGATATATTCAAGTCAAAGAAACGCATGGTCAAATTCAAACACTAAGGAATAACAAGGATATATAAAGGTTAAGAACCAAGCAATTAACTAAAATGAAAAAATAGTAATAATAAACTAAATAAAAATAATTATTATAATTAGGATTAATCATATAAAGTAAATGAACCAAAGTTTTTATGGAATAAGAATAACCACAAGAAAATAAAATAAATAAATAAAATCATAAAAATAAAAATAAAAGGAGGGTGCTAAAGAATAATGTAAAGGAACAAAATATGAATTCAAGAAGAAATGTGAGGGACCCAATAAATACTAATTCTCTAGCCATCATCCTTATTCAAATATTTCTTATCCTCCTTTCAATATCTATAGCCTCCCTAAACTTATGATGATGGCAATGATCTATCCTAGCAATGACTCGAGCATCTTCAATGTAGATGTGGTGTTTTTTCTTCTCCGTATGTTATTTCAAGGCTAAGGAGTGGGTCCTCCAATGTTTGATGTTGATCGCATGTTCATTAATCCTTTGATTTATTGAGTGGACAATTTGACCAACATAGGGTGTCCTGCAGGAACATGGGATTATATAAACACCTTTCCTATTCTTAGGGACCATCGGGTCTTTTACAGATCTAAGGGAACTTTTAATGGTGCTCAGGGGTCTAAAGGTTGAGTGAACCTTGTTCTTTCTTAGGATCCTCGCAATATTATCTGTGGTTCCTTGTATAAAAGGAAGGTCAACCCCATAACTCTGATCTTTAGGTTCTTTTCTAAACTTAGAACCATTTGCATTTTTAAGGAAAGCCTTGAGACAATGGTGCATATTATAACCATTATCTCTGAAAACGTTAAGGATATGAGTTTTCTCACATTCAAGGTAGATATCTTCAGAATCTATAAAGGAGAAACTAGCTAAAGTGCTGAGAACACCCAACTTTTAAGCAGGGAAAGGATGGGACTTAGCATGAAGATACTGCTCCATGTGAGTTTTATTTTAAAAGACCTAGTGTGAGAATGAACCATCATCCTTCTTAAAAATAAGGATGTCAAGAAAAGGCAGCATCTCATTGTTTTCACATTCTATCACAAACTTTATAGAGCTAGACTCATTATTAAGATGTTGGACAACGAGATCCAACTTTTCCTAACCATGAGGCTAGATGACACAGGTATCATTCACAAATCTCTTCCAAAGGTTTGGTTTGTATTGATCTGAGGCCAAAAATTTAGATTTGAAATCCTCCATGAACAAATTAGCCACAATATAGGAAAGTGGGGAGCCCATCAAACACCACAAGTTTTCTCATAGAATTCACCTTCAAAGCTGAGAGGTAAGACAAATTTCAACCTATCTAACAGTATCAGGATCTGTGAGGTGATTAATGATGTTAGAAGTGCTTCATTAACAGGGATATGAGCATAAAGGGAAACTACACCAAAACTTAATGTAATATCCCCAGGATAAAACATTGGAACATATTTTTTGTGGTGACTTAAGTCAAGTGAACCAAGGGAAAAAAGATAGAGAAAATATTTTGGAACATGGAAATATTATGTTTCATGGTGCATTGTACTCCTAAATTTGTAATATTATTGTCTATCATAAATCTCACCTTGAGATTAGTCTATTTTCTTTTCTCCAACCTCATAACATGCAACTATCCATAACATATTCGGTCAATTTGCCAATGTGATTTTGATGAAATATAGTGAAGGGATAGGGACATATCACTCCCAATTTTTTCCTTAAATATTAAAATGTCTATTAGGAAAGAAGCTTGTTGACGATATCAATAACTTATTATTTTGTGGGTATGTAATCCAACTTCACAATATAATCAACCAACTATTCTCTAAGAAAATGATAATTTATGGGAATATGCTTTGCCTTTGAGTGAAGAATATGATTATTGGATATATTGATAGCACTTGTGTTGTTACATATAGAATGGGTTCATCATAATTTACCTTCATTTCTTCTAATGTTTTCTTAATGCACAAAATATGAGTATAGCTAGTTGCAGCAACTATGTACTCGACTTCAATAGTAAAAAGAGAGATAGAATTTTTCTTTTTCTTTTTTTCCAAGGAAAAAAAACGGTAACCTTTTATTTGAAAAAATGAAAAGTTACACTAGCAGATGCATTTAAGCATTCCATAAGTTGCCCATGTGGGCTCGAGTGCATTTGCACCCCACGCAACGTTTGCAGAACTAACATGCATAAAAAGAATAAGAAAAGAGAAGAGAAAGAGGAGAGAGAAAAAGGCAGAAAAACTGAGAGCCGGCAGTGAGTAAAAACTCATGCTTCAAGTTTTTCTCCCCTTTTTCTTTTCGACCTTACGTCACTCTCCTTGAGTGGGTTCGATCGTAGCTATGACTAACTGTGTTTCTGCATTTGGTGGTGCTGTATCCTTGTCTGAGTCTGAAGTATCTGAGTGATGCTGCCGTTTGATCCCTCCCATGCTTTGATCCTTGTCTGCCTGATTTTGATGGAGCTTTGTGATCTTGTTTTCTGTTGCAGTTTCCTTCTGTGTCTCCATTTCTTGGGCTACCCCTACATTCTCTGCGTGGGTGTCATCCTCTTCTGCTTCTGATTCTTCATCATCTGAGTCAGGGGGAGGAAATTGCCATCCTTTCCTCTGTTTCCCTTTCTGCTTCTTTTTGTTGTTTGCTTTTTTTGCTTCTGGGCATGTGCTTTGCAGGTGTCCTGTCTGTCTGCAGAGCCTGCATCTGAAGGCAGTATTTTCATAGTCTAGTGCTTGCAGCTAGTTTTGTTGTTTATAGATCAGCCTTATGTTGTCTGGCAACCCTTTGCTTAGATCTGCTTCTACACAAATGCGTGCAAAAGTGTAAATCCTTTCATCAGTCCTCTCCAGATCTGTTTTGATGTATTTCCCTATGCTGTTCCCAATTCCTTCCAAGACTGGTTCACTCCAAAAGTGGAGGGGAAGGTTGTATAGGTGGACCCAAACCGGTACTTTGGATACCGTCATGTTATTTGGATCGAAATCTGGGAACCATGGGATCATGAACAACCCCGATGTTCCCCAGAACCATGGCCCATCTCTGATGATTTTTTCTCTGATTTCCGAAGATGCAAATATAACTATAAAAAAACCCTTGGAGCATAAATGTATATCACATTCCATGGTCCAAGAGGTGAAGATCCAATGGAATAGATCCATTGGTTTTGGCCAGAAGTTGTTAAAACGGCAGATTAGGGCCTAAGTTTCATAGAACTGTACGAAACCATCAAGCCCTGTAGCGTCAAAATTTAGGGCTGGGGTTTGCCCTAACTGATCTACTATGTATGGCCTAGGAGTATACCTGCCTTGATCTGGAGAGGACCCTGCGTCTTTGTTACCCTGAAGAATGTTCTTGTAGGAGGAGCCTCCTTTGGGAGGCTGCTGAGATGCTGGTTTTTTCCCCTTGTCCCCTCCTGAGGAGTTTTTGTCTCCCCCTGAGCTGCTTGGCTGGCCCTGAGGAGGGGCTCCTCCTCTCAGTCTGAGGTTCAACATGATGGTTTCCCCTGGTTTAATTCCATAGTTTCCCATGGTTTTGTTGTCTTGGAGAGACCATCTGCCATTGACTAGATGTTGGATCTGGCTGGGGTATTCAGTCAATGCACAGATTTTCTGCTTCAGCTGCAACACAGTGTTTTCTGCATGTACCCATACTAAAGTGGATTGCATCTCTGGGGTTTTAATAAAGATCTAAAAAGGAGTTACCTGACGTCTACAATTTTGCTGAGTTCCTGCTTTGCCTGAGACGGTGACATTGCTTATTTCCTTATGATCTATCTGTCGGCGATCTTCTAGATCTGGTCTTCTCTTGCGACATTCTACCCTTTGCTTGTCACGATCTGCGAGCTCTCTGTTGGATCGATGTATATAGTCACCAATCAACTGCCTAACCTCCTGGAAATCTTGCATCTTTTTCATATTTGTGATCTCCGTCCTGGATCTACAAGAAAAGGGCCATGCAAAAGGGTCCGTAGGCGGATCTGCCCCATGCAACCCTACTACTTTGCATGCTTAACCAGGGTTGGCAGATTCGGAATATGCCAGGCCGATTTTTGTAAAAAATCCGCCCCCAAAAACGAAGACCGACTGCAGATCTCTGGTCTCGGACGGATTTGTTTTCTTCTCCTTCAGATCGGCTCCAGTTTCGTTTGGCCCATCATGCATTGGGCGGTATGGGCAAAGGGTAAACACTGTACCCACAACCTCCGGTAACTTCCAGGTATTTTGCCGCCTAATCGACGCTGCTTCAGGGGTTTGAGGAGGGTCATAAAACTCCTGCAAAGCGCTCTTGCTTTCGATCCTGTGGGGGGCTGCGGCCTTGCCCCCCACGCCGCCTCCGACGATCATCTTGCCGAGGGTTCCATCTCTTGCCCGGGTCGAATACGCAGCGAAGGCCATCTCTCGTCTCCTCGGCACCTCCCAGTCTTCTCTATGTTTCCCGTTATCGATAGAATTTTTCTTTTTGCTTAAGGGAACTAAACAATTTCCAAAAAATAAAGCACCACTACTTGTGATTTTCCCATCATGTACACTTCCATCTCAATCAACATTTGTGTATGTAAATAATGGGATGTTGGACCCTTTATATACCATATACCATAGTCCATTGTGGCTCTTAAATATTCAAAAATCCTTTTGGCAGTTAACAAATGACTTTGTTTGGGGGTGAATTGATATCTTACAACTACACTTACAACTTGCATAATGTCTAGCCTTGATATTTTTAAGTACAAAAGGTTGTCAGTTATTGATATGTACATTTTTTTATTTACTTTTGGTGACTCACCATCTTTTCTTAGTTTGCATCCAGTGACGATAGGAGTACTAACAAAGGAAGATTCTTCCATCCCAAATTTGTTCAACATTTATTTGAAGTATTTCCTTGAAAAATGAATATACCTTTTATTGATTGAATAATCTACATGCCAAGGAAAAATGAGAGTTCCTCAAGCATATATATATCTCAAATTAAGCTTGCATATCAGCCATAAATTTTTGGCTAAGTAAATATGAATCATTATTACCAAACATGATGTCATCAACAATAAACAACAATAATTAAAAGATTACCATTTTGAGGTTTGATATACAAATTACTACCAATATTTTCTCTTTTCAACCCTTATTGTTATAGGTGTTTATCTAATTTTGAATACCATGCCTTGAGTGCCCCCTTTAGTCCATACAATCCCTTTGTCATCTTACACACTACCTTAGGATTTTCTTACCATAAAAAGCCTCTAGGTTGTTCAATATAAGCTTCTTCTTTAAGATATTCATTCAATAATTTTATTTTACATCCATCATATATACTTTTAAATCTATGTCATGGGAAAAAGCTAAAAACATTCTAATATTGTCTATTCTCGCCACAGGAGAAAAAGTTTCTTCGAAATATATTTCTTTAACCTAAGCATAGCCTTTACATACTAAAGTGGCATTATTTATTACCACTTGTCCATTCTCATTCAGTTTTTTCCTAAAGACCCATTTTGTGTCAATGACATTTTTATCTAATGGTCTTGTAGCTAATTCCCAAGTTTTGTTTTTTCTCAATTTGATCAAGTTCCTCATTCATAGATTTTATCCAATCCTTATCTTGGCTTATCTTAGAAAAATATTTTGGCTCAATTATGTAAAACATAATAATATGTCCTTGATTGGATTTATTTATTAATATTCTTTTGCTTTGAATCCTACTTATTACCATCAATATGATTTGTAAGATGATGCTTTTGAACATACCTTGAGGGGGTTTTTAGGTGGGAGCACTCTTCCTTTTCTTCTTCTTCTCTTCAATCTTCATGTTGCTCTTCTTCATCTTCATTGTTGGTCTAATTAGGTGGAATGATAAATATTGGTTGCTTGCTTTTTAGAGGTAACACCTCACCAACATTGAGATCATTGTTGTCAACAATTTTTCATAATCTTTTATTGTAATATATGTATCCCTTGTTCTTAGTTTAATATCCTAAAATATCCCTTCATCAACCATTACATCGAAATTACCCAAATTATCATCATTCATCTTGATGTAGCACTTGCTACCAAAGACTTTGAAGTGCATTATTAAGGTTGGTTTTCCATTTCACAGTTCATACGAGGTATTTTCACTGTTTGGCCCAAGATTGCCTTTTTATTAAATATGAATGATTGTATGAACAATTTGAACCCAAAAGGTATTTGATAGATTTCTTTCATCCATAATTTCTCTTGGCATTTGTTGCACTAATATATTTACTGATATATTTTTCCTTTAAACCACACCATTTTGCTATGGAGTATTTGTAATTGTGAATTGTTTTCTTATGCCATGTTCTTCATAAAAATTATCAAACCAATTTGAAGTAAAATCTCCACCTTTTCCTAACATTAGACACTTCAATTTGCAATCAGTTTGGTTTTAAGCCATGACTTTGAGAGTTTTGAACTTTTCAATCCCTTCAGATGTCTCCCTTAAAAATGTGACCCATGTAAGCCTGCTATAGGCATTAATGAATAACATAAAGTATCATTCATGACATGAGGTATCTATTCTTGAGGGCCTACATAAGTCAATATGAACCAATTGTACATTCCTAGCAAATAATTTTTCTTTGGTCTTGAAGGGTACCTGAATTTTCTTGCTAATTTGGTATGATTTAAAAATTATATTGCTTGCATTAAAGATTTTCAACAAGTACCTTATAGCTTCTTTTTTCCAAAGCTTCAGTATATTATCAAAGTTTAGGTGTCTCAAACTTTTGTGTCATAGCCAACTCTCATCAAGCTCTCCCAAACAACATTTCTCATTTTCTTCATTTAATATGTATACATTACTTGATGTTCTTGTAGCTATTTCCAATAATTTCCCTATGTCTTCAATGTTTATTTCATATCCTTTGAGATGAAAAGTTAAATCATACCCCTAGTCACACATTTGACTCACACTCAATAAGTCGTGTTTTAATCCATCAACAAAAAGAAGGATTTTTGCCTTTCCTCTTCAACTTACCAAGTTAACTATGCGTTTTCCCATGATCTTGTCTAGAGCATCATTTCAAAAGTAACACAACTATCTTATATTCTCTTAATGATAGGAATTTGGTCCTATCATCATTCATACGTTTAGAACACCCACTTTCCACTTACTAACGGTTTCCTTGGCTTTGGGAATATAACACAATGTCACATTCTTTAAATTTTTGTCCTTTTTCTTCTTCCATGTCTTGGGTTCCTCTTAATCTTGCTTGATCTATGGAGCTAGCTTGAATTTTTTGGTTTCATTCTAAGCTAATCTATGTCCATAGTTATGATATATATAACATTCAATATAATCAAATATAGGAGAAAAAGAATTATTGTCCCTAAGATTATTCCTTTGTGAATTTTCAAATCGATTATCTCTATTTGATTGATAGGATTTATTTCTTTCATTTCATGTCTAATTATTTAGAAGATATGCTCTACAATTTATACCTTTATGTCAAAATATTGTACATGAAAAATAGTAACCATTGAAAATATTTGGGTACATGGGAGAAATTTCCTTTTAGGATATTATATGTTGATTCATTTATGACTTTCTTCAATGGGGATGAAGTATTTGTTGATTTATCACTTGATATCTATGGCTCTTCAAAATTTTCCTATATAATCTTTCTTCTAATGCAACTAAGTTGTATTGTTGTCATTTTATTTTCATTTCTATCAGTGATTATTTTCCTTTCCTTTTGCTGCATTGTTGTATGGTCCTTTCATTTCTTCAACAACTTTGATTTGTTCTTTGTCTATATCTTTCTTTTTGCTCAATTATCCTTCATATCCAAAACCAATTTTAATGAGAGGAGATATATGAATACTAAGGATCTCATCTAACTTATTATATTCTTTAAGAAACTTTAAATTTTGGTTCAATTGAATCTTGTTTTTCGCTAATTCCTTTCTAAGAGAGACTATCTCTTCTTATAGCTTTTCACACTATTTTCCCTTATCTTCCAACTATTATAAGAAAGCTTCCTTGATTTTCTTTGCTTCTTCCGACTTAACTTTTAGAAGAAGAAGTGATGAATATTCAAAGTTATCCTTTTGTTTTTCAAATTTTTCTAACATCTCTTTCTACTTCTTATTCCTTTTCCTAATCCTTTGAATTTCGTTCAAGGAATTGATCAATTCACCTTCCAGATCTACTTCAACCTCTTCTTCATCAAACTTAACTTGTCTTGCATATAAATTTTCTAAGGCAATGAGCATGAAGTATTTTGTTCTTTCTTCATTAGAGGATTGTTCATCTTCATATTTTGAGGAATGGTTAGCTTCTTAGGTATGGAAAATCTTATTCTTGAACTTCTTTTCCTTCTTTACTTTCCAATAATTATTCTTCTCTTTATGCTCATACTCATTATTTTCTTCCTTATGTCGATATTTATATAAATAATGATTTGCCTTTCCATAATTAATGCATTTTAACAGTAGCTTACTTTTGTAATTTCCATATCCTCTCTTCAATCTCCTAAGAAACTTTTCCTCATCTTCATTGGATCCATAGCTCAAGTTTTATTGATCTTCTTTCCTCTTCTTTTCATCTAGAAGGCTTCCTCCTTTGAGGTAGATTTTCCTTCTCAGGTTATCATTTCATAGGCTATCAATGTTCCATGCAATTAATCAATTGTTAATGTGCTTAGATCTTGTATCTCCTCAATGACCGATACTTTGGAATTGAATTTGGAAAGAAGAGATCTCAACACATTTTGAACTACAAAGGAATCATTCATAGGTTCAAAAATTCCTCTTATGGTGTTAAATATTTTGTTGGAAATAATACTGAGAGGGGGGGGTGAATCAGTATTATCTAATTCTTTTAATGAACCTTCCTTATTTGATCTTTGAATTATATTTGCATGTCAGTACCATAAAATAATGTGCATGAACAAAGAAAATAAATAGTCACACCAAAGAACACAAGATGTAAGGTGGAAACCCAATGTGGGTGAAAACCACCTGCTGCAATATGTCTCTATCTTCTTTCAAATTAGAAACTTCGTTTACAATGGTTTTGTACTGGTGCAGTCCTTTACCAGTACGCAGGCTGCAACCTGCAGAGAGCTACAACTCTCTCTCGTTTTCCAGTCTCTCCTGGAAGGGAGCTACAACCCCCTACTTCTTTTCTTACAAGGACCACTTTTCATAAATTTTCAAACTGGATCCATAAGCATCAATTGATCATCAAGTATGAGAGAATCACCCAATCAACTGTAGTAACTAGATCAACAGTAATAGGACCAAACCCAGAACACAACAATGATAAACAAAGATTTTAAGAGAAGGAAGCACCCTGCTCCACTGCTAGCCTGCTTCCGGACTCACCCTGCTCAACTGCTAACCTGCTTCCCGGACTCACCCTGCTCAACTGCTAGCCTGCTTCCTGGACTCACCCTGCTCAACTGCTAGCCTGCGTCCCGGACGCATCCTGCTCAACTGCTAGCCTGCGTCCCTCGCTCTGAGTCTATTGAACTGCCTGCGTCCCGACGCACCTGAACCCTTCTGCGCCTGCGTCCCGACGCACCTGAACCCTTCTGCGCCTGCGTCCCGACGCACCTGAACCCTTCTGCGCCTGCGTCCCGACGCACCTGAACCCTTCTGCGCCTGCGTCCCGACGCACCTGAACCCTTCTGCGCCTGCGTCCCGGCGCACCTGAACCCTTACTGCACCTGCGTCCCTCCGGGCATAGATGATTTCAAGACTTCAGAAGTAACCCAGACAGTCAGATCTATAGATCTGAACATGCGCCGAAGAGATCTCGGTCCATCAGTAGATTCGCCTTGTTTAGATCTAGACCAGATCTAGCCCTCATAAGATATTCAACCAAAACCATGCTTAAACCAAATGATCTCCTTTGCTTTATATAGGCAAGCTCCTCCTCAAATCATGGAACAATACCACGAGCCGACACCATAATAACACAATACCGTCGGCTAGATACCAAGAGTAAAACACAAGAAACCCCCACGTGAGCTTTTCTCTACCTTGAATTGTGTGCACTGGGTGGACGCACCTCCTGAATGGCTGGCCTACGTCTCTGGACGCGGTCCCTGCAAGGTGTACCTGTGGGTACGCACCTTCTGAACTGATCTCCTGCGTCCTTCTTATTTTTCAATAAAATGAGAGCCTTGTCATGGGAGTTGCCATCAAGTACAACATCTGTAACATATAGCCATACCAGAGAACATAATGCCAACAATCTCCCCCTTTGGACTTGATGGCAACCTTACAATCTTCAGCTTCATTCTCCCCCTTTGACATCAAGGGCAAAGGGGTATGCTCCCCCTAAGATCATGCTCCTCCTGAAAATGAACCAGATCTGCAACAAAGAACCATAATCCACCATGAAAGAGATAGAGACATATTGCAGCAAGATCTCCTTCTGACCATCCTCCATAATGCCAACAATGCATTATATGCTCCCCCTTAACCTGTGAGCCAACCATGGCTGAACCATTTCCTGAGTCTGTTCTGCTCTCCCTGAGCCTGAGCCAACCATGACTGAACCTGAGTCTGTTCTGCTACCCTTTCTTCATATACGCGACTTTGCAGCCTGTAACTCGCGTATATACGCGACTTGTCTTCATTATATCAGAGTATGCAAGATGGAATACTGAATTTCATCACTTTCAGATTCCCCTGTGTTTGTTATGTCCGCTGTCTGAATTATGCCACGCCTTTCTGTCTCTGTCTTCTTCAATTCCTGCAACTGTGATGATGTATGGTCCTTTTCTTTTGAATTTTGAAATCTGCTTCTGCATTCCCTTGCTTTATGCCCATAGTTGTTGCATGTATAACATCTTACATTTTTCATGTTCCTTCTATCACAATCAATTGCTTTGTGTCCATATGCATTGCAGGCAAAACAATATCCTCTGAAATACCTGGGATGCGATGATCTGTCTTGAACCATTCTACTTCTACATCTGGCTGCAACATGTCCAAGATTATGACATACATAACATTCAACATTTTTTAGTGGAGGAAATAATCGTCTATCATAGTTAGGAGTAAAGGATCTTCCTTGAGGAATTTCTTTCCTTGGTTGTTCCTTGTTGAGCATTTCAGATTTCTCATTAGAGTTTCTTGCCTCACCTTGTGAACTAGATTCACCTTCAACATATTCATGAAAACCAAGACCAGTCTTGATAGCAGGAGACCTTTGACTATTAAGAATATCATCCAAGACTTTAGTACTATCTTGAAATCGTAAAAGCTTATCCTTTTCTTCTATTTTACCTTTCAAGATATTTACCTCAACTTGATGTTGTTCTTCCTTTTTCAGATATTGATTCCTTAGGTCTTCTTTGTTCTGTTCTCTTGATTTTTTAAGATCTTCTTTTAGAGAGAGGATCCTTGATTCAAGTTTCTGAATAGTTGTACTCTGATCCTTTACTATATCCTGCAATTTCTCCCTTACCCTGATTTCTGTCTCCAATTGTTCTTTTAATTTGGCAACTTCTTCAGTTTCTGCATTCTTCTCTTCATGTGCCATGAGACTTTTAATATCTTCGCTATTATTGGATGAAGCATTCTTCTTCTTATGTGCCATGAGACTTCTAATATCTTCACTATCATTGAATGAACTTTTAATATGGGTATAATAGCTTCTACCATCTTCTTCAGATATCTTTCCTTTGTTTTGAGGACATCTAGCAGCATAGTGACCAACTCTACCACATAGAAAACATTTGAAGGGTAGCTTACCTTTGAACCGTCCAGTTCCCCGTTCAAGATTCTTGACAAAATTTACCTCATCTTCTTCCTCTGACACTTCGAATGCGGCCTCTGGTGGTACCTCTTGTCGCATTTCAAAAGCAGTTAAGATCCCATGAAGTTGTGACATGGTGATTTTCTGCACATTCTCCTTTTCTTCTATGGCAGATACTTTAGAGTCAAATTTAGCAGACAGAGATCTCAAAACTTTTTCAACTAAGACAACTTCCTCAAATTCTTCACCCAGATCCCTCATACAATTCACAATCTCATCCATACGCAGGAAATAATTAGCTATGCTTTCATTATTACGCATCTTAAGAGTTTCATACCGGATTCTGAGAGTTTGAAGCTTTGCTCTTTTTACCTGATCATCTCCTTCGTAGCTTGTGACGATTTTGTCCCATATTTCCTTAGCTGATTTGAAATGCATGATCTTCATAAATTCTGATTGAGTCAAACTACTCAATAGGACAGTAACAGCTTTGGCATTGAGCTCATATTGCTTTTTCTCTGCTGGATCTGTAGGAGTTGCTGATGGGAATTTGTATCCTCCTTCTACGATTCCCCAAACTTCTGCTCCAAGTGATTGTAGATATGCAGTGGTTCTTATCTTCCAGTGAGTAAAATTGTTCCTGTCAAAGACTGGTGGCCTGATGTGTGCCTCTCTTTCTGGATTAGCCATTCTGATGGATCTTTTCCTTCAAGCGATCAAGCTTCCTTAGAAGGACCTGCTCTGATACCAATTGTTGGAAATAATACTGAGACAGGGGGGTGAATCAGTATTATCTAATTCTTTTAATGAACCTTCCTTATTTGATCTTTGAATTATATTTGCATGTCAGTACCATAAAATAATGTGCATGAACAAAGAAAATAGATAGTCACACCAAAGAACACAAGATGTAAGGTGGAAACCCAATGTGGGTGAAAACCACCTGCTGCAATATGTCTCTATCTTCTTTCAAATTAGAAACTTCTTTTACAATGGTTTTGTACTGGTGCAGTCCTTTACCAGTACGCAGGCTGCAACCTGCAGAGAGCTACAACTCTCTCTCGTTTTCCAGTCTCTCCTGGAAGGGAGCTACAACCCCCTACTTCTTTTCTTACAAGGACCACTTTTCATAAATTTTCAAACTGGATCCATAAGCATCAATTGATCATCAAGTATGAGAGAATCACCCAATCAACTGTAGTAACTAGATCAACAGTAATAGGACCAAACCCAGAACACAACAATGATAAACAAAGATTTTAAGAGAAGGAAGCACCCTGCTCCACTGCTAGCCTGCTTCCGGACTCACCCTGCTCAACTGCTAGCCTGCTTCCCGGACTCACCCTGCTCAACTGCTAGCCTGCTTCCTGGACTCACCCTGCTCAACTGCTAGCCTGCGTCCCGGACGCATCCTGCTCAACTGCTAGCCTGCGTCCCTCGCTCTGAGTCTATTGAACTGCCTGCGTACCGACGCACCTGAACCCTTTTGCGCCTGCGTCCCGACGCACCTGAACCCTTCTGCGCCTGCGTCCCGACGCACCTGAACCCTTCTGCGCCTGCGTCCCGGCGCACCTGAACCCTTACTGCACCTGCGTCCCTCCGGGCATAGATGATTTCAAGACTTCAGAAGTAACCCAGACAGTCAGATCTATAGATCTGAACATGCGCCGAAGAGATCTCGGTCCATCAGTAGATTCGCCTTGTTTAGATCTAGACCAGATCTAGCCCTCATAAGATATTCAACCAAAACCATGCTTAAACCAAATGATCTCCTTTGCTTTATATAGGCAAGCTCCTCCTCAAATCATGGAACAATACCACGAGCCGACACCATAATAACACAATACCGTCGGCTAGATACCAAGAGTAAAACACAAGAAACCCCCACGTGAGCTTTTCTCTGCCTTGAAATGTGTGCACTGGGTGGACGCACCTCCTGAATGGCTGGCCTGCGTCTCTGGACGCGGTCCCTGCAAGGTGTACCTGTGGGTACGCACCTTCTGAACTGATATCCTGCGTCCTTCTTATTTTTCAATAAAATGAGAGCCTTGTCATGGGAGTTGCCATCAAGTACAACATCTGTAACATATAGCCATACCAGAGAACATAATGCCAACAATCTCCCCCTTTGGACTTGATGGCAACCTTACAATCTTCAGCTTCATTCTCCCCCTTTGACATCAAGGGCAAAGGGGTATGCTCCCCCTAAGATCATGCTCCTCCTGAAAATGAACCAGATCTGCAACAAAGAACCATAATCCACCATGAAAGAGATAGAGACATATTGCAGCAAGATCTCCTTCTGACCATCCTCCATAATGCCAACAATGCATTATATGCTCCCCGTGAACCTGTGAGCCAACCATGGCTGAACCATTTCCTGAGTCTGTTCTGCTCTCCCTGAGCCTGAGCCAACCATGACTGAACCTGAGTCTGTTCTGCTGCCCTTTCTTCATCTACGCGACTTTGCAGCCTGTAACTCGCGTATATACGCGACTTGTCTTCATTATATCAGCGTATGCAAGATGGAATACTGAATTTCATCACTTTCAGATTCCCCTATGTCTGTTATGTCCGCTGTCTGAATTATGCCACACCTTTCTGTCTCTGTCTTCTTCAATTCCTGCAACTGTGATGATGTATGGTCCTTTTGTTTTGAATTTTGAAATCTGCTCCTGCATTCCCTTGCTTTATGCCCATAGTTGTTGCATGTATAACATCTTACATTTTTCATGTT
This sequence comes from Pinus tabuliformis, assembly GCA_031772625.1. Taxonomy (NCBI): domain Eukaryota; kingdom Viridiplantae; phylum Streptophyta; class Pinopsida; order Pinales; family Pinaceae; genus Pinus; species Pinus tabuliformis. Next base: position 1,383,160,578 of record CM062818.1, on the reverse strand, counting down.
CCTTCTATCACAATCAATTGCTTTGTGTCCATATGCATTGCAGGCAAAACAATATCCTCTGAAATACCTGGGATGCGATGATCTGTCTTGAACCATTCTACTTCTACATCTGGCTGCAACATGTCCAAGATTATGACATACATAACATTCAACATTTTTTAGTGGAGGAAATAATCGTCTATCATAGTTAGGAGTAAAGGATCTTCCTTGAGGAATTTCTTTCCTTGGTTTTTCCTTGTTGAGCATTTCAGATTTCTCATTAGAGTTTCTTGCCTCACCTTGTGAACTAGATTCACCTTCAACATATTCATGAAAACCAAGACCAGTCTTGATAGCAGGAGACCTTTGACTATTAAGAATATCATCCAAGACTTTAGTACTATCTTGAAATCGTAAAAGCTTATCCTTTTCTTCTATTTTACCTTTCAAGATATTTACCTCAACTTGATGTTGTTCTTCCTTTTTCAGATATTGATTCCTTAGGTCTTCTTTGTTCTGTTCTCTTGATTTTTTAAGATCTTCTTTTAGAGAGAGGATCCTTGATTCAAGTTTCTGAATAGTTGTACTCTGATCCTTTACTATATCCTGCAATTGCTCCCTTACCCTGATTTCTGTCTCCAATTGTTCTTTTAATTTGGCAACTTCTTCAGTTTCTGCATTCTTCTCTTCATGTGCCATGAGACTTTTAATATCTTCACTATTATTGGATGAAGCATTCTTCTTCTTATGTGCCATGAGACTTCTAATATCTTCACTATCATTGAATGAACTTTTAATATGGGTATAATAGCTTCTACCATCTTCTTCAGATATCTTTCCTTTGTTTTGAGGACATCTATCAGCATAGTGACCAACTCTACCACATAGAAAACATTTGAAAGGTAGCTTACCTTTGAACCGTCCAGTTCCCCGTTCAAGATTCTTGACAAAATTTACCTCATCTTCTTCCTCTGACACTTCGAATGCGGCCTCTGGTGGTACCTCTTGTCGCATTTCAAAAGCAGTTAAGATCCCATGAAGTTGTGACATGGTGATTTTTTGCACATTCTCCTTTTCTTCTATGGCAGATACTTTAGAGTCAAATTTAGCAGACAGAGATCTCAAAACTTTTTCAACTAAGACAACTTCCTCAAATTCTTCACCCAGATCCCTCATACAATTCACAATCTCATCCATACGCAGGAAATAATTAGCTATGCTTTCATTATTACGCATCTTAAGAGTTTCATACCGGATTCTGAGAGTTTGAAGCTTTGCTCTTTTTACCTGATCATCTCCTTCGTAGCTTGTGACGATTTTGTCCCATATTTCCTTAGCTGATTTGAAATGCATGATCTTCATAAATTCTGATTGAGTCAAACTACTCAATAGGACAGTAACAGCTTTGGCATTGAGCTCATATTGCTTTTTCTCTGCTAGATCTGTAGGAGTTGCTGATGGGAATTTGTATCCTCCTTCTATGATTCCCCAAACTTCTGCTCCAAGTGATTGTAGATATGCAGTGGTTCTTATCTTCGAGTGAGTAAAATTGTTCCTGTCAAAGACTGGTGGCCTGATGTGTGCCTCTCTTTCTGGATTAGCCATTCTGATGGATCTTTTCCTTCAAGCGATCAAGCTTCCTCAGAAGGACCTGCTCTGATACCAATTGTTGGAAATAATACTGAGAGGGGGGGTGAATCAGTATTATCTAATTCTTTTAATGAACCTTCCTTATTTGATCTTTGAATTATATTTGCATGTCAGTACCATAAAATAATGTGCATGAACAAAGAAAATAGATAGTCACACCAAAGAACACAAGATGTAAGGTGGAAACCCAATGTGGGTGAAAACCACCTGCTGCAATATGTCTCTATCTTCTTTCAAATTAGAAACTTCTTTTACAATGGTTTTGTACTGGTGCAGTCCTTTACCAGTACGCAGGCTGCAACCTGCAGAGAGCTACAACTCTCTCTCGTTTTCCAGTCTCTCCTGGAAGGGAGCTACAACCCCCTACTTCTTTTCTTACAAGGACCACTTTTCATAAATTTTCAAACTGGATCCATAAGCATCAATTGATCATCAAGTATGAGAGAATCACCCAATCAACTGTAGTAACTAGATCAACAGTAATAGGACCAAACCCAGAACACAACAATGATAAACAAAGATTTTAAGAGAAGGAAGCACCCTGCTCCACTGCTAGCCTGCTTCCGGACTCACCCTGCTCAACTGCTAGCCTGCTTCCCAGACTCACCCTGCTCAACTGCTAGCCTGCTTCCTGGACTCACCCTGCTCAACTGCTAGCTTGCGTCCCGGACGCATCCTGCTCAACTGCTAGCCTGCGTCCCTCGCTCTGAGTCTATTGAACTGCCTGCGTACCGACGCACCTGAACCCTTCTGCGCCTGCGTCCCGACGCACCTGAACCCTTCTGCGCCTGCGTCCCGACGCACCTGAACCCTTCTGCGCCTGCGTTCCGACGCACCTGAACCCTTCTGCGCCTGCATCCCGGCGCACCTGAACCCTTACTACACCTGCGTCCCTCCGGGCATAGATGATTTCAAGACTTCAGAAGTAACCCAGACAGTCAGATCTATAGATCTGAACATGCGCCGAAGAGATCTCGGTCCATCAGTAGATTCGCCTTGTTTAGATCTAGACCAGATCTAGCCCTCATAAGATATTCAACCAAAACCATGCTTAAACCAAATGATCTCCTTTACTTTATATAGGCAAGCTCCTCCTCAAATCATGGAACAATACCACGAGCCGACACCATAATAACACAATACCGTCGGCTAGATACCAAGAGTAAAACACAAGAAACCCCCACGTGAGCTTTTCTCTGCCTTGAATTGTGTGCACAGGGTGGACGCACCTCCTCAATGGCTGGCCTGCATCTCTGGACGCGGTCTCTGCAAGGTGTACCTGCGGGTACGCACCTTCTGAACTGATATCCTGCGTCCTTCTTATTTTTCAATAAAATGAGAGCCTTGTCATGGGAGTTGCCATCAAGTACAACATCTGTAACATATAGCCATGCCAGAGAACATAATGCCAACATATTTCATATAGTCGAAGTAAGAATTTAGCTATGTCCCCATCTTCATTCATCTTTAATGATTCAAATTCCATTTTATGCACTTGGAGTTTGGATTTATTTACTTTATTCTCACCTTCATATCAACTCATCATCTTATCCCATATTTCTTTAGTTGTTGTTTTGTGAATGACTTTAACCAATTGAAAGTTAGATAAACCACCTAAGGTTGTATTCATTGCTTTAGCGTTTTATACGAACTCGAGCTTATCTTCTCTATCAACCAATACATCTAGCTATGTATAGCCAACTTGCAATGTATCCCAAACATTTACGCTAAGTAAAATTATGTAGGTTCTCATTCTTACCTTCTGAAATGCATAATTTGTTCCACTAAACATGGGGGATTTTTCGGTGATATTTCCATCATGGCTAGGCATTGTGTCAGATCTACTTTCTAGTTGTTAAAATGTTGTTGAGGGAACCAAATATGATAACAATTGTTATAAACTAGGAAAATATTGATATGGGACAAGGAAGGTGTTGGTGAATCAATATTTTAACACTTTTAATCATTATTTAATGAATTTAACATACTCAACAAAACTATAATAGAAAATAGTGCATCAGTCACATAAAGCTTTGACACAAGAAGTCTACATGGAAACCCATACAGAAGAAAACTACAAATTATTTTTAATTTAAATTATTGATGTAAATCGCAAGTTCCAACTCCAAATTACATAAAATTATGTAGGAATCAAGCTATAGGAGGCTCCGACCCCCTATTCATTCCAAGTGCCAAGTCCCATAATTTGCAAGCATCGATTCCCACTGATTTACAAGCACACACTTTCTTAGCCTCTCATATCCCACTTTCATCAATTTCCACACTCATATATGAAGCCTTTTATTTAAAGATACCATTGATACAATTGTTAAATCTCATTTACGGTTCTCCTTTCTATGTAGCCACATATTTTTTCTTTGGTCTTTTTATTCAATTAAGGTTCCTCAAAATTTCAACATCTAACACTATGATCCATTCCTTGATTCATTTTATCTTTTGCAATTGCATACATAATTATTTAGATCTATGAACTCTAAGTGAATCACCACTTTGGATCACAATCTATGCTCTCTCTCTCTCATCACTCTATGTAGCATGTAGCTATCAATTTAGACTTTTTGATTTGTTTTACATCTACTCTTGTTCACTATGTTGGTCAACTCCTTCTCTTCTCTTGGTTGCATTAAAAAAAACATGTGTTGTGGTGTGTTGACAATAGCTACAATGATATTTCTTGCAGGGGGGCCACTCTTTTGATCTCATATATTTTCCTTGTATATATATAGAACACCTTTAATTTTGACTTTAATTCTTTCACAAAATTTGGCACTCAAACATCAAATTTTCATCTTGTAGCCCTTGTTTGTCAGCTCCCTCATGCATATGACTATGGGCCAGGACTAAGAGCCAAAAATCCCCAGGGGCATTTACGTTGAACCATTATGGGTCACCCAATAGTTAAATAAGCCATAACTTTGATCGTGCACATAATCACCTGATTAGATAAACGACATATGCATTACTTCAAGGCCACCTCACCTATTTGAGCTTTAACGATGGGGACTCTACAATTTGTTGCATATGTGACTGAATTGACCCCCACTTTCTTCGAGTGTGCCAAGTGATCTCATGCATCGATTAAATATTATGGCAGAGACATAACTTCAGGGCACCCTTGCCTTTTTGAATTTGAACGAGGGGGGATCCAAAGTTTTTAATATGTACCCCCCGTGCAACATGGCACCACATAGATTCATCAAGCCCATCTTTCTACCACTTGAGCTCCAACTGTCAATTAAATTATCTAACATTGTTGAGTTTTGCGAAACTACTATCTAACGCGAACCGTGAGTCTCTACCACCTCACTTTCTAGGTCATTTCCACATCATTTTCCATATAAGTTCCTTGCCACTTGTCATGCCACATCACTTCCATGTGTCACTCAAGAAAGGGCCACTTGGCCATTCAAAATGGCTAAAACTACTTGCCACATGTCCTCACCTCAGGGTACCACATCATCACTAAATCCATGTTTTATTTAACATGGGCTACGACATCATGTTGTCTTGTTAGCCTACCGCTTGCTTCCCATCATTGTTGTGTGCACGTCGTTCAACTTAGAATTCTAATAATCACCTAAGCATTTACCATCAAGCTCCTTGGAGACTGGGAATTGTGATTGATGCCTCACTACCCCACCTCCCATTAGTAGGTTCTACGGTTGGGTTAACACAACTGATGGGTGATTGGTATTAAATAGTGGTCAATGTGTGTTACGATTATTACCACATCACTTGTGAGGTGTGCTCCAATGCAATCTTCCATATTATATGCCAGAGTCACCTATCTCTACTAAGTCATCTTTCCATGTCAATAAGGGTCCACCTGGTGCTAGGGATTGAGTAATCTGAGTTTCATCTTTTTTCTTAGGTCTTGCGTTATTTCTCTCTCAGATCTCCAAATGCCTAGATGATCTCGGATCTTAGATAAATTTAGCTGACTCGACATCCGCCTCTTTAGCACTGAAATTCTCATCTACCCCACTCCAAACCCACATGGTTAGATGCTTCTCATCCATTCAGAACCATGAACATTTGGAACCATGTCTAACTTCAAACATTCATTTCTCCTTATCACTTCGGAGTTAGGATGAGTGCCATATATCACTTGAAATCTCTTTGAGAGGGTTATCCAACCAAGCACTTTTCATGTTCTTTTGTGCATGATACCTGTAAAACAAATTCCTTTAAACATAGGCTAACTAACAATCAACCACATCATGATAGGCTTTACACATTGTTAATAGAAACAACCAAGACATCAATAACAACACAAAAATCACGCATGAAAATCTAAACAATCTCCACATAAACTTGACATCACATGCCATTAATGGCTTGACTTGACATCAATTACAACTACTGCCAACAACTGCTAATATACTCAATAGGTTAACCACAATGAACTTGGTTAAATAATTTTTAGCCATGGCTAGCATAATTAACCGTGGTCAAACATCAATGGGTGGTCTACATGGTGAACAATAGTCATTTATACTTAAACATTGACAACCATGGTCAACCATGTTCTCCATGGTCATCCATAGTTAGCCATAGTTAAACTTTGTCAAACAAGCTCAACCATGGTTAACCATGGTAAAACATGCTCACCCATGCTCACCATGGTCTAACATGGTCACCAAGTCAAACATGGTCAACATGATTATCCATGGTCATGTTTAGTCCACCATAATCTATCATCTACATCACGAGTCAACCATCGTTCATAATGGTCAATTAATGTTAACCATAAGTAACCATATTGAACCAAGGTCAACCTCGATCAACATTAGTCAACCTTATCAACCACTGTAAACCTCATGAACCCTCTTCTACCATTAATGTAACTATTATTGTCACATTAACATTAACATTAATGTAACATCAATAATGGTCAACCATGGTTGACACTGGTCAACCTTAATAAACTCTTAGTCAACCTCAGTCAAACTCGTCAACCATAGTCAACCCCATCAACCCTCTTCAACCATGGTCAACCATCAACAACCCTCAACAACCATCGTCAACCCTTGTCAACCATTTTTAACCATAATCAACGAAAATGAACTATAGTTAACCATCGTCTATGAACTTGCCCCATGCACATCAATCATCTATTAACACAATCACATTAGTAAATGTTGTTGATATCCGTCGATTAATGCCATTTTCATATATCAATTGAAAAGGTTAAAAATGATGATGACCAATGTATATTAACCACATTTAGTAATATAGTTGTGCTAATTTTACATATAAATATATTAATTAAAACATTAATAATAAATAATTGGAAATTCAAAACTACAAAAAATAAAACTAGTTTTTTGAGAGAAAGAAAAACAAATGAAACTTTAATCATGTTGAGGTGCCAGGAAAGGAATCAGCTGGTTGCTAACTTTTACATATAAATATATTAATTAAAACATTAATAATAAATAATTGGAAATTCAAAACTACAAAAAATAAAACTATTTTTTTGAGAGAAAGAAAAACAAATGAAACTTTAATCATGTTAAGTTGCCAGGAAAGGAATAAGCTGGTTGCTAACCACAGTTCAAAATTGATGTCGTCATTTCCCTTAAAGAGCTCTCTAGCTTGTCATAGAAGGGCATAAAATTATTTACCATGTAAATGAAAATTAAAATAAAAAATTACTTATCAATTTTGAAATGAAAATTATTTTAGATTATTTTCAATTAAAGGGTATGGAAATTTTTCATAATATGTTCTATTTTTCATATATTAATGGTTGTTTTTTTTCTAATTATTCATTTTTGTATACATCACCACAATGAAAAGAATACGAACATCAAGAATTTCTTCCCCTTCATAATAGTTCAAAAAAAAAAATGTTATCATTTTTATACAATAGAATGCAATGTTTATGGAACTTGTGCATACATGTATCACCAATTTATGGAAATGACATTTTAGTAGTAGGTATTGAAGATCAAAATATTTAGTTGTGATGAATCCTCTTGCTTTTCACATAAGAGAAACTATTCCAAATCCAATCAACTCCCCATTCTCTTGTTGTGTGGATTTCCCAACCATATTAGCAATTTTTTTGTGGCTCCATTCTGAATGTTTTTTCAACCTACTTCACTTGCTTGTATTTAGTACCTATTTTTCTTACTCCACTTGCTTGGATTGATGAATATTATCTTTGTGTCTTCTTTGTGCCTTAATATGAACATGATGAAAATTGATTGTGTGTCCTATGAATCAAAATTGATTTAATGTAAGTCTGTTTCCTTATTATGATAAATTTAATGTTAAATAAATAGTATTCAATTCAATTATTCCTTTTTGTTCACAAAAAATAATGTTATTTATTTCTTCTTTTATATATGGTGTTTTGCACCATAATGCACATGTGCACTGATCATTACACCTAAAGTTCTTATGGCTTAAATAGATTTTGTTTTTTTTTCATGAGACATTTTAGTGATACCCTTAGGATAGTACTATATTTTGATTGTCATTAAAAAATGCATTGCAACTGTTTAAATAATTGGTCCAATTACCCTATTATTAAGAAGAACATTTTCATCACGACTACAACTCATACATAGGAACCAACAACTTCTAGATTGACCCTTGGGAACTCACAATGACAACTCACAAAAACACATGGAAGGATTAATTCCAATAATTCGTTATAAAACAATTTCATTACCCTATTATTAAGAAGAACATTTTCATCAAGACTACAACTCATACATAGGAACCAACAACTTCTAGATTGACCCTTGGGAACACACAACAACACATGGAAGCATTATTTCCAATAATTCATTGTAAAACAATTTCATTGTCTTATTATTAAGAAGAACATTTTCATCACGACTACAACTCATACATAGGAACCAACAACTTCTAGATTGACCCTTGGAAACTCACAATGACAACTCACAACAACACATGGAAGCATTACTTCCAATAATTCATTGTATGTAAAGAATGTCGTCCAAGAAATAAAAGAGTAAATAATATTATTGAATTCTCTCCATGTTATTTTTATATAGCTTATACATAAATGGTCCAATTAAATTCCAATTTCTTTATATTTTCTAAACAAATAATCTTATTAAATTTCCTCCATATTATTTAGATATAAATTATACCTATTATATAAATAATAATGAATCATTACCATATATTTACTTATTCCAACCCATGTGAAGTTCTCACTTAAAGATAATATTAGTTTGCGCAATTCAATGTAATAAAACATGTGATATATAAAATATATATTAAGTTTAAAATTATTATCAATTTTCCTATGAAAAGTAATATATATATTTTTACTCATCATTATTGAAAAGCTAAACTGAAATGAAATCCTGAAAGTCAAATGTGATCTTTCTGTTCACATTTGATCTCTGGCAGGAGTTCATATTACTTATTAGTTGAAGCGATTATTAATTATAGATCACAAACTTCGTGCAGATTAAGATATCTTTTCTGCCGAATGGTTACCCATCTCACAAATTAAATTATTGTGGTTTCAATGGGCTGTGTAGGGGTGTCAGGCTACCACCAATAGTTCATCACAGTACCGATTACGACCTCGTTCTCTTAATTGCTTCCCACCTTCGTCTCCACTCAACTGATTCCACGGAAGCAACTTGCGACGACTTTGCGTTCGTTGATAGTTGGCCATGTACTACGAAACTGAAGATGAATGCTATAACTTCAACTTGCCAACGCCATTGCCGAAGCACCTGCACTCTTCTAACTAGATTAGAGGAAAACGTTGCGAGAACGCCTGGACAATGGCTATGAAGATGAAAGATTTAGCAAGTGTGTGTATGCTTATGCCCCTCTCAGCTGCTAATCCGTTCAATATTCCCGTTAAACGGTTTTGTGAGAATAGCGAATATACCAACGGTAGCGCTTTTCAGAGTAATCTAAACCAGGTTCAGGATTCGCTGGATGGGAACGTTCCTACCAGTGGATAAATTACATCTAGTCATGATGACGGGCAAAACAGCCACAGTACGGTTTATGAATTTGCCCAATGCAGGGGAGATTTAAACTCCTCCGATTGCAAACAGTGCGTAGCCACTGCAAAAGCCGCGATTATATCCGGCACTGTTATCGACACTCGTATTGTTGGAGAATGCAACAAAACTTCTGCGTCCATTATACTAGATGCCTGCTTATTACGTTACGACAATCATAGTTTTTCCAACAATTTTAATGAGAGCGCAGAAGACTTTCTTATGTGCAATCTTGGCGAACTTGCCAAAGCCATTGCTGAACCACCTCCACTCATCGAAATTGAACTTGCGAAAGCTATTCCTGAACCGCCTCCCTCATCTAATTAGAATAGAGGAAAACGTTGCGGGAACGCCTGGACAATGGCGATGAAGATGAAAGAGTTGATTAGCAGCCTCTTCCTTATCGTAAGTGTGTGTATGCTTATGCCCCTATTAGCTGCTGATCCGTTCAATATTCCCGTCATACGGTTTTGTGAGAATAGCGAATATACCAACGGTAGCGCTTTTCAGAGTAATCTAAACCAGTTTCTGGATTCATGGGTGAGGAACGTTTCTACCAGTGGATTCAATAAATCTAGTGTTGATGAGGGGCAAAACAGCAGGGGAGATTTAAACAAAAGTTGTTATAATTATGATTCGTTACTAACCAAAGTTCTATGCGTGGTCAATTACCAGACATGGAAACTGTATAACGCAGAGAGAGCTTTGGAAGTTATGGATCCTACATTGGAGGGTAGTTATTGTTGGGAGGTAGGGATTAGGGTCATTAAGATTGGTCTTCTGTGAACACAAGCAGTTGCGGCGTTGAGGCCTTCAATGTCTCGTGTGGTGTCGTTGCTGACCTCTGAGAAATAACACCTTCCTTCGCCCACAAGCCCCCCTTTCATAGATCTGCATAGCGAGGGCGTATCTGCACCTCATAAAACATCAGGCAGTACAGCAACTTCCAGTACATCATCGGATATTCACTCTGCAGCTGCCGATCCTTCATCAGGCATCTTAGAGCCGAGGTGAAAAATCTGCAAACGCTTTGTATTAGTTTTTGTTGGACTTCTCTCCGTGTATTACCTTACTGAGAGGAGATTACGCGGTTGTACTAAAATTAATGATCAGTTGTTACTGTGCAACAGAAAAATGTTATAGGAGGAAGACGGTGGAGTGTCCATGATTGTCTACTGGGTCAAATTTACTTATGATATGGACAGCTTTTGGGTAAAAGTAATGACTGATTTCATATATGAAAATAAAGTTATATTTATTTTATATTTGCTATTTTAAATTCAAAACTATGTTTATTATTTTGAATTCAAGAATATGTATTATTTGGGACATTCCCAATAAGAAATTCTATTTCCAAGCGGATCCGAGATCATAAGGAATTTCATGCATTAAAGCCATAAGTCAGCTTTATATCAAAGGTTTTAGATTAACTAGCATTTGCATTACATGTTGCAAAGGAAACACTGTAAGGTATAAATTTGAGAAGAATGGCATCATCAAAATGTTGGTAGCAGCATCATGATAATTTATATGAAATCCATAGAGTTGTGAAGTTATCCTTTCATCCACTAGTATTTAAATACGCTGTCCACTGGTTATCTTCGTCAACTCTAGATGTGATGTTGGGAGAAACAATTTATAGTCAGAATATTATTGCAAGGCCATTTAAGTTATATTAGACAAAAGAATATATAGTGTTCAATTTCAGCCTTTAAAAGACAATATACCTTGTCCATGAAGCTATGCAGTCCATTACCTTTTCCATTTATCTAATGTCTCATGTAGTTCTTTAGTTGTTTGCAATCTTGGGTGCCCGTCTCCTATAGTTCTTTAGATGTTTGCAATCTTGGGTGCCCAAGTTCCAGGACTCTGGTCACCCCTGCAGAATCAAAACATTTTTGCAGTCAAAGCATTGCTTTTTTTTTATTAAGGATAGATTATTGTTTATAAATGCTTCTTACCCTTAACCCAGTGAATAGAATATAGGGTGGTCTGCCTTGCTAAGAGCTTCACTCGGTATTGAGTACTTGTATTGCTTTTATATGAGGTCGATACAGAACTCTATAGCCATGTATGGAAATTTTGCTCATGAAACTATTCCACGGATTTGTGCCACCCTCAGAGTAGTTAACATATTTCAGATGGTCAATTCCTTGTATTGTAATGATTTCATGATGTAGCAAAAATCTGTCAAGAAGGTGATCGAATGTTTGACATCAAGTTACCTATAATGCAAATTAGGACAACACACGCTAGTCACTTCCTCCTCATCATAGGTTTTCACACTAGGACTTTACTTCCTCCTCATCATAACTTTTCATGCCTCATGGAGTTGCCTCTTGACTACTTTACCTTTCAATATAGTGTCACTATATCCCATTATTCATCCACTAACGATGATGTTGTGACATTGGCCTACCATGAAACAGTTTAGGCCATGTTTAGGCAGGTCTTGCAATTTCATTACTTGAACTATATGCTACTTCTGGGCTACAAAAACATCATTATTCCATTAGTTACCAAGTTCATGAGCTAACATCCACTTCATAATTTACCGCTATTGCAGAAACAAATTTTAAAATAAAAATACATTCCAATAGACTACAAACCATTTTCTATTCATTGATATCCTTTTTGAAGTTGCCTTTTGCTGCTTTGAACTTCAATTTAACATATGCATCACTTGGGAAATTTGGTTTCTTTTGTACAAATACAAAAAAGCATGTTTAAAAACATTTGTCTATATTACAAATAGCTCCAAATAGGCAATGCATATTTCCCTAGTACAAGCTTCGTCCAACATAGCTAGATGGTACATAAGTTTTGCCCCATTAAGATTTAAAAAAAAAAATTATCCATCAATAGTATTTAAGATTGTGAATCAATAATATTTTTTGAAATAGAGAAAAACTATGGGTTACATAATACCTAAGATTGTGAATCAATAATATTTTTTGAAATAGAGAAAAACTATGGGTTACATAATACCTAAAAAGAAAGGAATGCTCTTTCAACAGTGGATTGTCCATAAATTTATAATCCAAAAATTCATTTTCAGTTTATCTTTTACACCATAGTTTGCTTACATTGTCTCGATATCCCTTGCAATCTGAAGATATTGGAGGTCTATCAGGGCCACCACCTGTATTTATATGATGTGAGCTACTCATACTATGGCCAGCCTGTATTTGAGCATTTATTTTCACAACCCCCGATCTTTGTATGTTTCTTGCTTACCACAAGGACTGCTATACCCTGACAGATTACTGTGGCGAGCTAATAGCTTTATTTTATGGGTTCGTTCTACTGGGTATGTTTTTCATCATCATCATCATCATATTTATATTTAGCGTTATTAGCCTTTGCATAACATTAATATCTACATCTATTACAGAAAACAATGTCAGTGATGATCACAAGTCATAAATAATAATAAATAAAACTAAAGGATTCATGATAATGGATTACGTTTATGAATTCCAACAAAAAAAATTATTTAGAAAGCGAGCCAAGAATAACTTACTCCCATCATCATTCATGCAATCAAAGATCTTAAATTCCAAGCACATACACGCAGCATAAAACCATGCAGTCACAAACAAGCTCAGAATCAGGGTATCAATACCAATTAGAATTGTATCAATTTCTTCCAAAGACAAACAATGTTCCTTTTATATTCAACTTCGGTCTGTTTCTCAATGTGCTTGAAGGTGAGATATCATTTGGTCATGGAAGAAACCCTGAATTAAGAATAAATTATATGACTGGGTAGTGATAGTTGGGGATGAAATCTAATCCTAGAGGGAGCCTAAGAGATCCTGTTAAGAGAAGAAACATGATTGCAGGATTTCTGCATAATGAGAATGATCAGCATGCTACATTGTCTTTGCAAAAGAATATCACTATTTAGCTATCAAATTGAAAAACTGCCAAAAGATTTCATGTGCCCCAAGCTGGTGAGTTTAACCTTATCCGTATCCAAAAATCCATTAATTTATCCTATTCCAGAGAACTTTCTAATCAGGCTTAGGGTATACCATGTAGTAGTTGTCCTCAGACTTCTTTTTATTTTTATTGTAGATTATCACACATTCTTGACATCTCTTGGATGGCCACCTTCAATGGAAACACATGTTGCAGTTAATGATCAAGGTGGAACCCCAAAACTCTAAAACCCACTATTTGCAATGCATGGAAATGTGCAGGAATAATACAATGAGAGATTTTTAGCGGTTTTTAGTCTATAATAAGTCCTTTTGCACCGCAAAGCACATCAAGTTGATCAATTTAATTATGAGGACTCTTAAAATTTATATCTTCATGAAAATCTTTGGAGTATTGAAGAATTGGGTTCACAAATTGCGATTACATGGGTTGTGGTAAATTGTTGTCATATTTTGCCAGATCAGTTTAATTATGAGGACTCTTTTGTGGGAAATCTAAGGCAATTAAAAATAAATTATATCTTCATGAAACTCTTTGGAGTATTAAAGAATTTGTTTCACAAATTGTGATTACATGGGTTGTAGTAAATCATTGTCTTATTTTTCTAGATGCTTCTCTACACTTTAAGTTCATCAGATCTACTATGACTCTAATTTTGGCATAGTATCTCGATTTTTTGCTTCAACGATGTTGAGAAGTCGAAGATTTGACTACTCTGATAGATGATGAGGCTATGGTAAAAGTTTCCATCTCCATCAATGCTGCCCAGTATTGTGAGTGCATTGTGAAGGAATGGTGTGAGGATATATTATTTTTTGGAGCTTCAGCTAGCCCAAGAGTCAGAATGGAGGGAAGAAGATGGAACATACATGATCGAAGGTGTGCATTCAGAAAAACAGTTACAAAACATCCCTGACCTAAATGGCTTTGGTTTTAATAAAGAATTTGAAAAATTCAAGCAATTTTGAATAAGTCTTATCCAATGTTAGGTGAGAAGAATAAGTCTTGTCACTGCGGTAAAACCCAAACATGCATTAAAAGATAGGAACACTGATTAGACTCCGTGTTTCGAAGATACAGAAGTGTTTGGGCTTGAGGAAATTTCCCAAAGGGATGGAAAAGTTAGATCATTTAATAATATATGGTGATAAACATTGGTGGGAACAAATAACTTGGGAGGAAAATAACATGAAAATGCACCTCCACACATTATTCAAGGACATTTAAATGATAGCTAGAAATTTCAAAATGTAATATTTAATTAAAGAATAATAATCTGTAATTTCTAGGATTATGGTCTTTCCATTAGTCAATAATTTGTAATTTATTTGAGTTAAAGTACTTTTAATGAATTTGTATTGTGAAAAGATATCTTTATTTTTTATTTTTGTGTAAATGCTACATGTATTTTTTTAACCTATCAAGATCAATAGTAGTAGATGCCTTCAAGATCAAAGAACTCGCAGAGGCAGAAACACTACCCCATCTGGGTTTGCATATCATACACTTCAGTCAGTGTAAATGTGATCTCCAACTTAAGTCGATTTGGAATCATCAAGGAATGTAATGAAACTAAGGAAATCCAAAACTCTACTAATGCTGCCATGTCATTTGTCTGCATACAGACATCAGAAGAGATGCAGAAGATGCAGAGTCTTGAATTGGGTGATTACATTGGAGTAAAATTTCCCAAAAGGATGTGTGACTTTCAATAGCTGGAAAGGTTAGAATTGGACGAGAGTCGCTATGTGAAGGAGCTTCCTCCATTGGAGAGGTTGTCCACTTTGAAATTTCTAAAACTAAGGAATTATAGTTTCCTTGTAATAGTTGTTGATGTTAGGGTAGATCATGTAGTAGTTGTCCTCAGTCTTATTTTTATTTTTATTGTAGATTATCACAGACTCTTGACATCTCTTGGATGGCCACCTTCTATGGAAACAAATGTTGTAGTTAATTATCAAGGTGGAACCCCAAAACTCTAAAACCCACTATTTGCAATGCATGGAAATGTGAAGGAATAATACAATGAGAGATTTTTAGCCTTTTTTACTCTACAATCAATCCTTTTGCGCCGCAAAGCACATCAACTTAATCAATTTAATTATGAGGACTCTTAAAAAATATATCTTCATGAAACTCTTTGGAGTATTGAAGAATTGGGTTCACAAATTGCGATTACATGGGTTGTGGTAAATTGTTGTCATATTTTGCCAGATCAGTTTAATTATGAGCACTCTTTTGTGGGAAATCTAAGGCTATTAAAAATATATTATATCTTTATGAAGCTCTTTGGGGTATTGAAGAATTTGTTTCACAAATTTTGATTACATGGGTTGTGATAAATCACTGTCTTATTTTTCCATATGCTTCTCTAGGCTTTAAGTTCATCAGATCTGTTGTGACTCAAATTTTGGCATAGTATCTTGATTTCTTGCTCCAGCAATGTCGAGAAGTTGAAGCTTTGTCTGCTGTGGTAGATGATGAGGCTATGGTAAAATTTTCCATCTCCATCAATGTTTCCCACTCCTGTGAGTGCATTGTGAAGGAATGGTGTGAGGATATATTATTTTTTGGAGCTTCAGCTAGCCCAAGAGTCAAAATGGAGGGAAGAATCTGGAACATACACGATGGAAGGTGTGCATTCAAAAAAACAGTTAGAAAACATCCTTGACCTAAATGGCTCTGTTTTTTAAAAAGAATTTGAAAACTTCAAACAATTTCCAATAAGTTTTGTCCAATGTTACATGCAAACAATAAGTCTTGTCCCTGTGGTAAATCCCAAACACGCATTAATTTGTATTATATGCTGGAGAATGTTAAATGTTACCTGAGAAGAATAAGTCTTGTCCTTGTGGTATTCAATGTTACGTGAGAAGAATAAGTTTTGTCCCTGTGGTAAAACCCAAACACTTAATTAGTATTATATGCTGGAGAATGTAAAATGTTAGCTGAGAAGAATAAGTCTTGTCCTTGTGGTAAAACCCAAGCATGCATTAATTAGTATTATATGCTATAGAATGTGAAATATTACCTAAGAAGAATATTACTCCAACATGAGATAATTGGGAATAGGAAGCTCTAGAGATTCACAGGGGTTTCCGATGTTAGAGACCATGCATTTGTCTAGTGTGACCAAGCTCCAAAGCATCGCTAAGGAAGGTGTGTTGAAGACTGGAACACCGCTCAATGCTAACCAAATTTCCTTTAAAGTGTGCTTTTGCAACTAGTTAACTTATTTCCCAATCTCAGTTGCCTGGATGGAATAAACCATTGGACATGTTGGATATTGAACAAGATGTAAAAACGGTGTGTAACCTCACATCACATTTGGAAGAAATCCTCCCATCCCCATTTTACATAAAACAGGGAACTATGTTCAACTCTTCCATGAAGAACATTTTTCAAATGACTAAAAAAACATACTTTGAGGGTGTCCACTGTGATTTGCATCAATTCCAATCTTCTCAAGCACTTGTATAACTATACATCAGACTACATCTATCATATTTCCAATCGCTATGTGAATGAGCTTCCTCAATGAATGAGCTTCCTCCATTCGAGAGGTTGCCCACTTTGAATTTCTAAAACTAAGGAATTACTCCAAGATGAGAGAATTGGGAATATGTAGCTTTGGAGATTCAGGGGGATTTCTAATGCTAGAGAGCATGCATTTGTCTAGTGTGACCAAGCTTTGAAGCATCGTTGAGAAGGTGTGTTGAAGACAGGAACACTCCTCAACACTGACCAGATTTCCTTTAAAGTGTGCTTCTTCAACCAGTTATCTTATTTCCCAATCTCAGTTGCCTGGATGGAATAAACCATTGAACATGTTGGATATTGAACAAGCTGGAAAAATGGTGTGTAACCTCATATCACATTTGGGAGAACTCCTCCCATCCTTATTTTACATAAAATATGGAATTGTGTTAAACTCTGCCATGGAGCACATTTTTCAAATGACTGAAAAATCATATTTTGCGGGTATCCACTGTGATTTGCATCAATTCCAATATTCTCAAGCACTTGTATAACTGTCTATCAGAGTCCATATATCATATTTCCATAATTAAGAGACATACAAATAATTACTCAAAACCCCATAATACACAAAATATTTTTTACTCCTAGCTTTTTCATCATCATCTTTAACAACATTTTCTACAAATCCTGATAGAAAACCCTGTCTCAATTCTCAAAATAACTAGTGACATTGAAAATAAACATACAAGCTCAAAAAAATGTCCTATAGTTCTGAATCAAACACCCAAGTAGGTTCTAAAATACCGCAAAGAACAAAATATCTTTATACAAGTTCACTACAATAGAGAGTATAACCTATAGCATGTACATGTACTAGCTGCTCACTTGGAGTCCTCTAAAAAATGGGTCCATAAGAATATCCACAGCAGAAGGCCAAACCAACGCTGGTGCCAGGCATTTTACAATAAATTGCCTCGTCTCTAAATCGATAACCATTTGCAATGATGCAGCCTTTATACCATTACTCACCTTCTTATAAATGTAAGCAACATTACAACACTCGCTGTAAGGAATCTCGAGAGTAACCATCTCCAATAAGCACATGACAAAGGAATAAACATCTACATGTTCATCATAAACGTCTTCATATAATTCTCGAGCCATGAATTCAGGTGTACTAATGATAGTGTGCACAACACGATCATTTGAGATTTTTAGCCTTTTTTACTCTGCAATTAGTCCTTTTGCACTGTAAAGCACATCAACTTGATCAATTTAATTATGACTCTTAAAAACTATATCTTCATGAAACTCTTTGGAGTATTGAAGAATTTGGTTCACAAATTGCGATTACATGGGCGGTGGTAAAGTGATTTCATATTTTGCGTGATCAGTTTAATTATGCGAACTCTTTTGTGAGAAATATAACGCAATTAAAAATAAATTATATATTCATGAAACTCTTTGGGGTATTGAGTAATTTGTTTCAAAAATTGTGATTACATGGGCTGTGGTAAATCGTTGTCTTGTTTTTCCAGATGCTTATCTAGGCTTTAAGTTCATCAGATCTGCTGCAACTCCAATTTTGGCATAGTATCTTGATTTCTTGCTTCAGCAATGTCGAGAAGTTGAAGCTTTGACTGCTCTGGTAGATGATGAGGCTATGGTAAAAGTTGCCATCTTCATCAATGCTTCCTAGTATTGTGAGTGCATTGTGAAGGAATGGTGTGACAATATATTCTTTTTTGGAGCTTCAGCTAGCCCAAGAGTCAAAATGGAGGGAAGAAGCTAGAACATACATGATGGAAGGTGTGCATTGAGAAAAACAGTTAGAAAACATCCTTGACCTAAATGGCTCTGTTTTTATAAAGAATTTGAAAACTTCAAACAATTTCCAATAAGTCTTGTCCAATGTTACCTAAGAAGAATAAGTCTTGTCCCTGTGGTAAAACCCAAACATGCATTAATTCGTATTATATGCTGGAGAATGTGAAATGTTATCTGAGAAGAATAAGCCTTATCCTCGTGGTATCTAATGTTACCTGAGAGGAATAAGTCTTGTCCCTGTGGTAAAACCCAAACACTTAATTAGTATTATATGCTAGAGAATGTGAAATGTTACGTGAGAAGAATAAGTCTTGTCCTTCTAGTAAAACCCAAACATGAATTCATTAGTATTATATGCTGGAGAATGTGAAATATTATCTGAGAAGAATATTACTCCAACATGAGACACTTGGGAATAAGAAACTCTACAGATTCAGGGAGATTTCCGATGTTAGAGACCATGCATGTGTCTAGTGTGACCAAGCTTCGAAGCATCACTGAGGAAGGTGTGTTGAAGACAGGAACGCTTCTCAACACTAACCAAATTTCCTTTAAAGTGTGCTTCTGCAACCAGTTAACTTATTTCCCAATCTCAGCTGTTTAGATGGAATAAACCATTGAACATGTTGGATATTGAACAACATGGAAAAATGGTGCGTAACCTCACATCACATTTGGAAGAAGTCCTCCCATCCCTAGCTTACATAAAACAGGGAACTATGTTCAAATCTACCATGGAGCACATTTTGCAAATGAATGAAAAAGCTTTAAGGGTATCCACTGAGATTGGCATCAATTCCAATCCTCTCAATTACTTTTATAACTATCTATTAGACTACATCGATCATATTTCCAGTCACTATGTGAAGGAGCTTCCTTCATTGGAGAGGTTGTCCACTTTGAAATTTCTAAAACTAAAGAATTACTCTAGCATGAGAGACTCCAGAATAGGCAGCTCTGGAGATTCATGGGGATTTCCAATGATAGAGAGCATGCATTTGTCTAGTGTGACCAAGCTCCGAAGCATCATAGAGGAAGGTGTGTTGAAGACAGGGACACTACTCAACAATGACCAAATTTCCTTTAAAGTGTGCTTTGTAACCAGTTAACTTATTTCCCAATCTCAGTTGCCTGGATGGAATAAAACATTGAACATGTTGGATATTGAACAAGATGGAAAAATGGTGTGTAACCTCACATCACATTTGGAAGAACTCCTCCCATCCCTATTTTACATAAAACAGGGAACTGTGTTGAACATTGCCATGGAGCGCATTTTTCAAATGACTAAATAGTCATACATTGAGGGTATCCATTGTGATTTGCATCAATTCAAATCTTCTCAAGCACTTATATAACTGTCTATCAGTGTGCATCTATCATATTTCCAGAATTAAGAGAAATACAAATAATTACTCAAAACCCCATCATACACAAAATATTTGTTACTCCTATCTTTTTCATCATCATCTTTAACAACATTTTCTACAAATCCTGACAGAAACCCCTGTCTCAATTCTCAAAATAACTAGTGACGTTGAAAATAAACATATAGGCTCAAACAAATGTCCTATACTTCTCAATCAAACACCCAAGTAGGTTCTAAAACACCCAAAAATACAGATATCTTTATACAAGTTCATTGCAATAGATATTATAGCCTATAGCATGTACATCTAGCTGCTCACTTGGAGTCCTCTAAAAAAGGGTCCATAAGAATCTCTACAACAAAAGGCCTCACTAACGCTGGTGCCATGCATTTTTCAATAAATTTCCTCGTCTCTAAATCGGTAACCATTTGCAATGATGCAGCCTTTATACCACAACTCACCTTCTTATAAATGTGAGTAACATTACATCACTCGTTGTAAGGAATCTCCAGAGTAACCATCTCTAGTAAGCACATGCCAAAGGAATAAACATCTACATGTTCATCATAAACGTCTTCATATAATTCTGGAGCCATGAATTCGGTTGTACCAATGATAGTGTGTGCATCACGATCATTTGTGAGGATAGCAACAAAACCCAAGTCCCCGATCTTCAGAACAACACTATTGCCATTCATGAATATATTGCTACAATTCAGATATCTATGAATTATGCGAGGGTTATGATTATGAATATAATGCAATCCTTCCAATATCTGATGCGCCCAATTCTTCACCGCCTTCATGGAGAGGTGCTAGTGCTTCTAACGGTACTGCCTCAGGTTCCTCAAGGTGCAGAATTCTCCTTGCTAAAGCATGGAGATTGTCTCGAACAAGAGCATTAGATCTTTCCTGGGATTTATGTTGACAAGAATTTGCTTCATCAACACCAGGTTGATGGCCTTCTCAGAGTTTCTTAAGAGCTCTTAAAACTAGTAGATTCCCCACAGTGAAAAAGAAAATACAAGGCAAATTTCTTAGCAAATTGCACAGGCCTCTTGTTCAGCTCTCGCTGGCAACCTAGTGCGGAATCGAATGGGTCCAAACTTAATAGAGGTCAGACAAACTAGCTTTAGCACCCTGTATACATAGCCTCTAAACTTTCATATCAAAGCAATGAAATATAACAAGAGCCACTCTCTGCCATTATGGATTTTCCCCTGTGTCTCTGCTGTTATGGATTTTCCCCTACGCATGAGGAAGGAAGGGAGTTATAGGGTTTTTGCCGTAATTGTCTCAACTCAGAGGGAGGAAGGGAGTTTTACAATTGTCTCAACTTGGAGGAATGGAGTTATACAACTTTTGCTATAACTGTGTCAACTACTAAGTATTAATCTGACGGTGAACAAAAATTCAATCATCTAACATTTAATCGGAAGGTGAAAATCTGTACACGGTGGCAATTGAGACAATTGATTTCAAAAGGAAATGCCTTACGGTGTAATTATTCATTTATTATTAATTTTATTTTTTAAATATAAATAGTTAAAAAAAAAATTCAACTTTATAAACTTTTATTTGAATTTAACATTCATTTCAATGTCCCAAGCTTATCATTAATTCTTTATTAATTTTTATATAAACGATAATGAAATTAATATAAAAGAGATGAAATTACATTTAACTACTAAATATCACGACAATACTACTCGAGTTGAAATCCATAATATCTATAAATATAATGAAATCCATAATATGTATAAATATAAAAATACTTAACGTAATGAAAATTAGATCTAAATTAGGTTATTTATATATATTATTTAATTTGAGCTACTTGTATTATATTATATTAAAAAAGATACATCAAAACAATGTATCGGGTTGTGTTTATTTCTTTGTTATCTGGAAACTAGAGTAGTAAGGTAGTTTTTTTTAGTATGTTATAAAATATTTTCCATGTTATATAATATATAATATAACAAAATTATTTAGATATTGTCCTTATTCGACATTTTAATGTTCGATGTATCACATAATATGTTTGGTTATGTCTATGATATAATAAATAAATATTAAAAAACCAGTGAACACATACATTAGATTGTAAGGGAATCCAAGTGAATGGTTTTAGGCGATCAATTTCGTCTTTTTTGTCAGTGAACTCAATTCTTATTATGTGTTTTGTAACGTATGTTGATCTTCTTGTTTATACTTCTTATCTATCGTTGTGCTTCATCAAAATCTATAAGTATTTCTTGTTTCTCTTTTGAAATTTCCACAAAGAATTTTTCCATGATCATTTTGACGTTCTAGTAAATTTCTATTATTTGGAGGTATCAAGTTTTTGCCTTTTTGACAGTGAACTCAATTCCTACCCGGTGTTTGGAAAGTATGTTGATATTCTTGTCTATCTTTCTTATCTATCTTTGTGCTTCATCCAACTGTATAAGTATTTCTTGTTTCTCTTTTGACATTTCCACCAAGAATTTCCCATGATCATTTTGACATGACAATAAATTTATATTGTTTGGAGGTATCAGGTTTTCATCTTTTTTGTCGGTGAACTCAATTCCTACCAAGTGTTTGGAAAGTATGTTGATATTCTTGTCTATCTTGCTTATCTATATTTGTGCTTCATCCAACTGTATAAGTATTTCTTGTTTCTCTTTTGACATTTCCACCAAGAATTTTCCCATGATCATTTTGACGTGCCAGTAAATTTCTATTGTTTTGAGGTATCAGGTTTGGCATGCTTACGTGTAACTTATATCTAGGACCAAGCATCCAACTTGCTCAATAATATTAGCATTTGATATATGTCTTCTCCTTTGATTAGAACCATCCTCACTTGTTGCAATTTCTATTATTATGTAGGGAGGAATAATAATGTAATAACATTCAATAGAGTGCTCAGTAGCTAGTTGAGACCTTGAAGTGGTAGCTTCCTTTGGATTTTTTCTACCTCTATCATCCAACTCTTCCTCTCCCATGAGACATTATCACTTCTCTCACAATGTAAACCAAACCATGTGTCCACTGATGTGACTTACTTCTAATAAAGCAAACTATTTTTCCATCAACTGATTGCTTCTCCCAGCGTGACTTCCTGCCCCAAGTATTTCTATGTCCCAAGGATAAAAATACTGAAAATCATACCCAACAAGGAGGGTGAAATGGGTTCACTCAAAAGAAACATGAATCGAACTCACGGCCTCTACATAAAAATTGACTAGGATTGCAACGAGTAGTCTCAACTCATAGGTGAGATTACACATTGACCAACCAAAGAAAACACTATCAACCTTTCCCCATAGAGATAGAAAGATAGAAATTAGAGTACAAACTTCTATCTCTATAATGTAGGGGGAGGAACCCAAATAAATAGTAATTCTAGAGAGGGTCAGTCTAATCAACCAAAAATGTGAAACACAGAATGAGATAAGCCAACCATTGGAATTTTTCCACCCAAAAGAGAGGCTTGACCCTCTAGATAGCACGAGTAAAAACAATCATGGGGAATCTATAACTTAGCTTCGTTGGTTTTTGACAAAGAGATTGTAATTTATGGAGGAAAAATCATGACCCAAAACTGAGGATAGACCCCCAGTTAATAATACAAAAACATAAGACAATACCCTAAAGACTAAATTTAGACACCAAATAGAAGGTAATGACGGAAAAGAAACAATACATCAGAAACACAATTACAGACTAAAAATCCTGAATGAAATTAAAAAGTTTGTGAACCTTACCCTGAAGCCAGAGCCCATCAAAGTGCTTTTAGGGGAATTTTAAAGTAAAAAATGGGTCTCAAAACAAAATATGTAGCAACAAAATTAACTTTGAAAGAACCAATAGGATCGAGGTTAATGATGTCATCCCCAGGGGAAAATATTTTGGAGGAAGCAAGAAGAAAAATATGTTTATTTTATTGTATTTTTGGCTTATCTCTTAATATGTTTACTCAAATGTCAAGTGTAGACACTTATTGGATGCAGAATTAAATTCCACATCCAATGTGTACCCACTCTACATACTTCGGAGTAGACCCACATTAAAAAAAGTGGAAATTTGTGAAAAAAGTGCATTACTCGTTGCATGTGGAATTTAATTCCGTCTAATGGGCGTCTATACTCAGAATTTGAGTAAATGTATAAGGAGATAAGTCACAAATATAATAAAAAGGTAGTTTCCTTTCTTTTCCTTTAAAAATTTAAAAATATTATTTTATTATTTTAACTATCATCTTATTATTTTCCTTAGGAGACCCATTTTAGACTTCAAAATTCCCCTAATGCACGAGCCTTGACCTAACGACATCCATGGCAAAGAGTATACCTTCTCCTATGGAAATTACATGTTCCCTTCTTTATAACCCTATTTTCCATTCCATTATAGTGAGAGAACCCCAATTTTAACTTACCTCGGTTGTTTGGCTAAAATGCATCCATTTTCACCTTTTCTTTTACTTATATGAGATTTATCCCATGATAAAATCATGGAATTATATGATTGAGTTGTTTCTCATAACTAATTTGCCAAAATATTATAATTATGAGATAATAATTATTTCATAATTGAGATAATTGAGAGAAAACTCATAATTGTGAAGAAGGTTTCTAGAGTCTATCATTCCCAAGGAGGTCAACTTGACCAAATTGTGTATTAGTTGGCTATGATTCCATTATTGTAGAAGTTTCCTAACTTCTCAAGCCCCTAGGTGTCTAGATACATTCTCCTGAAGGATAGAATAAACCTTTAAAATCTCACCAAGAGGAAAATGGGAAAAGGAGAGAGTATCTAAACTATAGTGTGAGAGCTCTGCGGTATTGGGAGAGGAGAACATATTAGAAGTTGGAGGAGAGGATATTATTTGTTGAAGTTATATTGATGTACTTTCATTTATATGGTTAATAAAAATATATGTTCCTTCCACTTATATCATTCTTGTAGTAATTTATATGTGTGATTTCTAGATGTTTTGAGCTAACGATCTTCTATGGAAGATCACTTGTCTTGTTTGTTTACTTGTGTTTGTGTGTAGAATTTAGATCGGAAGTGGATGAAAGAGATCACTTTATTGGAGTGCAAGGATTTTGCATCAAGCCGAAAACCCTTCACAAACATGCGAGGAGACAAGGTACTTGCTTACACTTTGTAGAATCAAAAATTGCATCGAAACTGCATGCATGGCCATCTAGATTGAGGATCATTATTAGATTTTCTTATACATTCCCTTTTGTTTTCTAGTGATCTCAATCGGGAATGATATCATGGAGGAATAGCTTCTTGCATAATTAAATAAAACAAAATTGGTGCTTTCAATGAGTGCATTTTTCTTTTTCCCTCTTTGTTTATTAGATCTCCTCTTCTTCTTTATATTTTTTGGGTTTCTTTTATTCCCATTGAGTTATCTATATTTTTTTCGGATTCATTTTGATCTACATTGATTTTATTTATTTCATATCTGAGCATATCTTAGATCTCAAGTTTTATTTTTGTTTTTTCTACAAGAGAATAATAGATTGAGCATTTAAAATAAAATTATGAAATTTCTATACATAATTTAATTAAAATAACCACATATTTGTATTCCTCTCATATTTCTATCCCCCCCCCCCCAAAAAAAAAACACTGAAAACAGACTCTGTATGAGGAAGTTATGCCCAACTGAAAATTGGGCAATTTGTTTTTCTTCGCCCTCGCGCGCAGTTTTTTTTCTATTCATTTTTGTTATTTTTTGTACATAAACGAGTAAAAATAATTACATATCTATAATCTTCTATAAATTTTACTTTAAAAAAATTAAAACCACCTGAAATGATGTCCGTATGAGGAAGATATGACTGATTGAAAAATCATTCTATTTTCTATTTGTTTTTCCAATTTTCGGGTTTTCTTGCAGCTTATTTGCTTGATTTTTCGGGTGATTTTCTTCAGAACTTGCTGATCTATTAGAGACCTATTGGATCTATTGGTTTATTTTTTCTATCAGCTCGAATGTTTGTTGGATTTGAGCCATTTCTTATTCATTGGTTGGAATCTCCCATTACTTATGTTCTTCAAAGTTCCCTTGAAGGTTTCTTTGTGTGCTTTGGTTGAGGATTAGTGTTCTCATATCTAGACCTCACTTTCAAATCCATTTGGATAAATTTGGTAACTGCTTGGATCTGTTTTATATCTCGATTTCAGATCTTTGTGTCCTTTGTGCACTTTTTTTCACTTGTTTTTGGGTGATCTCTTTCATCTTTTGGTCATTTTTTTTTCACAATTGGTGGTGTTGTGCTTGGTTGTGCAGTTTCCATCTAGAAACGTTCTCTTGAGTGTGTTTTGATTGTTTTTTTTTCACCCTCAATCAATATTTTTTAGGCCTTCTTGCCTCTAGGGTCTTGTTTTGACCTTTGTAGAACTTTGGCCTTAGTTGATCCATCGTTTTATAGCCTATTGGCTTGAGGGGTTCTGACCCAAGTTCGAAGTTATTTAGCCAAACAAATCCCTATACTACTTGCCCTTTCGGCAATAGCCCGTGGAGTGTGGACTGAGGTCTCGCCCGAAGCAGTATGGGGGGATGTTGGAGCCAAGTTTTTGCACCCTTGAGATGTCTAAGGAGTCAATTTAGTCCAACTGTGAATACCTTCATGCACTTTCCTGACCTACGAGGCCTTCGTAATCTGTTATAATCACCTTCACGAAGCCCTAAGCAGGGGCTGAGTTGGTTCCGCGCTGTGAAGGCAGTAATCTACACTCTTTTCCTAACTTACATTGTGGATCTTACTTATCTTCTTGTAACTGTTAGTTAACTTCGTGTAAACAGATGTTTATCTTGTATTCTCTTATTCAAAACATTCATATAATTTCATGCAACAAATAAACAATAAACTTGCAATTCATACCCAATATACTTCAATGCATAAAACAGGAAAAAGACACACAGAGTGATAAGAAACTTCTCTTTATTATTTTCTCAACAGTTATATACTTGACTCACCTTACGTACTCAGCTGCAGGGGTCCGTGCACTCAGTTGCGGACTACTAGGCCTCTGCGCACTTAGCTGCAGAGCCTTCTCCTACTCTACAACCCAAAGATTCGACTTTTCACTTCAACTTACACTCAATTCATCATCTTCTCTTAGATTGTTCGATGTCTCTTTACACTTAGAGCCTCGCTCTATTTATACAATCCCATGGTCCGCGGACCATGGGTAGAACTCTCAAGCCGACATTACATTACAAAAGTAAAGGTGGACAACCCTATGACTCAATTACAACTTGGTGCTCCGCGCCCACAAGTCACGAAGTATTTACATTGGATATGGTCAAAATCTCGCCTTTAAGCCCCAAAACTTGCCTTGGGGGATCCTGCACCCAATAGGCCCCCAACACAAACATTGTGACTCGCCCTCGAGTCACTCTATCGATGCGGAGGCCTTCGCGTGGAGGCCTCCGAACTCTGTTCGAACTGCTGCAAGCTCGGCAGCGTGTTGAGCAACTACTTGTTATATCTCATGTACGTGATGTTTAGAGACCGCCATATCTGAACTGCAGCCCTGCACCTGTTTATAGTCCCACGCCTCCTTTCATCTGCCTAATATGCCAAGACCGTGCTTCGGTAAGTTAGTCAGATAGTCGGGCCACCCATGTATGGCTTCAATCGATTTCCATTCACTTTTCCTGGGAAAGGTTCTCCATTTAACTCTACCAACTATACCTCGCTTCCATCTCTGACTTCCTTAATAACATACGGTCCTAGCCAATGCATTTTGAATTTTCCTGGTAATTTATTAAGCTTACTATCATATAGTAACACCAAATCACTCACCTTGAAGGTGTACAACTTAAAATGACGATCGTGGCAGGCCTTTTCACGCTGCTTTTGTACATTCTGATGGAATCCAGCCACAAACCATTCCTCTTCGAATTCCTCCAACTGCGCAAGCCTCTCATTCAAGGCTCCGCGATCAATCATATGTGTGAGCACTACTATGCATAGACTAGACACAATATGCTATATTATCATTATGGCTTCCACTCCATAGACCAGCCGGAAAGGTGTGTGTCTCTTTAGTTTATTGCATGTTGTCCTATAAGCCCATAATACTGCTGGTATGCACAGGTCCCAATCACTTCGTTTCACCTTGCATACTTTGGTCAGTGCAGTCTCCAGTATTTTGTTAAATGCTTCTACTATCCTATTGGCTTGTGGGTGATACGATGTGCTTTTCTGATAATACACTTGAAACTCTTATATTAGCGTGTTGATTGTTTCCTTCAGGAAATGTGTATCGTGATCGCTCATCAAGATCTTCGGACATCCAAATCGCGTCAATACGTGTTCAAACAGAAACTTCATAGCCATGGTGGCCATGCAATCTTTTACCGGCTACACTTCTTCCCAACGAGTCTAGTACTCTGTCGTAGTGATAATATATCTTGCGCTCGTTTTTGCTTGAGGTTTGATAGGTCCTACGAAGTCGATTGCCCACTTTTCAAAGGGCTGCAGTGTCATTTTCAGATGCAAAGGAATCTCGTTCCTCTACGATGTTTTACCTGTTCTTTGACATACATCACAGGCCTTGCAACGTGCTTTTGAATCATGATGAAGGGTCGGCCACCACAACCCTGCACAGAGAATCTTCTGCATGGTTGCTCTCCCTGCAGAGTGTCCTCCCACAGTGCCCCCATGCATGTACACGAGGATATGGCTTCATTAAAATTCCGGTACATACCTTCGCAGTATCTCATCATTGCCCATCTTATATAGGTGCCCCGCAATGACAAAAAAAATCTGTCGCGTGCACCACTAGTTCCTTTTTCTGCTGGACAGAGTACTCTTTTGGTGCAGTTTCAGTTGTGAGAAAGTGGATTATATCTTCAAACTATCCATCTGCTACGTGCATAGCAAAGAGTTGTGCGTTAATTAATCCTTCCTCTAGACTAGTAGGTTCTTCTCCTGTCTCAATGCGTGACAAGTGATCTTGTCATGCGTTCAATCGTCTAGGCTTCACAACAACTTCAAAATCATATTCTTGGAACAATAAAAGCCACCTGCATATGCGCCCCCCCAACACAAGCTTATTGACCAAGTATTTCAGTGTGGAATGATATGTATACATCTTGAAGTGTCCCCCTAGAAAATAGTGCCAATATTTCGGGAGTGCGTACACCATAGCCAGTTCCTCACGTTCAGTGGTGGAATAGTTCTTTTCCTCTTTAGATAGTCTGTGACTTGTGAACACAATAGGGTGATCCAAGGCTTCTCTGCCTTCTTGTGTGACTACTTCCCCCAACGCTATACACGACACATCAACATGAACATGAAATTCTTTCTTCCAGTTTGGGAAGACAAGAATTGGCGCGGTAACCATTTTCTCCCTCAATATCTAGACTCTTCTTACAGTCAGCGTCCCAGCAGAACATGACATCCTTCTTTAGTAGCTTTTCCATCGGCACCATGATCTAGATGTAACTCTTGATAAAATTTCTGTAGTACCCCATATGTCCCAGGGTAGAGGGCAGCTGCTTCACACTGCGTGACACTTCCAAATTCAGGATCACCGCAATTTTTGTGGGGTCTGTCATCAACCCTTGTTTACAAACCATATGCCCCAACATGTTCCCAAAAGGAACAAGCAACATACATTTCTTGAGGTTGAGCGCGATTTGGTGTCTTCGACATGTATCCAGCATCAAGTGCAGGTTCGCTACATGGTTCCTAACCAACCCAAATACAGTCAAATCATCAAAATAGACCTCCAAGAATTTATGAATATATTACTTTAACGCCACAACAACTACATGCGAAAAGATGGACGACGCATTCTTCAGACCAAACGACATGATAGTGTATTGAAAGTAACCCCACTCCATCGAGAAGGTTGTCTTGCTTCTATCCTTCAATGTGATCCTGATTTAGTGGTACCTTGAGAACCCATCAGTGAAAGAATATGCTTCCTGGCCGCCTACATTGTCTAACACCTCATCTGTGAACGGAGCTGGAAATAGATCATGTACACACGTGTCGTTCAAATTTATGAGATCCACACATATTCTTATTTCGTCCTTCTGCTTCTTTTCTTGTACCACCATCGGACTTACCCAATCGGATTCCTCGACAGGCTCGATAATTATTGGGCATGGGATCCCCCCAAGGCAAGTTTTGGGGCTTAAAGCCCAAGTTTTGACTAAGTCCAATGTAAAGACTCTGTGATTTATGGGCATAGAGCGCGAAGATGTTAAATCAGTCAGAGGTTTGTCCGCCCTCATTTTTTTAATGTAATGTCGGTTTGAGAGATCTACCCATGGTCCACGGAGCATGGGATTATATAAATAGAGCGAGGCTCTAAGTGTAAAGGAGAGAATCATAGAGGAATCAATCAATGGAAGATCTAAGAAGGAAAAGTGTAGAGTCATGTTTTTGGGTCATAGAGTAGGAGAAGGCTCTGTAGCTGAGTGCACAGAGGCCTAGTAGTCTGCAGCTGAGTGCACGAATGCCTACAGTTAAGTGCATAGGGAAGGTTGAGTCTATAACCGATTGAATCATTAATAAAGAAAAGTTTTATGATATTTCTGTGTATCTTTTCCTGTTTTATCCATTGAAGTATATTGGGTATGAATTGCAAGTTTATTGTTTATTTACTGCATGAACTTATATGAATGTGTTGAATAAGTGAATATAATATAAGGTATCTGTTTACACAAAGATAACTAGCTGTTATAAGAAGATAAGTAAGATCCGCAACCTGACTTGGGGAAATAGCGCAAATCGCTGCTCTAGTAGCGTGAAATCCCCATAGCCCCTGGTTAGGGCTACGCGAAGACGAATATAACAAGTGTAGGAAGGCCTCTTAGGCCAGGAAAGTGTGTGAAGTAACCTGCGTGAAAGTATTCACAGTTGGACTAAATCAACCCCTTAGACATCTCAAGGGTGCAGAAACCTGGTTCCAGCATCCCCCCATACTGCTTCAGGTGAGACCTCAGTCCACGCTCCGCGGACTTTTGCTGAAAGGGCCTGCAGTATAGGGATTTGTTTGGCTAATTAACTTCGAACCTGGGTCAGGCCCAAACAAGCCAACAAATGGTTCTATTGTCGGGACCAGAATCTGCATAGAGATCTCTGATGTCATATCATTAGAATCCAACTAAGAAATAAATTGAAGGTTGGTTAGACATAAGAATTCACGAGTTTGTGGTGTAAGAGAACAAGGATCCGCGACTATCAAAAGAAGAGTGGTTAGACTGCTATCTGTACATAGAGGTCCACGAAATTTTCTTCGCATCTTTCCCTATTGAGTTGTATGAGTGGATCGCGAAACTAACAGATAGCCAAGGAAGATGCAAACTTGACAGTCTTATTGTGTGGACCCCAGAATTGGTGTGCAGGTTGGAAGCGTCAGAGGATAAGATCACGCACACTGTTGATCACTAGCTCGATCAGATTATAGGAGGATTCATTACTGGGTTCGCAGTAGACACTATGGTATTCTACAGCGAGGCCATGCGACGTTTTCTCAAAGGACCACGAGGTAAGTACGTTAAGTCTCTGAACACTTGGATTAAAATGCTACTGTGTGAAAAGCAGATTATGCGAATACATTAATGTTCGAGGCTACGCAAAGTAGGAGAATTTACAGAAACGAAGATAGTGCAGAACCAAAAACTAGCCCCTTGATTTCATCTTCACGAGGGGACGAAGAAGTGCTCGTGAAGGTCTCACCAAGAAGTGTGATCAATTTGATAAGGCAGAGGATTCCACACATACCACCCCCACCTACACCACCACCAGCTTCACTGCCTTCACCATCTTCTCCCGTACCACCTCCGCCACCACGATGAGTCAATATGGCAAGCGTGATAAAGTTGCTAGTGTTTAAGGGAGCAGGAAATGAAGATCCAGAGTAGTTTTGGTTTGTAATAAAGGATGTATGGGAAGTGCAGGGAGTTACAGATGAAAATATAAAGAAAGAAATGCTAGTCAGCGCTCTACAGGATCACGTGCTGACCTGGTATATCAAGCATTCTAATGACAATCCGAATGCGAGGATCATAGATATCCAAATTGCGCTGAACAGAGAATTTAGCAGGCTGAAGTCAGAGGCGCAGTTGATCATTGGGTTCAAAGAGATAACAATGCTACCAGGTGAGACCCCTTGCAAATTGGATCAGACTGAAGTGCACAATTCGTGAAGCTAACATGACTTTGACGGATGGACAACACTGCGAATGGTTTGTAGCATCATTAACGCTGCATTTGAGGAACTCGTTGTCGCAACAGAGGTTAACAACTCAGGCAGAGGCCTTGGAGATCGCGATGAGGCTGCATGAGACCCCAATACAGGGTCCTAACCTGGGAGTTCAACAGATCCACGCATAGTTGAAAAACTTATGCCTCGAGATGCAGAGTACGAAACAGGACTGGATGGCTCACCCAGAAGTGTGCAAACAGGTATGGTGTGTTAAATGTAAGGGTCAGGGTCATGAGAAGGACCACTGCCCAGTGTTCGTGAATTACCTCGCAGGAGGGGATTGATGTTGTTAATACTGGAGGCACAAGAAGGACCTAGCACGATGCCTGCGTTGTGGTGTGTGATTTGTCAAATAGGAGGAAAGCATTCTATAGACAACTGCCATTTGTTGCAAATTACTGCAGAATTCGCAAAAGTTGTTCTGTAATTTCTGTAGATTAGGGGGACATGATGAGCATACCTGTAGAAGCTATGATCTGATGATGGATAGGACTCCCACCTACATTGTTCAGGCCGAAATGCGACCCCTTGACCACAACGCAGGAGTGGTGTGAACCGGATTTTAGGGGCGCAGACAAGGCCGAGGTGGAGGAGGACCTGGAATAAGTCACGGACAGCTGATATGTTACAATTACGGGGGGCCAAGACATTATGCCTGTGATTGTATGAATCCAATGTGTACATCATGTCTGTATTGTACCTTGTTTGATCATGAGAAGAAGGATTGTCCCACATTGATAGTGAGGCTACGCGACAAGGGAGCGCTCCAACCTCCCCCGACTTAGAACCTGTAGATGATGAGGTCTAAGTCGTGAGAGGAAGACCCTAATTTGAACATTGTTCTCTGAAGTGGAATTATGACAGGAGATGATAAAGGAAAACAACTTGAAGATAGTACTTGGGTTCACAAGGCTTCGATGAAAGAACTAAAGTTTGATTGGAGCACGCTAAGGAAACCTTCATGGAAGCTAGTAAGGGCTTCGTTGATGCCTCCACTTCAGGAAGCAAAGACAGAACGGAGCCATAAATGGAGCCATCGATGCTCATGATGTTCCTAGAGACATGCATGAAGCTAGTGCATGATAGTAAGGTTGTAAAGGGATTGCAAGAACTCATTAACAGATGCGCTGGGACCGAGCCAGGAGAGTTGTGCATGGTCTGGAGGATTGGAAAGCATGCGACGAGGACAGGAAGAGAAATGAGGTTGACCATGCAGATTAGAGAATATGAGATGGATAAAGTAATTCTGGACCTAGGGTCATATGCGAACGTTCTACCAAAGCAGACATGGGAGCACATGGGAAGGCATACGCTGCAATGGTGTGCTATCTAGCTGCGAATGGCGAATCAGCAAAAGATAATACCCATGGGGAGATTATAGGGAATCACCGTGGATATTGAAGGGGCAAGCGCACTAGTAGACTTTGAAGTGATAGAGATTGTTGATGATAGCAATCCCTACCCCACACTATTAGGAATCGATTGGGCCAGAGACATGAATGGGGTGATAAATATGAAGAAGCGCAAGATGATTTTTGAGAAAGAGTCTCTGCGCGTAGCCATATCTTTGGACCCTGTAGAAGGATCGCACTACACAGAGCCAATGCGTGACTACGAAAGCGATGATGATTTGGATTGCATCTACAAAATAACCGCACGAGAGAAAGACTGGGTAAACCACATCGCAGATGGATGAATCTCATGGGAGTGCGAAATTTCATGTACATCAGATTCTGATGAGGAAATAGAGCGATGGCAGAACCGGTTGCACAAGGTAACCACGCTGAACTGTAATATGATTGTTGTATGTTGAACGGATATAGACATTGTTGATCGCATCTTTGAAGGTGATATTTTCTAACATGCTCATACAACTATGATTCGTTGCTAACCAAAGTTGTATGCATGGTTTATATTGGTCAATTACCAGACATGGAAACTGTATAACACAAAGAGAAGTTTGGAAGTTATGGATCCTACATTGGAGGGTATTTATTCTTGGGAGGTAGGGATTAGGGTCCTCAAGATTGGTCTTCTGTGCACACAAGAAGCTGTGGCGTTGAGGCCTTCAATGTCTTGTGTGGTGTCGATGTTGACCTCTGAGAAAGAACATCTTCCTTCGCCCACAAGCCCCCATTTCATAGATCTGCATAGTGAGGGCGTATTTGCACCTCATAAAACATCAGGCAATACAGCAACTTCTAGTACATCATCGGATATTCAATCTACAGTTGCCGATCCTTCATCAGGCATCTTAGAGCCGAGGTGAAAAATCTTCAAATGCTTTGTATTATCCTAGTTTTTGTTGGACTTCTCTCCATGTATTACCTTACTAGAGAGGAGATTATGCGGTTGTACTAAAATTAATAATCAGTGGTTACTGTGCAAGAGAAAAAAGGTTATTAGGAGGAAGATGGTGGAGTGTACTAGGAGGAAGATGGTGGAGTGTCCATGATTGTTTACTGGGTGAAATTTACATATCATATGGACAACTTTTGGGTTAAAGTAATGACTGATTTCATATGTGAAAATAAAGTTATATTTATTTTATATTTGATTTTTTAAATTCAAAATTATGTTTATTATTTTGAATTCAAGAATATGTATTACTTGGGACATTCCCAATAAGAAATTCAATTTTCTCGCGGAACCGAGATCATAAGGAATTTCATGGATGAAAGCCATCCTTTTTCCATGCGCAGATAAGTCAGCTTGATATCAAAGGTTTTAGATTAATTATTCATTTATTATTAATTTTACCTTTTAAATATAAATAGTTAAAAGAAAATAAATTCAACTTTATAAACTTTTATTTGAATTTAACATTCGTTTCAATGTTCCAAGCTTATCATTAATTCTTTATTAGTTTTACATGAGCGATAATGAAATTAATATAAAAGAGATGAAATTAACTTTAACTACTAAATATCACGACAATACTAGTCGAGCTGAAATCCATAATATCTATAAATATAATGAAATCCATAATATGTATAAATATAAAAATACTTAACGTAATGAAAATTAAATCTAAATTAGGTTATTTTTATATATTATTTACTTTGAGCTGCTTGTATATTATTATATTAAAAAAGATACATCAAAACAATGGATCCGGTTGTGTTTATTTTTAGTAAGGTAGTTTATTTTTTTGTAGTATGTTATAAAATGTTTTCC
The DNA here is from genome assembly GCA_031772625.1 of Pinus tabuliformis. Taxonomy (NCBI): domain Eukaryota; kingdom Viridiplantae; phylum Streptophyta; class Pinopsida; order Pinales; family Pinaceae; genus Pinus; species Pinus tabuliformis. The sequence continues at coordinate 1,383,124,874 of CM062818.1, read as the reverse complement.
ATGTTATATATTATATTATATAGCAAAATTATTTAGATATTGTCCTTATTGAATTTTTAATGTTGGATGTATCATAATATGTTTGGTTATGTCTATGATATAATAAATAAATATTAAAAGATTAGTAAGCATATGCATTATATTGTAAGGGAATCTAAGTGAATGGTTTTAGGTGGATTAACTTCATTTTTTTTTGTCGGTGAACTCAATTCCTACTTGGGAAAGTATGTTGATTTTCTTGCCTATCTTGCTCATCTATCTTTGTGCTTCATCCAACTGCATAAGTATTTCTTGTTTCTCTTTTGACATTTCCATCAAGAATTTTCTCATGATTATTTTGACGTGCTAGTAAATTTCTATTGTTTGGAGGTATTAGGTTCAGCGTGATTAAGTGTAACTTATATCTAGGACCAAGCATCCAACTTGCTCAATAATATTAGCATCTGATATATGTCTTCTTCTTTGATTAACATCATCCTCAGTTGTTGCAATTTCTATTATGATGTAGGGATGAATAATCATGTAATGATGGTCAATATAGTGCTTAGTAGCTAGTTGAGCCCTTGAAGTGGTAGCTTCCTTTGGATTTCGTCTACCTCTATCGTCCACCTCTTCCTCTCCCATGAGACATTATCACTTCTCTCACAATGCACACTGAATGAAGCATCGACTGATGTGACTTACTTCTAATAAAGGAACCTATTTTTCCATCACTCAGTGCCTCTCCTAGCCTGACTTCCTGGCCCAAGTATTTCTATGTCCCAGGGATAAAAATACTGAAAATCATAGCCAACAAGGAGGATGAAATGGATTCACTCAAAAGAAACATGAATCAAACTCATGGCCTCTACATAAAAATTGTCTAGGATTGCAACGAGTGATCTCAACTTAGAGGTGAGAGTACAAATTGACCAACCAGAGCAAATCTTGTCAACCTTTCCCCATAGAGATAGAAATGAGAGTACAAAATTCTATCTCTATAATGTAGGGGGAAGAACCCAAATACATAGTAATTCTAGAGATGCTCAGTCTAAGCAACAAAAATTGTGAAGCACAAAATGAGATATGCCAACCATTGAAAATTTTCCACCCAGAAGAGAGGCTTGACCCTCTAAATAGCATGGGTAACAACAATCATGGGGAATCTAAAACCTAGCTTCCTTGGTTTCTGACAAAGAGACTGTAATTTATGGAGGAGAAATCATGACCCAAACTGAGGATAGACCCCTAGTTACTAATCGCGAAACATAAGACAATACCCTAAAGACTAAATTTAGACACAAAATAGAAGGTAATGACGGAAAGAAAAAATAGATCAGAAACACAATTACAGACTAAAAATCCTGAACAAACTGAGAGAGTTTGTGAACCTTACCCTAAAGCGAGAGCCCATCAAAGTGCTTTTGGGGGAATTTTGAAGTAAAAAATGGATCTCAAAACAAAATTTGTAGCAAAAAAATTAACCTTAAAAGAACCAATAAGATCCAAGTTAATTATGTCATCCCTGCGGGAAAATATTTTGGAGGAAAAAAGAAGAAAATTTTTTTTATTTTATTGTATTTTTGGCTTATCTCCTAATATGTTTACGAAAATGTCAAGTGTAGACACCCGTTGGATGAAAAATTAAATTCCACATCCAATGTGTACCCACTTTGTATACTTCTGAGTACACCCCCATTAAAAAAAGCTGAAAATTCGTGAAAAAAGTGCATTACTCATTACACGTGGAATTTAACTCCATCTAACGGGTGTTTATACTTGAAATTTGAGTAAATGTATACGGAGATAAGTAAAATAATAAAAAAAGTAGATTCCTTTCTTTTCTTTTAAAAATTTAAAAATATTATTTTATTATTTTAACTATTATCTTATTATTTTCCTTAGGAGACCCATTTTAGACTTCAAAATTACCCTAATGCATGAGTCTTAACCTAAGCACATCCATGGAAAATAGTATACCTTCTCCTATGGAAATTATATGTTCCCTTTGTTATAACTCTATTTTCCACTACATTATAGTGACAGAAACTGAATTTTAACTTACCTCAATTGTTTGGCTAAAATGCATCCCTTTTCACATTTTCTTTTACTTATATGAGATTTATCCCAAGATAAAATGGTGGAATTACATGATTTAGTTGTTTCTCATAACTAATTTTCCAAAATATTAGAATGAGATAATAATTATTTCATAATTGAGATAATTGGGAAAAAAAACTCGTAGTTTCGAATAACGTTCCTAGAGTCTGTCATTCCCAAGGAGATCAACTGGACCGACTTGTGTATCAGTTGGCTAGGATTCCATTATTATATAAGTTTCCTAACTTCTGAAGCCCCTAGGTGTCTAGATAGATTCTCCTAGAGGATAGAATGAACCTTTATAATCTCACCAAGAGGAAAAGGGGAAAAGGAGAGAGTATCCAAACTATAGAGAGAGAGTTTTGCAGTATTGGGAGAGGAGAACATATTAGAAGGTGGAGGAGAGGATCTCATTTATTGAGGGTGTTGTAGCATCCATTTTTATTTAAGTTTTATTTTCAGTTTTATAAAAAATATGAAAGAAAAATCAAATATTATGTTATAACAGAAATAAAAAGAAATGCGAAGATTTGAAAGAAATGGTTGATTTTTATGGCTTTTGAAAGTGATAAACCCGCGAGAAGATATGGTCCATACGATCAACAAGCCACAGATCCGACGACAAACGTGTAGTTAGCTAGAATGGTGTTTATTCCGAAGATCGAACGCGATGGTGTATCAAATACAGTTTAATTTGGTAAAGTCCGGGCCAAATATAGGGTTGGAATATCGGGTCAGAAAGAAATCAGGTTCGATCTTTTAAATCGAACCCGATAAATCATTAACTGGCAGCTTTTATTTCATATCAGGTTTGTATGATGCCGACAGATATCGGGTCGGCAAGTAATCGAGTTCTACCTTTAAAATCATACCCGACAAATTATTAACCAGTAGTTTCTCTTTCCTATCAGGTCTGTATGGGATTCAAAGGGTCATTGAAAAGGCAGACACGACTGGTTTATGAACCAAAGCTTTAATTTTTTGAGTTCTGTAATAACCAATCCATTGTCTAAAGGTCATGCAGGTTCAAGAGGTGCGATCAAGTGATAGCTTCATAAGTACATTGAGGTGTGCTGCGGGGGAGCAATGAACACTACGGTTAATTAAAGCTCAATACCCGCACTTGACCGTGACGTTAGCATGGTTGACCGAAATGTGTGGCCTGAAATCACTACAGGGGTTCAACCTCATTGAAACTCCCGTACATTCTTTACCCCCGTGGTGAGCTCCCAAAGCATTCCACCCCACGTCACTCACCATACCCCGCCACTTCCTCCGCTAATCCATTAATGGATGATAGAGTAACACAAAGATACATTAGTAGAACCACAAGCTCAAGCTACAGCTTTGAACAGTGAACAACCATCACCTTCTAATTTCCATTACTTCATGTTATTTTATATTCTTGAGAATGAGGTGTCTTTTACCCTCTATGTAATATTCTGTAATAATTTTTACTTTAGATAGTTAGAGGATAGTTAGGTAGTTTGACAGTTTTGGTGATTACCAGCTGTCTCATAATGAATAAAAAGAGGAAAGTTTACAGGGAAGAGGTTTGAACTTTGGAGAACCTGGAGACTAGGTCACTGTATTCTTGATACAACTATTGATTAATGAAAGAATTAGAATTTTTCCACACATTGTTGGGTATGATTTTGTGACTTCTCTGTTATGTGTCATCAAATGTTATCCTCCTTTAAGTATGGTAATGAAGTTGTAGGTCTTTATTTGCTTATGTAAGTGAAGTTGAAATCCATTAAAAGAGCACTCATATACTTGAAGTTCCTACCTCTACAATTCTTCTAAGTTACAGATAGTAGTTTTTTTGTAAGACAATATATTATCTTTAACTTCTCCAAGTGTCACAGATAGTAGATTCTGTGTAAAACAACATATTGTTTATGACTTCTTCAAGCCTTCTTCATTCATTATTGATATTCAACAATCAAATGGAATTCTGAAATTTTCATGTAACCTAACTATTGAGGGTTTAAAACTCAGGTCCTTCATTTGAGAATATAACATACAATTAAGTGAAAAACAAGTGAAAATAATTATAAACATTAACGTCTTAAGCACAATTTATATACAGCCGGGAAATTGGTTTCTTAAGGTACAACATTAATTGGCACCGTTGTTAGGGAGAGAAGACAAGAACACTTTTCCCTGGGTTTTCAATAGTTTCCTCTGGTTGTTCAGTGAGGAGGAAATTTTTGGTTGTTTTGGATAAAAGCAATAACTCTTGCTCCAAGAAGAGCCCATACAAGATCAAACACATCACAACAGAAAGTTCAAGCCCTTTCAGATCCTGAAAGGCTAGTCTATAAGAAGGTTGGAAGGTCTAGAAGCCCACTCACACCGATTCCTACACCATTTGCATCAGGCAACAATTCATCACATCTCTCACCCAAACATTCATCTGATCAAGAGTCACATTTTACATCATCTTCATTTCAAGAACCCAACTATCAAGAGCAATCTTTAGAGTCTGTTACTTTTCCATTATCTACTATAATTATTCAACATGAACCTATAACTACATTACCACCTCTGCACACTCCATTTACCCTTCAGTTAGGTTCTACATTTGTTGGTAATCAAGGTTCAATAAATTTGGGAGAAAACATGGAAACGACTGCATTTTTTATGAATATGTATGCACCTCTTCAACTGCCACAACCACTGAATCAAATGCCACAAGAATACCTCAATATTCTTCCTCGTTTTACAGGGGAAGATGAACAAACAGTAAAGAATCATGTATTAGTATTTTGTAATTTTGCAGAAAACCTAAATGTTAAACATCTAGATGTTGTTCTAAGACTTTTTGTTTAATCCTTGGATGGAGAAGCAAGAAAATGGTTTAAAGGGCTGCCTAATAACTCTATTCCTTCTTGTGAAGAGATGGAACGCCTATTCACCCAGAGATGGGGAGAAAAAAGATATCATGGGTATTCACTAACAGAGTTTAATGCTATAAAGAAGAAATCTAATGAGACTGTAGTTGAATTTGTCAGAAGATTTAATAAATTGTAGAATAGTATTCTAGTGGAGATTAAGCCCCCTCCTACTGGTGCAAAAATAACTTTTGCACAGGCTTTTGAGTCAAATTTTGGATTCACATTAAGGGAAAGAAGATCCCCAACTCTTGATTAGATCCAAACAAATGCTTAGAGATAGAAGCAAATATGGTGGATGTAAGCAAGGAACCAGAGACATAGCCTACTCAAGACAAGGAAAAAGAAAAGATAGAATTCTCCCAAAGTCAAACATTGGAGGATATGAGTAATGTAATTAAAACTTTGTCAGATAAATTGACTAAGTTAGAGTTGGAAAATAATAATTCTCAGAGATAAGCACAACATAATAAGAACTTTAATCCCCAATATAGAAGACAACCTTTGCATATCTTGCAAAAGGAGAGAAAATAACAAGATCAGATTCAAGCACCATTATATATAGAGGCAGATCTTGGTGAAGTACTAGAGCACCCCAAGGACCATAAAGATCAAATTTCTAAGTTATATGAAATAGATGAAGATGAACTTGGTGTTGAAGGAGAAGAGTATGAATATGCCGAAATAGATGCCATTTATGATGAAAATAAAATTGATGGATATTGGAAGCAATTCTTTGATTTTATGCAGGTGGAATTACATAAGAAATATGTTTTAAGGTCAAGGAAAAGATCAAGAAGTCAGGAAAATGAAAGTGAGCAGCAAGTTCCAGCTTCCTCACCAAAGGCGATTCCACAAGAATCTCAGCCTGCAAAACAAGTAAATAAAGGAAAGAAACAACATAATGCAAATGGAAAGACACGAATACTTCAAGTTGAGTCTTCTCAAGACCAAAGTGGAAAAATTCCTTTGGAGAAACTTGTTTCCTTTCCCCAAGTAATTTTAGTCATGAAGAAAGGTGAAGATGAAAATGAAAAGAATGCTAAACGGGGTCATTTGTTTAGTCTTACTAAAGAGTTGGAAAAGGTCAAAATTCAAGTTCCCCTTACAGAATTAGCAAAAAAACCAGTTTATCAAAGGGAGATTTTTGAGTTTATTAATTTAAAAGAGAATGTGAATATAAGTGACACTATAAGTTTACAGGATGATAAACCGGTAGTGGTTTTTGGTCCACATGTGGAGGAATTAGATCCTTCAACACCTCCTTTTTATATTTCATTATTGATCCATGATTTCCTCCTGCATAATTGTATGTTTGATTCAGGATCTTCACATAACCTTATGCCATTTTTAGTGATGAAACAACTAAATCTACAAGTTACCAAACCCTATAGAGACTTGTACTCTTTTGATTCAAGCAAAGTCAAGTGTTTGGGGGTCATTAAGGATTTGGTAATGTCACTAGCCCAAATCCCAGCTAGAAGCTTGGTCATGGATGTAGTAGTAGCAGATATCCCTGCTAGGTTTGGAATGCTACTATCTAGGTCATGGGGGGCTAAATTGGGTGGTGTTCTAAAACTAGATTTTACATATGATGTTATACTGACTCTTGGTGGAGAAGAGAGAAGATTGTATAGAGAAACTAGATTTTTAACAACAATTACAAAAAATGGAGTAAGTAACTCACCTATATATAGCCAAGAGAAAGATGAATTTGTTTGCTTCATGCTGCATGATAATGCAGAGTTGGCTGAAGATAATTAGAAGTAGCTTACTTCAGCCAATGTAATTATAGAGCTGCAAACTGAAGAAGTGTGGAAATGCTTCTTTGATGGAGCCTATTCTAAGGTAGGAATAGGTGTTGGTTTCCTTCTAATTGCACCTAGAGGTAATATGTTCCCTTTTTCTTTTAAATTGGAGCTTGAAGCAACAAAAAATGTGGCAGAATATGAGTCCATGATTATTGCTCTCCAAACAGCTAAACTGATGGGAATTAAGTCAATTTCTCCTTTTGGAGATTCGGAGCTGATTATAAAATAAATAAATAAACATTGTTAGACAAAACACCCTAGGCTTAGGGCATACAAAAATGAAGTATGGGATTTGGTTGAGAACTTTTTTGAAGCTTTTAACATTCAATTTATTCCAATGGATGGGAATAGATTAACATATTCATTGGCTGTGGCTACCAGTATTTTTAGGCCTCCTATTAATCTAAAACTAAGATATGAGGTAGAAATGAGGCACAAACCTTCTGTTCCTGATAATTTTAAATATTGGAAAGTTTTTGAAGATGATCAGTAGATTAAAGAAATTTTGACTATGGTTGAAGAGTTTCAGGGCACAAAGATCGATCAGGATGAAGATGAAACAACAAAAGTTACAGAAGCTACTAGTTTAAAAGATTCAATAGCTAATCAAATTTTTTTTTCAATTGAAAGATAATATTCTGCTAAAGGGACTTGTCCCTCTTGAAAGGCTTTTTAACTCTAATGATGTGGCTCTTGACTCAGGAAAAATTTCATAGAATGAAAACATTCAAGATCATAATATTGGAACTCAGGAGGAGCCCAGGCTAGTCAAGTTATTCAGTGGAGTTTCACCTAATTACTAGGAGAGATATATTAAACTTTTCAAGGACTATGTTGATATCTTTGCTTGGTCCTATGACGATCTCAAAAAATACGATGTAAATATTATTCATCACAATATCCCCTTGAAAGAGGGAATTAAACCCTTTAAACAAAAGCTTAGACAGATAAATCCTCTGCTTCTATTATCAATTAAAAAAGAGGTCAAAAAGTTTCTTGATGCAAAATAATAGTTCCACTCAGGTACTCCGATTGGGTGGGTAATTTAGTGCCTGTAAGAAAGAAAAATGGAGAGATAAGGTTATGTGTGGACTTCAGAAATCTCAACAGGGCTTCTTTGAAAGATAATTATCCATTGCCTAAAATGGATCATGTGCTACAGAAGGTAACAGGATCTTTTAGAATGTCAATGATGGATGGGTTTTCTGGGTATAACCAGGTGGCTGTGGACAGATAATATTAGAAGAAGACAACATTCACAACTCCCCGGGGGACCTTTATGTATGCTAGAATGCCTTTTGGATTGATGAACACAGGTGGTACATTTCAGAGGGCTATGGACATTGCTTTTGTGGGAGATAAGTTTGTAGTAATATATTTGGATGATATTATTTTTTTCTCAAAGTTTGATGAGGAACATCTAGACCATCTGAAAAAGAGTTTTGAAAAATACAGAAGATTTGGGCTTTCCTTAAATCCCAAGAAATCCATTTTTGCTCTAGAAGAGGGCAAATTGTTGGGGCACATTGTTTCTATAGATGGAGTGAATATAGATCCAGCAAGAGTACAAGCTCTGCAAAAAATACCACTACCTAGGAGTAAAAAGGATATTCAAAATTTTCTGGGAAAAATAAACTTCTTAAGGAGATTTGTGTCCAATTATGTAGAAATTGTAAAAGAAATTACTAATATGCTGAAGAAGGAGAATGAAGTGCATTAGACTAGGGAAGTCAGAGAATCATTTTATAGGAGGCATTGAAGAAGCATTGTAGGCAACTCTAGTTCTAATTAGCCATGATTATCAAAATCCTTTCCATGTTTTCTCATTCGCATCACCAAATTTAATAGTTGATGTCTTGCTGTAGAAGAATGATGAAGAGAAGGAGTATATTGTTGCATTCTTTAGCAAGATTCTTAGGGATGCTGAGCTAAAGTATAATATTCTTGAAAAGCAGGTGTTTTCTTTGGTAAAATCCGTAAAAGAATTTAGAACTTATGTGTTGTAGTCACAGATCATTTCTTATGTGCCAAATGTTGTTGTAAAAGATGTATTAGTACACGGTGATGTAGAAGGCAAAAGAGGAAAATGGATAGCCAAGATCCAAGAGTATGACTTGGACATAAAACCCACAAAATTGGTGAACGGGAAAGGATTGGCAAAAATGTTGACAGAGTCGAACATTCAGGCATTGGGAATCAACTTGCTGACACCTATGGATGAAGGAACAACTGAAGAAAGTGAAGAAAAGCCAGATCTAGGTATGAAGATCGGGTATAAATTTTTATGTTCAGAATGGTACAAGCATATAATCCATTATTTGTATTTTATTTCGTGTCCCCAATCCTTGGATAGAACAAAATATAGAGCATTAAATATCAAAGAACAACTATATGTGATTGTGGAAGGTAGATTATACTCGAAGGATCCTGTAGGAATTTTGTTTCTATGTTTAACAAAAGATGAGTTTACAGAGGCAATCAAAGATTATCATGAGGGGTTATGTAGAGGACATTATAGTTGGAAGGTTACTGCACATAAAATCCTTCAAGAAATATTTTATTGGCCCACTCTATTTGGTGATACCTATAGATTTGTCATAAGTTGTCAGAAATGTCAACTTTTTGTTGAGAAGAAGAGCCTAGCTCCCTTGTCTTTGATCCCAGTCTTCATAGAAGAACCATTCAGACAATGGGGTCTATACTTTGTTGGGGAGATTAACCCACCCTCAAGTGGACAGCACAGGTGGATTATTACAGCTACTGACTACTTCACCAAGTGGGTAGAAGCTATTCCTACTAAAAGGGAAAATGACTAGGTGGCGATGAAGTTCTTAGAAGAAAATATTTCTAGCAGATTTGGATGCCCTGTCAAAATCACAACAAATAATGCTCAAGTCTTTAGTTCAAACAAGTTTAATTCTATTTGTCAAAAGTACAATGTTATTTTATCCCATTCAATAGCTTATCATCCACAAGGAAATGTTCTGGCTGAATCAAAAAATAAAATATTGATGAGGATCCTTAAGAAAACTATTGCAGAGAATCAGAAACACTGGGATTCTAAGTTGAAGTTTGCTCTCTGGGCTGCTAGAGTAACTACAAAGAGATCTACATGCAAATCACTTTTTGAATTAGTATATGGAACTCAGGCTCTGTTTCCAAGTCAACTTGTGAATCCTGTGATTGTAATGATTCAAGAGGCGAAAGAAGAACCAAATGATTTGATAAGAAGAATGAATAAAGTAGTGGAGCTAAGTGAAAACAAGGATAAGGTAAGGGACAACCTGATTATGTATCAATCAAAGATGAAAATATTTTTGACAAAAAAGCCAAGGAGATTGACTTTAAAGTTGCAGACCTAGTATTAAGATGGGATACCAGAATAGAAGATAAGGGTAAGCATGGGAAGTTTGATCCTCTCTAGTATGGCCCTTTTAGAAGTGTTGAAGCAAGGTCCAATAACACTTTTCTTCTTGAGAATCTTGATGGTGAAACACTACAGCTGCCTATCAATGGGCAGTACCTCAAGCATTACTTTTAGTTATGAAGCATAAGCATCCTATCATTGTAGATACCGGAGTGAATTCAGTGTACAAATGCCACAGAATTTGAATTGGTTAACAAATATATGACTCCATGACCAAGGTGAAGGAACTGATCTACGGTTCTTAGTGCTTCTCTGGAAAAACCACTATCCCCAGGTGGAGCCAGATGTTGTAGCATACATTGTTATTTAAGTTTTATTTTCAATTTTATAAAAAATATGAAAGAAAAATCAAATATTATGTTAACGAAAACAAAAAGAGATGCGAAGATTTGAAAGAAATGGTTGATTTTGATGGCTTTTGAAAGTGATAAACCTGCGAGAATATTTGGGCTGTCTGATCAACATGCCACAGATCTTACAACAATCGTGTAATTATCTAGAATGGGGTTTATTTCGAAGATCGGACACAATGGTGTATCAAATATAGTTTAATTTGCTGAAGTCTGGGCCAAATATCAGGTCGGAATATCAGGTTAGAAAGTAATCAGGTTCTATCTTTTAAATTGAACTCGATAAATCATTAACTGGAAATTTTTTTTTCCTATCGGGTCTAGATGACACCGACGGATATCGGGTCGACAAGTAATCGGGTTCTATCTTTAAAATCAGATCCGATAAATTATTAATCGGTAGTTTTTATTTCCTATCGGGTCTGTATGGGAGTCAAAGGGGCATTGAAAAGGTGGACGGGATAGGTTTATGAACTAGAGTTTTAATTTTTTGAGTTCCATAATAACCAATCCATTGCCTAAAGGTCATGCGGGTTCAACAGGCACGATCAAGTGATAGCTTGATAAGTATGTTAAGGTGTGCTGCAAGGGAGAAATGAGCATGAAGGTTAATTAAATCTCAACCCCTGCAGTTGACCATGATGTTAGCATGGTTGACTAGAATGTGTGGCCTGAAATCACTGCGGGGGTTCAACCTCGTTGAAACTCCTATATATTATTTACCCCCACGGTGAGCTCCCAAAGCTTTCCACCCCACATCACTCACCATACCTTGCCACTTCCTCCACTACTCCATTAATGGATGACAGAGCAACAAAAAGATACATCAGCAGAACCACATGCTTAAGCTACGAATTCGAACATTGAATAACCATCACCATCTAATTTTCGTTACTTCCTGTTATTTTACTTTCTTGAGAATGAGGTGTCTTTTACCCTCTATGTAATATTCTATAATAATTTTTACTTTAGACAGTTAGAGGATAGTTAGGTAGTTTGATAGTTTTGGTGATTACCAACTGTCTCATAATGTATAAAAAGAGGAAAGTTTACAGAGAAGAGGTTCGAACATTGGAGAACCTAGAGACTAGGCTACCGTATTCCTGATACAACTATTGATTAATGAAAGAATCAAAAGTTTTCCACACATTGTTGGGTATTATTTTGTGACTTCTCTGTTATGTGTCATCAAATGTTTTCCTCCTTTAAGTATGGTAATGAAGTTGCAGGTCTTTATTTGCTTATGTAAATGAAGTTAAAATTCCTTAAAAGAGCTCTCCTATACTTGAAGTTCGTAGCTCTACAATTCTTCTAAGTTACAGATAGTAGTTTTTGTGTAAGAGAGCATATTATCTTTAACTTCTCCAAGTGTCAAAGATAGTAGATTCTGTGTAAAACAACATATTGTCTATGACTTCTTCAAGCCTTCTTCACTCATTATTTATATTCAGCGACCAAATGGAATTTTGAGATTTTCATGTCACCTAAGTATTGAGGGTTTAAAACCAAGAATTTCAGGTCCTTCATTTGAGAATATAACATACAATTAAGTGACAAACAAGTGAAAATAATTATAAACATGAATGTCTTAAGAACAATTTTTATACAGCTAGGAAATTGGTTTCTTAAGGTACAACAAAAGGTATATTGATGTACTTTCATTTATATGGTTAATAAAAATATATGTTCCTTCCCCTTATATCAGTCTTCCAGTAATTTATATGTGTGATTTCTAGATGTTTTGAGCTGACGATCTTCTACGGAAGATCATTTGTCATGTTTGTTTGGTTGTGTTTGTGTGAAAAATTTAGATTGGAAGTGGATGAAATAGATCACTTGATTGGAGCGCAAGGATTTTGCATTAGGTCCAAAACCCTTCACAAACATGTGACGAGAGAAGGTACTTTCTCGCACTTTGTAGAATCAGAAATTGCATCAAAACTCAATTCATGGCCATCTAGATTGAGGATCATTATTAGATTCTCTTAGACATTCTCTGTTTTTGTTTGGTGATCTCAATCGGGCATGAGATCGCGGCTCAATGGCTTCTTGCATAATTAAATGAAACAAAATTGGTGCTTTTAATGAGAGAAATTTTCTTTTTCCCTCTTTGTTCTTAGATCTCCTCCTCTTCTTTATATTTTTGGGTTTCTCTTATTCCCATTGAGTTCTATGTACTTTTTCTGATTCATTTTTATCTCCATTGATTTTACTTATTTCCTATCTGAGCAGATCTTAGATCTAGAGTTTTATTTTTGTTTTTTCTATGAGAGAATAACAGATTGAGTGTTTAAAATAAAATTCTGGCTCTTTTTTTACATAATTTAATTAAACTAACCACATATTTGTATTCCTCTCATATTTATACCCCCCAAAAAAGAAAAACACATTGAAAATAGACTTTGTATGTGGAAGTTATGGCCAATTGAAAATTGGGTAGTTTGTTTTCCTTCTGCCCTCGTGTGCAGGTGTTTTTTCTATTCATTTCTATTATTTTTTGTACATAACCGAGTAAAAATAATTACATATCTATAATACTCTTTAAATTTTACTTCAAATAAAAAAACCACCTGAAACGTAATCTATATGAGGAAGATATGATTGATTGAAAAATCAGTCTATTTTCTATTCGTTTTTCCAAATTTTGGGTTTTCTTTCTGCTTATTTGCTTGATTTTTCGAGTGATTTACTTCAAAACTTGTTGATCTATTAGAGACAAGTTGGATGTATTTTTTTTTCTCTCAACTCCTATCTTTGTCGGATTTGAGCCATTTCTTATTCATTGGTTGGAGTCTTCCATTGCTTAGGTTCTTCAAAGTTCCCTTGAAGGTTTCTTTGTGTGCTTTGGTTGAGGACTAGTGTTCTCATCTCTAGATCTCACTTTTAGATCTATTTGGATACATTTGGTGACTACTTGGATCTATTTTGTATCTCAATTTCATATCTTTTTGTCCTTGTGAACTTTTTTTTTCACTTATTTTTTAGTGATCTCTTTCATGTTTTGGTCATTTTTTTTCACAATTGGTGGTGTTGTGCTTGGTTGTGCAATTTTCATCTAGAAAATTTCTCTTGAGTGTGTTTTGATTGTTTTGTATCATCCTCAATTGATCTCTCTTAGGCCTTCTTTCCTCTAGGGTCTCGTTTTGACATTTGTAGAAGATTGGCTTTAGTTGAGCCATTGTGTTATAGCCCTAGCTTGTTGACATTGCCTTCCTTCTTCCACTTTTGGATTTTGGTTTGATTTCTTTGAAAGTGTTTATTTGATTGGGCTTTGTTTTCCTAGTTGTGATGCTTTTGGAGTGCTTTGCGTTCTTGCTTGGGAAATTCACTATGGTCTTTTCTCGGTTGTTTTGATTTTCCTTTTGGTTTGTTTTGGGTCATTAATTCACAAAATTTGGGATAATTTGCATTTAAAAAGATTTAGTGAAGAGGTGAATAACAATAGACATTAGTGTATTACAAGGGTCTTACCCTCCTGTAGTTACCCTCCATCGAAATGAAAATAAAAAATTACATATAGTTGCATTAGGGTGACTAACTAAGAGTCATTCACACATCTCAGTTTCATGCTACATCCCAGTTGTGTAAATAGCAACTACTAAAATAAACGTGATAATAAAATTAACTAGATTTGTCTTTTGTTTTCATTGGTAGAACACCAACACTAACTTAGGCTAGGTTCTTGGTGATAGGAGTGTGATTTAAATACTCCAAGACTACAAAATTAACTTAGCAACTTGCAGTAGGGAGTTAAATCTATTTGCAATAGTGTTGCCTAGGAAGCCCTCCTCACAAAAGGGTCAAGCATGAGGTCACACTTGGGCTAGGTGGGGTGACATGACCCATTTCACTTAGTTACGGGTGGGGCGGTGTAGTGGAATTTTCACTCATACAAACGGTGTTATTATCACTTAGAGACCACTTGGGAGGTAACTCTCAAAGGCGTTTCAGTTTCAGTGTAGTATACCTAAGGGGGATATTATGGGTACAGACGAAGGTACCCAAGAAAATAATGTAATAATGTGATGGGCCATAGTTAATAAATAAAGTGGTTAAACGACATCATGTAAGGGACTACAAGTGGTTAGGAATAATGTAATAAGCCCATTTTATTAGATATATGTTATTGAGAGACCCATGGTATTGTATGTATAAAGACTATGTAGAGGCTAGAGACTCCAAATTGAGAGATGTCAAGGATTATTGTATTGACAAGCATATGGCGCATGGAGTGTTCTCCTTCCTTAAGGAGTGATTGTATGATGTTACCTTACGTCAAGAGTTTTGATTAATAAAAAGAAGCATTTCTATATTTCACTCTTGTTAATTCTGGGAATATTTTCTATTTTCACATATTCACAAGTCAGATCTAATACAAATCACATTGCCCTGATGATGGACTCACTAAGCTAGTCCGAAACGTTGGTTTCAATAACTGTTCACAGGTTTTCACAAACAAAAAAAATTCTACCAACTTGTATGGACTCTCTCTTTAATACAAATAATGTAGTATACCTAGGGGGATATTATAGGGTACAAAGGGAGGTATCCAAGGGAATAATGTAATAATGTGATGGGCCATAGTTAATAAATAAAGTGGTTAAGCCGCATCATGTAAGTAAACACAAGTAGTAAGGAATAATGTGATAAGCCCATTAAATTAGATGTATGGTATTGAGAGACCCATGGTATTGTATGTATGACGCCTATATAGAGTGAGAGATGTCAATGGTTATTGTATGAGCGAGCGTATGGCTTTTGTAGTGTTCTCATTCCTTAAAGAGTGATTGTATGGTGTTACCCTACCTCAAGGGTTTTGATTGATAAAAAGAAGCATTTATATATTTGATCTTGTTATTTTTGGGCATATTTTCTATTTTCATATATTTGCAGTTTAGATCTACTACAAGTGGTATGAGAGAACTTTCTTGGATGAAGAGGAGAATCATTTTTCTAAATTTTTATAGGACTTTTGGGCAGCTAGTTTATAGATCAGATCTGGATATTTTGGTACAAAATTTGAAAAAATAAATAGAATATTTGAATTATTTATGGAAAATTACCTGATTTTAAAAAACAAATTAGTCGAATCAGAGTCCAGATCAGGGATATATCGTTGATTTAAAATCAACCATGTTGCAGAATTTTTCCTGACGACAATTCATGGATGGCATCTCTCCTATCAATTTTCGGATTTTTTTACAAAATTTAAGAAAATGTATTGTCCATATGAGCTCCTCTTGAAAAATTACTTAGTTTGGAAAATAAATATGTCGAATCAGAGTCTAGATGAGGGAGATATCGCCGATTTAAAATCAACTCCTTTTTTCAGAAATTTTTGTGACAGCAGGATAGTTGCAGCGCGAATCTGAAATTCCAGAGTGTCCAAATCGAGATTTATATCACTCAATAAGATGCAGAATGACCGTTCCATTTTAGAAAATAGGCTATAATAATGTTTTTAAACAATATTGATTGAGTTATGGCCCTTTTAAATTTTCCGCATAAAGTAGGTAATTTTTTTTCAAAACCCTCATTCTACTTCATGGCTTCTAGCAAGATGTTTTTTACAGGAAAAGATAATGGTCCTACTATTAAAGAATTCATAAAAGATCTTAAGTCAGTATATCCAAACCTTTGGAAAGGGATGTCATGGCTTCATTTTAAAGATGAGGCGGCCAAATGGTGGAACTCACTTGACAACAAGAAGTTTCTCAACCTTCCTAATCAAGAATTTGAAAAAGTCCTTTTGGACAAATGGTCTCATGCTAGAAAGAATGAAAATGGGACACATACAGAGTTATTTTCTGATGGTATCTCCTTATTACAAGTTCATGGATGTATTCATAAGGAGAAGATCATTGTGTCTATCAATCCTAGTTTCAAGTATAATTTTATTAATGTTCATTTGGCTAAAAGATTGCAAGTCCCAGCCAAACAAATAGAGCGCACACAGGTTAATAATGAGGATGTGCAAGTTTATAAAGATTTGAATATTTCTATGGATAAGTGTGTATTGCACTCTGATTTTTATGGTTCAGATATGGCTAATGTGGATGTTGTTTTGGGATACCCTGTGATGGAATCTATTATTACTCTCAATATTAATGTGCAGAATAAATTCTTGAAGCTCTAGTATAAAAAGAAGAAAATTACATTACAACATATTTCCTTCAATAAACATGTAGAGTCCAAGGAGGATGAAGCAGAAAATGTTGCAGGTAGTGACACATCAAATGAGGAGTTGGTGGTTGAAGTAATATTGGAAGAGAAGAAACAACCATAGGTGCTACAACATATACCAAATACCAATCAGACTCCATTAGGTGGTGAATTAAATAAAGATACACCATTGGTTAACACTTCAACATATCACCACACACATCACACGACAAGAAAATAACCAACAAGATGGCGATCAATTAACAACAAGGACAAAAAACCCTACAAGGCATATAGAGATGTGCAACGATCCACCCACAACACATCAACACAGAGGAACCCCCAGGATCAACTCCCATCTCAGGTGAGGGAGGCACTGGCTAGATCGAGTAATCACCTTTCTCTGGGATGGCTAGATGTACGTGCATGGTACCAGTGGACTACTCTTTTGAGTAGATCTTATTATTTATGTTCTTCTTATGTTTCGAGGATGAAACATGTTTAAGGGAGGTGGAATGTAGTATACTTAGGAGGGATATTATGGGGTACAGAGGGAGGTACCCAAGGGAATAATGTAATAATGTGATGGGCCATAGTAAGTAAATAAAGTGGTTAACCGCATCATGTAAGTGACCACAAGTAGTTAGGAATAATGTCATAATCCCATTGTATTAGATATATGGTATTGAGAGACCCATGGTAACAACCCATGGTATTGTATGTATGAAGCCTATATAGAGGCCAGAGACGCCCCTTTAAGAGATGTCAAGGATTATAGTATTGGAAAGCATATGGCTTGTGGAGTGTTCTCCTTCCTTAAGGAGTGATTATAGGTGTTACCCTACCTCAAGGGTTTTGATTAAAAAAGAGAAGAATTTATATATTTTGATCTTGTTATTTTTGGGCATATTTTCTATTTTCATATATTTGCAGGTCATATCTACTACACTTAGCTCCTTTTTGAAGTTAAGTGTCTTGCCCTTTCGTGTGAATTTGTCCTGTGACAGCCCCCCCAGATCATGTTATTATAGGTGGTGACCATAATGGCATATCTTCTTAGGGCTCATACATAGGTTCATGGTCGACGTCATCTTCTCTGTACTTGGGACATATATTATTCATGCTCTCTCAGTCCTCTCGGGGGGTGTTTCACATCTTTTGAGGGCACTTGTGCCAAGTTCACAACTAAAAACGTTTGGAAGCAGGTCGATAGTATAATTACTCCACCAAGAGCTTCTTTTTATTTTTGTTTTCATGTGCTATCTTCTAGGACATTTCTAGTGTGTGTTGTTTGGTCTGAGTCAATAGTTTTGGCCTTAGGGTGTTTTTCACTAACATAACTGTGTTTACATAATAATTTACCACCTTGGCTAAATTTTTTTCATCAAAGGTCACATCGTCTTTATAGTTTACCTCTTGAATGAGGTGGGATTGTTACTCCTGCATAGAGAGTGTTTCTCGGTGCTCAAGACTTAGAACAACATATTATCTTCGAGTCTATATGTGGCCTTTTTGGTAGTGACCTAATTTCTATCAAAACTTTGGAAGATGACTCTGACACTCTTTATAATCCACCTTTGACTGACCCATTAGGACCGAAGTTATTCTCGCTAAACCCTAATGATTCTACACCACCCTACACCTATGTGCCATTCTTCATGATTTATCCTATGGCAGAGTCTGAGACCTCCTTACCTTTTGCATCGACAGTATCAACTGCCATGTCATCATTGCCACCTCTTAGTGTGGCTATACCCACTCCTCTTCCCACACCTCTCACTTCTTCTTGGGGCATTCCACTAGTTTCTTCTATAGCACCACAAATTTCTCGAACATTTCCATTCCTGCACCATCTCCTATGCCGACCATGGATCCTCAGCCTAGTCAGTTAGTAGGTTCAACAATATTTGCACCGCTCTTTTCCCAACCAACTATTCTTGTTCATCAATTAGGCATGGTTACTTCTAGTAATATGTGGGGGGAATCACCAGTTGTTCCTGGTGAACCTAGGGAAATGTTGCTTCTAGTTTGTTACATGCCTGGTACAATTTGCTCTTTGGAGGGGTGCCACCTACGAGTACTTTTACTGGAGGGGCTAGTTTACTTGGGGGCAACCCCGCTTCCAATACCATTTCTCATGCAAGATATCCCCCTTATGTCGATCACACCTTGCAAAGTGGTCCTTCTTTTATCCCTGAGTATAAACCCATCAATAACCATGCTTTTAGGGGTCCTTTTCTCTCTAGCAGTACTTATCCCTGGGGCAACATTGATTACACTGTGCAGAGTGGTCCTTCTTTTATCCCTGGGTATAAACCAATCAACAACCATGCTTTTCGGGGTCATTTTTTCTCTGGTGGTACTTATCCCACGGGAAACATCCATTTACGAGTCACCCTAGTCTGCAACATTCTTATGTTGGGTTGAACCCTTTTCCTCACCAACAGATACATCATTCTACTCCTTATATGGGGGGACCGCACTGTTGGGCAGGGGCTTCTCCTGCTTATGACCCATTTAGTGAGCTTCACAATCCATTTTATATCTTCTCTTGATTTACCATATTTGGAAAATTGACTAATGACCCCATCCTACATGATCCCTAGTGGCCACCCATGCCCGCCAAATTACCATAAGATATTATCTCATGTTTCCATTATGTTATGATCTCATGCTTTTATGATTCATGTGTAATATGTCATGATTTATATGTTTATGCTTTATTACGTTACATGTTTATTATGCAAACACTTTGAACTACTTTCTATGTATATGATTCTCTGAACTGTGTTGAAGGTTTGCTCTCTTGGGAGGTAACAAAGGGTTTGGACCATATGGGATCGACAACAAACATAGGACCTACGTGTACTCCTCTCCAAACCAAATTTTGTAGTTTGTATAGTTTTCTTGCTTGAGCACATGATTCTTGTTGATTATCCACCTTCGATTTGTTGAGGTTGTCAACCCTTACCTTAGGGAAGTTTTTCCCGCCAACACTTATCCCTTGGGATTTAGGTTAAGTTCCATATACCATTCGAAATCTCTTTGATAGGGCTATCCAACCAAGAACATTTGATGTTATTTTAAGCAACATACACACAAAATGCCTTCAAATATAGTATAATCAATAATCAACCACATCACCATAAGATCAACGCATTGTTAACATAAACAACCAAGACATAATAACATCATAAGGACCATGTATGCAAATCTCAAAAAGTTTCTATTGAACTTAACATTACTTGAAATCAATTATTATACTTAACATCAATGATAACTAATGCTAACATCCTCAATAATCTCCCCCTTTGGCATTGATGTCATTTGTGCTTGAATCCCACTATCTCCTCACTCTCCCCTTTTCCTTTTGAAGAGCCAATGTCTTATCTCTCTCCCCCTTTGACATAAATGTCAAAGGGCTTTAGTTTCTCCCCCTTTTATATCACTTTCCCGTTTAGATGATGGTTATTGATTTAAATTCTTTGTGGAACATATTTGTTGTGGTGACTTAAATCAAGTGAACCAAGGGAATAAAGATAGAGAAAAGCTTATGAAAAATGGAAATATTATGTTTCATGGTACATTGTACTCCTAAATGTGTAATATTATTGGCAATCATAAAGCTCACCTTGATCTTAGCCTATTTTATTTTCTCCAACCTCATAATATTTGGACGATTTCCCTATGCGATTTTGATGAAACAAGTGAAGGGATAGGGATATATCACTCCCAATTTTTTCCTTAAATATTCAAATGTCTCTTAGAAAATAGGCTTGGTGAGTATATCAACAACTTCTTCTTTTATGGGTATGTACTCCAACTTCACGATCTAATCAACCACCTATTCTCTAAGAAAATGATACTTTATGGGAATATGCTTAGCCTTTGAGTGAAGAACATGATTATTGGGTATATCGATAGCACTTGTTTTGTCACATATAGAATTGGTTCATCATAAGTTACCTTCATTTATTCTAATGTTTTCTTAATGTAAAAAATATGAGTACATCTAGTTGCAGCTACTATGTACTGGACTTCAACAGTAAAAAGAGAGAGAATTTTTTTCTTTTTTGTTAAGGGAACTAAACAATTTCCAAAACATAAAGCACCACTACTAGTGAATCTCCTATCATGTACACTTCCATCTCAATCAACATTTCTGTATGCAAATAATGGGATGTTTTGACTCTTTGTATACCATATACCATAGTCCATTGTGGCTCTTAAATATTTGAAAATCCTTTTGGCAGTTAACAAATGACTTTGTTTGGGGGTTCATTGATATCTTACAACTACACCAACAACTTGCATAATGTCCAGCCTTGAGATTGTTAGGTACAAAAGGCTGCCAGTTATTGATATCCACATTTTTTTATTTACTCTTGGTCACTCACCATATTTTCTTAGTTTGCATCGAGTGACCATAGTACTACTAACAAAGGAATATTCTTCCATCCCAAATTTATTCAACATTTCTTTGAAGTATTTTCCTCAAAAAATGAATATACCTTTTATTGATTGAGTAATCTACATGCCAAGGAAAAATGAGAGTTCCCCAAGCATATATATATATATATATATATATATATATATATATATATATATATATATATATATATATATATATATATATATATCTCAAATTAAGCTTGCATATCAGCCACAAATTTTCGGTTAAGTAAATATGAATCATTACCAAACATGATGTCATCAAAAATAAACAACAATAATTAAAAGATTTCCATTTTGATATTTGATATACAAATTACTACCATTTTTTTCTCTTTTCAACCCTTATTGTTATAGGTGATTGTCTAATTTTGAATACCATGCCTTGAGTGCTCACCTTAGTTCATACAATTCCTTTATCATCTTACACACTACCTTAGCATTGTCTTACAATAAAAAACATTCAGGTTGTTCAATATAAGATTCTTATTTAAGATCTTCATTTAAGAATGTGATTTTACATCCATTTGATATACTTTGAAATCTTTGTGATAGTAAAAATCTAAAAACATTCTAATTTCCTCTATTCTCGCCAGAGATGAAAAAGTTTATTCGAAATATATTCCTTTAACCTAAGCATATCCTTTACATACTAACGTGGCATTATTTCTTGCCACTTGTCCATTATCATTAAGTTTTTTCCTGAAGACCCATTTTGTGTCAATGGCATTTTTATCTAAGTTTTGTAACTAATTCCCAAGTTTTGATTTTTATCAATTTGACCGAGTTCCTCATTCATAGCTTTTATCCAATCCTTATCTTGGCTTATCTTAGAAAATTTTTTTGGCTCAATGATGGACAACATAATAATATGCCCTTGATTGGATTTATTTATTAATCTTCTTTGGATTTGAATCCTACTTATTACCATCAATATGATTTGTAAGATGATGGTTTTGAACATTCCTTGAGGGTGATTTTATGTGAGAGCACTCTGCCTTTTATTCTTCTTCACTTGAATCTTCATGTTGTTCTTCTTCATCTTGACTGTTGGTTTAATTAGGTGGACTGATAAATATTGGTAGCTTGTTTTTTAGAGGTAACACCTCACCAACATTTAGATCATTGTTGTCAACAATTTTTCATAATATTTTATTGTAATATATGTATCCATTGTTATTACTTGAATATCCTAAAATATCCCTTCATCAACCCTTACATCGAAATTACCCAAATTATCATCATTCTTCTTGATGCAGCACTTTCTACCAAAGACTTTGAAGTGCTTTATTGAGGTTGGTTTTCCATTTCATAGTTCATAGGAGGTATTGTCACTGTTTGGCCCAAGATGGCCTTTTCTTAAATATGAACTATTGTATGAACAAATTAAACCGAAAAGGTATTTGGTAGATTTATTTCATCCATCATTTCTCTTGCCATTTGTTTCACTGATATATTTACTGATATATTTTTCATTTCAACCACACCATTTTGCTATTGAGTATTTGTAATTGTGAATTGTCTTTTTAGACCATGCTCTTCAAAAAAATTATAAAACCAATTTGAAGTAAACTCTCCACCTTTGTCTAACATTAGACACTTCAATTTCCAATCAGTTTGGTTTTAAGCCACAGCTTTTAAAATTTTGAACTTTTCAAGTACTTTAGATGTCTCCCTTAAAAATGAGACCCATGTAAGCTTGCTATAGGAATTAATGATTAACATAAAGTATCTTTCATGACTTGGGTTATCGATTCTTGAGGGCCTACATAAGTCGATATGAACCAATTGTACAAACCTAACGGATAATTTTTCTTTGGTCTTGAAGGGTACTTGAATTTGCTTGCTAGTTTGATATTATTTAAAAATTATATTTCTTGCATTAGATATTTTTAGCAAGTCCCTTATAGCTTCCTTTTTCCCATGCTTCACTATATTATCAAAGTTTATATGTCTCAATATTTTGTGTCATAACCAACTCTCATCAAACTCTCCTAAACAACATTTCTCAGTTTCTTCATTTAATATGTATACATTACTTGATGTTATTGTAGCCATTTCCAATACTTTCCCTATGTCTTTAGTGTTTATTTCATATTCTTTGAGATGAAAAGTTAAATCATACCCCTAGTCACACATTTGACTCACACTCAATAAGTTGTGTTTTAATCCGTCGACAAAAAAAAGGTTTTGTTCCTTTCCTCTTCCATTTACCAAGCTAACTATGCATTTTCGCATGATATTGTCTAGAGCATCATTTGACAAAGTAAAAACGACTATCTTATATTATCTTAATGATAGGAATTTGGTTCTATCACCATTCATAGGTTTATAACACTCACTTTCCACATATAGTGGTTTCTTGGGCTTTGGGAATATAAGACAATGCCACATTCTTTAATTTTTTTGTCGTTTTTCTTCTTCCATGTCTTGGGTTTCTCTTAATCTTGCTTGACCTAAGGGGTTAGCTTGAATATTTTGGTTTCATCCTAAGCTAATTTATGTCCATAGTCATGATATTTATACCATTTAATATAATCAAATATAGGAGCAAAAGGATTGTTGTCCCTGAGATTATTCCTTTGTGAATTTACAAATCGATATTTGTATTTGACTCCCTGGATTTATTTCTTTCATTTTATGTCTAATTATTTCGAAGATATTCTCTATAATTTAAACATTTATGTCAAAAAATTGTACATGAGAATTAGTAACCATTAAAAATATTTTGGTAACTCGGACAAATTTCCTTTTAGGATATGATCTGTTGATTCATTTATGGCTTTATTTGATGGGGATGAAGTATTTGCTGATTTATCACTTGATATCTATGGCTCTTCAAAATTTTCATATATAACCTTTCTTTTGATGCAACTGAGTTGTAGGTTGTCCTTTTATTTTATTTTCTATAGGTGATTCTTTTCCTTTCCCTTTGTTGCATTGTTGTATGGTCCTTTGATTTCTTCAACAAAGTTCATTGGCTCTTTGTCGATATATTTCTTGTTTCTCAATTATCCTTCATATCCCAAACCAATTTTAATGAGAGGAGACATGAATACTCAAGATCTCATCTAACTTATTATATCCTTTACGAAACTTTAAATTTTGGTTCAATTGAATCTTGTTTTTCCCTAATTTCTTTCTAAGAGAGACTATCTCTTCTTATAGCTTTTCACACTATTTTCTCTTCTCTTCCAACTATGGTAAGAAAGTTTCCTTGATTTTCTTTTCTTCTTATGACTTAACTTTTAGAAGAAGAAGTGATGATTCAAAGTTATCCTTTTGTTTTTCAAATTTTTTTAACATCTCTTTCTACTTCTTATTCCTTTTCCTAATCCTTTGAATCTCTTTCAAGGCATTGATCAATTCACCTTCTAGATTTACTTCAACATCTTCTTCATCAAACTTAACTTGTCTTGCATCTAAAGTTTCCAAGGCAATGAGCATGAAGTATTTTGTTCTTTCTTCAATAGAGGATTGTTCATCTTCGTATTTTTAGGAATTGATATCTTTTTGGGTATAAAAAATCTTATTCTTGAACTTCTTTTCCTTCTTTACTTTCCAATAATTATTCTTCTCTTTATGGTCATATTCATTATTTTCTTCCTTAAGTGGACATTTATATACATAATTATTTTCCTTTCCATAATTAAATAATCTTAATGATAGCTTACATTTGTACTTTCCATATCCTCTCTTCAATCTCCTGAGAAACTTTTCCTCATCTTCATCGGATCCATAGCTCAAGTTTTCTTGATCTTCTTTACTCTTCTTCTAATCTTTAAAGGCTTCCTCCTTTGAGGTATATTTTCGTTCTGAGTTTATCATTTCATAGGCTAGCAATGTTCCATGCAATTAATCCATTGTTAATGTGTTGATATCTTGCATCTCCTCAATGCCTGATACTTTGGCATTGAATCTAGCAGGAAGAGATCTCAACACATTTTGAACTACAAAGGAATCATTCATAGGTTCATCAAGTCCTCTTATGGTGTTAACTATTTCATACAATATAAGAAATAATTTATCTATGTCCTCATCTTCATTCATCTTTAATGATTCAAATTCCATTTTATGCACTTGGAGTTTGGCTTTCTTTACTTTATTGTCACCTTCATAACAACTCATCATCTTATCCCATATTTCTTTGGTTGTTGTGTTGTTCATGACTTTAAACAACTGATATTTAGATAAAGCACCTAGGATTTCATTCATTGCTTTAGCATTGTATGCGAGCTAAATCTTATCTTCTCTATCAACTAATACATCTGGCTATGTATGGTCAATTTTCACTATATCTCAGACATTTATGCTAAGAAACATTATGTAGGTTCTCATTCTTACCTTCTGAAATGCATAATTTGTTCGACTAAACATAGGGGATTTTTTTGTTAGATTTCCATCATGGTTAGCCATTGTGTCAGATCTACTTTCCAGTTGTTAGAATGTTGTTGAGGGAACCAAATATGATACCAACTATAATAAACTAGGAAAATATTAATACGGGGCAGGGGAGGGGTGGTTGAATCAATATTTTAACACTTTTAATGATTATTTAAAGAATTTAACATACTCAACAATAATATAATAGAAAATAGTGCATCAATCACATAAATATTTTACGTGGAAACCCATGCAGAAGAAAACCACAAATTCTTTTTAATTATAAATTATTGATGTAAAATTCAATTTCCAACTCCAAATTACATAAATTTATGTAGGAACCGAGCTATAGGAGGCTCCAACCCCCTATTATTTGAAAGCACCAACTCCCATAGTTTGCAAACACCAATTCCCATTGATTTACAAGTACCTACTTTCTTAGCCTCTCATATCCCTCTTTCATCAATTTCCACACTCATATGTGAAGACTTTTATTTAAATATGCCATTGATACAATTATCAAATCTCATTTATGCTTCTCCTTTCTATGACCACATATTTTTGTTTTGTCTTTTTATTCAATTAAGGTTCCTCAAAATTACAACATCTCACACTATGATACGTTCTTTGATTCATTTTATCTCTTGCAATTGCATGCATAATTCTTCAGATCTATGAACTCTAAGTGAATCACCACTTTGAATCATAATCTATGCTCTCTCTCACATCACTCTGTGTACCATGTAACTATTAATTTAGACTTTTTCTTTGTTTTATATCTACTCGTGTTCACTCTATTGGTCAACTCCTTATCTTCTTTTGGTTGCATTTAAAAAAACATGCGTTGTTGTGTGTCGAAAATAGGTACAATGATATTTCTTGCATGGGAACCACTCATTTGATGTCATATATTTTCCTTGTATATATATACAACACCTTTAATTTTTTCCTTTATGAATTTAATTCTTTAACATAATTTGGCACTCAAACATCAAATTTTCATCTCATAGCCCTTGGTTGTTAGCTCCATCATGCATGTGACTATGGGCCAGGACTAAGGGCTTGAGCCCCAAGGGCATTTAGCCTTGAACCACTACGGGCTACCAAATACTTAAATAAGCCATAACTTTGATGATGCACATAGTCACATGATTAGATCAATGACATATGTGTTACTTCAAGGCAACCTCACCTATTTGAGAATTAACGATGGGGGCCCTGCAATTTGTTTCATATGCGACTTAATTGACCCCCACCTTCTTGGAGTGTGCCAAGTGATCTCGTGCATAGATTAAATATTATGGTAGAGACATAACTTCAGAGCCCCGTTGCCTTTTTTAATTTTAATGAGGGGGGCTCCAAATTTTGTTGTATGTGCTCCCGTGCAATATGGCAACACAGAGATTCGTCGAGCCCATTTTTCTACCACTTGAGCTCCTAATATCAGCTAAATTATCTAAAATTGTTGAGTTTTGCGAAACTTCTCCCTAGCGCGAACTGTGAGTCTCTACCATCTCACTTTCTAGGTCACTGACACCTTATTTTCCATATAAGTTCCTTGCCACTTGTCATCCCACATCACTACCACGTGTCACTCAAGAAAGGACCACTTGGCCATTCAAAATGACCAAAACTACTTGCCACATGTCCCCACCTCAGGGTACCACATCATCACCTAATCACGTTTTATTTGACATGGGCTATGACATCATGTTGGCTTGTTAGCCTACAGCTCGCTGCCCATCATTGTTGTGGGCACATCATTAAACTTAGCATCCCAATAAGCACCTAAGCGCTTATTATTAAGCTCCTTGGAAACTTTGCATTGTGATTGATGCCTTACTACCTCACCTATCGTTGGCAGGTTTTCTGGTTGGGTGAACATGACTGATGGGTGATGGGCAGTTAATAGTGGTCAAAGTGTGTCAGGACTATTACCAAATCACTTGCGAGGTGTGCTCCAATGCAGTATTCCACATTATATGTTAGTGCCACCTATATCTACTAAGTCATCCTTCTATATCAACTGGGGTCCACCTAGTGCTATGGATTGAGTAATCCGAGTTTCGTCTTTTTTTCTTAAGTCTTGCATTATTTCTCTCTTAGAGGTCCAAATGCCCAAATGATCTCGAATCTTGGATAAATCTAGTTGACTTGACATCTGCCTATTTAGAACTCAATTCTCATCCACCCTACTCCAAAGCCACATGGTTAGATGTTTCTCATCCATTTAGAACCATGAACATTTGCAAGCATGTTCAAATTCAAACCTTAATTTCTCCTTATCACTTGAAATCACTTTGAGAGGGCTATCCAGCCAATCACTTTTCATGTTCTTTTGTGGAAGATACTTGTAAAAAAAAATTCCTTAAAACATAGGCTAACCAACAATCAACCACATCATGGTAGGCTCTACACATTGTTAATAGAAACAACCAAGACATCAATAACAACATAAGCATCATGCATGAAAATCTCAACAAGATCCACATAAACTTGACATCACATGCCATTACTAACTAGACTTAACATCAATGACAAGTACTGCCAACAACAGCTAATATACTCAACAGGTCAACCACAATGAACTTGGTTGAATATTGTTTGGCCATGACCAACGTGGCTAGCATAATTAGCCATGGTCAAACATCGATAGTTGGTCTACATGGTCAACCATAGTCATTTATAGTTAAATATTGATAACCATGGTCAACCATGTTCTTCCATGGTCATCCATATTTAACCATCATTAATCTTTGTCAAACAAGCTCAACCATGGTTAACCATGGCCATACATGCTCACACATGCTCACCATGGTCTAACATGGTCACCAAATCAAACATGGTCAACATGATTATCCATGGTCATGATTATTCCACCATAATCTATCATCTACATCACTAGTCAACCATCGTTGATCATGGTTAATTAATGTTAACCATAAGTAACAATATTGAACCAAGGTCAACCTCAGTTGACGAAGGTCTACCTCGATCAACATTACTCAACCTTATCAACCATGGTTAACCTCATGAACCCTCCTCTACCATTAATGTAACTATTATTGTCACATTAATATTAACATTAATGTAACATCAAGAATGGTCAACCATGGTCAACCTTAATAAACTCTCAGTCAACGTTTGTCAAAATCGTCAACCATAGTCAACCTCATCAACCCTCTTCAACCATGGTCAACCATCATCAACCATCAACAATCCTCAACAACCATGGTCAACCCCTGCCAACCATTTTTAACCATAATCAACCGAAATGAACTATAGTTAACCATCGTTTATGAACTTGCCCCATGCACATCAATCATTTATTAATAGAATCACATTAGTAAATATGGTTGATATCCGTCGATCAATTCCATTTTCATATATCAATTGAAAATGTGAAAAATGATGATGACCAATGTATATTAACCACATTTACTAATATAGTTGTGCTAATTTAACATATAAACATATTAATTAAAACATTCATAATAAATAAATGGAAATTCAAAGTTACAAAAAATAAAACTATTTTTTTGAGAGAAATAAAAACAAATGAAACTCTAATCATGCTAAGGTGCAAGGAAAGGAATAAGTCAGTTCCTAACTAGTGTTCAAAATTGAAGTCGTCATTTCCCTTAAAGAGTAGCTTTTTATAGAAAGGCATAAAATTATTTACCATGTAAATGAAAATTAAGATAAAAAATTACTTGTCAATTTTGAAATGAAAATTATTTTAGATTATTTTTAATTAAAGGGTATGGAAAAATTTCATAATATGTTCTATTTTTCATATCCTAATAGTTACTTTTTTTAATTATTCATTTTCATATATATCACCACAATTAAAAGAATAAGATCATTAACAATTTCTTCCTTTTTCATAATAGTTGAAAAAAAAATGTTATCATTTTTATACAATAGAATGCAATGTTTATGGAACTTGTGAATACATGTAGCACCTATTTATGGAAATTAAATCTTAGTAGTAGGTATTGAAGATCAAAATCTTTGGTTGTGGTGAATCCTCTTGCTTTTCATAGAAGAGAAACTATTCCAATTCAAATCAACTCCCCATTCTCTTGTTGTGTGGATTTGCCAACCATAGTAGTCAATTTTTTGTGGCTCCATTTTGAATCTTCTTTCTACCTACCTCACTTGCTTGGATTTATGAATAGTATCTTCGTGTCTTCTTTGTATGTTAATATGAAGCCGATGAAAATTGATTGTGTATTATGAATCAAAATTGATTTAATGTAAGTTTGTTTATTTATTATCATAAATTTAATGTTAAATAAATAGTATTCAATTCAAACATTCTTTTTTGTTGAAAAAAAATAATGTTATTTATTTCTTCTTTTATATATGGTGTTTTGCATCATAATACACATGTGCACAAATCATTACACCTAAAGTTCTTATGGCAAAAGATTCTAGTAAATTATATTTTGTTTTATAGGAAATTGAATTATTGGAGGTTTAAAATAGTTTTTGTTTTTTTTTTCATCAGACATTGTAGTGATTCCCTTAAAATAGTACTATATTTTGATTGTCTTTAAAAAAATCATTGCAACTATTTAAATAATTGGTCCAATTACCCTATTAGAAAGAACATTTTCATCACTACTACAACTCATACAGAGGAACCAACAACTTCTAGATTGACCCTTGGGAACTCACAATGACAACTCACAACAACACATGGAAGCATTACTTCCAATAATTCATTATATGTAAAGAATGTCATCCAAAAAAAAGAGTAAATAGTGTTATTGAATTCTCTCTATCTTATTTTTATATAACCTATAGATAAATAGTCCAATTGAATTCCCTTCATATAATTTCATTATAATTTCTAAACAAATAATCTTATTAAATTTCTTCCATATTATTTATATATAAACTATACCTATTATTTGTACATAAATTATAGTGAATCATTACCATATATTACTTAGTGAATCATTACCATATATTACTTATTCCAACCTATGTGAAGTTCTCACTTAAAGATAAGATTAGTTTGCGCAATTCAATATAATAAAAGATGTCATATATAAAATATATATTAAATTTGAAACTATTATCAATTTTCCTATGGAAAAAAATATATATATATTTTTACTCATCATTATTGAAAAGCTAAACGGAAATGAAATCCAGAAAGTCGAATGTGATCTTTATGTTCACATTATTGAGGCGATTATTAATTATAGATCACAAACTTCGTGCAGATTAAGCGATATTTTCTGCCGAATGGATACCCATCTCAGAAATCAAATTATTGTGGTTTCAATGGGGTGTCAGGCTACCACCAATAGTTCATCACAGTACCGATCACGATCTCGTTCTCTTAATTTCTTCCCACCTTTGTCTCCACTCAACTGATTCCACGGAAGCAACTTGCGACGACCTTGCGTTCGTTGATAATTGGCCAGTTTGGGGCCATGTAATACGAAACTGAAGATGAATGCTATAACTCCAACTTGCCAATGCCATTGCCGAAGCACCTGGACAATGGCTATGAAGATGAAAGATTTAATTAGCAGCCTCGTAGTTATCGCCAGTGTGTGTATGCTTATGCCCCTCTCAGCTGCTGATCCGTTCAATATTACCGTTCACATCTTTTATCAGAACAGCGAATTTACGAACGGTAGCGCTTTTCAGAGTAATTTAAAGCAGGTTCTGGAGTCACCGGTGGGGGAAAACAGCCACAGTAAGGTTTATGGGTTTGCCCAATGCAGGGGAGATTTAAACTCCGACGATTGCAAACAGTGCGTTGCCACCGCAAAAGCCGCGATTATATCCGACGGCCGTTTCGTCAATCGTACTTATGAGGGATTAGGGTCATTAAGATTGGTCTTCTGTGCACACAAGCAGCTGCAGCGTTGAGGCCTTCAATGTCTCGTGTGGTGTGGATGCTGACCTCTGAGAAAGAACATCTTCCTTCGCACACAAGAGCCCCTTTCATAGATCTGAATATTGTGGGCAGTACAGCAACTTCTAGCAAACCATCCGATATCTACTCTGCAGCTGCCGATCCTTCATGAGGCATCTTAGAGCCGAGGTGAAAATCTGCAAACGCTTTGTATTATCCTAGTTTTTGTTGGACTTCTCTCCGTGTATTATCTTACTGGAGAGGAGATTACGCGGTTGTACTAAAATTAATGATCAGTGGTTACTGTGCAAGAGAAAAATATTACTAGGAGGAAGACGGTGGAGTGTCCATGATTGTCTACTGGGTCACATTTACATATGATATGGACAGCTTTTGGGTAAAAGTAATGACTTATTTCATATATGAAAATAAAGTTATATTTATTTTATATTTGCTATTTTAAATTCAAAACTATGTTTATTATTTTGAATTCAAGAATATGTATTACTTGGGACATTCCCAATAAGAAATTCAATTTTCTCGCGGAACCGAGATCATAAAGAATTTAATGAATTAAAGCTTTATATCAAAGGTTTTAGATTAATTAGCATTTGCACCACATGTTGCAAAGCAAACACGTTAAGGTATAAATTTGAGAAGAATGATATCATTAAATGTTGGTAACAGCATCATGATAATATATATGAAATCGATAGAGTTGTGAATTTATCCTTTCATCCACTAGTCCTTAGATAAGCTACCCACTAGTTATCCGGTCAACTCTAGATGTGATGTTGGGAGAAACAATTTATAGTTAGAATATTATTGAAGGCCATTTAAGTTATATTAGACAAAAGAATATACAGTGTTCAATTTCAGCCTTTAAAAGACAATATACCCTATCCATGAATCTATGTAGTCCATTACCTTTTCCGTTTGTCTAATGTCTCATGTAGTTCTTTAGATGTTTGCAATTTTGGGTGCCCGTCACCCCTGCAGAATCAAAAAGTTTTTGCAGTCAAAGAATTGTTTTTTGATTAAGGATAGATTATTGTTTATAAATGCTTCTTACCCTTAACCTAGTGAATAGAATATAGGGTGGTCTGCCTTGCTAAGAGCTTCGCTTGGTTTTGAGTACTTGTATTGTTTCTATATGAGGTTGATACAGAAGTCTATAGCCATGTATGGAAATTTTTCTCATGAAACTATTCCATGGATTTGTGCCACCCTTACAGTAGTTAACATATTTCAAATGGTCAATTCCTTGTATTGTAATGATTGCATGGTGCAACAAATGTCTATCAAGAAGTTGATCAAATGTATTGACATCAAGTTAGCTATAATGCAAATCAGGCTAGCACACATGCTATTCACTTCCTCCTCATCAGAGGTTTTCACACTAGGACTTTACTTCCTCCTCATCAGAACTTTTCATGCATCATGGAGCTACCTCTTGACTACTTTACCTTTCAATATACTGTCACTATATCCCGTTATTCATCCACTGACGATGATGTTGTGACATTGGCCTACCATGAAACAATTTAGGCCTTGTTTAGGCAGGTCTTGCAATTTCATTACTTGAACTATATGCTTCTTCTCGGCTACAAAAACATCATTATTCCATTAGT
The DNA here is from genome assembly GCA_031772625.1 of Pinus tabuliformis. Classification (NCBI taxonomy): domain Eukaryota; kingdom Viridiplantae; phylum Streptophyta; class Pinopsida; order Pinales; family Pinaceae; genus Pinus; species Pinus tabuliformis. The sequence continues at coordinate 1,383,091,801 of CM062818.1, read as the reverse complement.
TACCAAGTTCATGAGCTAACATCCACTTCATAATTTACCGCTACTGCAGAAACAAATTTTAAAATAAAAATACATTCCAACATACTACAAACCATTTTCTATTCATTGATATCCTTTCTGAAGTTGCCTTTTGCTGCTTTGAACTTCAATTTAACATATGAATCACCTCAGAAATTTGGTTTTTGCTGTACAAATACAAAAAAGCATGTTTAAAAACATTTCTCCATATTACAAATAGCTCTAAATAGGCAATGCATATTTCCCTACTACAAGCTCCGTCCAACATAGCTAGATGGTACATAAGTTTTGCCCCATTAAGATTTAAAAAAAAAATTGTGGATCATGTATTTAAGATTGTGAATCAATAGTATTTTTCAAAATAGAGAAAAACTATGGGTTACATAATACCTAAGATTGTGAATCAATAGTATTTTTCAAAATAGAGAAAAACTATGGGTTACATAATACCTAAAAAGTAAGGAATGCTCTTTCAACAGTGGATTATCCATAAATTTATAATCCACAAATTCATTTTCAATTTAGCTTTTACACCCTAGTTTGCTTACATTGTCTCGATATCCCTTGCAATCTGAAGATATTGGAGGTCTATCAGGGCCACCACTAGTATTTAGATGACGTGAGCTACTCATATTATGGCCAGCCTATATATGAGCATTTCCTTTCATGACCCTCGATTTTTGTATGTTTCTTGCTTACCACAAGGACTGTCATACCCTCTGAGATTACTTGGTGAGCTGATAGTTTTATTTTATGGGTTCGTTCTACTGTGTATGTTTTTTCATCATCAACATCATTATATTTATATTTAGCATTATCAGTATTTGCATAACATTAAGATCTACATCTATTACAGAAAACAATGTCAATGATGATCACAAGTCATAAATAATAATAAATAAAACTAAAGGATTGACAATAATGGAGTACGTATTATGAATTCCAACAAAAAAAAATATATTTAGAAAGCGAGCCAAGAATAACTTATTCCCATCATCATTCAGGCAATCAAAGATTGTAAATTCCAAGCACATACAAGCAACATAAAACCATGCAGTCACAAACAAGCTCAGAATTAGGGTATCAATACCAATTAGAATTGTATCAATTTCTTCCAAAGACAAACGATGTTCCTCTTATATTCAACTTTGCTCTGTTTCTCAATGTTATTGAAGGCGAGATATCATTTCGTCATGGAAGAAACCCTGAATTAAGCATAAATTATATGACTGGGTAGTGATCACTGGGGATGAAATCTGATCCTAGTGGGAGCATAAGAGAGCCTGTAAAGAAGAAGAAATAGGATTGCAGGATTTCTGCATAATGAGAATGATCAACATGCCACATTGTCTTTGCGAAAGATATCATTGTTCAACTATCAAATTGAAAAACTGCGAGAAGATTTCATGTGCCCCAAGCTAATGAGTTTAATCTTATCCTTATTTGAAAATCCATTAATTTATCCTATTCCAGAGAACTTTCTAATTAGGCTTAGGGTAGATCATGTAGTAGTTGTCCTTATACTTATTTTTATTTTTATTGTAGATTACCACACACTCTTGACATCTCTTAGATGACCACCTTCAATGGAAACACATGTTGTAGTTAATGATCAAGGCGGAACCCCAAAACTCTAAAACCCACTATTTGCAATGCATGGAAATGTGAAGGAATAATACAATGAGAGAGTTTTAGCTGTTTTTAGTTTACAATAAGTCCTTTTGCACCACAAAGCACATCAAGTTGATCAATTTAATTGTGAGGACTCTTAAAAATTATATCTTCATGAAACTCTTTGGAGTGTTGAATAATTGGGTTCACAAATTGCGATTACATGGGTTGTGGTAAATCATTGTCATATCTTTCAAGATCAATTTAAGTATGAGGACTCTTTTGTGGGAAATCTAAGGCAATTAAAAATAAACTATATCTTCATGAAACTCTTTGGTGTATTGAAGAATTTGTTTCATAATTTGTGATTACATGGGTTGTGGTAAATCGTTGTCTTATTTTTCTAGATGCTTCTCTACGCTTTAAGTTCATCAGATCTGTTGTGACTCCAATTTTGGCATAGTATCTTGATATCTTGCTTCAGCGATGTCGAGAAGTTGAAGCTTTGACTACTCTGGTAGATGATGAGGCTATGGTAAAAGTTGCCATCTCCATCAATGCTACCCAGTATTGTGAGTGCATTGTGAAGGAATGGTGTGAGGAGATATTCTTTTTTGGAGCTTCAGCTAGCCCAAGGGTCAAAATGGAGGGAAGAAGATGGAACATACATGATGGAAGGTGTGCATTTAGAAAAACAGTTAGAAAACATCCCTGACCTAAATGGCTCTATTTTTTATAAAGAATTTGAAAAATTCAAGCAAATTTCCAATAAGTCTTGTCCAATATTATGTGAGAGGAATAAGTCTTGTCCCTGTGGTAAAACCCAAACGCGCATTAAAAGACAAGAACACTGCTCATACTCTGTTTTTTGAAGATACATAAGTGTTTGGGCTTGAGGAAATTGCCCAAAGGGATGGGAAAGTTAGATCATTTAATAATATACGGTGATAAACATTGGTGGGAACAAATAACTGGGAGGACAATAACATGAAAATGCGCCTCCACACATTATTCAAGGAAATTTAAATGATAGTTAGAAATTTCAAAATGTAATATTTAATTGAAGTATAATAATCTGTAAATTCTAGGATTATGGTCTTTCCATTAGTCAATAATTTGTAACTTCTTTGAGATAAAGTACTTTTAATGAATTTGTATTGTGAAAAGATATTTTTATTTCTGATTTTGTGTAAATTCTACATGTATTTTTTTTTAACCTATCAAGATCAACAGTAGTAGAGGTCTTCAAGATCAAAAATATTTGTAGAGGCAAAAACACTACCCCATCTGGGTTTGCATATCATACACTTCAGTTAGTGTAAATGTGATCCAACTTAAGTCAATTTGGCATCATCAAGGAATGCAGTGAAACTAAGGAAATCCAAAACTCTGCTAAAGCTGCCATGTCATTTCTCTGGATACAGACATCAAAAGAGATGCAAAAGATGTAGAGTCTTGAATTGGATGATTACATTGGAGTGAAATTTCCCAAAGGATGTGTGACTTTCAATAGCTGGAAATGTTAAAATTGGATGGCAGTCACTATGTGAAGGAGCTAGCTCCATTGGAGAGGTTGTCCACTTTGAAATTTCTAAAACTAGGGAATTATAGTCGCCTTGTAATAGTTGTTGATGTTAGGGTAGATCTTGTAGTAGTTTTCCTTAGTCTTATTTTTATTTCTATTGTAGATTATCACAGATTCTTCACATCTCTTGGATGACCACCTTCTATGGAAACAAATGTTGCAGTTAATTATCAAGGTGGAACCCCAAAACTCTAAAACCCACTATTTGTAATGCATGGAAATGTGAAGGAATAATACAATGAGAGATTTTTAGCCTTTTTTACTCTATAATTAGTACTTTTACACCGCAAAGCACATCAACTTGATCAATTTAATTACGAGGACTCTTAAAAATTATATCTTCATGAAACTCTTTGGAGTATTGAAGAATTGGGTTCACAAATTGTGATTACCTGGGTTGTGGTAAATCGTTGTCATATTTTTCCAGATCAGTTTAATTATGAGGACTCTTTTGTGGGAAATCTAAGGCAATTTAAAATAAATTATATCTTTATGAAACTCTTTGGGGTATTGAAGAATTTTTTTCACAAATTTTGATTACATGGGTTGTGGTAAATCATTGTGTTATTTTCCTAGATGCTTCTCTAGGCTTTAAGTTCATCAGATCTGATGTGATTCCAATTATGGCATAGTATCTTGATTTCTTGCTTCAGCAACGTCGAGAAGTTGAAGCTTTGATTGCTCTGGTAGATGATGAGGCTATGGTAAAAGTTGCCATCTCCATCAATGTTGCCCAGTATTGTGAGTGCATTGTGAAGGAATGGTGTGAGGATATATTCTTTTTTGGAGCTTCAGCTAGCCCAAGAGTCAAAATGGAGGGAAGAAGATGGAACATACACGATGGAAGGTGTGCATTCAGAAAAATAGTTAGAACACATCCTTGACCTAAATGGCTCTGTTTTTTATAAAGAATTTGAAAACTTCAAACAATTTCCAATAAGTCTTGCCCAAGGTTACATGAGGAGAATAAGTCTTGTCCTTGTGGTAAAGCCTAAAAAAGCATTAATTCGTATTATATGTTGGAGAATGTGAAATGTTACCTGAGAAGAATAAGTCTTGTCCTTGTGGTATCCAACGTTACGTGAGAAGAATAAGTCTTTCCCCTGTGGTAAAACCCAAACACTTAATTATTATTATATGCTGGAGAATGTAAAATGTTGCCTAAGAAGAATAAATCTTGTCCTTATGGTAAAACCTAAACACACATTAATTAGTATTATATGCTGGAGAATGTGAAATATTACCTGAGAAGAATATTAATCCAAAATGAGAGACTTGGGAATAGGCACCTCTGGAGATTCCAAGGGATTCCCGATGTTAGAGACCATAGATTTGTCTATTGTGACCAAGCTCCAAAGCATCGTTGAGGAAGGTGTGTTAAAGACTGGAACACTGCTCAACACTGACCAAATTTCCTTTAAAGTGTGCTTTTGCAAACAGTTAACTTATTTCCCAATCTCAGTTGCCTGGATGGAATAAACCATTGAACTTGTTGGATATTGAACAAGTTGGAAAAATGGTGTACATACATTTGGAAGAAATCCTCCCATCCCTATTTTACATAAAATAGGGAATTTTGTTCAACTCTGCCATGGAGCACATTTTTCAAATGACTGAAAAAGCATACTTTAAGGGTATCCACTGTGACTTGCATCAATTCCAATCTTCTCAAGAACTTGTATAACTATCTATTAGACTACATCTATCATATTTCCAGTCGCTAGGTGAATGAGCTTCCTCCATTCTAGAGGTTGTCCACTTTGAAATTTATAAAACTAAGGAATTACTCCAACATAAGAGACTTGGTAATAGGCAGCTTTAAAGATTCAGGGGGATTTCTAATGTTAGAGAGCATGCATTTGTCTAGTGTGACCAAGATTTGAAGCATCACTGAGGAAGGCGCATTGAAGACAGGAACACTGCTCAACACTGACCAAATTTCCTTTAAAGTGTGCTTCTGCAACCAGTTAACTTATTTCCCAATCTTAGTTTCCTAGATGGAATAAACCATTAAACATGTTGGATATTGAACAAGATGGAAAAACGGTGTGTAAACTCACATCACATTTGGAATAACTCCTCCCATACCTATTTTACATAAAACATGGAATTGTGTTAAACTATGCCATGGAGCACATTTTTCAAATGACTGAAAAATCATATTTTGAGGGTATCCACTATGATTTGCATCAATTCCAATCTTCTCATGAACTTGTATAACTATCTATCATAGTGCATCTATCATATTTCCATAATTAAGATAAATAAAAATAATTACTCAAAACCCCATCATACACAAAATATTTGTTACTCCTATCTTTTTCATCATCATCTTTAACAACATTTTGTACAAATCCTGATAGAAAACCCTGTCTCAATTCTCAAAATAACTGGCGATGTTGAAAATAAACATATAGGCTCAAAAAATGTCATATACTTCTAAATCAAACACCCAAGTAGGTTCTAAGACACCCCAAAACACAAAATATCTTTATACAAGTTCATTGCAATAGAGAGTATAGCCTATAGCATGTACATGTACTAGCTGCTCACTTGGAGTCCACTATAAAAAGGGTCCATAAGAATATCTATAGCAGAAGACCTCACCAATGCTGGTGCTAGGCATTTTTCAATAAATTGCTTCATCTCTAAAATGGTAACCATTTGCAATGATACAGCCTTTATACCATAACTCACCTTCGTATAAATGTGAGCAACATTACGGCACTCGTTGTAAGGAATCTCCAGGCTAACCGTCTCCAATAAGCACATGAAAAAGGAATAAACATCTAGATGTTCATCATAAACGTCTTCATATAATTATGGAGCCATGAATTTAGTTGTACTAATGATAGTGTGTGCAACATGATCATTTGAGGTTTTTAGCCTTTTTTACTCTACAATTAGTCCTTTTGCACCGCAAAGAACATCAACTTGATCAATTTACTTATGTCTCTTAAAAATTATATCTTCATGAAACTCTTTGGAGTATTGAAGAATTGGGTTCACAAATTGCAATTACATGGGCTGTGGTAAAGTGCTTTGGTATTTGCTAGATCAGTTTAATTATGAGGACTATTTTGTGGGAAATATAAGACGATTAAAAATAAATTATATATTCATGAAACTCTTTGGGTATTGAAGAATTTGTTTCATAAATTTTGATTGCATGGGCTGTGGTAAATCGGTGTCTTATTTTACCAGAAGCTTCTCTAGGCTTTAAGTTCATCAGATCTGCTGCGACTCCAATTTTGGCATAGTATCTTGATTTCTTGCTTCAGCAATGTCGAGAAGTTGAAGCTTTGACTGCTCTGGTAGATGATGACGCTATGGTAAAAGTTGCCATCTCCGTCAATGATGCCTAGTATTGTGAGTACATTGTGAAGGAACGATGTGAGGATATATTCTTTTTTGGACCTTCAACTAGCCCAAGTGTCAAAATGGAGGGAAGAAGCTGGAACATACATGATGGAAGGTGTGCATTCAGATAAATAGTTAGAAAATATCCTTGCCCTAAATGGCTTTGTTTTTTATAAATAATTTGAAAACTTCAAAAATATTCCAATAAGTCTTGTCCAATGTTATGTGAGAAGAATACCCTGTGGTAAAACCCAAACACACATTAATGTGTATTATATGTTGGAGAATGTGAAATGTTACCTGAGAAGAATAAGTCTTGTCCCTGTGGTATCCAATGTTACCTGAGAAGAATAAGTCTTGTCCCTGTGGTAAAACCCAAACACTTAATTAGTATTATATGCTGGAGAATGTGAAATGTTACCTAAGAAGAATAAGTCTTGTCCTTGTGGTAAAACCCAAACACGCATTCATTAGTATTATATGCCGGAGAATGTGAAATATTACCTGAGAAGAATATTACTCCAACATGAGAGACTTGGGAATAGGCAACTCTGGAGATTCAGGGGGATTTCCGATGTTAGAGACCATGCATTTGTCTAGTGTGACCAAGCTCTAAAGCATCACTGAGGAAGGTTTGTTGAAGAGAGGAACACTTCTCAACACTGACCAAATTTCTTTTAAAGTGTGCTTCTGCAACCAGTTAACTTATTTCCCAATCTCAGTTGCCTGAATGGAATAAACCATTGAACATGTTGGATATTAAAAAAGATGAAAAAATGGTGCGTAACCTCACATCACATTTGGAAGAACTCCTCCCATCCCTATTTTACATAAAATAGGGAACTATGTTCGAAAATGCCATGGAGAACATTTTTCAAATGAATGAAAAATCATACTTTGAGGGTATCCACTGTGATTTGTAACAATTCCAATCTTCTCAATTACTTTTATAACTGTCTATCAGACTACATCAATCATGTTTCCAAACACTATGTGAAGGAGCTTCCTCCATTGGAGAGGTTGTCCACTTTGAAATTTCTAAGACTAAAGAATTACTCCAGCATGAGAGACTCCAAAATAGGCAACTCTGGAGATTCATGGGGATTTCCAATGTTAGAGAGCATGCATTTGTCTAGTGTGACCAAGATCCAAAACATCACTGAGGAAGGTGTGTTGAAGACAAAAACATTGCTCAACACTGACCAAATTTCCTTTAAAGTGTGCTTCTATAACCAGTTAACTTATTTCCCAATCTCAGTTGCTTGGATGGAATAAACCATTGAACATGTTGGATACTGAACAAGATGGAAAAACGGTTTATAACCTCACATCACATTTGGAAGAACTCCTCCCATCCCTATTTTACATAAAACAGGGAACTCTCTTTAACTTTTCCATGGAGAGCATTTTCAAATGACTGAAATGGCATACATTGAGGGTATCCACTATGATTTGCATCAATTCCAATCTTCTCAAGCACTTGTATAACTGTTTATCAGAGTGCATCTATCATATTTCCAGAATTAATTTTTCTGAATTTAGAGAAATACAAATAATTACTCAAAACCCCATCATACACAAAATATTTGTTACTCCTATCTTTTTCATCAACATCTTTAACAACATTTTCTACAAATCCTGACAGAAACCCCTGTCTCAATTCTAAAAATAACTAGTGACGTTGAAAATAAACATATAGGCTCAAACAAATGTCCTATACTTCTCAATAAAACACTCAAGTAGGTTCCAAAACACCCTAAAACAGAAAATATATTTCTACAATTTCATTGCAATAGAGAGTATAACCTATAGCATGTACATCTAGCTCCTCACTTGGAGTCCTCTAAAAAAGGGTCCATGAGAATCTTTACAGCAGAAGACCTCACCAACGCTGGTGCTAGGGATTTTTCAATAAATTGACTCGTCTCTAAATCGGTAACCATTTGCAATGATGCATCCTTCATACCACACCTCACCTTGTTATAAATGTGAGCAACATTACGGCACTTGTTGTAAGGAATCTCCAGAGTAACCATCTCGAATAAGCACATGCCAAAGGAATAAACATCTACATGTTCATCATAAACGTCTTCATATAATTATGGAACCATGAATTCAGGTGTACTAATGATAATGTTCGCATCACGATCATTTGTGAGGATAGCAGCAAAACCCAAGTCCCCGGTCTTCAGAACACCACTATTGCCATTCACGAATATATTGTTGCAATTCAGATCTCTATGAATTATGCGAGGGTTATGATTATGAATATAATGCAATCCTTCCAATATTTGACGCGCCCAATTTTTCATTGCCTTCATGGAGACATGCCAGTGCTTTTGATGGTACTGCTTCAGGGTCCCCGAGGTGCCGAATTCTCCTTGCTAAAGAACTAAGATTGTCTCGAACAAGAGCATTAGATCTTTCCTGAGATTTATGTTGAGAAGACTCTGCTTCATCAACACCAGGTTGATGGCCTTCTCAGAGTTTCTTAAGAGCTCTCAGAACTGGTAGATTCCCCACAGTAAAAATGAAAATACAAGGGAGATTTCTTCGCAAATTTCACAGGCCTCTTGTTCAGCTCTCACTAGCAACCTAGTGCGGAATCAAATGGGTCCAAACTTAATACAGGTCAGAGTATTCCATAAGGAACTAAGGCTATGTGTAATGGTATATGGAGCGAATGGCGTAGTACAACCCCTGTAGCAAGTGCCCTCCGTTTATGTAAATATTTGAATTCTCTGGCCACTTGAAGTTAAAAGGGGTTAACTCTTGACAGACTAGCTTTAGCAACCTGTATACATAGCCTCTAATCTTTCATATCAAAGCAATGAAAGGTAACAAGAGCCACTCTCTGTCGTTATGGATTTTCCCCTGCATCTCTGCTATTATGGATTTGCCCCTACGCATGAGGGAGGAAGGAATTTATAGAGTTTTTGTCATAACTATCTCAACTCAGAAGGAAGAAGGGAGTTCTACAGTGGTCTCAACTGGGAGGAAGGGAATTATACAATTTTTTCTGTAACTGTCTCAACTACTAAGTATTAATCTAACGGTGAACAAAAATCAATCATCTAACGTTTGATCGGAGGGTGAAAATCCATACACGGTGGCAGTTGAGACAATTAATTTTAAAGAAAAACGTCTCACAGCGTAATTATTCATTTATTGTTAATTTTACTTTTTTAAATATAAATAGTAAAAAGAAAATAAATTCAACTTTATAAACTTTGATTTAAATTTAACATTCATTTCAACGTCCCAAGCTTATCATTAATTCTTTTTTAATTTTTACATAAACGATAATGAAATTAATATAAAAGAGATGAAATTACCTTTAACTACTAAACATCACGACAATACTACTCGAGTTGAAATCCATAATATCTATAAATATAATGAAATCCATAATATTTTATAAATATAAAAATACTTAACGTAATGAAAATTAAATCTAAATTAGGTTATTTATATATATTATTTAATTTGAGCTGCTTGTATTATATTATATTAAAAAAGATACTTCAAAACAATGTATCGGGTTGTGTTTATTTCTTTGTTATCTAGAAACTAGAGTAGTAAGGTAGTTAATTTTTTTTAGTATGTTATAAAATATTTTCCATGTTATATAACATATAATATAGCAAAATTATTTGGATATTGTACTTATTCGACTTTTTAATGTTTGGATGTATAACATAATATGTTTGGTTATGTCTATGATATAATAAATAAATATTAAAAAATCAGTAAACACATACATTAGATTGTAAGGGAATCCAAGTGAATGGGTTTAGGTGATTAATTTCATCTTTTTTTGGTCAGTGAACTCAATTATTATTATGTGTTTGTAGAGTATGTTCATATTCTTGTTTATCTTGCTTATTTATCTTTGTGCTTCATCTAACTCTGTAAGTATTTCTTGTTTCTCTTTTGACATTTCCACCAAGAATTTTTTCATCATCATTTTGACGTTCCAGTAAATTTCTATTATTTGGAGGTATCAGGTTTTTGTCTTTTTGTTAGTGAACTCAATTCCTACCAGGTGTTTGGAAAGTTTGTTGATATTTTTGTCTATCTTTCTTATCTATCTTTGTGCTTCATCCAACTGTATAAGTATTTCTTGTTTCTCTTTTGACATTTCCACAAGAATTTTCCCATGATAATTTTGACGTGTCAGTAAATTTCTATTGTTTGGAGGTATCAGGTTTTTGTCTTTATTTTCGGTGAACTCAATTCCCACCAAGTATTTGGAAAGTACATTGATATTATTGATTATCTTTCTTATCTATCTTTGTGCTTCATCCAACTGTATAAGTATTTCTTGTTTCTCTTTTGATATTTCCACCAAGAATTTTCCCATGATCATTTTGATGTGCCAGTAAATTTCTATTGTTTGGAGGTATTAGGTTTGGCATGATTACATGTAACTTATATCTAGGACCAAGCATCCAACTTTCTCAATAATATTAGCATTTGATATATGTCTTCTCTGTTGATTAACATCATCCTCACTTGTTGCAATTTGTATTAGTATGTAGGGATGAATAATCATGTAATGACATTCAATAGAGTGATCAATAGCTAGTTGAGACCTTGAAGTGGTAGCTTCCTTTGGATTTTGTCTACCTCTATCATCCACCTCTTCCTCTCCCATGAGACATTATCACTTCTCTCACAATGCAAACCAAACCAAGTGTCAACTGATGTGACTTACTCCTAATAAAGAAAACTAATTTTCCATCAACTAATTGTTTCTCCTAGCTTGACTTCCTGGCCCAAGTATTTCTATGTCCCAAGGATAAAAATACTGAAAATCATAGCCAACAAGGAGGGTGAAATGGGTTCACTCAAAAGAAACATGAATCAGACTAATGGCCTCTACATAAAAACTGACTAGTATTGCAACGAGTAGTCCCAACTCAGAGGTGATAGTACACATTGAACAACTAGAGAAAACACTGTCAACCTTTCCCCATAGAGATAGAAAGATGGAAATTACAGTACAAACTTCTATCTCTATAATGTAGGGGGAAGAACCCAAATACATAGTAATTCTAGAGAGAGTCAGTCTAATCAACAAAAAATGTGAAACATAGAATGAGATATGCCAACCATTGAAATTTTTCTAGCCAAAAGAGAGGCTTGACCCTCTAGATAGCATGGGTAACAACAATCATGGGGAATCTATAACTTAGCTTCCTTGGTTTTTGACAAAGAGACTGTAATTTATAGAGGAAAAATCATGACCCAAAATTGAGGATAGACCCCCAGTTAATAATCCCAAAACATAAGACAATACCCTAAAGACTAAATTTAGACACCAAATAGAAGGTAATGACAGGAAAGCAACAATAGATCAGAAACACAATTACAATTTTAAATTTCTAAACAAACTGAAAGATTTTGTGAACCTTACCCTGAAACCAAAGCCCATCAAAGTGTTTTTATGGGAATTTTATAGTAAAAAATGGGTCTAAAAACAAAATATGTAGCAACAAAATTAACTTTAAAAGAACCAATAGGATCCATGTTAATGATGTCATCCCCAAGGGAAAATATTTTGGAGGAAAAAAGAAGAAAACTATTTTTATTTTATTTTATTTTCGGCTTATCTCCTAATATGTTTACTCAAATTTCAAGTGTAGACACCCGTTGGATGCAAAATTAAATTCCACATCCAATGTGTACCCACTCTGCATACTTCTGAGTAGACCCACATTAAAAAAGGTGGAAATTCGTGAAAAAAGTGCATTACTCGTTGCATGTGGAATTTAATGTTGTCTAATAGGCGTCTATACTCGACATTTGAGTAAATTTACAAGGAGATAAGTCAAAAATATAATAAAAAAGTAGTTTCCTTTCTTTTCCTTTAAAAATTTAAAAATATTATTTTATTATTTTAACTATCATCTTATTATTTTCCTTAGGAGACCCATTTTAGACTTCAAAATTCCCCTAATGCACGAGCCTTGACCTAAGGACATCCATGGCAAAGAGTATACCTTCTCCTATGGAAATTATATGTTCCCTTTTTATAACCCTATTTTCCACTCCATTATAGTGAGAGAACCCCAATTTTAACTTACCTCGGTTGTTTGGCTAAAATGCATCCCTTTCCACATTTTATTTTACTTATATGAGATTTATCCCATGATAAAATTATGGAAATATATGATTGAGTTGTTTCTCATAACAAATTATAATTATGAGATAATAATTATTTCATAATTGAGATAATTGAGAAAAAACTCATAATTGTGAAGAAGGTTTCTAGAGTCTAACATTCCCAAGGAGATCAACTTGACCAAATTGTGTATCAGTTGGCTAGGATTCAATTATTGTAGAAGTTTCCTAACCTCTGAAGCCCCTAGGCATCTAGATACGTTCTCCCGGAGGATAGAATGAACCTTTATAAACTCACCAAGAGGAAAAGGGGAAACAAAGAGAGTATCTAAACAATAGTGCAAGAGCTCTGCAGTATTGGGAGAGGAGAACATATTAGAAGCTGGAGGAGAGGATCTTATTTATTGAAGGTATATTGATGTACTTTCATTTATATGGTTATTAAAAATATATGTTCCTTCCCCTTATATCATTCTTGCAGTAATTTATATGTGTGATTTCTAGATGTTTTGAATTTACGATCTTCTACAGAAGATCACTTGTCATGTTTGTTTACTTTTGTTTTTGTGTAGAATTTAGATTGGAACTGGATGAAAGAGATCACTTGATTGGAGTGCAAGGATTTTGCATCAGGCTGAAAACCCTTCACCAACATGCGAGGAGACAAGGTACTTGCTTACACTTTGTAGAATCAAAAGTTGCATCGAAACTACATGCATGGCCATCTGGATGAAGGATCATTATTAGATTTTCTTATCCTTCTCTTTTGTTGTCTGGTGATCTCAATTGGGAATGAGATTGTGGAGCAATAGCTTCTTGCATAATTAAATGAAACAAAATTGGTGCTTTCAATGAGAGCATTTTTCTTTTACCCTCTTTGTTTTTTAGATCTCCTCTTCTTCTTTATATTTTTTGGGTTTCTCTTATTCCCATTGAGTTATCTATATTTTTCATATTCATTTTGATCTCCATTGATTTTATGTATTTCATATATGAGCAGATCTTAGATCTCGAGTTTTATTTTTGTTTTTTCCATGAGAGAATAACAGATCGAGCATTTAAAATAAAATTATGAAATTTTTGTACATATTTTAATTAAAATACAACATATTTTTATTCCTCTCATATTTCTATCCTCCAAAAAAAGAAAAACACTGAAAACAGACTCTGTATGAGGAAGTTATGCCCAACTGAAAATTGGGCAGTTTGTTTTTCTTCTACCCTCGGGCGCAGGTTATTTTTCTATTCATTTTTGTAATTTTCTATACATAACCAAGTAAAAATAATTACATATCTGTAATCCTCTTTAAATTTTACTTAAAAAAATAAAACCACCTGAAACGCAGTCTGTATGAGGAAGATATGTTTGATTGAAAAATCAGTCTATTTTCTATTCGTTTTTCCAATTTTCAGGTTTTCTTTCAGCTTATTTGCTTGATTTTTTGGGTGATTTTCTCCAGAACTTGCTGATCTATTAGAGACTTGTTGGATCTATTGTTTTTTTTCTATTAGCTCGAATCTTTGTTGGATTTGAGCCATTGCTTATTCATTGGTTGGAATCTTCCATTACTTATGTTCTTCAAAGTTCCCTTGAAGGTTTCTTTGTGTGCTTTGGTTGAGGATTAGTGTTCTCATATCTAGATCTGACTTTCAAATCCATTTGGATACATTTGGTGACTGCTTGGATCTATTTTATATCTCGATTTCAGATCTGCATTTCCTTTGTGCACTTTTTTTTTTCACTTGTTTTTGGGTGATCTCTTTCATCTTTTGGTCATTTTTTTTCACAATTGGTGGTGTTGTGCTTGGTTGTGCAGTTTCCATCTAGAAATGTTCTCTTGAGTGTGTTTTGATTGTTTTTTTATCACCCTCAATTGATCTTTTTTAGGCCTTCTTGCCTCTAGGGTCTCATTTTGACCTTTGTAGATCATTGGCGTAGTTGATCCATTGTGTTATAGCCTGTTGGCTTGAGGGGGCCTGACCCAAGTTCAAAGTTATTTAGCCAAACAAATCCTTGTACTACTAGCCCTTTTGGAAATAGCCCATGGAGCACAGATTGAGTTCTCACTCGAAGTAGTATGGGGGGATGTTGGAACCAAGTTTTCGCACCCTTGAGATGTCTGAGGGGTTGATTTACTCCAACTGTGAATACCTTCGCGTAGGTTACTTCATGCACTTTCCTGACTTGCGAGGCCTTCACGATCTGTTATAATCACCTTCACGCAGCCCTAACCAGCAACTGAGGTGCTTTTGCGTTGCGAAGGCAGCGATCTGTGCTCTTTTCCTAAGTTACATTGCGGATCTTACTTATCTTCTTATAACTGTTAGTTAACTTCGCGTAAATAGATTCTTATCTTGTATTCACTTATTCAACACATTCATATAATTTCGCGCAACAAATAAAAAATAAACTTGCAATTCATACCCAATAGACTTCAATGCATAAAATAGGAAAAAGACACACAGAATGATAAGAAACTTCTCTTTATTATTTTCTCAACGGTTACAGACTTGACTCACCTTGTGTACTCAGCTGCAATGGTCCGTGCACTCAACTGCGGACTACTAGGCCTCTGCGCACCCAGTTGCAGAGCCTTCTCCTACTCTACAACCCAAAGACTCAACTTTTCACTTCAACTTAGACTCAATTCATCATCTTCTCTTAATTGTTCGATGTCTCTTTACACTTAGAGCCTCACTCTATTTATACAATCCGATGATCTGTGGTCCATGAGTAGAACTCTCAAGCTGAAATTACATTACAAAAGTAAGGGTGAACAACCCTATGACTCAATTACAACTTGGCGCTTTGCACCCACAAATCGCGGAGTCTTTACATTGGGTATGGTCAAAATCCGGGCTTTAAGACACAAAACTTGCCTTGGGGGATCCCGCGCCCAATAGGCCCCCAACACAAACATCATGACTCGCCCTTGAATCGCTTTGTCGATGCAGAGATATTTGTGTGGAGATCTCCCAACTCTGTTTGAAATGTTGCAAGCTCGGCAGCGCACTGAGCAACTGCCTATTGTATCTCTTGTACACGCTCTTCAAAGACCACTGTATCTGAACTACGACCCTGCACCTATTTATAGTTCCGCGCCTCCTTTCAGCTGCCTAGTGCACCAAGACCATGCTTCGGTCGATTAGTCAGATAGCTGGGCCACCCATGTATGGCTTCAACCGACTGCCATTCACTTTTCCTGGGAAAGGTCCTCCATTTAACTTTACCAATTGTACCGCACTTCCATCTATGACTTCATTAATAACATACGGTCCCAACCAATGCATTTTTCATTTTCCTAGGAATTTATCAAACTTACTATCATATAGTAACACCAAATCGTTCACCTTGAAGGTGCGCAACTTAATATGTAGATCATGCCAGGCCTTTTTGCGTTGTTTTGTACTCGCTGATGGAATCCAACCAAAAATTGTTCCTCTTCAAGTTCCTCCAACCGTTCGAGCCTCTCCTCCAGGGCTTCGTGATCCATCATACCTGTGAGCACTGCTATGCATAGACTAGGTACAATATACTCTATTGGAATTATGGCTTCCACTCCATAGACCAGCCAGAAAGGTGTTTATCCCATCAGTTTTTTGCATGTTGTCCTATAAGCCCATAATACTGCCAGTATGTGCAAGTCCCAATCACTTCGTTACACATTGCATACTTTGATCAGCGTAGTCTCCAGTATTTTATTACATGCTTCTACTATCCCGTTGGCTTGTGGGTGATACGTTGTGCTTTTTTGATGATACACGTGAAACTCTTCTATCAGTGTGCTGATTGTTTCATTCAAGAAATGTGTACCGCGATCGCTCATCAAGATCTTCGGACATCCACATCGTGTCAATACGTCTTCAAACAGAAACTTTGTGGCCGTGGCAGCCGTGCAATATTTTATCGATTGCACTTTTGCCCAACGTGTTTGGTACTATGTCGCAGTGATAATATATCTCGCTCCCCTTTTTACTTGAGGTTTGGTAGGACATATGAAGTCGATCACCCACTTTTCAACAGGATGCCATGTCATTTGCGGATTCAAAGGCATCTCGTCCCTCCGCGATGGTTTACTTGTTCTTTGACATACATCACATGCCTTGCAATGTGCTTTTGAATCCTGATGAAGGGTCAGCTACCACAACCCTACGTGGAGAATCTTTTGCGTGGTCACTCTCCCTACATAGTGTCCTCCCGCAGTGTCTGCATGCATTTCCACGAGGATATGGCTTTGTTCAAATTCAGGTGCATACCTTCGTAGTATCTCATCATTGATCATATTATATAGTTGCCCCGAAATGACAAAAGAAACTGCCACGCGCACCACTAGTTCCTTTTTCTGTTGGGTAAAGTACTCTTTCAGCGCAATTCTAGTCATGAGAAAGTGGATTATATCTTCAAAGTGTCCATCCGCTACGCGCACAAAAAAGAGTTGTGTTTCATTAATCCTTCCTCCAGACTAGTAGGTTCTTCTCCTCTATCAATGTGCGACAAGTGATTTGGTCCTGTGTTCAGTCATCCAGGCTTCACAACAACTTGAAAATCATATTCTTGGAACAATAAAATCCACCTGCATATGCACCCCTCCAACGCAGGCTTATTGACCAAGTATTTTAGCACAGAATGATATGTATACATCTTGAAGTGTCCCCCTAGCAAATAGTGCCAATATTTCTGGAGCACGTACACCATAGCCAGTCCCTCGCGTTTAGTGGTGGAATAGTTCTTTTCCGCTTTAGATAGTGTGTGACTCGCAAATTCAATAGGGTGATCCAAGCCTTCTCCACCTTCTTGTGTGAGTACTGCCCCCAGCGCTATACACGACACATCAACATGAACATGAAATTCTTTCTTCCAGTTTGGGAAGACAAGAATTGGCGCGGTAACCATTTTCTCCTTCAATATATCTAGGCTCTTCTTACAGTCATCATCCCAGTAGAACGTGACATCCTTCTTTAGTATTTTTTCCATCGGCGCGGTGATCTAGGCATAACTCTTGATAAACTTTCTGTAGTACCACGTATGTCCCAGTGTAGTGCACAACTACTTCACACTGCGTGATGCTTCCAAAATCAGGATCACCACAATTTTCGCGGGGCCTACCATCAACCCTTGTTTACAAACCACATGCCCCACCACGTTCCCAAAAGGAACAAGGAACATACATTTCTTGAGGTTGAGCACGATTTGGTGTCTTTGGTATGTATCCAGCATCAAGCACAGGTTCGTTACATGGTTCCTAAGGAACCCAAATACAGTCCAATCATCAAAATATACCTCCAAGAATTTATGAATATATTCTCTGAATGTTGCAACAACTACACACGAAAAGATGGCCGGTGCATTCTTCAGACCAAACGACATGACATTGTATTGAAAGTAACCCCACTCCATCGTGAAGGTTGCCTTGCTTTCATCCTTTGGCGCGATCCTGATCTAGTGGTACCCTGTGAACCCATCAATGAAAGAATATGATTCATGACCGCCTACGTTGTCCAACACCTCATCTATGAACGAAGTTGGGAATGGATCATGTACGCACGCGTCGTTCAACTTTATGAGATCCACAGATATTCTTATTTCTTTCTTCTGCTTCTTTTATTGTACCACCATCGGGCTTACCCAATCAAATTCCTCAATAGGCTCGATAATTGTTGGGTGTGGGATCCCCCCAAGGCAAGTTTTGGGGCTTAAAGCCCAAGTTTTGACTAAGTCCAATGTAAAGACTCTGCAATTTATGGGTGCGGAGTGCGAAGCTGGCAAATGTGTCAGAGGTTTGTCTACCCTCATTTTTGTAATGTAATGTCAGTTTGAGAGATCTACCCATGGTCCATGGACCATGGGATTGTATAAATAGAGCGAGACTCTAAGTGTAAAGGAGAGAATCATAGAGGAATCAATCAATGGAAGATCTAAGAAGGAAGCATTGAGTCTAAGTGTAGATTCATGTCTTTGGGTCGTAAAGTAGGAGAAGGCTCTACAGCTGAGTGCGCAGAGGCCTATTAGTCCGCAGCTGAGTGCACGTACCCTTGCAGCTGAGTACACAGGAAAGGTTGAGTCTGTAACCGATTGAAGCATTAATAAAGAAAAGTTTTACAATGTTTCTATGTATCTTTTCCTACTTTATGCATTGAGGTATATTGGGTATAAATTGAAAGTTTATTGTTTATTTACTGCACGAACTTATATGAATGTGTTGAATAAGTGAATATAATATAAGGTATCTGTTTACATGAAGATAACTAACTGTTATAAGAAGATAAGTAAGATCTGCGGCGCGAAATCCCCATAACCCCTGGTTAGGGCTGTGTGAAGACAAATATAACAAGGGCGGGAAGGCCTCTCAGGCCAGGAAAGTGCGCGAAGTAGCCTGTGCGAAAGTATTCATAGTTGGACTAAATCAACCCCTCAGACATCTCAAGGGTGCAGAAACCTAGTTCCAGCATCCCCCCATACTACTTCGGGTGAGACCTTAGTATGCACTTCGCGGACTGTTGCCGAAAGGGCCAGTAGTACAGGGATTTGTTTGGCTAATTAACTCAGAACCTGGGTCAGGCCCCAACAAGCCAACAAATGGTTCCATTGTTGAGACCAAAATCTGTATAGAGATGTCTAATGTCATATCATTTGAATCCAACTAAGAAAGAAATTGAAGGTTGGTTGGACATAAGAATTCATGAGTTCATGGTGCAAGAGAACAGGAATCCA
Source organism: Pinus tabuliformis (assembly GCA_031772625.1). Taxonomy (NCBI): domain Eukaryota; kingdom Viridiplantae; phylum Streptophyta; class Pinopsida; order Pinales; family Pinaceae; genus Pinus; species Pinus tabuliformis. Next base: position 1,383,072,389 of record CM062818.1, on the reverse strand, counting down.
CAACTATCAAAAGAAGAGTGGTTAGAGTGCTATCTGTACATAGAGATCCATGAAATTTTCTTCGCATCTTTCCCTATTGAGATGTACGAGTGGATTGCGAAACTAGTAGATAACCAAGGAAGTTGCAAGCTCAACAGTCTTATTGTGTGGACCCCAGAATTGGTGCGTAGGTTGGAAGCATAGGAGGATAAAATCACACACATTGTTGATCACTGGCTCGATGAGATTAAAGGAGGATTCATTACTAAGTTTGCAGTAGACACTACGGTAAGGTACAGTGGTTTGAGCGACGCTTTCTCAATGGACCACGAGGTAAGTATGTTAAGTCTCTGAACAGTTGGATTAAAATGCTACTGTGTGAAAAGCGGATTATGTGAATACATTAATGTTCGGGGCTACGCGGAGTGGGAGAATTTACAGAAACGAAGATAGTGCAAAACCAGAAACTAGCCCCTTGATTTCATCTCTGCGAGGGGATGAGGAAGAGCTCGTGAAGGTCTCACCAAGAAGCGCGATCCATTCGATAAGGCAGAGGATTCCATGCATACCACCCCCACCCACACCACCACCAGCTTGACTGCCTTCACCCCCATCTTCTCCAATACCACCTCCGCCGCCACCACGAGTTAATATGGCAAGCGTGATAAAGTTGTCAGTGTTCAAGGGAGTAGGAAATGAAGATCCGGACTAGTTTTGGTTCATAATAAAGACCATATGGGAAGTGCACCGAGTTACAGATGACAATATAAAGAAAGAGATGCTGGTTAGCACTCTGCAGGATCACATGTTGACCTTGGTATATCAAGCATTCTAATGACAATTCGAATGCGGGGATCATGGATATCCAAATTGCATTGAACAGAGAATTTAACAGGTCGAAGTCAGAGGCGCAGTTGATCATTGGGTTCAAAGAGATCACAATGCTACCAAGTGAGACCCCTTGGGAATTGGATCAGAGGCTGAAGTGCACAATTCGTGAAGCTAATATGGCTTTGACAGATGGACAACACCGCAAATGGTTTGTAGCATCGCTAACGCCGCATTTGAGGAACTCGTTGTCGCAACAGAGGTTAAAAACTCAGGTAGAGGCCTTGGAGATTGTGATGAGGCTGCATGAGACCCCGATATAGGATCCTAACCTGGGAGTTCAGCAGATCAACGCGCAGTTGAAAAACTTATGCCTTGAGATGCAGAGTATGAAACAGGACAGGATGGCTCGCGCCGAAAGTGTGTGAAGAGGTATGGTGTGTTAAAAGTAAGGGTCAGGGTCATGAGAAGGACCACTTCCCAGTGTTCGCAAATTACCTCACGGGAGGAGGACCGATACCGTTAAGAGTAGAGGAACAAGCAGGACCTAGCGTGGTGCCTGCATTGTGGTGTGCGATTTGTCAAATAGGAGGAAAGCATTCTACAGACAATTGCCATTTGTTACAAAAGAACACACATAATTCGCAATAGTTGTTTTGAAATTTTTGTAGATCAGTGGGACATGATGAGCGTACCTGTAGAAGCTATGAGCTGATGATGGATAGGACTCCCACCTATAGTGTTCAGGCCAAAACGTGACCCCTTGACCAAAACGCAAGAGTGGCACGAACCAGATTTCAGGGGTGCGGACGAGGCCGAGGTGGAGGAGGACCTGGAAGAGGTCACAGACAACTGATATGTTACAATTGTGGGGGGGTAGGACATTATGCCTATGATTGCACGAATCCAACGTGCCCATCATGTCTATATTGTACCTTGTTTGATCATGAGATGGAGGATTTTCCCACATTGATAGCGAGGTTGCGCGACAAGGGAGCGCTCCAACCTTCCCCGAATCAGAACCTGTAGATGATGAGGTCTGAGCCGCGCGAGGAAGACCCTAATGTGAACATTATGCTCCGAAGTGGAATTACGATAGGAGATGATAAAGGAAAACAACTTGAAGATAGTACCTGGGTTCGCAAGGCTCAAACAAAAGAACCAGAGTTTGATTTGGAGCGTGCTAAGGAAACCTTCATGGAAGCTAGGAAGAGCTTTGTTAATGCCTCCACTTTAGGAAGAAAAGACAGAAAAGAGCCAGAAATGGACTCATTGATGCTCATGACGTTCCTAGAGACACGTACGAAGATACTGCGCGATAGTAAGGTTGTAAAGATATTGTAGGAACTCATTAATAGATGTGTTAGGACCGCACTAGGAGAACCACGTGTAGTCTGAAAGATTGGAAAGCATGCAACGAGGATAGGAAGAGAAATGAGGTTGACCGCATAGATTGGAGAATATGAGATGGACAAAGTAATTTTGGACCTAGGGTCAGACGCGAACGTTCTGCCGAAGCAGACACGAGAGTGCATGGGAAGGTATACGCTGCAATGGTCTCCTATCCAGCTGTGAATGGCAAATCAGCAAAACATAATACCCATGGGGAGATTGCAGGGAATCAACATGGATATTGAAGGGGCAAGCGCGTTAGCAGACTTTGAAGTGATAGAGATTGTTGATGATAGCAATTCCCACCCCACACTATTAGGAATCAATTGGGCCACTCACATGAACGGGGTGATAAACATGAAGAAGCGCAAGATGATTTTTGAGAAAAGGTCTCTGTGCGTAGTCATACCTTTGGACCCTGCAGAAGGATCATACTACACAGAGCCTGTGAGCGACTATGAAAGCGATGATGATTTGGATTGCATCTACAAAATAATCGCGCGAGAGCAAGATTGGGTAAACCCCACCACGGATGGGCAAATCTCATGGAAGTGCGAAATCTCTTGTACATCAGATTCTAATGAGGAAATAGAGCGATGACAGAACTGGTTGCATGAGGTAACCATGCAGAACTGTAATATGACGGTTGTACGTTGAACGGGTAGAACCATTCTTGATCTCATCTTTGAAGTTGATATTTTCTAACATGCTCATACAACTCTGATTCGTTGCTAACCAAAGTTGTATGTGTGATTGATATTGCTCAATTACCCGACATGGAAACTGTATAAAGCAGAGAGAGCTTTGGAAGTTATGGATCCTACATTGGAGGGTAGTTATTCTTGGGAGGTAGGGATTAGGGTCATTAAGATTGGTCTTCTATGCACACAAGCAGTGGCGGCGTTGAGGCCTTCAATGTCTCATGTGGTGTTAATGCTAACCTCTGAGAAAGAACATCTTCCTTCGCCCACAATGCCCCCTTTCATAGATCTGCATAGCGAGGGCGTATCTGCACCTCATAAAACATCAGGCAGTACAACAACTTCTAGTACATCATCAGATATTCACTCTGCAGTTGTCAAACCTTCATCAGGCATCTTAGGGCCGAGGTGAAAAATCTGCAAATGCTTTGTATTATCCTAGTTTTTGTAGGACTTCTCTCTGTGTATTACCTTACTAGGGAGGAGATTATGTGGTTGTACTAAAATTAATGATCAGTGGTTACTGTGCAAGATAAAAATGTCACTAGGAGGAAGACGATGGAGTGTCCATGATTGTCTATTGGGTCAAATTTACATATCATATGGACAGCTTTTGGGTAAAAGTAATCACTGATTTCATATGTGAAAATAAATTTATACTTTATTTTATATTTGATATTTTAAATTCAAAATTATGTTTATTATTTTGAATTCAAGAATATGTATTACTTGGGACATTCCCAATAAGAAATTCAATTTTCTCGCGGACTCGAGATCACAAGGAATTTCATGAATGAAAGCCATCCTTTTTCCATAGACAGATAAATCAGCGTGATATCAAAGGTTTTAGATTAATTATTCATTTATTATTCATTTTATTTTTTAAATATAAATAGTTTTATAAAAAAAAAATCAACTTTATAAACTTTTATTTGAATTTAACATTCGTTTCAATGTCTCAAGCTTATCATTAATTCTTTATTAATTTTTACATGAACGACAATGAAATTAATATAAAAGAGATGAAATTACCTTTAACTACTAAAAATCACGACAATACTACCGAGCTGAAATCCATAATATCTATAAATATATTGAAATCCATAATATTTATAAATATAAAAATACTTAACGTAATGAAAATTAAATCTAAATTAGGTTATTTATATATATATTATTTGATTTGGGCTACTCGTATTATATTATATTAAAAAAGATACATCAACACAATGTATCGGGTTGTGTTTATTTTTAGTAAGGTAGTTTATTTTTTGTAATATGTTATAAAATGTTTTCCATGTTATATAATATATTATATAGCAAAATTATTTAGATATTGTCCTTATTGACTTTTTAATGTTGGATGTATCATAATATGTTTGGTTATGTCTATGATATAATAAAGAAATATTAAAAGATTAGTAAACACATCCATTTGATTGTAAGGGAATCTAAGTGAATGGTTTTAGGTGGATTAACTTCATTCTTTTTTGTCTGTGAACTCAATTCCTACTAGGTGTTTGGAAAGTATGTTGATTTTCTTGCCTATCTTGCTTATCTATCTTTGTGCTTCATCCAACTGTATAAGTATTTCTTGTTTCTCTTTTGACATTTCCACCAAGAATTTTCTCATGATTATTTTGGCGTGCCAGTAAATTTCTATTGTTTGGAGGTATCAGGTTTAGCTTGATTACGTGTAACTTATATCTAGGACCAAACATCCAACTTGCTCAACAATATTAGCATCTGATTTATGTCTTCTCCTTCGATTAACATCATCCTCAGTTGTTGTAATTTCTATAATCATGTAGGGATGAATAATCATGTACTTATGGTCAATAGAGTCCTTAGTAGCTAGTTGAGCCCTTGAAGTGGTAGCTTCCTTTGGATTTTCTTTACCTCTATCATCCACCTCTTCCTCTCCCATGAGACATTACCACTTCTCTCACAATGTAAACTAAATGAAGCGTCCACTAATGTGACTTACTTCTAATAAACGAACCTATTTTTCCATCAACTTAATGCCTCTCCCAGCTTGACTTCCTGGCCCAAGTATTTCTATGTCCTAGGGATAAAAATACTGAAAATCATAGCCAACAAGGAGGATGAAAATGGTTCACTCAAAAGAAACATGAATCAAAATCATGGCCTCTACATAAAAACAGTCTAGGATTGCAACGAGTGGTCTCAACTCAGAGGTGAGAGTACACATTAACCAACCAAAGCAAACTTGTCAACCATTCCCCATAGAGATAAAAAGAGATAGAAATGAGAGTACAAACTTCTTTCTCTATAATGTAGGGGGAAGAACCAAAATACATAGTAATTCTAGAGAGGGTCAGTCTAAGCAACCAAAATGTGAAGCACAGAATGAGATATGCCAACCATTGGAAATTTTCCACCCAGAAGAGAGGCTTGACCCTCTAGATAGCACGAGTAACAACAATCATGGGGAATTTAAATCCTAGCTTCCTTGGTTTCTGACAAAGAGATTGTAATTTATGGAGGAGAAATCATGACCCAAAACTAAGTATAGACCCCTAGTTTCTAATCTCGAAACATAAGACAATACCCTAAAGACTAAATTTAGAGACAAAATAGAAGGTAATGACGGAAAAGAAAAATAGATCAGAAACACAATTATAGACTAAAAATCCAAAACAAACTGAGAGAGTTTGTCAACCTTACCCTGAAGCGAGAGCCCATCAAAGTGCTTTTAGGGGAATTTTGATGTAAAAAATGGATCTCAAAACAAAAAATGTAGCAAAAAAAGTAACCTTAAAAGAACCAATAGGATCCAAGTTAATGATGTCATCCCCAGGGGAAAATATTTTGGAGGAAAAAAGAAGAAAACTATTTTTATTTTATTGTATTTTCGGCTTATCTCCTAATATGTTTACTCAAATGTCAAGTGTAGACACTCGATGGATGAAAAATTAAATTCCACATCCAATGTGTACCCACACTGCATACTTTTGAATAGACCCCCATTAAAAAAAACTGAAAATTCGTGAAAAAAATGCATTACTCGTTGCACATGGAATTTAACTCCATCTAATGGGTGTTTACACTTGACATTTGAGTAAATGTATAAGGAGATAAGTCAAATAATAAAAAAAGTAGTTTCCTTTATTTTCTTTTAAAAATTTAAAAATATTATTTTATTATTTTAACTATTATCTTATTGTTTTCCTTAGGAGACCCATTTTAGACTTCAAAATTCCTCTAGTGCATGAGTCTTAACCTATGCACATCCATGGAAAAGAGTATACCTTCTCTTATGGAAATTATATGTTCCCTTTGTTATAACCCTATTTTCCACTACATTATAGTGAGAGAAACCCAATTTTAACTTACCTCGGTTATTTGGCTAAAATGCATCCCTTTTCACCTTTTCTTTTACTTATATGAGATTTATTCCATGATAAAATGGTGGAATTACATGATTGAGTTGTTTCTCATAACTAATTTGCCAAAATATTATAATTATGAGATAATAATTATTTCATAATTGAGATAATTAAGAAAACAACTCATGATTTTGAAGAAGGTTTCTAGAGTCTGTCATTCCCAAGGAGATCAACTTGACCGACTTGTGTATCAGTTGGCTAGGATTCCATTATTGTATAAGTTTCCTAACTTCTCAAGCCCCTAGGTGTCTAGATACATTCTCCTAGAAGACAGAATGAACCTTTATAATCTCACCAAGAGGAAAAGGGGAAAAGGAGAGAGTATCCAAACTATAGCACGAGAGCTCTGCGGTATTGGGAGAGGAGAACATATTAGAAGGTGGAGGAGAGGATCTTATTTATTGAAGATGTTGTAGGATCCATTGCTATTTAAGTTTTATTTTCAGTTTTATCAAAAACATGAAAGAAAAATAAAATATTATGTTATAACGAAAATAAAAAGAAATGTGAAGATTTGAAAGAAATGGTTGACTTTTATGGCTTTTCAAAGTGATAAACTGGTGACAAGATCTGGGCCGTCCGATCAATAAGCCACAGATCTGAGAACAATCACGTAGTTAGCTAGAATGGGTTTTATTTCAGAGATCAGACATGATGGTGTATCAAATACAGTTTAATTCGCTAAAGTTCGGACCAAATATCAGGTCGGAATATCGGGTTGGAAAGTAATCATGTTCTATATTTTAAGTCAAACCCAATAAATCATTAACTGGCAGCTTTTATTTTCTCTCGGGTCCGTATGATGCCGATGGATATCAGGTTGGTAACTAATTGGGTTCTATCATTAAAATTGGACCCGATAAATTATTAACCGATAGTTTTTATTTCTTATCGGGTCCATATGGGAGTCAAAGGGGTGTTGAAAAGATGGATGCGACATGTTTATGAACCATAGTTTTACTTTTTTGAGTTCTGTAATAACCGATCAATTGTCTAAAGGTCATGCAGGTTCAACAGGTGCGATCAAGCGATATCTTGATAAGTACGTTGAGGTGTGATGTGGGGGAGCAATGAGAATGAAGGTGATTTAAAGCTCAACCCCTGCAGTTGACCGTGACATTACCATGGTTGACCGAAATGTGTGGCCTGAAATCACTGTGGGGGTTCAACCTCATTGAAACTCCTGTACATTCTTTACCCCCGCGGTGATCTCCCAAAGCTTTCTGCCCCACGTCACTCACCATACCTTGCTACTTACTCCGCTACTCCATTAATGGATGACAGAGCAACACAAAGATACATCAACAGAACCACAAGCTTAAGCTTTAGATTTGAACAGCAAACAACCATCACCTTCTAATTTCCGTTACTTCTTGTTATTCTATTTTCTTGAGAATGAGGTGTCTTTTACCCTATATGTAATATTCTGTAATAATTTTTACTTTAGACAGTTAGAGGATAGTTAGGTAGTTTGAAAATTTTGGTGATTACCAGCTGTCTCATAATGTATGAAAAGACAAAAGTTTACAGAGAAGAGGTTCAAACTTTGGAGAACTTGGAGACTAGGCCACTGTATCCCTGACACAACTGTTGATTAATGAAAGAATCAGAAGTTTTCCACACATTGTTGGGTATAATTTTGTGACTTCTTTGTTATGTGTCATCAAATGTTTTCCTCCTTTAAGTATGGTAATGAAGCTACAGGTCTTTATTTGCTTATGTAAATAATTTAAAATCCCTTAAAAGAGCGCTCCTATACTTGAAGTTCCTACCTCTGTAATTCTTATAAGTTACAGATAGTAGTTTCTGTGTAAGACCGCATATTATCTTTAACTTCTCCAAGTGTCACAAATAGTAGATTCTATGTAAAACAATGTATTGTCTATTACTTCTTCAAGCCTTCTTCATTCATTATTTATATTCAGAAATCAAATGGCATTCTGAGATTTTCATGTTACATAAGTATTGAGGGTTTAAAACCAAGTCTTTAAGGTCCTTCATTTGAGAATGTAACACACAATTAAACACAGCGAACAACCATCACCTTCTAATTTCCGTTACTTCTTGTTATTCTATTTTCTTGAGAATGAGGTGTCTTTTACCCTATATGTAATATTCTGTAATAGTTTTTACTTTAGACAGTTAGAGGATAGTTAGGTAGTTTGACAATTTTGGTGATTACCAGCTGTCTCATAATGTATGAAAAGACGAAAGTTTACAGAGAAGAGGTTTAAACTTTGGAGAACCTGGAGACTAGGCCACTGTATCCTTGACACAACTGTTGATTAATGAAAGAATCAAAAGTTTTCCACACATTTTTGGGTATAATTTTGTGACTTCTTTGTTATGTGTCATCAAATGTTTTCCTCCTTTAAGTATGGTAATGAAGCTACAGGTCTTTATTTGCTTATGTAAATGAAGTTAAAATCCCTTAAAAGAGCGCTCCTATACTTGAAGTTCCTACCTCTGTAATTCTTCTAAGTTACAGATAGTAGTTTCTGTGTAAGACTGCATATTATCTTTAACTTCTCCAAGTGTCACAAATAGTAGATTCTATGTAAAACAATGTATTGTCTATTACTTCTTCAAGCCTTCTTCATTCATTATTTATATTCAGAAATCAAATGGCATTCTGAGATTTTCATGTTACATAAGTATTGAGGGTTTAAAACCAAGTCTTTAAGGTCCTTCATTTGAGAATGTAACACACAATTAAACACAGCGAACAACCATCACCTTCTAATTTCCATTACTTCTTGTTATTCTATTTTCTTGAGAATGAGGTGTCTTTTACCCTCTATGTAATATTCTATAATAATTTTTACTTTAGACAGTTAGAGGATAGTTAGGTAGTTTGACAATTTTGGTGATTACCAACTGTCTCATAATGTATGAAAAGACGAAAGTTTACAGAGAAGAGGTTCAAACTTTGGAGAACCTGGAGACTAGGCCACTGTATCCCTGACCCAATTGTTGATTAATGAAAGAATCAGAAGTTTTCCGCACATTGTTGGGTATAATTTTGTGACTTCTTTGTTATGTGTCATCAAATGTTTTCCTCCTTTAAGTATGGTAACGAAGCTACAGGTCTTTATTTGCTTATGTAAATGAAGTTAAAATCCCTTAAAAGAGTGCTTCTATACTTGAAGTTCCTACCTCTGTAATTCTTCTAAGTTACAGATAGTAGTTTCTGTGTAAGACTGCATATTATCTTTAACTTCTCCAAGTGTCACAGATAGTAGATTCTATGTAAAACAATGTATTGTCTATTACTTCTTCAAGCCTTCTTCATTCATTATTTATATTAAGAAATCAAATGGCATTCTGAGATTTTCATGTTACATAAATATTGAGGGTTTAAAACCAAGTCTTTAAGGTCCTTCATTTGAGAATGTAACACACAATTAAGTGACAAACAAGTGACAATAATTGTTACACAGTAATTTGTCACCATTGGTCACCGTCCCTATCGCCCCGTTCTCGTACATTGGAGGACGAATTCTGGGACCTATGAACAGTGACATAACCCAAAAACACTTGCATTATGTTCCCCTGAGTATGTACCTCATGTTCCCTGAAGACACCTTCTGCAAATTCTCCCTGAAAAGTACTCTTTTTCCATTGGCGCAGGTCCACAAGTATCTTACCAGTGCCAATCACTGAGATCCTCAAAAGAGGGCGCGACCATTGGCGCTCTGTCACAGAACAACACCCGTGCCAGCCCAGTTTGGTAATGATTTTTGCTAAACGCACACCCATCTGTTTTTTCCCTTCAGATCACGAAGTCTTTTGAGGGAAAAATCCATGTGATAGAGGTCGAGAGTCATCATCTATCCTTGACATCTATCCACAGTGGCTTTTAAGAGATAATGCCAATCCACAATGGGTGTCCTGGTTCATCGAATCTTTCTCCCTTCTCCATCTATAAATATCTGTCCTCATGCATTAGACAGGGGAGTTTTTGGGAGGAATGCTAGTTGTGATTACGCTTGTCGTGAGTGATAGTGAAGCATAGAGAGGTTATGCTGCCAGAGAGGAGGTACATTGCAAGACACATATAGTTGCTCACCCAGCCAGAGGAGAGGTTCAACGTCAGAACCTTGGTTGTAACTTTTCCTGTCTATTATTCATTAATGAACGACTGCTATTATAGTTCCAATCTCATTGTCTATTATAGTGATGTTTGATTTATTTCCTTTCTGACTGAAATATAGTTGTGCCTTGGTGGATTTTATGCTTGTATTTGTTTCTTCCTTTGCATGTGTAGGTGTCCGTTTGCAAGGATCGCAAGGATTGTGACCTGCCGGAGCGAGGGAGCGGGAATACCAATTCTGCCTCGACTATAGCATTGGATTCCAGGTTGGTCTTCTTAATTCACCTTTAATGTACAACTAGGAACTTGCGTGGCAGCGTGAATTGATTGTGGCTAGTTCTGTTTTAGGCTAGTGGGATCGCCTCTGTCCGCAGAGGGGATTTACCTATCCAACAATTTGGCGAATCTGCTGGGGAGAAGCTATTTGGAGTTTGTCTTGCATGTTAATTTTCTCTTGCTTGCTTGAGTGAATGAGCTTTCTGGGTCGGTTTTGAGATTGTTATTTACTGTTTGATCCATCTGAACACTGTCGGCCCGACCTGGGGTCATGTTATTTATTTTTTAAACCGGCAAGCTTTGTTGGCGCGGTTTTTATTCTGACAGTCGCGCCAGTTGGCGCATGTTTCCCAACACCAACCCGCGCCAATCTTTTGGTAGCGCAAGTTGCAGGCTGACAGTCGCGCCAGCCCTGTGAATTTTGCTTGTGTGTTGGTTGGAAGCTCTTTCAACTCAGATTTTTATCTTTTTATATATTTTACAGCCTCTGGAAGTGTGTTGAACCTCTGTTTGACTGGTCTTGCCTTTATCCTTCAGTTGTTTGCTTATTTCTATTGATTTTCGTCCCAGCCCTAGAACATCTAGTGGCTTCGCGTGTCTAGCCTTCTGTGGGAAGTTTCGGTCTTTTGATTTTCCAGTCAACTTGTTGGTTGTGTTCCGCACCTATCTAGTGGTTTGTTAAAGCTTGGTCTTCTATACTTTGGGTGATTCACTTCTAGCTTCTCTGGATTTTGCTCGACTTCATTTGAACTTAGATTACATGGTTCATTGAAAGTCTTTGTGTTTCTCCTTGCTTGGATAGTTCATCTTGGTGTTTCAGAATTGGTTCCATTTCATCGAGTGAACTTGGTTTGTTTATACTTGTGAATATCTCTTAAGATTTGTTTAAATGCATCATGCCATCTTAAAGGAAAGAAAAACAAAAGATCTTTTGCATCATATTAGTTAGCGTTTATTGTTATTTGTTGCTATTAAAAAGAAAAAGAAAAAAATTTCATTTCTTGTTATTAGCTGCATTAGGATCTTTGTTGTTTGCTGAGTGATCATTTCGTTTGTGTAAAGATCTCGCCACTTCATGTAGATAGAATTCATTGAATGAAATGATATAGTTTTGGCATGTAGTTTGCATTTAAGAAGCTTTTGAGATATCACATACGGTAGGACCAAAAAAATGAAACATAATTGAAGATAAACTTTAAAATAAACTCAATGAACATAACAACGCATTGGAACCTAACGCAAACATTCTAGAGGTCTAGGTTAGAGACGTGTTCCGGCGTCTTTAAACCTGGTAGCTTACCGTTGAGTGGTTGGGTGATTCCTCCACGGTGAAACGATAGGTGCCAATACGGACTGAGCTCCCACGTACCGTCACGTATATACGGGAGACCCCACTAGGCTATCATCCTTTATCCATAGGAAGCCGAGTCTGCCGCCTTACAAGCCGTAATGCACTGAACACAGCATTCGGGAAGATTGACTGCAGTATGGGAAGTCCTTGGTTTTCATCTGATTGCCGAGGTGTATAAGCAGTTTTACGGATTGTTTGGTAACCTTTTTACCTAGAGTCTCCAGAGTAGTCACTTTTGATCCTTTTCGGACTCCCTAAAAGAAAAGGTGCCTGTGAGCGTCTTGTCACTTCGTGCTCATTAAATATTCGAAGGAGACTAGAGTCATCTTTTGTCCTTTTCTCGACTCTTAAAACATGAAAAGGTCAAGTTGTGTCTTTGCGTCCTAAAATTTATCTGGCTACGATAACATCTACCCAATTAGATTTTTGTGTGCGTTAGTTTGAGTAGGGGTTGTCTCGGTAGATTCCTTAGGTTTGCGAAGTTTCATCCTGGCGGAATTACCAATTTCGTCTTCTGCCGAGATACCGGTTGTGAGTCTTCCTGTGGTTCCAAGTATACAACCACTTAGTTCTCGTGCCCCGGGCGACGAGACTTACCAGTTTCATTGGAACCCTACGTGGGAACCTTCTGAGGACAGTGTACCTTTTTGGGACTATACTTCTCCTCGTGTGTCAGTCCCACCTTTTTCCTCTGACATGGATGATTTGTCCCCTACAACGACTGATGAGTCCGTTGCGACGAGCGGTGAAATTCCCACCTCAACGGACCCTATACATGTTGGTAGTACACCTACTACTACAGATTTCCCACCAGGCTATAAAGCTTTAAGAGATACTATGCCCTCTGGAACTCCTTTTACGGGTTCCATTTGGTCACCACACACTCTTCCTACTACGGAGCCTTTTACTCCGCAAAGTCGCAGTCCATCCGTTACCTTATTCACAACCGCTCCAACGGTCTGTGCAGCCTCTTCGACTCCTATTTTTAGTCGTCCTGCGGTTTCCTTGTTTGGAGTTTTTGATCCCATGACAAATGTCCCCATACAGGGGCCATACGATCCATATCTGTCATCCCAACCTGTTGTTGAGGTATCAGTTCCATTGTCAATTGATTGGACCTCCACCTCTTTCCATGGTGGTCAACTTTCATCTGCGCAGTCTCCAAGACAACCCCCTCAAGACCAACAAGGGCAATCCTTTCGAGGAAACCCTTTCGCTACTGGTGCTCCATTTTCCTCTTCTTTTGTGCAACCTTCTGGCAACTCAGGTCAGTCGTTTGTTCAACCAGCCCAACCTGGTCTCCAGCAAGGTTATCCTACTGGACAAATTGGTCAACAAGCTGTTAACCTAAACCAACCCAATGTCCAGTATGCTTCAATATCTGGACCATCTATTCAACCACATGGTCAGCCTACCGTCCAGTATAATCAACTTTCTGGGCAAGCCGGTCAGCCTCAAATCCAGTTAGGCCAACCAACTGCCCAGCCCACCCAGCCATCTGGTTCCTTAGGACAACCTTCAGCTACGCAACAACAGCTCCAATCCCAGCAGTTAGGCCAACCTCAGTATCAGCAGGCACCACCTTCTGGACAAGGGGGTCAACCACAATATCAACAAGGTTATCCTTTCGGCCAGATAGCCCAACCTACAGGACATCCTTCTGGTCCTGCTCAACCTGGTTTTTCGCCCCAGGCTGGACCCCAACAACCGTCGGGGTTTCAACCGCAAGCCGGGTTTCAAACCCAGCCACCGTATCAACCTCCGACTACTCCTCCGCCTCCATTTGGAGTCCAGCCGCCTTATCAACCTCCGCCCACTCCTCCGCCTCACGTTGGAGCCCAGCTACCCTATGGTTACCAGCAACCTCAAGGGCAACCTATGTTTGCCCCGTATCAAAATTACCAACAACCGCAGACGAATCCTTATTATTCGCAACCATATGGTGCTTCTGCGGGACCATTTGGTAATCCGTGGAGTGCTGGGGGGCAAAACTTAAATCCTTACGGACAAAACCCTATGGGGCCAAATCCGTCTGGACTAAGCCCTTGGGGGCATCCGCCAGTTGGTTGGAACCCTGGTGCTCCATCCCAACAGCAGCCTCAGATGTCCTTTAATCCTCAATTACCTTTCTTAGCGACTTTAGAATTACCGGATGTCTCTAAATTGACCAATGATCCTATCCTGCATAATCCATATTGGCCTTCGGTTCCAACAAAGATTCCCGGTGACTGTCCAAAATTCGATGGTAAGCCTAATGAGGACCCACAAGCTCATGTCGTGACTTATCACCTATGGTGCTCATCCAATTCATGGCTTGATGATTCCATTCGGCTGCGTCTTTTTCAAAGGACTCTCACCGCCTCTGCCGCTAAGTGGTATATCGAACTCAATCGCGGATCCTTTCAGGATTTTAACTCCTTGGCTATGGCATTTCTCACTCATTTTCAGTTGCTATTCGATGTGAAACGGGTACACACCTCCTCACATCCTTGAGACAAACGACGGCTACGCATATCTCTGATCATATCCATGAATGGAGACGGCGTAGACGTATGATCAAATTTTGGATTCCCGACTAGCTGCTTACTGATTGGTTTACGACTTCGTTCGTGCCTCCAATAGCTCGGGATATCGCCATGGGAGCGTGTGTCACTGAAGAGCAAGCTATCGCGCGAGCTCAGTACCTTGACTTGGTTTACTCTCAGTCAGGTACATTGTATGATTATTTACCTGATGCCCCTAGACCAGGAACATCCAAAGCCCCGCCAACACCAACTGTTGATGGTATTATTGGTTCGGTTAGTTCATCCTCAAAGAAAAATCCCGCAAACCCTGGGAAGCAAAAATCGATTGCTTCGAATGAACAACCTTCCCAGGCACCACCTGTTTCAAATGTTACTTCTGAGGTTAATGCCGTCCAATCCAATACGGCAAACAAGGCCTCGAAAGAGAAGAAGAAAGGGAAAGCGAAAAATAAGCCAGAACAACCCAAACAGGAAGCCCCAAAACCTCAACCCGAGGACGGCACTAAATGCAAACCCAAGTATCCTTGTCTTATCTGTGATGAGGATCACTATACCAAGGACTACCCGAGGCAGTCCGAAGTTAGTCGTTTGTTAAAAGGCACCCCTGGGACTCCTGCGGTGCTCAAAGAGCCCTTTCCCACCCAACACACTCAAAAAACTCAAATGGTGGCTGACCCTTCTCAGCCTCCCTCTTCCTTTGGTTCTCAAGTGTTTATGGCTGGTACAGTACCCATTAATATCAGTACTCGAACGAAATATTATCCGCCATCTGCCGGGAAGGAGCCTAAGGTTCCCTCTAATGCTCCTCCATTCAGTTCAGGTCCACTCCACATTGAGAGACCTACCACTGAGACGCTTCTTCGACCCCCTCCAAAAGGAGTACTCCGGAAATCCTCTTACAATCCGAATGCTCGTGCTGCACAGCACTACAATATTGTTGAGGACTTAGCACAGACTCCGTCGGCTATGTCCGCGTTAGAGGTTCTCCAAAGTTGCCCTTCTCAGAGGAAGTCCATGCTATCTGCCATTGGTGGCATAGACCCGGCTGATTCAGATTTAATCACTTTTGACTTAGAACGCCATACTCAGAGAATGCCTCCCCAAATCGCCTTCCTCATACAGGTGATTATTGATTCCAAGACGATTCATCGTACAGTCATTGATGAAGGTGCCTCAACTTGCATCATGTCTGTTTCCTGTTGGAAAGCTATTGGATCTCCAACGCTGAGCCAGTCTCCTACTACCTTGGAAGCTTTTGATGGAAGAGCATCCCGTCCTTACGGTATACTCCAACGTTTACCAATCTCTTTGGAAGGGAAGACGGTCGAGATGGAAGTTGAAGTCGTTGATGCTACTCTAACCTACAACCTCCTTCTCGGACGTAGCTGGATATACGCGATGCAAGCTGTTGCTTCATCTTTCTTTCGAATCATTCGTTTCCCTCATCAAGGGAAGATCATTACCGTTGACCAGCTATCCTTCTTTGCTTCTTCTTCCGAAGGCACCATTCCGTTTGTGGAGCATACCTCCAAATTATCTGAGAGTTTGGGAGCTGGACTTTTCAAAGATCCCGCTCTTATGGGTGTTTTTCCACTCCCTCCTCCAAATATCGCCTCTGTCAATATGATCACTACTGGTTCTGACCCGTGGATCATACCTCCCACAGACCAAATAGATTCCTGGGGCGACCGGATGCCGTTGAGTCCTGCCGAGCTTAATTATGTTGAAATCATTGCTGCCTCGGCTCCCTCTTCTACGCTTACTCCATCCTCGGGGCTTCTAGACGAGGCTTCTTCGGATTCCTTAAGAGAAACATTTCTCTCCGACGAAGCTATTATTGAGACCATGTCTCTAGAGGAACCTCCTTGGCATGATTCTCACCATCGTTCCTCATTTCTACCTGCCCAGCAGAATTTTCTGACATGCCTCGAGCGGTTTGCTCCTTGTCTCCCCTCACAAATCCTTCAAACGCCTATTCAGATTGATCAGGTGTTTTCTGAAGGGAATATGGCGAACATTACACAAACCCAACCCATCGACATCTCTGTCAAACCAGGGATTGTCGAGCATCTTCACATTGGAGTCACTTGTACTCCAGAGGAGATTCAACTTTATTCAAAACTTTTTCGCGAATTTCGTGATGTCTTCACATGGTCCTATGAAGAAAAGGTCCAGATGACAGTTGACCCGGTTTTGCCTTCAGAAGTTCCATCCTCAGATGATATTATCACTGTAAAGAATGAAGACCACACCGTCCAAACTCTATTCATAAACACAGACTCTTATGATCAAGTGAGCATCCCTCTCATTCCTTCGCAGCAGGAAGGAAGTTCATCAGAGTCATATCCGGCCGTTTATCTGGTCCCACCTCCAAGCAACCTAGTTGTTTCCTTCAATTGGGATCAACTAGGCAATCCCCGATTACCAGCTTCCATACCATTTCGAATTATAGTTCAAGTCTACCGAATGGTTATGGCCGGTACCATTATTGATGAGGGATCTCCTGTGAGCATCCTTTCTTCAACAGCTTGGGAAGCACTTGATTCGCCACTGCTTCTCCCTGAGATGAGAAACTTTACAGGTTTTCATCGAGAAACCATTCGACCTTTAGGAATTCTTCCCAATGTACCTATCACATTAGAAGGGAAGACCGTTCAAATGGGCGTCATGGTAGTCCAAGGTCCATTAGATTACAATTTACTCCTTGGGCGAGATTATATTTATCGCATACGCGCAATTGTGTCCTCACTCTTCAGAGTGATGTGTTTTCCGCACGAAGGAAGGACGATCAAGATCGTAGACCAACTTTCGTTCCCCAGTTCACACTTCACATATAGTCATCTACCATTCCTAAATGGTCTTATTTCCACAGGAAATGCCTCAACATCCAGTCCATCATCCTGATGACGGCAGCTGACCCGGGCGCGTGACTAAAGCCCGGGGGGCATGCATCCTCCTTTTCAAAATCGAGTCTTCCCAAGTGAACCTTCATTCCATCCACTCCGTGAATGCCATGAAGCTTGGGGGGCATGTACCTCGATTTGCATTATCATGCTGGGGGCATGCAAATTTATAGCAAGCATAGTTTTTCGTTTCAAGCTTGTGTAAACATGAAACCGAATCCAAGCAAAGTTCTCTATGGTACATCCCGTGATTGCCTTTTATCTGCTAAATTCTGCTAGATGAGCCTTGGTTGTTTCATTCCATCGCCACCATCTCTTTGGCTGATCATACGCTTTCACTTGGTTGTTTTTCCTTTCCTGAGGAACCGCAGCGATGAGTGGTTTTATTAGCCAGTCTCTTGACCATTACATGTTTTGAGTAGTTCCACCATTATCGGAACCAGTTGCTACCTTTTATACCACTCGTTCCTACAGGACGAGTCGCCTTTACGCTCTTTTCTGACTCGTAAAATATGAAAAGATTGCCGAGTATTTTTTCCTTTTTGACTCGTTAAAGAGAATAAAAATGAAGGTCCGCTTTTAGCCCTTTTCTGACCATTTAAAGAAGAAAAGATTGCCGAGTCGCTCCTCTTGACTCGTTAAACGTTAATAAGGGGCGGTCGTTTTAAGTTCTTTTTATCGACCGTTAAAACATAAAAAGATTACCGGGTTTTGTCGTTTCAAACTCGTTAATGGTCAATGAAACGACATGATTTTGATCACTTTTTTACTTTTTCAGGTCGAAATCACTATTTATGAAAAGTACTCCTCGATCGTAATGGTCGGGCGGTTCTTTCGGGCATTATTTTATGCTTTTTCGGGCCCGAGAGACACAAATTTATGAAAAAGGGCATCCCTGGAGTTTCCTTTTCTGTTGTCTTTTCAAACTCTCTAAACATGAAAAGACGCCGAGTTCTTCCTTTGTCAGACTCGTTAAAACCAGATGACATCGGATTTTGTCGAAATGACGTACCACAAGCATATGCTATCCCCATCAAGCTTGTTAAAAATAATTGGGTACTCGCCAGAAATGGCGGGGGAAAAAAGGAACCATTATTACCGTCGTGTCGGCAGTATGTCGCTCTTGAACATGGCACTTCTCTACTTTCGTGTCCAGGGTGGGGATATCTCATCTCATATTTTTCACTTGCTTCCATGGACTTGGGTACCCTATTTGACCTCTCATCTACTCATTGCCTCGTCATCATGACCTTTGATCCATCGATGTCAAATACTGCCAATTCCACTGTCGTGTCGCCGATATGTTCAAGAGAAGTTGACCTCTGAAAAGAAACAACTCCATCTGATAGTTCACATGATCTTGATTCACAACATTATCTCTCTGTCTCGTGTCGATGATGTGGGAAACATTATGGCCCACCTTCGATCAAGGTCACTTCCTGTCGACTTCAGCTCATTATCTAGGAAGCTGATCTAGAGACTCCCTTCCGGTGCCTTGGAGCCTGCATGCCTCAATGGCAGGTTCTTCGTGTTCGACGTGAGGTTTTCATCATTGGCCTCCGATCGAATGATTCTATGGGTGTTCGACGCCAGCTCATTAATTCGCACGCCGTAGATTGTACCTATAGTACCTTGAGGGCCATTGTCATTATTGGTGGTACCTCTCGCGTTTGTTAACAGTTTCCACTATTGACTGGTAATCAGACGATGTTCATGCATGTTCGACTTCAGCTCATATATTTGCATGCTTGAACTTGTACTCTTGTTCGGGTCGAGATGGAGCGTAAGGCCCTGGATTGTGTCTGTTGTAATCCAGGCGTGATTCTTGATACATGACTCATTCACTGGATGGCTGTGACCGTGCCTGAGTCTATTCATTGATCCTAACCAGATGGCTGCGTCCATACTATGGATCTAGATTATTTATGTACTCTCTTATGGATGGCTGCGACCATACCACGTACATCATGTAATTGAACTATCAGTCGTGTCTCTCAATGCAGATCTTCGGCGGCAGCTATATGTGTTCTTGTGTGTTCCTATAAAGCATTTCACCCCTCTCTCTCCCTCTCGGACTTCATGCTTTAGGGGGCATCTGTTACACAGTAATTTGTCACCATTGGTCACCGTCCCTATCGCCCCGTTCTCGTACATTGGAGGACGAATTCCGGGACCTGTGAACAGTGACATAACCCAAAAACACTTGCATTATGTTCCCCTGAGTATGTACTTCATGTTCCCTGAAGACACCTTTTGCAAATTGTCCCTGAAAAGTACTATTTTTCCATTGGCGCAGGTCCACAAGTATCTTACCCACGCCAATCACTGAGATCCTCAAAAGAGGGCGCGACCATTGGCGCTCTGTCACAGAACAACACCCGCGCCAGCCCAGTTTGGTAATGATTTTTGCTAAACGCACGCCCATCTGTTTTTTCCCTTCAGATCACGAAGTCTTTTGAGGGAAAAATCCATCTGATAGAGGTTGAGAGTCATCATCTATCCACAGTGGCTTTTAAGAGATAATGCCAATCCACAATGGGTGTCCTGGTTCATCGAATCTTTCTCCCTTCTCCATCTATAAATATCTGTCCTCATGCATTAGACAGGGGAGTTTTTGGGAGGAATGCTAGTTGTGATTACGCTTGTCGTGAGTGATAGTGAAACATAGAGAGGTTATGCTGCCAGAGAGGAGGTACATTGCAAGACACATATAGTTGCTCGCCCAGCCAGAGGAGAGGTTCAATGTCAGAACCTTGGTTGTAACTTTTCCTGTCTATTATTCATTAATGAACGACTGCTATTATAGTTCCAATCTCATTGTCTATTATAATGATGTTTGATTTATTTCCTTTCTTACTGAAATATAGTTGTGCCTTGGTGGATTTTATGCTTGTATTTGTTTCTTCCTTTGCATGTGCAGGTGTCCGTTTGCAAGGATCGCAAGGATTGTGACCTGCTGGAGCGAGGGAGCGGGAATACCAACTCTGCCTCGACTATAGTGTTGGATTCCAGGTTGGTCTTCTTAATTCACCTTTAATGTACAACTAGGAACTTGCGTGGCAGCGTGAATTGATTGTGGCTAGTTCTGTTTTAGGCTAGTGGGATCGCCTCTGTCCGCAGAGGGGATTTACCTATCCAAAAATAATTATAAACATTAATGTCTTAAGCACAATTTCTAGACAACCAGGAAATTTGTTTCTTAAGGTACAACATTAATTGGCATTGTTGCCGGGGAGAGAAGACAAGAACACTTTTCCCTGGGTTTTCAATAGTTTCCTCTGGTTGTTCAGTGAGGAGGAAATTTTTGGCTATTTTGGATAAAAGAAATAACTCTGGCTCCAAGAAGATCCCATACAAGATCAGACACCTCACAACAAAAAGTTCAAGCCCTTTCAGATCCTGAAAGGCTAGTTTCTAAGAAGGTTGGAAGGTCTAAAACCCCACTTACACTGATTCCTACATTGTCTGCATCAAGCAACAATTCATCACATCTCTCACCCAAACATTCATCTGATCAAGAGTCACTTTTTACATCATCTTCATTTCAAGAACCCAACTGTCAAGAGCAATATTTAGAGTCTGTTACTTTTCCATTATCTACTATAATTATTCAACATGAACCTATAACTAAATTACCACCTCTGCACACTCCATTTACCCCTCAGTTAGGTTCTACATCTGTTGGTAATCAAGGTTTAATAAATTTGGCAGAAAACATGGCAGTGCTTGCATTCTTGGTGAATAGGTATGCACCTCTTCGATTACCACAACCATTGAATCAAATTCCACAAGAATACCTCAAGATTCTTCCTTGTTTTATAGGGGAAGATGAACAAACAACAGAGAATCATGTATCAATATTTTGTAATTTTGTAGAAAACCTAAATGTTGAACATCTGGATGTTATTCTAAGACTTTTTGTTCAATCCTTGGATGGAGAAGCAAGAAAATGGTTTAAAGGGATTCCTAACAACTCTATTCCTTCTTGGAAAGAGATGGAACGCCTATTCACCTAGAGATGGGAAGAAAAAACAGAGCATGGGTATTCACTAACAGAGTTTAATTCTATAAAGAAGAAATCTGATGAAACTGTAGTTGATTTTGTCAGAAGATTTAATAAATTGTACAATAGTCTTCCAGTGGAGATTAAGCCCCCTCCTGCTGGTGCAAAAATAACTTTTGTAGGGGCTTCTAAGTTAAATTTTGGATTCACATTAAGGGTAAGAAGGTCCCCAACCCTTTATCAGATCCAAACATATGCATTAGAGATATAAGCAAATCTGGTGGCTGTAGGAAAAGCAACAGAGACACATCCTATTCAAGACAAGGGAGAGGCAAAGATAGAATCCTCTCAAAGTCAAACATTAGAGGATATGAGTAATGTAATTAAAACTTTGTCAGATAAATTAATTAAGTTAGAGTTAGAAAATAAGAATTCTTAAAGACAAGCACAGCATAATAAAAACCTTAATCCCCAATACAGAAGACAACCTTTGCATATCTTGCAAAAGGAGAGAAAAGAACAAGATCAGATTCAAGCACCATTGTATATAGAGGCAGATCTTGGTGAACTACTAGAGAACCCCAGGGACCATGAAGATCAAATTTCTACGTTATATGCAGTAGATGAAGATGAACTTGGTGTTGAAGGAGAAGAGTATGAATATGCTGAAACAGATGCCATTTATGATGAAAATAAAATTGATGGATATTAGAATCAATTCTCTGATTTTATGCAGGCAGAATTACATAAGAAATATGATTTAAGGTCAAGGAAAAGATCAAGAAGTTAGGAAATTGAAAGTGAGTAGCAAGTTCTAGCTTCCTCACCAAAGGTAACTCCACAAGAATCTCAGCCTGCAAAACAATTAAATAAAGGAAAGAAACAATAGAATGCAAATGGAAAGACAAAAATACTTCAAGGTGGGTCTTCTCAACACCAAAGTGGAAAAATTCCTTTGGGGAAACTTGTTTCCATTCCAAAAGTAATTTCAGTCATGAAGAAAGGTGATGATGAAAATGAAAAGAATTCTAAACAGGGTCATTTGTTTAGTATTACTAAAGAGTTGGAAAAAGTTAGAATTCAAGTTCCCCTTACAGAATTAGCAAAAAAACCAATTTATCAAAGAGATATTGTTGAGTTTATTAATTTAAAAGAGAATGTGAATATAAATGACACTATAAGTCTGTGGGATGATAAACCAGTAGTGGTTTTTGGTCCACATGTCGAGGAAGTAGATCCTTCAACACCTCCTTTTTATATTTCATTATTGATCCATGATTTCCTCCTCCATAATTGTATGTTTGATTCAAGAGCTTCACACAACCTTATTGTTATAGACATTTTTGTGCCTTACAGCATTGAGCATGAAATGTCCATAATCTAAGGGATCCAAAGTCCCTAAACATGTTGTTCCTACCCCTAGAGGAACAAGGCTAACTAACCACAACAATTCACAGAAAGTTCTCCACCTGAAACCACTCAAAAACAAGTCAATTCAGGATCATGTCAACTGCTCCACTGAGCATCTGCACTGAATGTCAACTGCTACACTGGCTACCTGCGTTGAATGTCAACTCCAACACTAGCTACCTACGCTGAGCGAGTTTGGACAAGTGGCAGGCTCATTCCTCAATGTGTCAATGCTCAGGAAGCTTCCAAAATGACACTTGCCTCAGGGAATTCGACTGGTGATGAGTAAGAGGTTCCAAATCTCCAAGTGGAAGCAAGAACCTCCAAGTGGACTCAAGAACTGAGAGAGGGAGAGGACACTAGTCAGTTCTTAAGCTGACTCATCCTCTTTCCAAAATAACTATATATAGATCTCTCCTCCATGAGATCTAGAGGCTGGAATTTTGTTATTGCAAAGAATTGTTGTTGGTTTGAGACTGGGAACATTGGGTGCTTAATGCTTTGAAGGGAGCTGATGAAGGAATTCCATTCTGCTGGGAAGGAGATGCTGGATTGGAGCCCTCTGGGTTGTATCTCTTCCTGAACCTTGTTATCAATCAATAAAGCTATCTTGGTTTTCTCCTATATACTGGTGTATTTGTATGATTGCATTAGTGTATTTGATTTAATTCTAATCCTGAATCATTTATGAATATGAATATTTGCCTTTGTGTTGTGTTCTTCTCTTGTCGCAAGTAGCTGTTCTCTTGTCACAGGTAGTTGTTCTCTTGTGATCTCGTGGGAATCAAGTAGCTGTTTTCTTGAGCAAGCGAGGAGGCAAGTAGCTGCAAACACCCAAAGAGAAGAGGATCTAGATTGAGGGACAAACGGAAGACAACGGTAAGTCTATCGATCTCCCCTCTTTCACATTTCATAAAGGAAGAAACCAGAATAGCTGTATCTGTTTGTTGCTAAGGCACTATCACACCTTAGGTGGATAGGATCGTCCTGCATAGGCATTTTTCCCCACAACACTTATGCCATTGTCAGTGATGAAACAACTAAATCTACAAGTTATCAAACCCTATAGAGACCTATACTCTTTTGATTTAAACAAAGTCAAGTTTCTGGGGGTCATTAAGGATCTGGTAGTGTCACTAGCCCAGATCCCGACTAGAAGCTTGGTCATGGATGTAATAGTAGCAGATATCCTTGCTAGGTTTGGAATGCTACTATCTAGGTCAGGGGGGGTTAAATTGGGTGATGTTCTGAAACTAGATTTTACATATGTTGTTATACCGACTTTTGGTGGAGAAGAGAGAAGATTGTACAGAGAAACTAGATTTGTAAAAACAATTACAAAAATGGAGCAAGTAATTCACCTGTATATAGCTAGGAGAAAGATTACTTTGCTTGCTTCATGCTACATGATAATGCAGAGTTGGCTGGAGATAATTAGAAGCAACTTACTTTAGCCAATGTAATTATAGAGTACAAATTGAATAAGTTTGGAAATGCTTCTTTGATGGAGCCTATTCTAAGGAAGGAACAGGTGTTGGTTTCCTTCTAATTGCACCTTGAGGTAATATGTTCCCTTTTTATATTAAATTGGAGTTAGAAGCAACAAAATATGTGGCAAAATATGAGTCCTTGATTATTTCTCTACAAATAGCTAAACAGATGGGAATTAAGTCAATTTTTGATTTTGGAGATTCAGAGTTGATTATAAAACAAATAAAATATCACTATTAGACAAAAGACCCTAGGCTTAGGGCATACAAAAATGAAGTATGGGATGTGGTTGAGAACTTTTTCAAAGATTTTAACCTTCAATTTATTCCAAGGGATGGGAACAGATTAGAAGATTCATTGGTTGTGGTTGCTAGTACTTTCAAGCCTCCTATTAATCCAAAACTAAGATATGAGGTAGAAATGAGGCACAAACCTTCTGTTCCTGATAATGTTAAATATTGGAAATTTTTGAAGATGATCAACATATTAAAGAATTTTTAACTATGGTTCAAGATTTTAAAGGCACAAAGATCGATCAGGATGAAGATGAAACAATAGAAGTTAGTGGTTTAAAAGATTCAATAGTTAATCAAAAAGTTTTTCAATTCAAAGATAATATTCTGCCAAAGGGACTTGTCCCTCTTGAAAGGCTTTTTAGCCCCAATGATGTGGATGTTGACTTAGGAAAAATTTAACAGGATGAACACATTCAAGATCATAATATTGGAACTCAGGAGGAGCCCAGGCTAGTCAAATTATTCAGTGGAGTTTCATCTAATTACCAGGAGAGATATATTAAACTTTTCAAGGACTATGTTGATGTCTTTTCTTAGTGCTATGAGGATCTTAAAACATAATACGTAAATAATATTCAGCACAAGATCCCCTTGAAAGAGGGAATTAAACCCTTTAAACATAAGCTTAGACATATAAATCCTTTGCTTCTATCATTAATTAAAAAATAGGTCAAAAAGTTTCTTGATGCCAAAATAATAGTTCCACTCAAGTACTCTGATTGGGTGGCTAATTTAATGCTTGTAAGAAAAGAAAAAATGGAGAGATAAGGTTATGTGTGGACTTCAGAAATCTCAACAGGGCTTCCTTGAAAGATAATTATCCATTGCCCAAAATGAATCATGTGTTGCAGAAGGTAACATGATATTTTAGAATGTCAATGCTGGATGGGTTTTTTCGGTGTAACCAGGTGGCCGTGGATAGAGAATATCAAAAGAAGACAACATTCACAACTCCCTAGGGGACCTTTATGTATGCCATAATGCCTTTTGGATTGATGAATGCAGATGCTACATTTCAGAGGGCTATGGACATTGATTTTGTGGGAGATAAGTTTGTAGTAATATATTTGGATGATATTATTGTTTTCTTAGACTCTGATGAAGAACATCTGGACCATCTGAAAAAGATTTTTGAAAAAAGTAGAAGATTTCGGCTTTCCTTAAATCCCAAGAAATCCATTTTTTCTCTGGAAGACGGCAAACCATTGGGGCACATTGTTTCTAGAGATGGAGTGAAGATAGATCTAGCATGAGTACAAGCTCTCCAAAAAATACCACTTCCTAAGAGTAAAAAGGCTATTCAAAAGTTTATGGGAAAAATAAACTTCCTAAGGAAATTTGTGTCCAATTATGTAGAAATTGTAAAAGAAATTACTAATATGTTGAAGAAGGAGAATGAAGTGTATTGGACCAGGGAAGCCAGAGAATCATTTTCCAGGATTAAAGAAACATTTTAGGTAGCTCCAGTCCTAATCAGCCCTGATTATCAAAATTCATTCCAAGTGTTTTCATTCGCATCACTAAATTCAATAGTTGTTATCTTGCTGCAGAAGAATGATGAAGAGAAGGAGCAGCATGTTTCATTCTTTAGCAAGATTCTCAGGGATACTGAGTTAAAGTATAATATTATTGAAAATCAAGTGTATGCTTTGGTAAAAGCCCTAAAAGCCTTTAGAACTTATGTGCTACAGTCATAGATCATGTCTTATGTGCGAAATGTTGCAGTAAAAGATGTATTAGTATAGGGTGATGTAGAAGTAAAAAGAGGAAAATGGATAGCCATGATCCAAGAGTATGACTTGGACATAAAACCCACAAAGTTGGTGAAAGGGCAAGGATTGGCAAAAATGTTGACAGAGTTGAACTTTCAAGCATTGGGAATCAACTTGATGACACCTATGGATGAAGGAACAACTTAAGAAAGTGAAGAAAAGATAGACCCAGGTATGAAGATCAAGTAAAAATTTTTATGTTCAGAATGGTACAAGCATATAATCCATTATTTGTTTTTTCTCTCCTGTCCTCAATCCTTGGATAGAACAAAGTATAGATCATTAAATATCAAAGCACAACTATATGTGATTGTGGAAGGCAGATTATACTCAAAGGATCTTGTAGGAATTTTGTTGCTATGTTTAACAGAAGATGATTTTACAGAGGAAATCAAATATTATCATGAGGGGTTATGTGGAGGACATTACAGTTGGAAGGTTACTACACATAAAATCCTTCAGGCAAGATTTTATTGGCCCACTCTATTCGGTGATACCTAAAAATTTGTCATAAGTTGTCAGAAATGTCAGCTTTTTGTTCAGAAGAAGAGGCTAGCTCCCTTGCCTTTGATCCCAGTCATCATAGAAGAACCATTCAGAAAATGGGGTCTAGATTTTGTTGGGGAGATTAACCCACCCTCAAGTGGACAGTACTGGTGGATTCTTACAAGTACTGACTACTTCACCAAGTGGGTAGAAGCTATTCCTACTAAAAGGGCAAATGACCAGGTGGTGATGAATTTCTTAGAAGAAAATGTTTTTAGCATATTTGGATGCCCTGTCAAAATCATAATAGATAATGCTCAAGTCTTTATTTCAAACAAGTTTAATGCTTTTTGTCAAAAGTACAATGTTATTTTATCTCATTCAACAACTTATCATCCACAAGGAAATGGTCTGGTTGAGTCAACAAATAAAACATTGATGAGGATCCTTAAGAAAACTATTGCAAAGAATCAGAAAGACTGGGATTCTAAGTTGAAGTTTGCTCCCTGGGCTGCTAGAGTAACTACAAGGAGATCTACAGGCAAATCAACTTTTGAAATAGTATATGGAACTCAGGCTCTCTTTCTTAGTCAACTTGTGAAGCCTGTGATTGCAATGATTCAAGAGGTGAAATAATAACCCGATGCTTTGATAAGAAGAATGAATAAAGTAGTGGAGCTAAGTGAAAACAGGGACAAGGTAAGAGACAACTTGATTATGTATCAATCAAAGATGAAAAGTATTTTTGACAGAAAAACCAAGGAGATTGACTTTAAAGTTGTAGACCTAATATTAAGATGGGATACCAGAAGAGAAGATAAGGGTAAGCATGGGAAGTTTGATCCTATCTGGTATGGTCCTTTTAGAATTGTTGAAGCAAGGTCCAATAACATTTTTCTTCTTGAGAATGTTGATGGTGAAACTCTACAGCTGCCTGTTAATGGGCAGTGCCTCAAGCATTACTTCTAGTTCTGAAGCATAAGCATCCTATCATTGTGGATACCGGAGTGAATTCAATGTAAAAATGACATAGAATTTGAATTGGTTAAGCAATATATGACTCCATGCCCAAGGTGAAGGCACTGATCTATGGTTCTTAGTGCTTGCAAAAGAACTATCCCCAGGTGGAGCGAGATGTTGTAGCATCCATTGTTATTTAAGTTTTATTTTCAGTTTTATCAAAAATATGAAAGAAAAATCAAATATTATGTTATAAAAAAAATAAAAATAAATGCGAATATTTGAAAGAAATGGTTGATTTTTATGGCTTTTGAAAGTGATAAATCTTCGAGAAGATTTGGGCCATCCAATCAACAAGCCACAAATCCGATGACAATCGTGTAGTTAGCTATAATGGGGTTTATTTCAAAGATCAGACATGATGGTGTATCAAACATAGTTTAATTCGCTGAAGTTTGAGCCAAATATCAGGTTGGAAAGTAATTAGGTTCTATCTTCTAAATTGGACCCAATAAATCATTAACTGGCAGCTTTTATTTCCTATCGGGTCCATATGACGTCGACGGATATTGGGTTGGCAAGTGATCGGGTTCTATCTTTTAAATAGGACCTGATAAATTCTTAACCAACAGTTTTTATTTCCTATCGGATCTGTATGGGAGTCAAAGGGTCATTGAAACGGCGGACAAGATAGGTTTATGAACTAGAGTTTTAATTTTTTGAGTTCCGTAATAATCGATCCATTGTCTAAAGGTCATGCAGGTTCAAGAGGCGCGATCAAGCGATAGCTTGATAAGTACATTGAGGTGTGCTGCGAGGGAGCAATGAGAACGAAGGTTAATTAAAGCTCAACCCGCGCAGTTGACCATGATGTTAGCATGGTTGACTGAAATGTGTGGCTTGAAATCACTACGAGGGTTCAACCTCGTTGAAACTCCCGTACATTCTTTACCCCCGCGGTGAGCTCCCAAAGCTTTCTGCCCCACGTCACTTACCATAGCCCGCCACTTCCTCCACTACTCCATTAATGGATGACAGAGCAAGAAAAAGATACATCAGCAGAACCACAAGCTCAAGCTACAAATTCAAACAAGTAACAACCATCACTGTCTAATTTTCGTTACTTTCAATTATTTTATTTTCTTGAGTATGAGTTGTCTTTTACCCTCTATGTAATATTCGTTAATAATTTTTACTTTAGACATTTATAGAATAGTTAGGTAGTTTGACAGTTTTGGTGATTACCAATTGTCTCATAATGTATAAAAAGAGGAAAGTTTACATAGAAGAGGTTTGAACATTGGAGAACCTGGAGACTAGGCCACTGTATTCTTGATACAACTGTTGATTAATGAAAGAATCAGAAGTTTTCCACACATTGTTGGGTATGATTTTGTGACTTCTCTGTTATGTGTCATCAAATGCTTTCCTCCTTTAAGTATGGTAATGAATTTGTAGGTCTTTATTTGGTTATGTAAATGAAGTTAAAATCCCTTAAAAGAGCGCTCCTATACTTGAAGTTCCTACCTATGCAATTCTTCTAAGTTAGAAATAGTAGTTTCTGTGTAAGCCAACGTATTATCTTTAAATTCTCCAAGTGTCACAGATAGTAGATTCTATGTAAAATAGCATATTGTCTATGACTTCTTCAAGCCTTCTTCATTCATTATTTATATTCAGCAATGAAATGGCATTCTGAGATTTTCATGTCACCTAAGTATTGTGGGTTTAAAACCAAGTCTTTTGGGTCCTTCATTTGAGAATATAACATACAATTAAGTGACAAACAAGTGACGATAATTATAAACATTAATCTCTTAAGAAAATTTCTATACAGCCAGGAAATTGGTTTCTTAAGGTACAACATAAGGTATATTGATGTACTTTCATTTATATGGTTAATAAAAATATATGTTCCTTCCCCTTATATCAGTCTTCTAGTAATTTATATGTGTGATTTCTAGATGTTTTGAGTTGACGATTTTCTACAAAAGATCACTTGTCGTGTTTGTTTGGTTGTGTTTGTGTGCAAAATTTAGATCAGAAGTGGATGAAATACATCACTTGATTGGAGTGCAAGGATTTTGCATCAGGTCCAAAACCCTTCACCAACATGTGAGGAGAGAGGGTACTTTCTCACACTGTAGAATCAGAAATTGGATCAAAACTGCATTCATGGCATCTGGATTGAGGATCATTATTAGATTCTCTTAGACATTCTCTTTTTTTGTCTGGTGATCTTAATCAGGCATGAGATCGCGGCTCAATAGCTTCTTGCATAATTAAATGAAACAAAATTGGTGCTTTTAATGAGAGAATTTTTCTTTTTCCCTCTTTGTTTTTAGATGTCCTATTCTTCTTTATATTTTTTGGGTTTCTCTTATTCCCATTGAGTTCTCTGTAGTTTTTTAGATTCCTTTTGATCTCCATTGATTTTACTTATTTCCCATCTGAGTAGATCTTAGATCTGGAGTTTTATTTTTGTTTTTTCTATTAGAGAATAACATATCGAGCATTTAAAATAAAATTCTGGCTCTTTTTGTACATAATTTAATTAAACTAACCACATATTTGTATTCCTCTCATATTTATACCCCAAAAAAGAAAAAACATTAGAAACAAACTTTGTATGGGGAAGTTATGGTCAATTTAAAATTGCGCAGTTTGTTTTCCTTATGCCCTCGTGCGCAGGTGTTTTTTTCTATTCATTTCTATTATTTTTTGTACATAAACGAGTAAAAATAATTACAAATCTATAATCCTCTTTAAATTTTACTTCAAATAAAAAAACCACCTGAAATAGAGTCTATATGAGGAAGATATGATTGAATCAAAAATCAGTCTATTTTCTATTCATTTTTCCAATTTTCGGGTTTTCTTTCCACTTATTTGCTTG
This sequence comes from Pinus tabuliformis, assembly GCA_031772625.1. Lineage (NCBI taxonomy): Eukaryota > Viridiplantae > Streptophyta > Pinopsida > Pinales > Pinaceae > Pinus > Pinus tabuliformis. The sequence goes on along the minus strand of CM062818.1, from coordinate 1,383,041,617 downwards.
ATTTTTCAGGTGATTTACTTCAGAACTTGCTGATCTATTAGAGACATGTTGGATCTATTTTTTTTTTTGGTATAAACTCCTATCTTTGTCGAATTTGAGCCATTTCTTATTCATTAGTTGGAATCTTGCATTGCTTATGTTCTTCAAAGTTCCCTTGAAGGTTTCTTTGTGTGCTTTGGTTGAGGATTAGTGTTCTCATCTCTAGATCTCACTTTTAGATCTGTTTGGATACATTTGGTGACTACTTGGATCTGTTTTGTATCTTGACTTCAAATCTTTGTATACTTTGTGCACTTTTTTTTCACTTATTTTTCGGTGATCTCTTTCATATTTTGGTCATTTTGTTTCACAATTAGTGGTGTTGTGCTTGGTTGTGCAGTTTTCATCTAGAAAATTTCTCTTGAGTGTATTTTGATTGTTTTGTATCACCCTCAATTGATCTTTTTTAGGCCTTCCTGCCTCTAAGGTCTCGTTTTGACCTTTGTAGAAGATTGGACTTATTTGAGCCATTGTGTTATAGCCCTAGCTTGTTGACATTGCATTCCTTCTTCCACTTTTTCATTTTGGTTTGATTTCTTTGAAAGTATTTATTTGATTGGGCTTTGTTTTCCTATTTGTGATGCTTTTGGAGTGCTTTGCATTCTTGCTTGGGAAATTTACTTTGGTCTTTTCTCGGTTGTTTTGATTTTCCTTTTGGTTTGTTTTGGGTCATTAATTCACAAAATTTTGGATAATTTGCATTTAAAAAGATTTAGTGAAGAGGTGCATCACAATAGGCATTAGTGTATTAGAAGGGTCTTACCCTCCTGTAGTTAGCATCCATCGAAATGAAAATAAAAAATTACATATAGTTGCATTAGGGTGGCTAACTAAGAGTCATTCACACCATCTCAGTTTCACGTTGCATCCCACTTGTGTAAAAAACAACTACTAAAATCAACGTGATAATAAAATTAACTAGATTCGTCTTTTGTTTTCATTGGTAGTAAACCAAAACTAACTTAGGCTAGGTTCTCTGATCCAGGTGGATATTGGTGGCCACTTGGACCCCCACCATTGCTTCTTTTAGTTTTTCGGTTTCCTTAATTGTAGCACAGTTTACTATTTTTAGCAGTTTTTCGGGTCCTAAACTTCCGGAGCCATTTTGAGGCCCTAACCGATGTTTTTTCCGTCTAAAACTATCTTTTCTATCATATTCCTCAGATAGATCTTTCCAACGGGCTATAATGCGCCTGAAACGGAGATAATATGACCAAGTCACGACCCCGGGAAGTTAGTTGTCCAAGTCACCCCAACGGGGCCCATAAACTCTTGGTGTTACATCTCCTTAGGTTAGGGTTTTGGTTGTTTAGGGTTTTATATTATTGTTCAATAATAAAAAGGCCCTTGATCCTCATTGTAGTTGAGTTCAGAGACATGTAGCCACCACATCTCTTCTCAGAGATAAGCTACCATCGCCCTAGCTCGTGTATTTCCATTTCTGTTTATAAGCATATTTCAGTATTTTACATTAATGAAATGAAGTATTATTTCCATTGCATCTATGTGTTTATGGTTATCTCTATAATTTGTTGCGTTCCTGTTTAAATCCATATCAGTGGTATCAGAGGGGTCTACTTTTTTTTCTCCTTTTTTCTTTGAATGTCCCTAATGAGGTCGGGACATAAGGAGTTAGGGCTTGAATTGGTCGAACATTTACAAGACCAGCCTCGAAAATCCCAATGACCTCCCATGGCAGATGAAAAGAAAGAAAAGGGGGCATGAGATCCTATCAAAATCTTGCTCGAAGAAGCCCTCAAACGACAAAGGAACATGATGATGGACAACTTTGCCCAGATCCTTCAGTGACTACCCAGGGGCAACACATCGGCTTGCAACAACTACTCTGGAAATGCCACAGCATTTAAGGTATAAGTTAATTTTGAAATCCTCATATTCAAGGGTCAGATAGACGCAAATGTCGTCGATAAATGGTTAAATCTGCTAGAGGGTTATTTTTTTGTTCATGATTTTTCCAGTCGGGAAAAGATTATTTTAGCTCTTCTTAAAGCAGCGCCCCACATTAAGGATTGGTGGGAAACCTACTGCGACGAGAAGGATGAAAGTACAGGCTCACTATTTTCAGCCACACCCACTTGGAATTCATTTTGGGATGCCATCAAGGAGCAATACTACCCTGTCGGAAGATATGAGGATCAATACATAAAGTGGACCACGCTGCGGCAAGGAAGGGACCAAGATGTGCCAGAGTTTACCAATATTTTCCATACCCTTCGCACAAAGTTGGGTATCAAGGATTCAGAGTAGCATTTGGCACTCAAATACCATGGCTGCCTGCGCAAGTACATCCAGGAAGAAATAAAATTCCTGACCATCTCCTCGCTTCGCACGACATACTAATATGCCGTCAAGGTCGAGCAAACGTTTAAACAGAAGAAGCGAGACTTTGGATCTGCAAATCCGAAGCAAGGGAAAGGTGCCACCAAATCATAAAACAAAGGAAAAGCCAAGGCGGGGTGGCCCAAGACAACTTGCCAAAGCTGCAAGCAAAGAACAACACCGCGAAGTCGAAAAAGGACATGGGAAAGTGGTGTGAGTTCCATAAGAGCTTCACTCATAGCACAAGTGAGTGTTAGGTCAAGCAGTCACTAGTGGTTGAGCTAAAGGTTTCAAAATTAAATGCATGGTCTGACTCTGAGTTAGAACCCGACAAGGGGAATGAAAAAGGGAAGTAGATTATCAATGTTGAGCTCGACGCCATCGTTTCCACCATGAAGATCTAGAAGGAGGAACCCAAAGATCCAGAAGTGGAGGAATGTCTCTTCCACTCCTAGATGTGGGTAAAGGGCTCCCCGCTATAGTTAATTATCGATTGCAGGAGCCAAAAGAACCTCATTTCAGTAGAGGTCGTGAAGCGGCTGGGCTTACCGACCACAGCACATCCACAATCGCACACCATCGGGTGGCTTCACCAAGGACGGGATCTTCATGTGAGCCAACGGTGTCGCCTTCCATACAACATCAAGCCCTTCACGGATGAGGTATTGTGTGACATTACTCCCCTTGAAGTTTGTGATATATTATTAGGACAACCATACTTGTGAAAGAGACATGTTGTGTATGAAACAAGGCCTCGTGCTGTTATTGTTACTTTGGGAAATAAGTTGTGTTGTATCTCTGAGATAGTAGTAGGTCAGCTACCAATGCCAAAGCATCTAAAATGATTGTTTTAGGTTTTTGGTTTTAGTTTTGCAAGACCAATGAATGAAGACAGATGTAGAATTGAAGTAATTAATCCTTTGGGTTATATTAATATCTCAGGAAAGGGCTGCTATAAAGCTTTACAAAGTGATATAGACCAAAAATAGTGGTGAGAAGAAGACAACAAAAAATATGATTATCATAGTTTCCTGATTGTAAAACAAAACAATCATAAGTATGAAAACCTTCTAAACTACATTCCAAAGGTTCAAGGCAATATACTTAAGCTTACAAAAGATGTTGATGATTTACTGATTAGAGGGGATTAGCTAAACAGACAGTTCATTAATCCATTCTCTTTATTGATGATCACTTGAGGAGCTTATAGGAATAAATTGAGACACAATCATTCCTACCTAGATATCTCTATAAGTCATAAGCATATGAAGAAAAACACAATGATTGTTAATTGGAAAAACTTACACGATAACACAAACTGTGTAAAACCAGATTTATAATCCTCTGCTTTGTATTAAGGTTCTAGAAAGACTGAGTACATCAAGTGTCTAGAAGAGCTTCCTTCAAAGATGGCTTCCAGGTTCAAAGTAGAATTAATAGTCAAGACTTAACAAGCAATGAACAATGAATCTTAAACTTCGAACATATAACATCTCAAAAAGAGAGTTATTTATACAATAATGAAACTAAAAATATCCTAAACCTAATTTAGATTTATTCTAGGAAAGGAAAGATCTTTGTGCAAGAAGATAGGGGAAGCTATTGAACTGCTTCTTGTTATCCCTTTTATTTAGGTTGTGCTAGCTTTGTTTGTCTGATATTTTGCTCTTTAAGCTGCTAAATTGTTTGAATCCTTTCCGCTGGTTGATTCCTTCATTTTGATCTTTCATCTGATACTCTTTAAACTCTGTAAATCGCTTTAACCCTACTGAGTAACCTTTACTGTGACTTTTTACCTTTACTGTGCATTTCAAGTTTTTACTGTGTTTTTTAACAGTAAATCCTTTAGATTTTGTGTTACATAGTAAAGTGACTTGATATGATCTTCGTATTTATCTTCTAACTATATACAGGCTTTTCTTTGTAAGCTTGGAACACCGAGTATTTACCTGCAAAACACAGAAACTGTTAAGAAAAACAAGGGTGACAAAAGGTTTTCAATGGCTTTATAGATCTTTAAAGGACATTGGAAGGAGTCCATAGCATATCGGAAGGTGAAACAATGGTTTAATTGGTCGCAAAGGCTTTATGGAGGGTTAACTGTGAAAACAGGTGAAAACAGAGAAAAATGGTGATTTTGGCGTTTAAATGGAAAAACAGACTTCTTTTGAAATATGGCGTGATAGTGACAGTGGCTATTTTGTCGTTATGCGGGAGGCGATTTTCATTGCACCGCTTATAAGGCATGGGAAGTTTTAGGAAGTGGTCACCCGATATAATACGAGCTTGACACGTAGCAAGGGAGGATGGTGGAAAACCACTTTTTGGGTGGGTAATGCCCGTACAAAGAGCCAACCCGAAATCACTGTGGGCCGTTGGATTTGAATGCATTAGATCGGACAGTGGTGGAGTGAAGGAGCAGTATGGAGGGAACGAACAATTAAATATGGTGGTAATGGCTTTATTATGGTTTAAAACTGAGATTTAGCAGTTAAATGGAGGTTTAGTTATTTCTTTGTTTAAATCATAAAAAACGATTTAACAAAGAAATCCTTTGCAAAAACACATATGGCGGACTTGAAATTTTATTAACTCGAGTGGATAATGATATCAGGTTCGGGCTAATTGCATATCGCAGTTGCAGTTTAGTGGAGGAGGGCCCATTGCAAAGGAATGTGATAGGTGCCGGACGCGACATGAAAATAAACCATGGATGATATGTGATCAGGTCTGGGTTCCCATCACAATTGAAGATAGCAATGGCGGAGGGTTGTTGCATTAGCTCAGACTTGTGATGGAAGAAGATGCGATATGAATATGGGTTATAATATATATTGTGTCGGGTCCAGGCCCATCGTTGATTGCATATCACAATTGGAGGATATTGCATTCATATGAAAGGCTTGCGATGCGATATTATTATGAAATACATAGTTTTTTAATAAAACTAAGGTTTCTGGTTATTTTAATAAAGGAGCTAATATATACGAGAAAGGGGAACTTTTAAAGGTTTAATACATTAAGTCAATGTTAATATGACATATGAGCGGAAAAGGGAAAATACACGCGAAAAGGGGAAATATAGGCGAAAAAGGGAATTATAGGTGGAAAAGGGGAAAATACTAAGTATTATGCCTTTTCATGGGATTATTTGCTTTTCATATATGCATTAATACTTAGGGAAAACATATTTTTGTGGGCTTTTCGGATAAAAGGAATTTTACACGGTAAAAGGGATTTTACATGGGTTTTTCACTTTTCCTAGGCAAAAAGGGTTTTTACCTTACGAAAAGGGGTTTTTATGGAAAATGAATGAATATGAACTGTATGAAGGTGGGGAAAGGGAAAATTAGTAAATAGAAGAATGCATGGGGATGAAATTAGTAAAGTAGTCCTTCATTTTCTTTGTGTAATTGCCTCATGGACATAGAAACATGATAAATGTACATTTTGTCCAATCAATAATCAAACTTCTGCAAGCTTTGCTCTACTTACCCTTTGCTTATCCTATCCCTTTTCTTCACTTAATGGGTGCATTTAAACTAGAAAACCCTTTTCCTTTATTTTATTTTGCAAAAGAAAACTATCTAAATCTACCCTTATAACATCCAAGGGCTCAGATTAAACTAAAAAGCACCTTATTATTCTCTACCTAACTACTGATCTGCTAAGATTAAACAGTTCGGCCAGATCTTTATTCTCTAACTATAACATCAAATTTAAAGCATGAAGCAGTCAAGATTAAACTATTTGACTGCCATGGGTTGTGTCATTTAAGACAAGCTGCACACAACCATTATTTTGTAGAAACATAGTAGTGGCATTTAGACTTGCTCACTTTTAGAGTTTATTTGTTTTCTTTTCTTTCTAACCTAACATTTTCTTTTTGCCTTGATTTTTTAGACCATCTACCCTAACATTCTCTTTGATATGGACATCATCATCAAGATATATTTTTTTAAAAACATTTTATTCACTATTGTTATGTCCATATCCTAACCTAGCATTTTTTTAATATTATATCTTATCAAAACCAAAAAATGTTACAAGATTGGCTCTAGCTGGGGACTGCTTTATCCTGAAGAGTGTAGAGAAATTGAAAATCCATGTGCCTTCTCCTAAGGCTATGGAGTCCTTGATGTAAGACAAATCACACTGACATCTTGAAAAGTAAAAGAAAACTGGACTATTTACAATGAAAAATATTTCAACTTCTTAGTACTGAGTGTAGTGTTTGAGAAACCTTCTATTTACAGGATAAGTGGAATATAGCCCCTCAATATTCTGCAGCGCAAAAGTGTTGTTACCCTTCACTTCAGGAATTTTTAAAGGTTGAAACCATAGATTGTCAAATTTGCCATGCTTTCCTTTCTCTTCTCTCCTGGCATCCCATCTTAGAACTAGATCACCTTCCTTAAAGTCCCTCTCCCTAGCTCTTCTGTCAAACAGGGTCTTCATCTTATTCTAATATTTATTCAATTTGTATTGAACTTCATCTCTATTTTCATTAAGTTCAATAATCTGATGTATTCTTCTTGAAAAATCATCAAGTTCATCTGTTGAATCCTGTAGGAATTTTAAAACAAGGAAGGCCAAATTGGTAGGGAAGATTGCATCTTTTCCATAGACTAATTGAAATGGAGATTTTCCAGTTGATCTCTTTGGAGTAATTCTGTTTGCCCATACTGCATAAATCAAATGTGAATCCTAGCTCTTCTTATGATCAGCTAGAGTCTTTTTTATTACCTTTACCAGGCTTTTGTTGGATGACTCTGCAGGGCCATTACCTTGAGGGTAGTATGGAGTTGAATGATGTAACATAATCTGATATTTCTGGCAAAGGTCAATCAATTTAACACTAGAAAAGGTTTTTGCATTATCTGTGACAATTTGAGTTGGGCAACCAAACCTAGATAAGATATTCTCCTCAATAAACTTAATTACTACTGAATCAGTAGCATTTCTGATTGGAATTGCTTCCAACAATTTAGTAAAGTAGTATTATGGAGTGAGGATCCATCTATGATGATTACTTGAAGTGGAGTGAATCTCTCTAACAAAATCTAATCCCCATTGAGAAAAAGGTGTTGAAACTATTGATGGAACGAGTGGAAGAGCTGCTAATTTTTGTTTACCAACAAACATTTGACAAGAAACACAACCTCTGACCTTTTCCCCTACTTGTAAGAACAATGTGGGCCAACAAAATTCTCCCCTCAGAATCTTGTATGCTATTGCTCTCCCAACATAATGTCCCCCACAAAATCCTGTATGAAATTGATCAATGATTCCTTCAGTTTTTTATTCTGTTAAACATAATAACAAAATATTCAGTGGATTTTTCTAGTATAAATTTGCATTTATAATGCAGTACTTGACTGATTTCAGCTTAAGGGTTTTACACTGGCTTTTGGAGAATGATGCTGGACACTCAAAATTGATCAAGAAATTTACAATATCTTGATACTAGTTTGACAACAAGAATTTTTGATCAATGTGTATAGGACTGATCTGCTCTGAAGGTAGAGGTTCTTGTGGATTCTCCCCTTTAGGAGGAAAGGAAGGTTCTTGTGGATTCTCCCCTTCTGCAAGGAGATAAGGTTCTTGTGTATTCTTCCCTTGTATTTCTAAAACATAATTGATTCCAAGTACTTTGCAGTTGGATTCAACTAGAAGCTTGGCTAATCCTTGACCTTTTACTAGCTTGGTAGTCTTGATAGTTAGATCAAACTCCATAATTTGAGTGATCCATCTACCTATTTTCCCATCAGTTTCTGGTTGGGTTAGGACAATTTTTACAACACTATTAGGAACATAAGCAGTAATAGGTGAATGTAAGACATAAATCTTGAATGATTTCATGGCTTGAAAAGGGCATAGGCTTGCTTCTCAATTACATCATACTTAATCTCAACATCTCTCATAACCTTGTTGAAAAGGGCTATGGGTTGGTCATGGGAATCCTCATTTTTCTGTAATAGAATGGAAGCAAGGGTTGTTTCAGAGGCAAAAGAGAAAATACTAAATGGCTTAGTATAATTAGGGCTGGCTAAGGTGGGAGCTTCAGAGATAGCCCTTTTTATTTATTCAAATGCATGCTCAGAAGAGAGAGTCCATTTGACTTCATGGTCCTTTCGGAGCATGTCCATTATATCTTTTACAATCTCTACATAATTTGGAATAAACGTCCTTAGAAAATTAATATTGCCTAGAAAAGCTTGAATCTCCTTATTGCTTCTAGGTAAGGTCAATGTTTCAATAGCAGATACTTGTTTGGGATCAATTACTACTCCCTCCTTTGAAATTATATGGCCCAACAGTTTTCCTTATTTGACAGCAAACAAGAACTTCTTAGGGTTCAATGATATTCCAAATTTTCTATAGCTGTCAAAAGCCTTCATCATGTGCTTTAGATGTTTCTGATCAGACTTAGAAAAAACAGTTATGTCATCAAGATAAATAACCACAAATTTATTTAGCTAACCGATAAAAGCTATGTCCATAGCTATCTGAAATGTTGCTCCAACGTTGGTTAAGCCAAATGGCATCCTAGCGTACATGAACGTACCCCAGGGTGTAGTAAAGGTTGTCTTATCTTTGTCTGTTGTATCAACATTTACCTGATTCTAACCTGAAAAACCATCAAGCATAGAAATGCTTTGTGCTCCTGAAACCATTTGAAGTAACTGATCCATTTTGGTCAAAGGATAATTATCTTTTAATGATGCTTTGTTCAAATTTCTAAAATCCATACAGTCTTATTTCTCCACTTTTCTTTCTAATAGGAACTAGATTTGCAACCCAATTAGAATATCTAAGAGGGAGGATGATCTGAGTATATAGCATTTTCTTAATCTCCCTTTCTACAGTTGGTAAAAGGGCTGGATTTATCCTTCTAAGTTTTTGTTGATAAGGTTTTGTTTCTAGCTTCAAAGGAATCTTATGCTATATTAGAGAAGTATCATAGGTCTTTAGATCAACATAAGTCTAAGAAAAGACATTTTATAATTTTGCAGTAACTTCAGATATTGAGTTTTGATCTCAGGGTCTAGAGATGCACATAATTTGATGTTTTTGATATCTTCATTAGTTCCAATGTTAATCTCTTCTATGTCATCTTCTGAAGAAATGGACTGAGGGTTTCGGAGGATATCATTTTGATCAAACAACCTTTCTAAAGGAATGAGTCCTTTTGGAATAAAATTATTTGATAATTGAATAATGTCATGATTAGAAATTTGGGTTTTAAAATCTAAAGTATCATTTCCATGTGCATTTTCATTTATTTCAGTTTTATCTTCATCAATTTGTCGAAATGAAAAATAATCTATTACCTGCAGAAATGATTTGAACTGTTCATCATCTTCAAATATTTTCCAATGTTTCAAATTATCTGGGATAGATGGCCTATATTTGACTTGTATATAATAGAGTACATCAGTATGATTAGGGATTTTAAAAGAACTGGCAGAGAAGGCTAAGGCATCTACATGAATATTCTGATCTCTGGGAATATGAGTCAAATTAAAAGCATCAAAGAAGCTTTTAACTGAATCCCATACTTCATTTCGGTAGGACCTAACTCTAGGGTGCTTGGTCTGGCAAGCATTTCTTTCTTGCTTAACAATAAGCTCTGAATCAGTAAAAACACTTAAGTTTTGAACTTTTAATCTTTTGGCTAATTGCAATCCTAAAAGGAAGGCTTCATATTCAGCAACATTATTGGTAACTTCAAAATCTAATTTACATGATTGGGTTATATTTTCTTTTTCAGGTGAAATTAAAACTACTCCAGCTCCTGCCCCATCTTTTGTGCAAGAGCCATCAAAGAACAGTTTCCAAATATCAGTTTGGTTTGGTTCAGGATTTTCAACTACCTATTCATTTTTAACTTCAGTTTTATGTTGGTTTGAAGTGAGTTGAAAACAACCAAAGTTTTGATCTATTGCATAAATTGGATGGTTCCTTGGCTGATCAGTCTTACAAACAGTATGTATAAATCTTACCTCTCTATATAATCTTAATTGCTCTCCTCCATAAATAGGAATAGTAGCATATGACATATCCATCTGTAGAGTTCCCCCTAATTTGGCACATCAAGACCTAGAAAGGAGCATTCCAAACTTGGGAGGGATATCTGTGACAACAATATCAAGTACTACAATCGTCACTAGAATTTGAGCAAGGGTAACCACTAGATCCTTGATCAATCCTAAACAGGGCACCATTTTAGAATCAAAGGTGTACAATTCATGGTAGGATCTAGTTATGTCGAGTTACAAATGGTCCATGATAGATTTTGGCATAAGGTTGTGTGATGCTCTTGAATCAAGCATACAATTATACAACATGGAATCATTTGTCTTAAGAGTTATATAGAAATGAGGCACTATTTCATTTATCATGTCTGAACTAGGGCCAAAAACTACTATTGGTTTTTCATCTTACAGACTTATGACATCACCTTCAGCATCAACTGAGGTATTTTGTATCCATTTTGTGACTTGGCTTTTGTAACGAGAGTTTTTAGAATGCTCTGATAGTGGAATTGGGATCTTAACCCTCTCTAATTATTTTTCAACATTAAATGTAGTCAAAATGGTTTTACCAGCTTGGGTAGTGTCAATTGACTGATCTAAGGGCTGAATAAGAGTTGTTTGAGCTTTAGCAGTTTTGATATGTGGTTCAATTATTGGAGTTTCCCTTGGAGGTCTCCTAGGACTAGGCCTAGGCCTAAGATCATACCTCTTGTTTAATTATGCAATTAAAAATTCTGAGAAAGCATGATATTTAGCGACTTGTGAAGCTTCCTGATCTTCTTGAACCTACTTTTGTTGTGAGATAGGAATGATGGTTGTTTGATTGGAAGAAGAATCCATACTATTAATATATTCAGTAATTGTCATAGTATTATCACCAAGTTGTTGGTCATCTATCAATAGAGGAGTAGGAACTTGTTGATCATTGCTAGGTCTCTAAAGAATTTGTAGTGGAGGATTTCTTTTATAATGACCTTGATTTTGGTTCTGGGGTATACTAATTGTTTGTTGTATTTTCCTAGGTTGGGTCTCAATCTTTAAAATCCTATTTGATAGGTTTCTAAGAAGATATTTTATTTCATCTATTTTTGAGTCTTTTGATTTAGTATTAGAGGAACTAGAGGCTTCTTGAACAGATTTGAGTTTCCTTTGGGCCTTTTCTTCCTTAAGTTTTAAAGAAGTTGAGGCTACCCTATTTGCTTCTACTTCTATAGTGCTTTTTTTTCATATCTTCAAGAGTTCTTGAAGTTATCTCTCATAGCATAACATCAAAGTCATCATCAAAAGGTTTAGAAAATCTGGGCTTAGCTGCTGCTATTGGAGGCTTACAATCAATAGGCATTTTGTGATAGAGTTTATTGAATCTTTCGATAAAATCTGATACTAGTTAACCGAAGTTCCTTTTAAGCTCTTCAAATTCTGTGAGGAAACAATGAGGATCCTTTTTCACACCCCATTGATTTTTAAATATGGTTGTAAGCTCTTCCGAATTTCTAATTGAAGTTGCAGGTAACTGCCTAAACCAAATTCTCACATTTCCTTCAAGTGACTGTACAAACAATCTCATATAAACATTTTTTTGTTCAATATTCATGTTGTCTGCAAAGTCAAGGAAAGCTTGAAGATGGTCCTCAGCTGAGGGACCAATTTCTCCATTGTACTTGGGAAGGTATTTTAAGTATCCAGCTGGGAATGCATCAAGGTTATTAGGTAAGACTAAGGTAGCATATCTAGCCTGTACAATAGGTCAGAAAGGCATGACAACAGGTGGTGTATGAGGTGCTTGAGGTATATGAGGTTGTCAAGTGGAGTGTGAGGTGTTTGTGTGGATGTAGAGGATGAAGAAGAAGTAGAGGAAGAAGATGGTGATTTAGGGGTAGATAAACTAGTTGGAGGTGAAGGAGGAGGAGATCTCCTGAAAGACTTCAAAGGAGTCTTAAGAACTAGATTTGGGACCTATAAAGGAATACCTTCTTTTGTTTCAAAGAGAGGATTGGTATATATAGAGAAAGTCTCCTCAGATTGTTTAGAAGAAGAAGCTTCAGGTCGGTCAAAAATGGAAGGAAATGGATAGGTGGTAGGGGATATGAAATCTGTGGGTTTATATTTTAGTAGATCAACACCCAACTCAGATTCAGTTTTAGGTGATCCTAGTGGTAATGTAGGTATTGGATGAGATTCTAATGAATGAATAAGGTAGGATGACTTAAAATCAACTCCTTTATTTAGAAGTTAAGCAACCCTAGGTGATAACTGGGAGTAATTAGGATCATATGGGATATTACTATAGGGATAAAATGATTCTACTTCTTCATACTATAGGACTAAAGAGGAAGAAGAAGATGATCAGTGTCCCCTTCTAGAACTGGCTTTTCTCAGAAGCCTTTCAGGATCTGACAGAGCACTAACTATGTCAGCTTCTAAATGAGATCTAGTATGTTTAAAGAGTTCCAGCTTGGGAGTGTGGAGTCGCCAAGGTGAATGATTTTAACTTTCTAAATCCTTTAATCACCTATAAAGGAAAATAATGAATGAATATTGTTGTCCCGAGGGATACTTAAATGAAATTCAAATCCCCGGCAATGGCACCAGTCTGATGTTGTACCTCTGAGATAGTAGTAGTTCAGCTACCAATGCCAGAGCATCTAAAATAATTGTTTTGGGTTTTTGGTTTTAGTTATGGAAGACCAATGAATGAAGACATATGTAGAATTGAAGTAATTAATCCTTTGGGTTATATTAATATCTCAGCAAAGTGCTACTATAAAGCTTTACACAGTGATATAGATAAAAAATATTGGTGAGAAGAAGACAACGAAAAATATGATTATCACAGTTTCTAGACTATAAAACATAACAATCATAAGTAGGAAAACCTTTTAAACTATGTTCCAAAGGTTCAAGGCAGTATACTTAAGCTTACACAAGATGCTGATGATTTACTGATTAGAGGGGATTAGCTAAATAGATAGTTCATTAATCCATTCCCTTAATAGATGATCACTTGAGGAGCTTATAGGAATAAATTGAGACACAATCATTCCTACCTAGATATCTCTATAAGTCATAAGAATATGAAGAAAAAGACAATGATTGATAACTGGAAAAACTTATAGGATAACAAAAACTGTGTAAAATGAGATTTAGAATCCTCTGCTTTGTATTAAGGTTCCAGAAAGACTGAGTGCATCAAGTGTCTAAAAGAGCTTCCTTCAAAGGTGGCTTCCAGTTTCAAAGTAAAATTAACAGTCAAGACTTAACAAGCAATGAACAATGAATATTTAACTTTGAACCTATAATATCTTGGAAACAGAGTTACTTATACAATAATGAAACTAAAAATATCCTAAAACTGATTGAGATTTATTCTAGGAAAGGAAAGATCTTCGTGCAAGAAGATAGGAGCAGCTATTGAACTGCTTCTTGCTGTCCCTTTTATTCAAGTTGTGTTGGCTTTGTTTGTCTGATATTTTGCCCTTTAAGCTACTAAATTCTTTGAATCCTTTGCACTGGTTGATTCCTTCATTTTGATCTTTCATCTGATACTCTTTAAACTCTGTAAATCTCCTTTAACCCTACTGAGTAACTTTTACTGTGTCTTTTTACCTTTACTGTACATTTCAGGTTTTTACTGTGTTTTTTAATAGTAAATCCTTTAGATTTTATGTTACAGAGTAAAGTGACTTGATATGATCTTCGTATTTATCTTCTGACTGTATAAAGGTTTTTTATTGTAAGCCTGGAACATTGAGTCTTTACCTGCAAAACACAGAAACTGTTAAGAAAAAAAAGGGTGACAGAAGGTCTTCAATGGATTTATAGAGCTTGAAAGGACATTGGAAGGAGTCCATAGTGTATCGGGAGGTGAAACAGTGGTTTGATTGGTCGTGAGGCTTTATGGAGGGTTAACTATGAAAACAGGCAAAAAAAGAGCAAAATGGTGATTTTGGCATTTAAATGGAAAAACAAAAGTCTTCTTTTGAAATATGGTGTGATAGTGAACAATGGCTATTTTGTTGTTATGTGGGAGGCGGTTTTAGGAAGGGGTCACCTAATATAATATGAGCCTGAAATGTAGCAAGGGAGGATAGTGGAAAACTGCTTGTTGGGTGGGAGGGGCTCGTACAAAGAGCCAACTCGAAATTGCTGTGGGCCGTTGGATTTGAATGCATTAGATCGGACGGTGGTGGAGTGAAGGAGCAGTACAGAGGGAACGAATGACTAAATATGACGGTAATGGCTTTATTATGGATTAAAACTGAGATTTAGCAGTTAAATGGAGGTTTAGTTATTTCTTCGTTTAAATCATAAAAAACGATTTAACAAAGAAATTCTTTGCAAAACACATATGGCGGACTTGAAATTTTATTAACTCAGGAGGATAATGATATCAGGTCCAAGCTAATCGCATATCGCAATCGCAATTTAGCGAAGGAAGGCCCATTGCAAAGGAATGCGATAGATGTTGGATGCGATGTGAAAATTAACCATGGATGATATGTGATTGGGTCTGGGTTCCCATCGCAATCGAAGATCACAATGGCGGAAGGTTGTTGCATTAGCCGGGACTTGTGATGGAGGCGGATGTGATATGAATATGGTTTATAATACATATTGTGTCAGGTCTGGGCCCATTGTTGATCGCATATCTCAATCGGTGGAGAGTGCATTCATATGAAAGGCTTGTGATGCGATATTATTGTGAAATACATAGTTTTTTAATAAAACTAAGGTTTCCGGTTATTTTAATAAAGGGAGCTAATATATACAGGAAAGGGAACTTTTAAGGGTTTAATACATTAAGTCAATGCTAATATGAAATATGAGTGGAAAAGGGGAAATACACGCAAAAGGGGAAATA
The DNA here is from genome assembly GCA_031772625.1 of Pinus tabuliformis. Lineage (NCBI taxonomy): Eukaryota > Viridiplantae > Streptophyta > Pinopsida > Pinales > Pinaceae > Pinus > Pinus tabuliformis. The sequence continues at coordinate 1,383,026,338 of CM062818.1, read as the reverse complement.
TAGGCGGAAAAGGGAATTATAGGCAGAAAAGGGGAAAATACTAAGTAGTATGCTTTTTCATGTGATTATTTGCTTTTCATATATGTATTAATACTTAGGGAAAACATATTTTTGTGGGTTTTTTGGGTGAAAGGTATTTTACACAGTAAAAGGGATTTTACATGGTAAAAATGGATTTTACATGGGTTTTTCACTTTTGCCAGGCAAAAAGCATTTTGACCTTAGGAAAAGGGGTTTTTATGGAAAATGAATGAATATGAACTGTATGAAGGCGGGGAAAGGGGAAATTAGTAAATATAGGAATGAATGGGGATGAAATTAGTAAAGTAGTCCTTCATTTGCTTTGTGTAATCACCTCATGGACATAGAAACATGATAAATGTACATTTTGTCCAATCAATAATCAAACTTCTGCAAGCTTTGCTCTACTTACCCTTTGCTTATCCTATCATTTTTTCTTCACTTAATGGGTGCATTTAAACTAGGAAACCCTTTTGCTTTCTTTAATTTTACAAAAGCAAACTATCTAAATCGACCCTTATGACATCCAAGGGCTCATATTAAACTTATGATTACCTTATTATTCTCTACCTAACTACTGGTCTGCCAAGATTAAACAGTTTGGCCAGATCTTTATTCTCTAACTATAACATCAAATTTAAAGCATGAAGCAATCAAGATTAAACTATTTGATTTTCATGGGTTGTGTCATTTAAGACAAGCTACACACAACCATTATTTTCTAGAAGCATAGTAGTGGCATTTAGACTTGCTCACTTTCAAAGTTTATTTGTTTTCTTTTCTTTCTAACCTAACATTTTCTTTTTGCCTTGATTTTTTAGAGCATCTACCCTAACATTTTCTTTGATATGGAAATCATCATCAAGATGTATTTTAAAAAAAAAAAATTATTCACTATTGTTATGTTCATATCGTAACTTAGAATTTCTTAAATATTCTATCTTATCAAAACCAAAAAATGCTACAACAAGTTGTACAGGATATCAGAGGTAGCACCACCTACTGTCATCTCTTTGGTTACTCAAAAAAAATACAGTAAGCTCATTTCCAAAACTGGGAAATTCGTTTGTCCTTATGATACACCTTCAAGGAAAGAAGAAGACGGTGGCCATAGCCTTTAGACAAGGCCCCTCCGCACGACAACTTTAGATGGACAATGTCATGGAGAAGTACTAGGACATCTTCACCTCCCCCGCAGAGGTTCCTCTGCATTGTGAGGTCAAGCACTCCATCGATCTAACCCCAAGTGCACCGCTGCCCAATGGACCAATCTATAGGTGCTCCATTTTGGAGAACAATGAAATCAAGAGGCAGATTCAGGAGTTGTTGTAGAAAGGTCACATCCGTCTAAGTTCATCGCCCTGTGGGAGCCCGATTGTGTTCATACAGAAGAAGGACGGGACTTGGAGACTCTGTATTGACTATTGGGCGCTGAACAAGATCATTGTCCGTAATAGGTACCCGATCCCAAGGATTGATGACCTCCTCGACCAACTGAAGGGGGCAGCATATTTCAGCAAGATCAATTTGAAGTCAGGATATCACTAGGTACCAATCAAACCCTCTGATGTGTGGAAGACTGCCTTCAAAGCCAAGGAGGGCCTTTTCAAATGGTTCGTTATGCCTTTCGGATTGACGAATGCTCCTGCAACCTTCATGAGGCTAATGGATGACATCTTGGGGCTATTCACCAACTCATTTGTAGTGGTATACTTGGATGACATCCTGATCTTCAGCCAGAGTTGGGAAGAGCACCTCCACCACATCTGACAGGTTCTCCAAACATTGTGGCAACACAAGTTATGTGCCAATTTGGAGAGATGCACTTTTGGCATGACCCAGGTTCAGTATCTGGGATACATTATTGATGAATAGGGGGTGCATGTGGATCCAACCAAGATCCAAGTCATTCAAGATTAGCCATCTCCAACCACTCTGACAGAGCTCTGCAACTTTCTAGGTCTTGCCAACTTCTACCACAAGTTTGTGTTGGGATTTTCTCATATCACTTGGCCCTTGAGTCAAGTCACCAAGGGAGGAGTGAAAGAAAAATTATTTTGGTCTGAATCTCAACAAAAGGTATTCACAAAGTTGAAATATCACCTCTACTCGGCACCAGGGCTCTCATTACCAGACTTGCAACAACCATTTGAGGTCAAGACAGATGCCTCTGACTATGCTATTGGAGCAGTCCTTACTCAACATGAGCATCCAGTGGTATATCACAGTGAGACACTTTCAGACACAGTCTGGAAGTATCCCACTTATGACAAAGAGATGTATTCCATTGTGCAGGCTTGCCGACAATGGAAGCATTACATTTTGGGGAAGGAAACGGTCATTGTTGGGTAGCGGAGGTCTCGCATAATAGTTTTGGGTCTGATAACCTAGAAGTTAGGATAAAAATATTGTAAACCTCTGAAATATGTGAAGGGTTGTTCACCCAAGAAATAATATAGAATAATAGGAAGTAAGTCAGTCCATGGACCATATGAAGGTATAAATAGAATGTGGCTCTATGGGGAGAAGGCAGTTCTAGTTTTTGCTATGTAATCTTGGATCTGATGTGTAATGGGCTTTTGAGAAGGATAGTTTTGAAGCGTCTATAAGTTCGAGTCAAGGTTTTGGGGTAGTGGATAGAGGCTCTACAGCTGTGTGCGGAGAGGCCTAAAATAGTCCGCAGCTATGTGCGCGGACCCCTGTAGTTGAGTGCATAGGGAAGATCTAGATGTACTGGTGATAAAGTGGAAATCAAGAAAATTTGCTTCTGTAATTCTATGTTAAATCTAAATTCTCACGGATCTAGCTTTTTGTATAGTTAAAATAATTGTTTGATCTATGTGCATATGCTTATGTTCTGAATGTATGTGAATCTGAGTCTATTCTAAGTGCGCGAACTGGTTAAATCTGATAATTTTTGCTTAAATATCACAATAAGTAGATTGAATACATAAATAGCACAATAATAAGTAGTAAGGATTATTATGAGTTTGGATCTGCGTGAAACAGAGCAGCGCGAAGCTACAGAATGGCGCGCGAACCCTCCAGACCACATCTAGACATCCCAAGAGTGTGGAAACCTAGTTCCAGCACCCTCCCCTACTACCTCGGGTAAGACCTCAGTCCGCGCTCCATGAGCTATTGCCGAAAGGTTCGGTAGCTGCGGGATTTGTTTGGCTAAATAATTTTTCCGAACCTGGGTCAGGCCCATATAAGCCAACAAATTGTTTCATTGCCAGGACTACGATCTGCCTAAGGGGTGTCTGATGTGGAACGTGGGGACTCTGTAGAAAAAGAATTGAAGGATCGAAGGGACCAGGAGCAGTAGTAGTTCAAAGTACAGTGGAAAAGTTGACAATGACGAGCATTATCCAGCTACCGATATTCAAAGGAGCAGGAAGCGAAGACCAAGAACAATTTTGGTTCATGTTGACCTCAGTATGGAACAATGATAGAACGTGCAGATGATGAGGTCTGAACCCCACGAGGAAAATCCCAAAGTAAACATGGTACTGAGAAGTGGCACAACCATAGAAGTGGATAAAAGGAACTTAAGTAAGGAAGACACAAGGGTTGGTAAGGAGACATATCTCGAAGCTAGGGAGAACTTTGCAGAGGTCTCTACCCCAAGTAGTAGGGATCAACTTGAGCTAGATAGGGATCCCTCGATGATAACTACCTTTTTAGAGACATGTATAAAATTGCTTCATGACAACAGGGTAGTTAAAGGCTTACATGAATTAATAAATAGATGCGCAGGATGGAGTGAACCTCACATAGTTCGAAAGTTGGGGAGACATGCATCGGGAACCGGGAGGGAAATGCGACTATCAGTGTAGATCAGTGATTATGAGATGGATCAAGTCATTCTGGATTTGGGCTCAGTTGCCAATGTACTGCCTAAACAGACTTAGGAGCGCATGGGTAAGCCTACACTACAATGGTCCACTATCCAATTGTGGATGGCAAATGAGCAGAAGGTCTTGCCCATGGGAAGGTTGTAAGGACTTATGGTAGATATTGATGGCGCAAGTACTCGGATGGATTTTGAAATGATCGAAATCATGGATGAAAGTACACCTTATCCTGTGTTGTTAAGAATAGACTGGGCCACCGACATGAATGGGGTTATTAATTTAAATAAGCGGACAATGATATTTGGAACGAAGTCGCTCTACGTAGTCATTCTGCTAGATCTGGCTGAAGGACTGCGCTATATTGAACCCGTGGGTAACGAAGAGAGTGACGATGGATCAGGCAGTATCTACAGAATGACTGTACAAAGGCAAGAATGGGTCAAGACAATGGAGGATAGAAGAATATCACGGGGCTATGTATAGTCTTGCACCACCGACTCAGATGAAGAAAATAAGAGGTGGCATAACAGGTTGAACAGAGTGACCACGCTACACTGCAATATGGTGACTAAATCTCTGTACTGCGTAAGGGCCTAGGATCGCGAATTGCCGACATATGATGGGCTGACAATAATAGATGAATTCCTGACCAAATTTGAAATCGCAGTACCAGAGCACCAACGGTTTAATGCATTGAGGTGGGTGTTGTGCGCAACTCTTGTGCGATGGTGGGGCACACATCAAGGGACTTTTGAAGATTGGCATGGCTACAGGCGCATGATGAAGATCAGACTTAAGGAAGCTGAAACTATGCATAATGGAGAAATACGATGGACGTGATGACCAGCGCATGCACCTTACCAGATGGACCAAAGCCTACAGAGAGGAACCTCAACCAGATTGGGTGCACTTATTTTATCACACCCTGGACGTCATTCCCAAAAACTGGTATATTGAAGTGGAGCTCCGGCACGAAATAGGCGAGTGGGATATCTTGCGCAAAGGGTTTTTGTCGACATTCCTCTTTGAAGATCAATGGATGTATCCCATGGACAACGCATTATAGCTAGTAAATTCCGCCATTTTCAAGACGCCACTGGAACTAGAAGAAACTGTGCAGCCCGACTAGTTGTGACAGTTGAGTGAGGCTCTCGAATGCTATAATGTCCAAGTAGAAGATGATGAGGATGATCCGTGAAACGTAAATATTTTGAAATCAGAGGGGAGCCATGAGGTGCGTAGGCCCGAAATCGAAGATCCAGATATCACGACGCCATTGAAAATGAAACAAGTCAATATCGGAATAGAAGAGGAGCCGAAGTATGCAATGCTTGGGGACTATTGGGATGATGCCACAGTGGAGAAGTTCGTCGAATTGCTTCGGGAATATCAATATTTATTCCCAACAAAAATCACGGAGCTAAAGGGTCTCCTATGAGACCTAAGAATGATGAATATAACGTTGAAGCTAGATGTGAAACAAGTTAAGTGGCGACCCTACTGATTGAATCCAAAATATAAAGCAAAGGTCCGTGAAGAAATGGAGAAGATTTTGGCAGCAGGAATCATTGAACCAGTCGAGGAGTCCGACTAGGTAAGTCCAATGGTTGTGCAGGAGAAGAAACAAAAGGGTGAGATTTGCATCTGCGTGGATCTTAGGAAGTTGAATGATGCATGTGTTAACGAAATATTTCCAACACTGTTTACAGATGAGGTACTGGAAACTGTGGGGGGGCAGGAAGCCTACTCCTTCATAGATGGGTTCTCAGGATACCACCAGATCATGATTGCACCAGAGGACATAAGTAAAACAACGTTCTCCACTGAACGGGGTTGCTTTCAGTACACGGTGATGCCTTCTAGACTGAAGAACACGCTGGCATTATTTTCATGAATAGTGGTAGCGGAATTCAAGGAATTTATACATAAGTTATTAGAGGTCTATCTTGATGACTGGACCATGTTCGAACTGGTTAAGAAACACGTAGCGAGCTTACAGTTAATGTTGGATACTTGCCGCCGACACCAGATTGCGCTAAACCTAAAGAAGTGTACTTTCCTTGTCCCATTCAGGAACCTGCTAGGCCATGTGGTCTGTAAGCAAGGCCTGATGGTGGATCCGGAAAAGATCATTTTCATACTCAATCTGCAAGCGCTGCGAACTGTCAAACAACTATGCGCCACACTGGGACACACAGGCTACTATAGGAAGTTCATCAAAAGCTATGCCCAGATCATGGCTCCAATGGAACAGTTGCTGAAGAAGGATGCTACTTATTGCTGGAATGAGGAATGCAACAAAATTCTAGAGATGCTTAAGGAAAAGATGGCATCCGTCCCAATATTAGTCTTTTTGAAATGGGACGTCAAACTTCATGTGCGTGTCGACATGTAATGTATCACGTTGGGGGCAGTAATTACTCAACCAAGAGCGGAGGTAATTAACCATCCGATTGCATTCGCAAGTCACCGGTTGTCAAAAGCTAAGAATAATTACTCCACTATCGAGTGAGAGGGATTATCAATGGTATACGCACTTCAAAAATTCCGCCACTATCTACTCGGAGGCCACTTTAAGATGTATACCGACCGCTCTGTGTTAAAATACCTAGTGAATAAGCATGTGTTGGGGGGCACATTTATATATGGTTACTGCTATTCCAGGAATATGACTTTGAGGTCGTCCTAAAGCTGGGACATATAAATGCAGGCCCAGATCACCTATCCTGAATTGAGACCTGTGAAGAGCCCAAAAATTTAGAGGACAGACTCCCGGATGCAAAACTATATGCGGTGCACGTAGTGGATGGCCATTTTTGAGGATATAATCCATTTTTTAACTACAAGAACCGTGTCGCGGGGATATTTTGTTCAGTAGATGAAGGAATTGGTGATACGCACAATAGACTTCACCGTGATTGTAGGAGTTCAAGTGAGGACAGATCCTGGCCGAAGCACATGGGGGGGTTGTTGGCGGACATTATGCGAGTCGCGCCACAACCCAGAATATTCTTCGCATAGGATTATGGTGGCCCACTTTGCATCAAGATTCAAGAGCATACTGTCGAGCTTGCGACGTATGCCAACGGACGGGGAAACAATCACGGAGAGATGAAATGCCGCTCCAGCCACAGATGATGCTACAACCATTCAAGAAGTGGGCAATCGACTTCGTAGGACCTATTGAGCTGCGAGGGAATATGGGTGTGTGCTATATCATCACCGCGACAGAATATTTGACCCGATGGGCAAAGGCACAGCCAGTTAAAGACTGCACAACTGCGATCGCTATCAAGTTTTTGTTCGAGAACATTTTGACAAGGTTTGGATGTCCCAAAGTTCTCATGAGAGATCAGGGAATACATTTTTTGAATGAAATGATCAGCGCACTCACTGAGGAATTCCAATATATCACCAACAGAGTACGCCATACCACCCGCAAGCGAATGGGACCGTTAAGGCATTCAACAAAATCATGGAGACCACATTGACTAAGGTCTGTAATGCGCAACAAAATGGCTGCGACTTGCGCATCCCTACTGTGCTATGGGCATACCAAACCACGTGTAAGAAGCTGACTAGCTAGACACCTTTTCAGTTAGTCTATGGCAAGGAGGCCATTATGCCTATGGAATATATTGTGCCTAGTCTGCGGATTGCGGAAATAATAGGAATGGCCAATCATGGGGCTTTGGAGGAAGGGCTCACGCAGCTCGAAGAACTGGAGGAGGAATGGTTTTTGGATGGATTCCATCATCAAGTATAGAAACAAAGCGAGAAAGCATGGCATGATCACCATATCAAGGTGTGCACTTTCAAGGAGAATGATCTAGTGTTGCTATATGATAGCAAGTTTGAAAAATTCCCTAGCAAATTCTGAATGCATTGGTTGGGACCTTATGTTGTCAAAGAAGTTACTAATGGGGGTGCGGTTCAGCTTGCCAAACTCAATGGAGACCCCTTCCTGGGTCGAGTGAATGGCTGTCACCTAAAGCTCTACACGGGTGGGCCGACCACCTGACTAATGACCGAGGGACAGTCTCATCGCTCCAGCCAGTTGAAAGAGAGCATGGGATGATAAAGTAGTCTGGGGAAAAGAAGCGCAATTTCTAGGATATGCGTAGATTTGGCCAAACACAAAGGCCGCGGTCACGCGGAAAGGTGTGCGTTGATGCATTGCTAAGAGGAGAGGTGACCATTCCTGTCACTATTGATGACAAGATGTCTGCATTATGGCAAAAGGAAGTGGGCGGCGGGAAATAAGAGAAGGAGTAAGAGCCAGATATGGAATGAGATGCCACAGATTTTACATGAGGATGCCAGACCAGGCGGGAACTAGTGAATTTGAAATTTGAATCGCTTATAAATCATTGAGGGGCATCCATCGAGTGACCTACACTTCAAGAAAACATATGTTGGTTATCGATATGGAACTTTTCATTATCTTTGCACAAGGAGTAAGCCCGAGGGTGGTGATATGGCCGATGGGAAGGCAAGACTCTCTAAGGAACATGGTGTTGACACCTGAGGGTGTCCTGCAGCATGCAACATCAACAGTAGGTGATGTACTAGAAAAGGGGAGACAGGAAGCAGAATTGGTTCGGATTCGGTCGCCCCACTTGGGTGTAGGCCGGTGAGCTACAAAAAAACAGAGAAAGGATGGAAAGATAGAGACCACTGGTAGAATGCAGTGCATACATCATCTCTGAGGTACCTTGAGGATCAGGATTTCACGAACAGCAGTAAAGGTCTTGCAAAATTGCAACATAAGTTGCAACAGACAGTGCGAAGAACAAATACGAAGGTCGGAAGTGCCTGCGGTAGTACAAGGAGGTCCCGTATGTGGCTCTCCCGCTCAAGCTAAAATCTTATGAGGGGGTGTTCTGTGTTAACCGAGTAGAGCAGAATGAGCATTATCAGTCGCAAGACTTGAAAGAAACAATGAAGCAGGAGCTGGACGAAGCGTTGTAGGAGAAAATGAAGAAGCAGTAGGACAACGAGCGTCACTCAGAGGGAGGTGAAATGCGAAGCCAAGGTAGTGTGTCACGCTGCACAGACGAGTGACTCAGGATGAGTCATGATGATTGTGTTAGGGGACTATTGGGTTGCAGATGTCCCGTGTAACAGTTTTGAGTCTGATAGCCTATAAGTTAGGATAAAAATATTATAAACCTCCGAAATATGCGGAGCGCGAAATGTAAAAATTTGAGTCAAAGGGTTGTACGACCAAGAAATAATATAGAATAATAGGTAGTAAGTTGGTCCACGGACCATAGGAAGGTATAAATAGAGCACGACTCTATGGGGAGAAGGTAGTTCTAGTTTTTGGTATGTAATCTTGGATCTGATGTGTAATGGGTTTTTGAGAAGGATAGTTTTGAAGCATCTGTAAGTCCAAGTCAAGGGTTTGGGGTAGTGGATAGAGGCTCTAAAGCTGTGTGTGTAGAGGCCTGGAAGAGTTCGCAGCTATGTGCATGGACCCCTGCAGTTGAGTACGCAGGGAAAATCTAGATGTATTGGTGATAAAGTGGAAATAAAGATAAGTTACTTCTATAATTTTGTGTTAAATCTGAATTATCGCGGATCTGGATTTTTGCATGGTTAAAATAACTATCTGATCTATGCCCATATGCTTATGTTATGAATGTATGTGAATCTGAGTCTATTCTAAGTGCGCGAATTGGTTAAATTTGATAAATGTTTGCTTAAATATCACAATAAGTAGATTGAATACATAAACAATGCAATAAGTAGTAAGGATTATTCTGAGTTCGAATCTGCGTGAAACAGAGTAGCGTGAAGCTGCAGAATGGCATGCGAACCCTCCAGACCACATCTAGACATCCCAAGGGTGGAGAAACCTGGTTCCAACACCCTCCCCTGCTACCTCGAGTGAGACCTCAGTCCGCGCTTCGCGGGATGTTGCTGAAAGGGCTGGTAGCTACGGGATTTGTTTGGCTAAATAATTTTTCCGAACCTGGGTTAGGCCCATATAAGCCAACAGTCATCCACACAGACCACTGACCCCTGCAATTCATACAGACCCAAGAGAAATTGAAAATTGATTGCCATCATAAGTGGTCCACATACCTACAATAGTTCCATTTGAATATCAAGTATAATAAGGGTAGCACCAATAATGTTGCAAACTTCCTCAGTCGACGACCGATCATGGTGTTAACCACCGTGCTCAACTCTTGTGGGCATGAGACTTCTGATTGGTCACTTCTCTACAAAAGTGACCTAGAATTTGGCCACACATACCAGACACTCTTGGAGGGCCAGCATGTTCCAGATTTTCACCTCCAGGATGCCCTATTATGCCACCTGGGTCACCTTTGTGTTCCTTCAAGCGAGCGTGCCAAGATGATTTGGGAAGCACACTACAGTCGGGCTGCTGGGCATTTCGGGGTCGAGAAAATGGTGGTAGTACTGCAAAAGTATTTCTATTGGCCGAATCTTCGACAAGATGTCGGGAAGTACATCAGATCATACATTGCCTGCAACATTGCCAAACCGACCATCAATAAGAAAGTCCTCTATACCCCTCTACCTACCCCTAGTTGACCTCGGGAATCCATCTCCATGGATTACATGTTATGCCTTCCTTCCACTAAGCATGGAAACGACTGTGCTTTTGTGGTCGTCGACAGGTTCTCGAAGATGGCCATTATGGTGGCCTTTAAGAAGAATATCACAGCCGAAGCCACTACTAAACTCTTCTTTGAATGAGTGTGGGTACACTTTGGGACGCCACAGTCTATCATCTTAGATCGGGATAGTAGGTTCCTCAGTATATTTTGGTCCAGTCTTTGGTCGATGCTGGACACCAAACTCACTAAATCCACAGCCTTCCATCCTCAAACTAATGGCCAGACAAAGGTTGTCAACAGGATGATCGTACACATTCTCCACATGTAAAACTCAAAGCATCCACGCACATGGGACAAGAGCCTCCCCTATGTTAAGCACAACTACAACTAGGCTCTCAACAACTCAACTGGCCACAACCCTTTTCACGTGGGCTTGGGATTCCAACCACTATGTCCCTTTGACGTGGCCATGCCATTTGCATCTACTCACGCAGATTCGACTCATTTCTAGTCCGAAACAGATAAGACGAACAACTTCATTTAGAACATCCAACATATTCGCCAGCAGGTCCATGACATTATGGAGAAATCAAATGCCAAGTACAAGCAGTGATATGATTAACATCAGGTGCCACACAAGTTTCAGGTGGGTGACAAAATCTAGTTGCATTTGCAAAAGGGACACCTTACTGGAGCCTATCGGAAACTCAGCCCACTCCAATATGGTCCTTAAAACATTACCAAGGTTATGGGAGACATTGCATTTGAGCTCAATATTCCCCCATTCCTTGGCCTGCACCCAATGTTCAATGTGGACTGCCTTCAACCATACTTTCCACCATTACTAGACACATCCGACATTGATGAAGAACTCGCACCCAAAGAGTTAAATCCAGATTGCATGAAACAAGCTGCAACTAATCGGATCGTGGACACACAGATCAAGCACACTCGCTAGCAGAATATCCAACTATATCGATTTGTCAAACTAGACAACTCCTTCACCAAGGCAAGTGGCTCACCAGGGACCAAGTTGAATAGAAGTTTCCTCATCTCATGGAGGAACTCAATGCAATGGGGACCATTGATTCCTAAGGGGGGAGGAATGATCTAGGTGGATATTGGTGGCCACCCGCAAATTCCACTTGGATCCTCACCATTGGTTCTTTCAGTTTTTCAGTTTCCTTAATTGTAGCACAGTTTACTATTTTTAGCAGTTTTTCAGGTCCTAAACTTCCGAATCAGTTTTGCGGCCCTAAATGACATTTTCTTGGAAATCTAACACCAATGATTTTTTGTTTCAAATTTTATTTTTCATCGTAGTCCTTGGATAGATCTTTCCAATGGGCTGTCATGTGCGTCAAACAGAGATAATATGACCAAGTCACGACCCCAGGAAGTTGGTTGTCCAACTCACCCCAACAAGGCCCATAAATTCTTGGTGTTACATCTCCTCGGGTTAGGGTTTTGGTTGTTTAGGGTTTTCTCTTATTGTTCAATAATAAAAAGGCCCTTGAGCCTCATTATAATTGAGTTCAAAGGCATGTAGCTGCCACATCTCTTCTCAGACATAAGCTACCATCACCTAGCTGGTGTATTTCCATTTCTGTTTGTAAGCATATTTCAATATTTTACATTAATGAAATGAAGTATTATTTCCACTGCATCTCTGTGTTTATGGTTATCTCTATAATTTGTTGCGTTCATGTTTAAATTTGGATCATTATTGGAGATAGGAGTGTGATTTAACTGCTCCAAGACTACAAAATTAACTTAGCAGCTTGCAGTAGGGAGTTAAATATATTTTCAGTAGTGTTGCCTAGGAAGCCCTCCTTTCAAAAGGTTCAAGCATGAGGTCACACTTGGGCTGGGCGGGGTGACATGACTTATTTCACTTAGTTTCGGGTGGCGCGATATAGTGGAATTTTCACTCATACAAATTGTGTTATTATCACTTAGAGACCACTTGGGAGGTAACTCTCAAAGGCATTTTAGTCTTAGTGTAGTATACCTAAGGGGAATATTATGGGTACAGAGGAAGGTACTCAAGCGAATAATGTAATAATGTGATGGGGCATAGTTAATAAATAAAGTGGTTAAATGGCATCATGTAAGGAACCACAAGTATTTAGGAATAATGTGATAAGCCCATTGAATTATATATATGTTATTGAGAGACCCATGGTATTGTATGTATGAAGACTATGTAGAGGCTAGAGACTCCCCATTGAGAGATGTCAAGAATTATTGTATTGACAAGCATATGGCACGTGGAGTGTTCTCCTTCCTTAAGGAGTGATTGTATTGTGTTACATACCTCAAGGGTTTTGATTAATAAAGAGAAGCATTTCTATATTTCAATCTTGTTAATTCTGGGCATATTTTCTATTTTCACATATTCATAGGTCATATCTAATACAAATAATGTAGTCTACCTAGGGGGGATATTATAAGGTACAGAGGGAGGTACCCAAGGGATAATGTAATAATGTGATGGGCCATAGTTAATAAATAAAGTGGTTAACCCGCATCATGTAAGGAACCACAAGCAGTAAGGAATAATGTGATAAGCCCATTGTATTAGATATATGGTATTGAGAGACCAATGGTATTGTATGTATGAAGCCTATATAGACGCTAGAGACTCCCCATTGAGAGATTTCAATGGTTATTGTATGGGAAAGCATATGGTGTGTGGTGTGTTCTCATTCCTTAATGAGTGATTGTATGGTGTTACCATACCTCAAGGGTTTTGATTGATAAGGAGAAGCATTTATATATTTGATCTTGTTATTTTTGGGCATATTTCCTATTTTCATATATTTGCAGTTTAGATCTACTACAAGTGGTATGAGAGCACTTTCTTGGGTGAAGAGGGGGGTCATTTTTTTTAATATTTATAGGACTTTTGGGTGGTGAGTTTATAGATCAGATCTGAAAATTTTGGTACAAAATTTGAAAAAATAAATAGAAGATCTAAATTATTTGCGGAAAATTACCTGATTTTAAAAAACAAATAAGCCAAATCGGAGTCTGGATGAGGGATATATCATTGATTTAAAATCAGCCATGTTGCAAAAAAATTTCTGACGACAATTCATGGATGGCATCTCTCCTATCAATTTTCAGAGTTTTGTACAAAATTTAAGAAAATATATTGTTGATATGAGCTCCTCTTAAAAAATTACCTAGTTTGGAAAAAAAATCTGTCGAATTAGACTCTAGATGAGGGAGATATCGCTGATTTAAAATCAACTCCTTTTTTAGAAATTGGCGGGATAGTTGCAGTGCGAATCTGAAATTCCAGCCTGTCTAGATCAAGATTTCTATCACTCAAGAAGATGCAGAATGACTATTCCATTTTAGAAAATAGGATATAATAAGGTTTCTAAGCGATATTGATCGAGTTATGGCCCTTTTAAATTTACCGCATAAAGTAGGTAATTCTTTTTGAAAACCCTCATTCTACTTCATGGCTTCTAGAAAGATGTTTTTTACAGGAAAAGATAATGGTCCTACTATTGAAGAATTTATAAAATATATTATGTCAATATATCTGAACCTTTGGAAAGGGATGTCATGGCTTCATTTTAAAGATGAGGTGGCTAAATGGTGGAAGTCACTTGACAACAAGAAGTTGCTCAACCTTCCTAATCAAGAATTTGTAAAAGTCCTTTGGGACAAATCGTCTCATGCTAAAAAGAAGGAAAATGGGACACATATAGAGTTATTTTCTGATGGTATCTCCTTATTACAGGTTCATGGATGTATGCATAAGGAGAATATCATTGTGTTTATCAATCCTAGTTTCAAGTATAATTTTATAATGTTCATTTGGCTAAAAGATTGCAAGTCCCAGCCAAACAAATGGAGCACACACAGGTTAATAATGAGGACGTGCAAGTTTATAAAGATTTGAATATTTCTATGGATAACTATGTATTGCATTATGATTTTTATGCTTCAGATATGGCTAATGTGGATGTCGTTTTGGGATACCCTATGATGGAATCTATTGGTACTCTCAATATTAATGTGCAAAAGAAATTCTTGAAGCTCTGGTATAAAAAGAAGAAAATTACACTACAGGATATTTCCATCAATAAACATGTAGATTCCAAGGAGGATGAATCAGAAAATGTTGCAGGTAGTTACACATCAAATGAGGAGTTTGTGGTTGAAGCAATAATGGAAGATAAGAAACAACCATAGGTGCCACAACATATACCAAATACCAATCAGACTCCATTAGGTGGTGAATTAAAGAAAGATACACCATTGGTTAAAACTTCAACATATCACCACCCACATCACCCGGTAAGAAAATAACCAACAAGATGACAATGAATTAACAACAAGGACAACAACCCCTACAAGGAATACCGAGAGGTGCAAAAATCCACCCACAACACATCAACACAGAAGAACCCCCAGGATCAACTCCCATCTCAAGCGAGGGAGGCACCAGCTAGATCGAGTAATCACCTTTCTCTAGGATGGCTAGATGTGCGTGCATGGTACGAGTGGACTACTCTTTTGAGTAGATCTTATTATTTTTGTTCTACTTATGTTTCTGGGATGAAACATGTTTAAGGGAGGTGGAATGTAGTATACTTAGGGGGGATATTATGGGGTACAGAGGGAGGTACCCAAGGGAATAATGAGATAATGTGATGGGCCATTGTTAGTAAATAAAGTCATTAACCGCATCATGTAAGTGACCACAAGTAGTTAGGAATAATGTCATAAGCCCATTGTATTAGATATATGGTATTAAGAGTCTCATGGTAACAACCCATGGTATTGTATATATGAAGCCTATATAGAGGCTAGAGGCTCTCCATTAAGATATGTCAAGGATTATTGTATTGGAAAGCATGTGGCTTGTGGAGTGTTCTCCTTCCTTAAGGAGGGATTATATGGCATTACCCTACCTCAAGGGTTTTGATTAATAAAGAGAAACATTTATATATTTTGATCTTGTTATTTTTGGGCATATTTTCTATTTTCATATATTTGTAGGTCAGATCTACTACACTTAGCTCCTTTTTGGAGTTAAGTGTCCTGCCCTTTCATGTGAATTTGTCCTACGACTGGCCCCGCAGGTCCTGTTATTGTAGGTGGTGACCATAGTGGCATATCTTCTTAGGGCTCATACATAGGTGCATGGTTGACGTCATCTTCTTTGTACCTGGGACATATATTATTCATACTCTCTCAGTCCTCCCTGGGGGTGTTTCACATCTTTTGAGGGCACTTGTGCCAAGTTCACAACTAAAAATGTTTGGAAGCAGGTCGTTAGTATGATTATTCCACCACTAGCTTCTTTGTATTTTTGTTTTCGTGTGCTATCTTTTGGGACGTTTCTAGTGTGTGTTGTTTGGTTTGAGTCAATAGTTTTGGCCTTAGGGTGTTTTGCACTAACATAATTGGGTTTAAATAATAATTTATCACCTTGGCTAAATTTTTTTCATCGAAGGTCACATCATCTTTATGATTTACCTCTTGACTGAGGTGGGCTTGTTACTCCTGCACAGAGAGTGTTTCTCAGTGCTCAAGACTTAGACCAACACATTGTCTTCGAGTCTATATGTGGTCCTTTTGTTAGTGACCTAATTTCTATCTACACTTTGGAAGATGACTCGAACACTCCTGCCAATCCACCTTTGATTGACCCATTAGGACCGAAGTTATTCTGGCTAAACCCTAATGATTATACACCACGCTACACTTGTGTGCCATTCTTCATGATTTATCCTATGGCAGAGTCTGAGACCTCCTTACCTTTTGCATCTACAGTATCAGCTGCCATGTCATCATTGCCACCTCTTAGTGTGGCTATACCCACTCCTCTGCCCACACCTCTCACTTCTTCTTAGGGCATTCCACTAGTTTCTTCTATAGCACCCACAAATTTCTTGAACATTTCCATTCCCACACCATCACCTATGCCGAACGTGGTGCCTTAGCCTAGTTAGTCAGTAGGTTCAACAATATTTGCACTGCTCTTTGCCCAACCAACTATTCTTGTGCCTTAGTTAGGCATGGTTACTTCTAGTAATATGTGGGGGGAATCAAAAGTTGTTCCTAGTGAACCTAGGGGAAATGCTGCTTCTAGTATGTCACAAGCCTGGTACAATTCGCTCTTTGGAGGGGTGCCACCTATGAGTACTTTTATTGGAGGGGCTATTTTACTTGGGGGCAACCCCGCTTCCAATACCATTTCTCATGCAGGATATCCTCCTTATGTCGATTCCACTGTGCAGAGTGGTCCTTCTTTTATCCCTAGGTATAAACCCATCAACAACCATGCTTTTGGGGCTCCTTTTCTCTCTGGAGGTACTTATCCCATCGGCAACATCGATCCCACTGTGCAGAGTGGTCCTTCTTTTATCCCTGGGTATAAACCCATCATCAACCATGCTTCTCGGGGTCCTTTTCTCTCTGGTGGTACTTATCCCGGGGGAAACACCCATTTACCAGTCACCCTAGTCTGAAACAGTCTTATGTTGAGGTGAACCCTTTTCCTCACTAGCAGATACATCATTCTACTCCTTATATGGGGGGACCACACCATTGGTCAGGGGCTTCTCCTACTTATGACCCATTTAGTCTCTTCACAATCCATTTTTTATCTTCTCTTGATTTAACATATTTGGAAAAATTGACTAATGACCCCATCCTACATGATCCCTAATGGCAACCGATGCCCGCCAAATTACCATAAGATATTATATCATGTTTCCAATCTATTACGATCTCATGGTTTTATGATTCATGTGTAATATGTCATGATTTATATGTTTATTCTTGATTATCTTACATGTTTATTATGCAAACACTTTGAACTACTTGCTATGTATATGATTCTTTGAACTATGTTGAAGGACTGCTCTCTTGGGAGGTAACAGAGGGTTTAGACCATATGGGATTGACAACAAACATAGGACATACGCGTACTCCTCTCCAACCCAAATTTGGTAGTTTGTATAGTTTTCTTGCTTGAACATATGCTTCTTGTTGATTCTCCGCCTTCGATCTGTTGAGGTTGTCAACCCTCACCTTAGGGAAGTTTTTCCCGCCAACACTTATCCCTTGGGGTTTAGGTTAAGTTCCATATACTATTCGAAATCTCTTTGATAGGGCTATCCAACCAAGAAAATTTGATGTTATTTTAAGCAACATACCTACACACAAAATTCCTTCAAATATAGTCTAATCAATAATCAACCACGTCATCATAGGATCAACGCATTCTTAACATAAACAACCAAGACATAATAACATCATAAGGATCATGTATGAAAATATCAAAAAGTTTCTCTTGAACTTAACATTACTTGAAATCAATGACTATACTTAACATCAACGATAACTAATGCTAACATCCTCAATAATCTACCCCTTTGGCATTGATGTCATTTGTGCTTGACTCCCACTATCTCCTCACTCTCCCCTTTTCCTTGTGAAGAGCCAAGTTCTTATCTCTCTCCCCCTTTGACATAAATGTCAAAGGGATTTAGTTTCTCCCCCTTTTATATCACTTCCCCCTTAGACTATGGTTATTGATTTGAATTTTTTGTGGAACATATTTGTCGTGGTGTCTTAAATCAAGTGAACCAAGGGAATAAAGATAGAGAAAAGCTTATGAAAAATGGAAATATTATGTTTCATGGTGAATTTTACTCCTAGATGTGTAATATTATTGTCGATCATAAAGCTCACCTTGATCTTAGTCCGTTTTCTTTTCTCCAACCTCATAACATGCAACTATCCTTAACATATTTGGAAAATTTCCCTATGTGATTTTGATGAAACAAGTGAAGGGATAGGGATATATCACTCCCAATTTTTTCCTTAAATATTCAAATGTCTCTTAGGAAATAGGCTTGATGAAGATATCAACAACTTCTTCTTTTATGGATATGTACTCCAACTTCACAATCTAATCAACCACCTATTCTTTAAGAAAATGATACTTTATGGGAATATGCTTAGCCTTTGAGTGAAGAACATGATTATTGGGTATATCGATAGCACTTGTGTTGTCACATATAGAATGGGTTCATCATAAGTTACCTTCATTTATTCTAATGTTTTCTTAATGTACAAAATATGAGTACACCTAGTTGCAAGTACTATGTACTCAACTTCAACAGTGAAAAGAGAGATATTTTTTTTTTTTTGTTAAGGAAACTAAACAATTTCCAAAAAATAAAGCGCCACTACTAGTGAATCTCCTATCATGTACACTTCCATCTCAATCAACATTTATGTATGCAAATAATGGGATGTTTTAACCCTTTGTATACCATATACCATAATTCATTATGGCTCTTAAATATTTGAAAGTCCTTTTTGCAGTTAACACATGACTTTGTTTGGGGGTGCATTGATATCTTACAACTACACCAACAACTTACATAATGTCTAGCCATGAGATTGTTAGGTACAAAAGGATACCAATTATTGATATCTACATTTTTTTATATACTTTTGTTGACTCACCATATTTTCTTAGTTTGCATCGAGTGACCATAGGACTACTAACAAAGGAACATTCTTCCATCCCAAATTTATTCAAACTTTCTTTGAAGTATTTTCCTCAAAAAATGAATATACCTTTTATTGATTGAGTAATCTACATGCCAAGGAAAAATGAGAGTTCCCCAAGAATATATGTATATGTATATGTATATGTATACATATACATATACATATACACATACACATACACATACAGATACATATACAGATACAGATACACATACACACACACACACACACACACACACACACACACACACACACACACACACACACATATATATATCTCTCAAATTAAGCTTGCATATCACCCACAAATTTTCGGTTAAGTAAATATAAATCATTACCAAACATGATGTCATCAAAAATAAACAACAATAATTAAAAGATTGCCATTTTCATATCTTATATACAAATTACTACCCATTTTTTCTCTTTTCAACCCTTATTGTTATAGGTGTTTGTCTAATTTTGAATACCATGCCTTGAGTGTGCACTTTACTTCATACAATGCCTTTATCATCTTACACACTACCTTAGGGTTGTCTTACAATAAAAAACCTTCAGGTTTTTCAATATAAGATTCTTGTTTAAGATCTTCATTCAAGAATGTGATTTTACATCCATTTGATATACTTTGAAATCTTTGTGATAGGAAAAATATAAAAACATTCTAATTTCCTCTATTCTCGCCAGAGAAGAAAAGGTTTGTTCGAAATATATTCATTTAACCTAAGCATAGCCTTTACGTACTAACGTGGCATTATTTCTTACCACTTGTCCATTCTCATTAAGTTTTTTCCTAAAGACCCATTTTGTGTCAATGGCATTTTTATCTAAGTTTTGTAACTAACTCCCAAGTTTTGATTTTGATCAATTTGATCGAGTTCCTCATCCATAGCTTTTATCCAATCCTTATCTTGGCTTATCTTAGAAAAACATTTTGGCTCAATGATGGACAACATAATAATATGTCCTTGATTGGATTTATTTATTAATCTTCTTTGGCTTTGAATCCTACTTATTACCATCAATATGATTTGTAATATGATGGTTTTGAACATATCTTGATGGTGATTTTATGTGAGAGCACTCTGCCTTTTCTTCTTCTTCACTTGAATCTTCATGTTGTTCTTCTTCATCTTCACTGTTGGTTTAATTAGGTGCACTGATAAATATTGGTTGCTTGTTTTTTATAGGTAACACCTCACGAACATTTAGATCATTGTTGTCAACAAATTTTCATAGTATTTTATTGTAATATATGTATCCCTTGTTATTACTTGAATATCCTAAAATATCCCTTCATCAAAACTTACATCGAAATTACCCAAATTATCATCAATCTTCTTGATGCAACACTTGCTACCAAAGACTTTGAAGTGCTTTATTGAGGTTGGTTTTCCATTTCACAGTTCGTAGGAGGTATTGTCACTGTTTGGCCCAAGATGGCCTTTTTTTAAATATGAACTATTGTATGAACAAATTCAACCCAGAAGGTATTTGGTAGATTTATTTCATCCATCATTTCTCTTGCCATTTGTTGCATTGATATATTTACTGATATATTTTTCATTTCAACCACACCATTTTGCTATGGAGTATTTGTAATTGTGAATTGTCTTTTTATACCATGCTCTTCAAAAAAATTATCAAACCAATTTGAAGTAAACTCTCCACCTTTTTCTAACATTAGACACTTCAATTTGCAATCAGTTTGGTTTTAAGCCACAACTTTTACAATTTTGAACTTTTCAAGCACTTTAGATGTCTCCCTTAAAAATGCGACCCATGCAAGCTAGCTATAGGAATTAATGATTAACATAAAGTATCATTCATGACTTGGGGTGTCGATTCTTGAGGGCCTACATAAGTCGATATGAACCAATTGTACAGGCCTAATAGATAATTTTTCTTTGGTCTTGAAGGGTACTTTTATTTGCTTGCTAATTTGATATGATTTAAAAATTATATTTCTTGCATTAGATATTTTCAACAAGTCTCTTATAGCTTCCTTTTTCCCAAGCTTCACTATATTATCAAAATTTATATGTCTCAATCTTTTGTGTCATAACCAGCTCTCACCAAACTCTCCTAAACAAAATTTCTCATTTTCTTCATTAAATATGTATACATTACTTGATGTTCTTGTACCTATTTCGAATACTTTCCCTATGTCTTCAGTGTTTATTTCATATCCTTTGAGATGAGAAGTTAAAGCATACCCCTAGTCACACATTTGACTCACACTCAATAAGTTGTGTTTTAATCCATCAACAAAAACAAGGTTTTGTTCCTTTCCTCTTCCATTTACCAAGCTAACTATGCATTTTCCGATGATCTTGTCTAGAGCATCATTTCAAAAGGTAACAATGACTATATTATATTCGCTTAATGATAGGAATTTTGTCCTATCACCATTCGTAGGTTTATAACACCCACTTTCCACATACTAGTGGTTTCCTTTTCTTTGGGAATATAAGACAATGCCACATTCTTTAATTTTTTTGTCATTTTTCTTCTTCCATGTCTTGGGTTCCTCTTAATCTTGCTTTATCTAAGGAGCTAGCTGGAATTTTTTGGTTTCATTCTAAGCTAATTTGTGTCCATAATTATGATAGTTATAACATTCAATATAATCAAATATAGGAGCGAAAGGATTGTTGTCCCTAAGATTATTCCTTTGTGAATTTACAAATCGATTATCTCTATTTGACTAATAGGATTTATTTCTTTCATTTCATATCTAATTATTTCGAAGATATTCTCTATAATTTATACCATTTATGTCAAAAAATTGTACATGAAAAATAGTAACCATTAAAGATATTTTGGTAACTGGGAGAAATTTTCTTTTAGGATATGACCTATTGATTCATTTATGACTTTATTTGATGGGGATGAATTATTTGTTGATTTATCACTTGATATTTGTGGCTCTTCAAATTTTTCTTATATAACCTTTCTTCTGATGCAACTAAGTTATATTGTTGTGATTTTATTTTATTTTCTATCAGTGATTCTTTTCCTTTCCTTTTGTTGCATTGTTGTATGGTCCTTTGATTGCTTCAACAAAGTTGATTGGTTCTTTGTCTATATCTTTCTTGTTGCTCAATTATCCTTCATATCCCAAACCAATTTTAATGAAAGGAGACATATGAATACTTAGGATCTCATCTAACGCATTATATCCTTTAAGAAACTTTAAATTTTGGTTCAATTGAATCTTGTTTTTCCCCAATTCCTTTCTAAGAGAGACTATCTCTTCTTATAGATTTTCGAACTATTTTCCCTTCTCTTCCAACTATTGTAAGAAAGTTTCCTTGATTTTATTTTCTTCTTTTGACTTAACTTTTAGAAGAAGAAGTGATGAATATTCAAAGTTATCCTTTTGTTTTTCAAATTTTGTTAACATCTATTTCTACTTCTTATTCTTTTTCCTAATCCTTTGAATTTCTTTCAAGGCATTGATCAATTCACCTTCTAGATCTACTTCAACCTCTTCTTCATCAAACTTAACTTGTCTTGCATCTAAAGTTTCTAAGGCAATGAGCATGATGTATTTTTTTCTTTCTTCATTAGAGGATTGTTAATCTTCATATTTTTAGGAATTGTTATCTTCTTGGGTATAGAAAATTTTATGTTTGAACTTCTTTTCATTCTTTACTTTCCAATAATTACTCTTCTCTTTATGAACATATTCATTATTTTATTCCTTATGTGGAAATTTATATACATAATTATTTTCCTTTCCATAATTAAGGCATTTTTACGGTAGCTTACATTTGTACTTCCCGTATCCTCTCTTCAATCTCCTGAGAAACATTTCCTCATCTTCATCAGATCCATAGCTTAAGTTTTCTTGAACTTCTTTCCTCTTCTTGTAATCTTTAAAGGTGTCCTCCTTTGAGGTATATTTTCCTTCTGAGGTTATCATTTCATAGGCTATCAATGTTCCATGCAATTAATCCATTATTAATGTGTTGATATCTTGTATCTCCTCAATGCTCGACACTTTGGCATTGAATCTAGCACGAAGAGATCTCAACACATTTTGAACTACAAAGGAATCATTCATAGGTTCGTCAAGTCCTCTTATGGTCTTAAATATTTCATACAATCGAAGAAATAATTTATCTATGTCCTCATCTCCATTCATATTTAATGATTCAAATTCCATTTTATGCACTTGGAGTTTGGCTTCCTTTACTTTATTCTCACCTTCATAACGACTCATCATCTTATTCCATATTTCTTTGGTTGTTTCTTTGTGCATGACTTTAACCAACTTATATTTAGATAAACCACCTAGGATTGCATTCATTGCTTTAGCATTGTATGCGAACTAAAGCTTATCTTCTCTATCAACCAATACATCTAGCTATGTATAGCCAATTTTCATTGTATCCCAGACATTTACGCTAAGAAAAATTATGTAGGTTCTCATTCTTACCTTCTAAAATGCATAATTTGTTCCACTAAACATAGGGGCCTTTTTGGTGAGATTTCCATCATGGTTATCCATTGTGTCAAATCTACTTTCCAGTTGTTAGAATGTTGTTGAGGGAACCAAATATGATACCAATTGTTATAAACTAGGAAAATACTGATACGGGGCAAGGGAGGGGTGGGTCAATCAATATTTTAACACTTTTAATAATTATTTAACGAAATTAACATACTCAACAATACTATAATAGAAAATAGTGCATCAATCACATAAAGATTTGACGCAAGAATTCTATGTGGAAACCCATACAAAAGAAAACCATGAATTATTTTAATTATAAATTATTCATGTAAAATGCAAGTTCCAACTCCAAATTACATAAAATTATGTAGGAATCAAGATATAGGAGGCTCCAACCCCCTATTATTTGAAAGCACCAACTCCCGTAGTTTTCAAGCACCAATTCCCATTGATTTACAAGCACCTAATTTCTCAGCCTCTCATATCTCTCTTTCATCAATTTCCACACTCAGATATGAGGCCTTATATTTAAATTATCCATTGATACAATTGTTAAATCTCATTTTTTATTCTCCTTTCTATGTAGCCACATATTTTTTGTTTGGTCTTTTTATTCAATTAAGGTTCCTCAAAATTACAACATCTCGCATTATGATACATTCTCTAATACATTTTTTCTTCAATTTCATGCATAATTCTTCAGATCTATGAACTCTAAGTGAATCACCACTTTGGATCACAATCTATGCTCTCTCTCTCTCATCACTCTGTGTAGCATGTAACTATCAATTTCATCTTTTTCTTTGTTTTATATCTACTCTTGTTCACTCTGTTGGTCAACTCCTTCTCTTCTCTTGGATGCATTTAAAAAAACATGTGTTGTTGTGCTTTGAAAATAGCTACAATGATATTTCTTGCACTGGAATCACTCATTTGATGTCGTATATTTTCCTTGTATATATATACAACACCTTTAATTTTGTTCCTATATGACTTTAATTCTTTAACATAATTGGCACTCAAACATCAAATTTTGATCTCGTAGCACTTGGTTGTTAGCTCCATCGTCCATATGACTATGGGCTAGGACTGATGACTTGAGCCCCAGGGGAATTTAGCCTTGAACCACTATGAGCCACCCAATAGTTAAATAAGCCATAAATTTGATGGTGCACATAGTCACCTGATTAGATCAACAAAATATGCATTACTTCAAGGTCACCTCACCTATTTGAGCTTTAACGATGGGGGCTCTACAATTTGTTTCATATGTGACTTAATTGACCCCCACCTTCTTGGAGTGTGCCAAGTGATCTCATGCATCGATTAAATATTATGGAAGAGACATAACTTTAGGGCTCCCTTTCCTTTCTGAATTTGAACGAAGGGGGCTCCAAAGTTTGTCATATGTACCCCTCGTGCAACATGGCACCACATAGATTCATCGAGCCCATTTTTCTACCACTTGAACTCCAACTATCAGCTAAATTATCTAACATTGTTGAGTTTTGCAAAACTACTCCCTAACATGACTCATGAATCTCTACCACCTCACTTTCCAAGTCATTTCCACCTCATTTTCCATATAAGTTCCTTGCCACTTGGCATCCCACATCACTAACACATGTCACTCAAGAAAGGGCCACTTGGACATTCATAATGCCTAGAACTACTTGCCACATGTCCTCACCTTAGCGTACCACATCATCACCTAATCCATGTTTTACCTACATGGGCTACGACATCATGTTGGCTTGTTAGCCTACAACTCACTACACATCATTGTTTTGTGCACATCATTAAACTTGGCATTCCAATAAGCACATAGGTGCTTACCACGAAGATCCTTGGAAACTGGGAATTGTGATTGACGCCTTACTGCCCTACCTCCCATTGGCAGGTTCTATGGTTGGGTGAACATGACTGATGGGTGATGGGCAGTTAATAGTGGGCAATGTGTGTCAGTACTATTACCACATCACTTGCGAGGTGTCCACCAATGCAGTCTTACACATTATATGTCAGTGCCACCTATCTCTACCAAGTCATCTTTCGATATCAACTGGGGTCCACCTAGTGCCAGGGATTGAGTAATCCAAGTTTCATCTTTTTTCTTAAGTCTTGCATTATTTCTCTCTTAGAGGTCCAAATGCCCAGATGATCTCGAATCTTGGATAAATCTAGTTGACTCGACATCCACCTATTTAGCACTCAAATTCTCATCCAGCCTACTGCAAACCCACATGGTTAGATGTTTCTCATCCATTCATAACCATGAATATTTGGAACCATGTTTAACTTCAAACCTTAATTTCTCCTTATCACTTGGAAGTTAGGATGAGTGCCACATATCACTCGAAATCTCTTTCAGAGGGCTATCTAACCAAGAACTTTTCACGTTCTTTTGTGGAAGATACTTGTAAGAAAAATTCATTAAAACATAGGCTAACCAACAATCAACCACATCATGATAGGATCTACACATTGTTAGTAGAAACAACCAAGACATCAATAACAACATAAGCATCATGCATGAAAATATCAACAAGCTCCACATAAACTTGACATCACATGCCAGTAATGACTAGAAATGAAATTAATGACAATTACTACCAACAAATGCTAATATACTCGATAGGTCAACCACAATGAACTTGTTTAAATAATGTTTGGCCATGACCAACATGGCTAGCATAATTAACCATGGTCAAACATCCATGGTTGGTCTACATGGTCAACCATAGTCATTTATAGTTAAATATTAACAACCATGGTCAACCATGGTCAACCATGTTCTCTCATGGTCATCCATATTTAACCATAATTAACCTTTGTCAAACAAGCTCAACCATGATTAACCATGGTCATACATGGTCACCCATGCTCACCATGGTCTAATATGGTCACCAAGTCAAACATGGTCAACATGATTATCAATGGTCATGTTTAGTCCACCATAATCTATCATCTACAACACTAGTCAACCATCGTTGATCATGGTCAATTAATGTTAATTGTAAGTAACCATATTGAACCAAGGTGAACCTCAGTTGACAAAGGTCTACCTCAATCAACATTAGTCAACCTTATCAACCATAGTCAACTTCATGAACCCTCTTGTATCATTAATGTAACTATTATTGTCACATTAACATTAACATTAATGTAACATCAATAATGGTCAACCATGGTCAACCTTAATAAACTCTAAGTCAACCTCAATCAAACTCATCCACCCTCTTAAACCATGGTCAACCATCATCAACCATCAACAACTCTCAACAATACTATAATAGAAAACAGTGCATCAATCACATAAAGATTTGACACAAGAATTCTACGTGGAAACCCATACAAAAGAAAACCATGAATTATTTTAATTATAAAGTATTGATGTAAAATGCAAGTTCCAGCTCCAAATTACACAAAATTATGTAGGAATTAAGATATAGGAGGCTCCAACCCCCTATTATTTGAAAGCACCAACTCTTATAGTTTTCAAGCAGCAATTCCCATTTATTTACAAGCACCTACTTTCTCAGCCTCTCATATCCCTCTTTCGTCAATTTCCACATTTGGATATGAAGCCTTTTATTTAAATATGCCATTGATACAATTGTTAAATCTCATTTTTTCTTCTCCTTTCTATGTAGCCACATATTTTTTGTTTGGTCTTTTTATTAAATTAAGGTTCCTCAAATTTACAACATCTCGCACTATGATACATTCTCTAATACATTTTATCTTTTTCAATTTCATGCATAATTCTTCAAATCTATGAACTCTAAGTGAATCACCACTTTGGATCACACTCTATGCTCTCCCTCTCTCATCACTCTGTGTAGCATGTAACTATCAATTTAGTCTTTTTCTTTGTTTTATATCTACTCTTACTCACTATGTTGGTCAACTCCTTCTCTTCTCTTGGCTGCACTTAAAAAAAAACATGTGTTGTTGTGTGTTGACAATAGCTACAATGATATTTCTTGCACGGGAATCACTCATTTGATGTTGTATATTTTCCTTGTATATATATACAACACCTTTAATTTTGTTCCTATATGAATTTAATTCTTTAACATAATTTGGCACTCGAACATCAAATTTTCATCTCGTAGCACTTGGTTGTCAGCTCCCTCGTGCATATGACTATGGGCCAGGATGGAGGGCTTGAGCCCCAGGGGAATTTAGCTTTGAACCACTACGGGCCAACCAATAGTTAAATAAGCCATAAATTGGATGGTGCACATAGTCACTTGATTATATCAACGAAATATGCATTACTTCAAGGCCACCTCACATATTTGAGCTTTAACGATGGGGGCTATGCAATTTGTTGCATATGCGACTTAATTGACCCTCACCTTCTTATAGTGTGCCAAGTGATCTCATGCATCGATTAAATATTATGGTAGAGACATAACTTTAGGGGCCCCTTTCCTTTTTGAATTTGAATGAGGGGGGCTCCAAAGTTTGTCATATGTACCCCCCGTGAAACATGGCACCATATAGATTCATCAAGCCCATTTTTCTACCACTTGAACTCCAACTGTTAGCTAAATTATCTAACATTGTTGAGTTTTGTGAAACTACTCCCTAACGCGAACCGTGAGTCTCTACCACCTCATATTCCAAGTCATTGCCACCTCATTTTCTATACAAGTTCCTTGCCACTTGTCATCCCACATCACTTCCACATGTCACTCAGGGAAGGGCCACTTGGACATTCAAAATGGCCAAAACTACTTGCCACATGTCCTTACCTCAGGGTACCACATCATCACCTAATCCAGGTTTTATTTTACATGGCCTATGACATCATGTTGGCTTGTTAGCCTAAAACTCGCTAGCCATCATTGTTGTGTTCACATCATTAAACTTGGCATTCCAATAAGCACATAGGCACTTACCATTAAGATCCTTGGAAACTAGGAATTGTGATTGACACCTTACTGCCCCACCTCCCATTGGCAAGTTCTATGGTTGGGTGAACACGACTGATGGGTGATGGGCAGTTAATAGTGGTCAATGCGTGTCAGGACTATTACCACATCACTTACGAGGTGTGCTCCAATGTAGTCTTCCACATTATATGTCAGTGCCACCTATCTCTACTAAGTCATATTTCCATATCAACTGGGGTCCACCTAGTGCTAGGGATTGAGTAATTTGAGTTTCATCTTCTTTCTTAAGTCTTTCATTATTTCTCTCTAAGAGGTCCAAATGCCCAGATGATCTCGAATCCTGGATAAATCTAGTTGACCCAACAGCCGCCTATTTAGCACTCAAATTCTCATCCACCCTACTCCAAACCCACATGGTTAGATGTTTCTCATCCATTCATAACCATGAACATTTGGAAACATGTTTAACTTCAAACCTTAATTTCTCCTTAAAACTTGGGAGTTATGATGAGTGTCATATATCACTTGAAATCTCTTTGAGAGGGCTATCTAACCAAGCACTTTTCATGTTCTTTTGTGGAAGACACTTGAAAGAAAAATTCCTTAAAACATAGGCTAACCAACAATCAACCACATCATGATAGGCTCTACACATTGTTAATAGAAACAACCAAGACATCAATAACAACATAAGCATCATGGATGAAAATGTCAACAAGCTCCACATAAACTTGACATCACATACCATTAATTACTAGATTAACATCAATGACAACTACTGCCAACAAACTCTAATATACTCAATAGGTCAACCACAATGAACTTGGTTAAATAATTTTTGGTCATGACCAACCTAGCTAGCATAATTAACCATGGTCAAACATCGATGGTTGGTCTACATGGTCAATCATAGTCATTTATAGTTAAATATTGACAACCATTGTCAACCATTTTCTCTCATGGTCATCCATATTTAACCATAATTAACCTTTGTCAAACAAGCTCAACCATGGTTAACCATGGTCATACATGCTCACCCATGCTCACCATTCTCTAACATGATCACCAAGTCAAACATGGTTAACATGATTATCCATGGTCATGTTTAGTACACCATAATCTATCATCTACATCACTAGTCAACCATCATTGATCATGGTCAATTAATGTTAACCATAAGTAACCATATTGAACTAAGGTCAACCTCAGTTGACCAAGGTCTACCTTGATCAACATTAGTCAACCTTATCAACCATGGTCAACCTCATGAACCCTATTCTACCATTAATGTAACTATTATTGTCACATTAACATTAATGTAACATCAATAATGGTCAACCATGGTCAACCTTAATAAATGCTCTATCAACCTAAGTCAAACTTGTCAGCCATAGTTAACCTCATCAACCCTCTTCAACCATGGTCAACCATCATCAACCATCAACAACTCTCAACAACCATGGTCAACCCTTGTCAACAATTTTTAACCATGATCAACTGAAATGAAATATAGTTAACCATCGTTTATGAAATTGCACCATGCACAACAATCATCTATTAACACAACCACATTAGTAAATGTGGTTGATATCTGTCGATCAATGCCATTTCCATATATCAATTGAAAAGGTGAAAAATGATGATGACCAATGTATATTAACCACATTCACTAATATAGTTGTGCTAATTTTGCAAATAAACATATTAATTAAAACAATCATAATAAATAAATGGAAATTCAAAATTGAAAAAAACAAAACTAATTTTTTAAGAGAAAGAAAAACAAATGAAACTCTAATCATGCTAAGGTGCAAGGAAAGGAATAAGTAGGATGCTAATGAAGGTTCAAAATTTAAGTAGCCATTGCCTTAAAGAGCTCTCTAGCTTGTCATAGAAGGGCATAAAATTATTTACCATGTAAATGAAAATTAAAATAAAAAATTACTTGTCAACTTTGAAATAAAAATTATAATTTTTAGATTGTTTTCAATTAAAGGGTATGGAAATTTTTCATAATATGTTCTATTTTTCATATCTTAATGGTTAATTTTTTTAATTATTCATTTTCATATATATCACCACAATTAAAAAAATGAGAACATTAACAATATCTTCCCCTTCATAATAGTTTAAAAAAAATAAATGTTATCATTTTTATACAATAGAATGCAATGTTTATGGAACTTGTGCATACATGTAGCACCTATTCATGCAAATTACATCTTAGTAGTAGGTATTGAAGATCAAAATCTTTGGTTGTGGTGAATCCTCTTTCTTTTAACAGAAGAGAAAGTATTCCAATTCAATCAACTCCCCATTATCTTGTTGTGTGGATTTGCCAACCATACTAGCCAATTTTTTATGGCTCCATTCGGAATCTTCTTTCTACCTCCTTCACTTTGTTATAGACATTTTTGGGCGCTGCAACCCCAATCATAAATGTCCATAAACCAAGGACTCTTAATTCCCTAAAAGTGTTGTTCCAACCTCTAAAAGAACAAGGTCAACTGATTACATCTTCTCCCAGAAGTTCTCCATGAAAAACTGCTCAGAACTGGTCAAAACCAGACCATCTCACCTACTCCATGGTCAAAGTGTGTTGCATCCCACCTAAATACACACAGTAGGTGTGATGCATATTGAAAAGCCCTTCTATGGGGTGCGATGGGCGAGAGTGGACAAATGGCAGGGTCAATCTGCGAGGTGGAGGATCATGGAATCTTCTAGAAACTTCTCCTGTGACACTTGCCTCTCTGCATTCGCCCAGGGATGAGTAAGAGATCATCAATCTCCAAGTGGAATCAAGAACTATCATAGAGAGGACACTAATCAACTCTCAAAAGCTGACTCACCCCCCTTTCAAACATCTACTTATGGATCCCTCATCCCAGAGATCCAGGGCGGAATTTTGGATCTTGTAAGGAAGTGCTGCTGGTTTCTTGGTGCAATATCATAGTGTTGGGTGATCTAAGATTTTCATGAGGTGAAGAAGGGCTTTCTTGCTGAGAGGATGATGCTAGGTCAGAAGAATTGGTTGTAATCCTCTTTGCTCTTTCTTGATTATCAATAAAGCTATTCAAGTTTTACTCCACATTCTTGTATGATTGATGTTATGTGCATTTGTGTGGTCAATATATATCTGGTCCTATATTGTTTATGATAATAGATCTATGTTCTTGGATAGTGTTATGCTGCTTTGATTCTATAGGTGCTCTTTGAAGCTGGGTAGACAAGGAAGCGAGTAGCAAAGATCTATCAGAAGGGAGAGGAATCGAGCAAGGAACCAAGCGCAAGACAGAGGTTGGTCTCCTTATTCCCCTCTTATCTATTTCTCATAAAGGAAAACGAAAGTAGTTTTAGTTTGTTTTCTTCTAAGGTAGCTACTAGCCTTAGTGGGACTAGCAGCTCTGCATAGACACTAGTTTTCCCGATAACAAAATGGCGACTCCACTGGGAAGCAAATAGATTGATTGTTTATCTACATTTGTTTACTTTATAAACTTACAGATGGAGCCTGAAGTTAAGCCAGCTAACCTTCGAACTGCATTTGCTATGCAAGTGTAAAGTAGATCAATGTTGCTTCAATCTATCTTCGGGTTTTGTTTATGAACTAAACAATTTATTTACAAGCTCTCTAATTGCCCTTGTGGTGGCTCTAGTAACCTCTTTAGATCTACCCCTGTGATTGATTTACTGATTACCACTTGCTCGGCCTAAATCCCTGAACTGAGCTGCAAACTGTGACCCAGAACCCAGTTAAAGTCTCGTCCCTGGTCCAATGCACTGTCTCTTCTGTGAATTCTAGATGCATCGCACTTCCTGAGTGTAGTAGGTGCGCTGATCAGACAAGGCCTTTCCTGCTCCTAGATTTGGTTTCTGTGTTCACTCTTTTCAACTCTATTCAAGAGTTTTGTTGCCTGTAGTTAGTACACCTCTGTTGAAACCCCCTTCCGTTCCATTATTCCGCCTCCATTGTGCAAAGGACTATAAATTTTTTTATGTATTTTGAGCCATTTTCAGTTCTCTTTTACAAACAAGTAGCGTAATCGTACTGTCGTTTTGTGATTTAAAAGTGTCGCAAGTGTCGTTTTCAGTCATAGAAGCGAATCTGATTGTTCTTGATAGTTGATTATACTGTTACTCTTGTATTTGATTTGAATTAGTAGTTTTTCAATTTTCGAAAGCAAGTTTTCATTTCCAAATTGCAAAGTGTCGTCATTGTCCTAATTTTGTCTTGAAAAGAAACTTGTTAGTAATGTCGCTTTGAAAAATAATTCAGATTTGTGCTTAGTTTTCTTTTTATCATTCACACATTAAGAAGGTTGAAAACAAATACATGCACGTGCATTTGCATTTAGACTGTTTGTTGGTTTGATTTAGGACAATGCATATAGTGTGTGCTCTCTGCTCTATGTTGAAAGAACGCCATCTCTCTTTCCTTAGTAGCTAGGATTTTCATTGCAAAAAGAACATTAAACGGCTGTTTATCATCTTAGATTGCATTTTAGGAATTGTACGTCTACATCACGCAGTGAACCTGAAAGGCAAATTTCTTAAGCAAGATCAACTGTAAAATAAATTTTAATGAATCTAAAAACGCTTTGGAACCTAACGCACAACATCTAGAAGTCTAGGCTAGAGACGTATTCTAGCGTCGTAAAGCCTGGTAACTGTTTCTTTCATTGTTGGTTGGTTGATTCCTCCACTTTGAGACGATAAGTGCCAGTACGGACTTGTGCTCCCACGTACCGTCGAGTATATATTGGGAGACCACAATAGGCTTTATCCTTTATCCATAGGAAGCCGTGTCTACCACCCTATCGATTGCAATGCACTGAACACAGCATTCAGGAAGATTTACTGCCGTACCGTAAAAATTATTCTGCAGTTTTGCGATTGCTTTGGTAATCCCTCTGTCTAGATTTCCAGAGCAGTATATTTCATTCCTTTTCAGACTCCTTAAAGGAAAAGGTCCATCTGAGCACATGTCACTTCAGGCTCATTAAAAATCGAAGGAGACTAGAGTCATCTTTGTTTTTTCTCGACTCTTAAAAATTGAAAAAACAAGTTGTGTCAAAGTGTCTAAAATTCATCTAATTTGGAAACATACTTCCCCTTGATTTTTAGTTGATCGAGTAATCCGCAATCGTGGAAGAAAGTCAATTGAAACCCCGTCGTTCGCGGAGGCTTACGAGTCAACCGTCTTTGTCTCCAGAATCGAAACTGTTACGGACAAAGCGAACTCGTTTAACCGGTTCCAAATCCCCTGGTAAAGTTAGAACAAGTGTTCCAACACCATCGGAGACTTCGGTTACTCCAAACATTTCTGGTATCCCTGCCTTTACAGAAGAAGTTCAGCAGCCACCAAAGGACAGTAGAACTGATCCTAGTGTGAAGGTAAACACTTGTATTATTGAACCAGCTCCATCTACAGCTGATTCAGAAGGTGTTATTCCCTAAACATCTGTCGCTGCAGATTCTATACCTTCTTCGGCACCAAAAATATTTTACGGACCTGACGGTCTACCTCTTCCACCTGGTCTGATTGCTATAGAAGAGATTGTGGAGGATCCTCCATCTAGTACTCCATCGCAGCTTGGAGTTAGGATCACCCTATATCCTTCTTCATCAGAAATTAGTCTACCGTTATTCGAAGCTCCTATAGAATTGCTAGGCAATCTTTTTGATAGACTAGAAATGTCTAAAAAACCGTCGACATCTAGGACTATGTCATCTGACACAGCGACGACAGAACTCCCTGCTGTCACTCCAACAATGTTTGCTAGCATACCATCTGTCCCAACTAGCTCTCAATCGCTAGAAGGGGCCCACTCAGGGGCTATTTCGACAGTATGGTCCGTTCCTATTTGTTCATTCGGAATAGTGTCCAGGAACTCTTATGTTGAGTCTCAGCAAATTGATCCTTCAGGGTGTCAATTTGGGCAGTCCGGCCCTCAAGGACAAGCAATTCCTTTGAGTACCGAATTACCGCCGTATGGGGGGCAGTACACCCTTTCATTGTCTCCTCCGGGAGGACAACCATACGAGAGTTCACAACAAAATTCAGGTTATGCTGGAATTACATCTAGCACTTGGGTGCCAATACTGCTTCAACAACCAAGAGTTGTATATTCGATGCAACAATGTTTACCTATGTCAAATATATCAACTACGCTGGCTATTGTGACAGTGTCGCAAGTACAATCATTGCCTGTTGTATGCCAATCTCAGGTTTCTCACGTTGTAATGAAACAACCTCTTGTCCCTGCAACTCAACCACAATCGCCAACTAGTGGAATGACACAGGCCCAAACAGGTACAATTACCCCTCATCTTGGTCAAACGGTCAGTATTGGACAACAGCACATGGCTTCACAACCATGGCTGGTGCAATACCAACAACCGCAATTCCAACAAGTATACTAAGGATCTGAGCAACAAATCTTTGCAAATAGTGGGCAACTTTATATTCAAAACGGTCAAAATCGACTATTCTATAATGGTTATGCCCATCAACCTTACCAAAGTTACCAGCATCAAATGCATTATGTTGGTATGCAAAGACCAACTGCTCAGGCCATTCCGTCCTATCCTGGGTATGCTCCACCAAACTTGAATCAACAGTTACCCTTCGTGGCAACTTTAGAGTTACCATATCTAAATCGGCTAACGAACGATCCAATTGCTTACGCCCCTTGGTGGCCAGCGATTCCGCATAAACTTCCGTCAGATATTCCTAAATTTAATGGAAATCCGGGTGAAGACCCATCGAATCATGTGATGACATTTCATCTGTGGTGTTCATCAAACACCCTAAACGATGATTCGATTAGGCTTCGCCTTTTTCAGAGGACGTTAACTGGTCCAGCAGCAAAATGGTATGTTGAGTTACCCAGAGCTTCATTTGACAACTTCAATACCCTAGCCACAACCTTTTTAACCCATTTTCAGTTACCGATAAGGTACGAAATGGGAACAAAACTTCTTACCAATTTCAAGCAAACAACGGCCACTCACATATCCGATCATATTCATGAGTGGCGACGTCGTCATAGAATGGTAAAAACGTATGTTCCTGATCAGCTTTTAGCTAAATGGTTTATTAAGTCATTATTACCTTCCATTACAGAAGATGTGGAAAAAGGAATCGTCACTGAAAAGCAGGTTATTGCTCGTGCTCAATATTTAGACTTGATTTATACTCAGTCTGACATGCTCTACGATAAAATCCCTGACGCTCCCAGACCGGAATTTTCCGTCCCTCCTCCTCCTAAATCGAACAATGACTCTCATGCCGACGATGGCGTGATTGGTACGACAGACACGAAATCGACAAATGCTACATCTAAAAAGGCCCGTAAGATTTCCAGTCAAAATGAAAAAGAAGAACTTCTCACCTCCGAAGTAAATGCTGTCTTGACTGACAAAGGCAAAGAAACCAAGCAACCAGGGGGCAAGAAGAAAAACAAAGGGAAGAAGAAGAAATAGGAGGAATCATCACCTGAAAATTCTTCTGCAAACCCTCCTGGAGATAGGAAACCAAAAAGTCCATGCTTAATATGTGATGAGGATCATTGGACAAGAGATTGTCCACATAAAGCTGAGCTTAAAAGATTCTTCAAGAATTCAAAAACCTCGGCGGTATTGACTGATCCATTTCCAAATCTAGGGACAAATCTGGTTGCTAGTGAAAATTCTTCCCCGTCCCAAGTGCTGATGTTGTCGGTTTCGAAATAGCAAAATGATGCTTTGATATCGACAAGGAATAAAGATTATGGGAATCCACAGCTGTTGAACAACAAGGATAAAGATCAACCTAGTATTTCGACAACAACTTCGACAGAAGTTGCGCCGCCCATCATTCCAGAGCTAACAATAAAAGCACCAAAGGGAGTAGTACACAAGTCAACATTTAATCCTCGTGCCAGAGCAGCACAACATTATAACATAGTGGAAGATCTGGCCCAATCGCCATCTGCTATGTCGACACTTGAAGTACTACCAAATTTCCCATCCCAAAAGCAGGCTTTATTATCAGCCATAGGTGGGATAGACCCAAAGGATTCTAATCTTGTGTCCTTTAATCACAAAGTATATGATCCACAGTAACCAGCTCAACTAGCTTTCCTCATTCAAGTGAAAGCCCTCAACAAAACTGTTCATAGAACAATTATTGATGAGGGGGCATCTACATGTATTATGTCAATGAGTTGCTGGAAAAATTTAGGATCTCCAACCTTGTCACGATCTTCGACGACATTAAAAGCATTTGACGGATGAACATATACCCCGTATGGTATTCTAAGTAACTTGCAAGTTGAACTAGGGGGAAAATCAGTAGAAATAGATGTCAAAGTAATCAACGGAAACCTCGATTACAACATCCTACTGGGAAGACCATGGATATATGCTATGGCTGCGGTTGTGTCGACCTACTTTAGGAAGATTGCATTTCCTTTTCAAGGAGGAATTATAATCGTCGACCAACAAACATTTCTCCCCAATAGTTCCCAAGTTACGGGAAGCATTCCGATGATCCATGGAAGCCCCCATTGGCTTCAAAATATCGGATTAGGCCTACTAAAAGACCCTATATTAATGGAGACTTTTGCCCTCCCACCTCCAATCAATCTGGCGGAAGTGGCGATAGTAGGAACCTGCAATATGACATCTTCGGCCCAAAAGATCTCAGAAAACGATATTAACATGGATCATCCGCAGGTATTGCCTCCAAGCCCAATAGAAATATCATAGCAATCAATGTTTTCGGCATGGGAGGTAGACCTAAATCAATGCTCATCAAGCATTTGGATAGATAGGTCTAAGGAATATGGCACCCTTTCAGGTCCTTGGTCGCAAGTGCATTACACCGACGAAGGAATTATTCAGTCAATGATAATTGAAGGGGCATCATGGGAAGATTACCACCATCGTTCACATCTTCTGGATTATCAGGAAGATACTCCAGATGACCTTCATCATCCTTCAATTTTTGATTTCCTATCAAATACTGTAAACATGGTGGATTCCGAGCGAAACTTGTCCAATATTGAAGAGAAAATCACCATAAATATCTCGACCAAAACGGATGTCGTAGAAAATATTTATGTTGGCAAATGTTGTTCTCCTTCGGAACTGGAAATATATAACACTTTTTTTCACGAATTCAGAGATGTCTTTGCTTGGTCATACGATGAAATGCCAGGCATTGACTCAAGTATAGTTGAACACGAAATCAAGATGTATCCAGATGTCAAACCGGTGCGACAACGGCTACGGCAGGTGCACCCCAAGAAAGCCGCTGCTATCAAGGCAGAAGTTGAGAAACTTCTCCATGCTGGTTTTATTTACCTGGTTCCTCTAACCGATTGGGTATCGAACATTGTTCCTGTGATGAAAAATCAAGGAACAAATGTCATTAGAATGTCTATACGTTTCTCGTTTATTTTTTCTACTAATTTTATCTTCATTTTGACACACAATTAGAGTGTGCGTCGATTATAGGGATGTAAATCAAGCTTGTCCGAAAGACAACTACCCTACACCCTTTATTGACCAGATAATTGATGAATGCGCCAGATGTGAAATCTTTTCATTTATGGATGGATTCTCAGGGTATAATCAAATAAATATCCGCCCACAGGACTAGTCAAAGACTGCATTTATTTGTCCGTGGGGCACATTTGCATATCGCAAATTACCCTTTGGTTTAAAGAATGCAGGGGAAGCATTTCAGAGGGCAATGAATTATGCCTTCCATGACATCAAAAACATCGTTCAACCATATCTCGACAACCTTTCGGCTCATTCGCGAAAGCGAACCAATCATCCGCAGCATTTTGAGTGATATTTCTACGTTGCCGGCACTATAAAATACGACTCAATCCACACAAATGTGTGTTCTGTGTTAGTTATGGTCGTTTTCTTGGCTTTGTAGTCTCAAAGGACAGGATTCGTCTCAACCCATGTAAGGTTCAAGCAATCATAAATTTGCCTCCACCTTCAAATTTGCTTCAGATTCAAAAAAACCAAGGGAAAGCAAACTTTCTGAGGAGGTTCATTCCAAATTATGCCGAACTTGCTAAAGCTTATACACGTCTATTGAAAAAGGAAGTGCCCTTCATCTGGGATCAGATCGCGCAAGCTTCCTTTGATGCTTTAAAAGGATCCCTAATGAAAGCATCATTAATGTATGCTCCTGATTATAAAAAATACTTTAACTTGTATCTGGCTGTAGCGGATAAAACCATCGCAATGGTTTTAGTTCAAGAAGAAAACGGAATTGAACATCCTATATATTATTTGAGTAGGAACTTAAATGATACAGCAAGCAAGTATTCCTATGTTGAAAAGCTGGCTCTCGCAACTGTTCAAGTGATACAGAGATTTCGACACTATGTCCTCTTTCGAAAAACTACCATTTTGTCAGCTTGCAACCTCATGACTTATATATTGTTGTGACAGTTGGTGGGGGGCGAATATTCAAAATGGATAGCAATTCTCCAAAAGTTTGATATGGAATTAGTAAAATCCAAATCAAAGAAATCCCTGGTTTTCGCGGAATTACTATGCGATCTCCCATCGTCGTCCAACGATGAAACATCCAAACAAACCATCATGGATGAATCATTGTTTCTGATATCTTCAAGCAATCCGTGATATGGAGATATAATCATCTATCTCCAAACCCAAAAATATAGGTCTAATACCTCCTGCTTGGAACAAAAACGTATTCGATACCAATCAAAAGATTACATGATCGTCGGTGATACACTCTACTGTCATGGTGTCGATACAGTTCTGAGGAGGTGCCTCACCCACAAGGAGGCCGAAAAAGTCCTGAATGATTTCCATTTAGGCATGTGTGGGGGGAATCAATCTGGTTATGCTATAACGCAAAAAATTTTACGAGCAGGATACTTCTGGCCAACGATGTTCAAAGATTGCATAACCGCAATCAGAAGTTGCCATGCATGTCAAATTTTTGATAGCAAAACCAGAAAACCACCCGCACCTATGCAACTGATAGTTGTTGTTGGGCCATTTGCCAAATGGGGCATTGATTTCATGACATGTAAACCCACCTCGCCCGGGGGGCATGGGTATATCATAGTCGACGTAGACTATTTTACCAAATGGGCTGAGGCGATGCCTACATTAGATAACACTGGTGAAACAACTTCCCTTTTCTTTTTCAATCATGTAGTCGCCAGATTCGGCATCCCACAATCTATAGTCACAGGTCATGGATCACATTTTCACAATCACATGATGGTTGAATTGGCTGCCAAATTAGGGTTGTCCCACAACAGCTCTACTCCATATTACCCACAGGCCAATGGAAAAGTTGAAGCAATCAACAAAGTCCTGAAGCGGATGCTGAAAAGGATGATTGGAGTCCATAAAAGGAGTTGGCACCTAATCCTGTACTCAGCCTTGTGGTCATAGCGAACATCGGTAAGGAATGCAACCGGGTTCACACCTTTTCAACTGGTGTATGGCCTAGAAGCAATCTTACCAATTCAGTGTGAAATCTTGTCCCTCAAACTCGCAATCGACCTTCTCCTCAGAACTTCAGAAGAGAAGGATTGTTTCTTGGAACTAATCCAATTGGATGAAACTCGTCATGATGCCGCTTTGGCTAACGAAGCCCATAAGAAACGAGTCAAGGCGCAGTTCGACAAGAATGTCAAACCCCGTGTCTTCTCAGAAGTTGACTTGGTCTTACTTTATGACCAGGAATCCGATAAATTGGGAGCAGGTAAGTTCAAGTCTTTATGGATGGGCCCCTATTTTTGAGCGAGTGCTAGCAAAAGAAGCCTACAAGTTAATGGATTATGACGGGATTCCACTGGCACAAGTCCATAACGAGTTGTACCTTAAGCGTTACTACGCATGATTCAGTGTGGTAACCTATATGCTTTTGTTACATTTTTGTTTTCGCTAAGAGTAATTGTTTTGGTCGAGTAATCCACTTTTTACATTTGTCGTAGATGTCAGACCCATTGGAATCTTTTGTTGGATATGCCGACGGAGCGAGTCGTAGTTCGTGGAACCTATCTTCTGTGGCCTGGGCCAATTTTGATCCAAACGGCAAGTTAGTAAGTTTAAAAGGGGTATGTATTGGTCGGTCAACAAATAACATCACTGAATATAGCGCGTTGATAGAACTTCTTTCTGATGCCATCACACATGGCATAAGCCAACTTGCCGTCAGGCTAGACTCACAGCTCATCATACTACAACTCATTGGTATCTACTCCATCCGAAATCCAGCTATCTATCGTATGTTCCTAAGGGTCAAGATTTTGGAAAGACAATTTTATTTTATTCAATATCAACATATTTCCAGAAACTTAAACACATTAACAGACTCATTGGCAAATTATGTGTTAGATAGACATTTGCAACATTTATAAAAAGAAGAATTTCATCAGTATTTGCATCAGGATCATGTAACCTAACCAAAATACAACTCCAAAAAACAAAAATATACATATAACTGTTTATGGCTTACAAATAATGTTCTGTAACCAAGACAAAATTGGTCAAATGACCCAAAACTCAAAACGCTAGGGAGCACCCCAGTCTAATGATGCTGGTGATAACAAGTCACCACCTGTGCAATCATGCGTAAAAGCCTAGTCCACCGACTCGGCACACCAGTAGTATGTCACTAAAACCTCAGGGGCAGCTCGTCAGTCCTCACGTCCGGAATAACAAGAGTAAGGTCCTCGACCTGATCCTGCAATGTTGAAAGAGTCTCGACCACATCAAGGTTGCGAAGGATAGCCCTTCCTGCACCCTCTCCCGTTGGAGCGGCAGCTGGCACTCTCAGGCGTACTACTGGTCGAACTGGTCCAACATCTGCATGAGCACATGAGTTTTGATTAGTCCTGATAGAAGAAAGCACAAGAACATTATAAATAGAAATGATAAACAGAGATATGGTCAGAGAATTTACCGATGACACCCCACTGCTCGCCAGCAGGCAGTACCAAATCTGGATCATCCCGGAAATCCATACCAGCATATGGATACTCGGAAAAAACCATCTCCTGACGGTTGAACCACTCGTAAAAGGTATCAGAGAAGGAAATCTGGGATTGACCAGCATGTCTGGCCATAAGGTCGACCCATCTCTGCATCTGTGGCTCAGTCAGTGGAGGCAAACCAAGTGAAACATACTGCGGTTGCATCAGCGGGATCTTTTCCAAGGTGAAAGCTATCAGGATAGAACCATATCCAAAGTTCTTCAATCTTCCATTTTTCACCTTGGTCAGTTGTTCTTTCATCACAGAGAGTACTGCATCACACTAGTTGAACACCTTTGGTTCAAGGCATTCCAAGGTGTACTGCATATAAGACCTGTTGGCCACGTGAAGTGCTGCACTACCAGCCAGTCTAGCAAAAGTGAACAGAATGCTCCTCAGGGACCTGTAAGTGACGTCTCGAATAATGATCTTGCCATCCTTACTTGGCTGAGATCCCTCTCTGCAATACCTGCGAATGTAATCTCTCACAGATTCACCCCCATGGGCCAAACCTGATAATGAGATAGGGGCACCCGGCCTCGCTAAGCCGGTCAAAAAATAGATGTCCACGACAGTCAAGGGGATCAACTTGCCCCTAATCTGGAACACCTGGGTGGTAGGATCCCATGCATCAAGAAAATATTGCAACAAGTTGATTTGTTGCCTCATGCAAGAGATGCGAAAAAAACTTGAACAGGCCACAGTTCTGCAGTGCATTTACCGTAATCGGATCATGTAAAGCAAGCATGTCCTCTTCTTCATGCTCACGTTCTCGCCATGTAATAGGCATTTTGCTCCAATGAATCTCTGAAACAAACAAGAGAAGAGTCAAGGTCCTGATTTGGTGAGAAACAGGCAAAAATTTCCATGAAAAACTGTGCATAAATGGCCCTCTTTGCGCCCATCGCACCCCCAGCAGTGTTCTAGGTGGGATGCATGCTGAATGGCCAATGGCCAAGCCAGCATGCATCGCACCTTTCGATGTAGAAGAGGTGCGATGGAGCCAGGGCGAGTTTTTCAAACCCCAGAGGCTCAGAAAAACCAGAAAACATGCTCAGAATGCAAAATGGAAAGGATGAAATTAAAGAGCTTAGGTTTAGCTCCTACCTAGTCCAGACAACGCTAAGAATCATCCACAGAATCTCCCGGAATCAGCTAGTGAAAACCAAGGGGGAAAGCACCTCCAAAGCTCCAACAAACCAAAGTTCAAATGAAATGGTAAAATGAGAGGTAAAAAGCACTTTTAAGTTACATTTCACGTAATTCAAGTAAAAT
This sequence comes from Pinus tabuliformis, assembly GCA_031772625.1. Classification (NCBI taxonomy): domain Eukaryota; kingdom Viridiplantae; phylum Streptophyta; class Pinopsida; order Pinales; family Pinaceae; genus Pinus; species Pinus tabuliformis. The sequence continues at coordinate 1,382,983,636 of CM062818.1, read as the reverse complement.
ATTAGTGTTTTAACTCATTTTTCAAACGTATATTGTTCGTTTCTAATAGTTTGATGAAGCAATTGAGCAGACAGTACAACCTTTGAAAGAACAAAGTTGTCAATGGTAAAATCAAGACAATCAATGACCATGATTTCGAGCAGTTTTAACGTGGAATTCAAGCTCGTTAAAAAATAAACATAAGCAATGAGCAAATGTTCCCCCAGAGTTTAAGCTTATTAAAAAATGAACCATTTTCCGGTAAATAACCATTGTGAATGTATTACCATTAGCCTTTGAAGCCTTGGTCGTGTTCTCATCATCACCTGCACTTTGTTTTGGCCGATCATTCACCTCCATTTGATTGTTTACCCTTTTGAGGAACAACTGTGAAGAGTGATCCTGTTAGCCATCCTTGTGACACTGCCGTGATTGGAAAATTCCAAACCTTACCTAGAATCAGCTGCTACCCATATTTATCACTCGTTCCTCAAAAAATGAGTCTCCTTTAAGCTCTTTTCAACTGACTCGTAAAATATGAAAAGATTGCCGAGCCATTGGCCTCTCCAGCTCGTTAAAGGGACTGGAAGTGCTATCCCTCCTTTAGATTTTAATCTTTTTGGACTTGAGGGATTATTACACAAAAAGATCGAGCGCTTGCTTTTTTCGGCTCGTTAAAAGTACCGAAAATCCATCCCTTTTGTATTGTTTTATACTTTTTTCGGACTCAAGGGATTATATGACGAAAAAGGACTATTAGAGTTTTCTTTATGTCCCTTTTTCAGACTCTTTAAAATTGAAAAGGACCGAGTTATCGTTGTCGTTAAACTCGTTAAAACCGAATAGCGACAAACTTGTTCGTACAGACAAGAATGAGTTTCAATATTGCTAGGCTCGTTAAAACATAGCGATGGGTTTGCCCGAAGGGCAAATTATAGAACAAACATATGTTATCCTCCTCAAGCTTGACAAAAATAAAGAGGTACTGGTCAGCAATGACTGGGGAAAAATTGGGAAGAAAACTTGAAGAAACTTTATTGGTAGCAAGTCGCTCTTGAACGTGACACTTTCACTCCACATCCAAGTCGGGTTGGGTTATTCTATTCACTGGTCACATCACCATGGTTCCGTCACACCATCCATATTTGGGGTTAATGCTACCAATCCATCATGTCAGTGTCGCCGATATGTTCAAGAGAAGTCACTCAGAGAATACACCTGTGTCTCACCCACTGCAATACATTCACACTCCATTCTTTCATGACCGCCACCCTGAACCTTATATCATCAGATCGTTTTCACCTCCATTAAAATCATTTGCTTCGTTCCGTGTCATTGATGTGGGATTCACTAAGGCCCTCCTATGACGGATCGCTTCTTGTTGACATTAGCTCACTATCCAAGAAGTCGATCTAGGAACAACCCTTTCAGTACTTTGAAGCTTGCATGCCTCAATGGCAAGTTTCTTACTTCCGGCGACAGGTTTACATCAATGGCCTTCGACCGAAAGATTCTGTGTGGTGTTTGACGCCAAGTCCCTTATTCACACCACGTGAATTGTACTGCAGTACCTTGAGGGTCATCATCATTATCGGTGATTCCTCTCGCACCTGTTAACAACTTACATCATTGGCTAGTAATCAGGCGATGTCTTTCCATGTTCGACTCCAGAACATCTCTCACATGGGTTGACTTATACTTTGAGTGAAGATCGAACGAGATTGAAGACCCCGGATCTAGTTTCATCCATCTGGGCTGCGATATATTTAGGATATATTTAGGAAAATAAAGACATCAAATGTACATCATTACTGCACAGATAATCATCCAATCTAAGGGATGATGGCTCTACCAGAATCATCAGTCTACACTCAGACGATTATCTGTCTTATGTACATGAAAATGAATTTATAAAGTTGAGCATGGGAATGCCCGCCTCAGCTAGATCATGAAAATATTATGAAGATAATGTATTGTATTGTATCTTATTACAGGTCTCCTTCCAGCTTGAAAGAACTTCAGATCCTCATGATAAAGCATTTCACCCGACATCAACAGATTAAAGACCTCATGCTTTAGGGGGCAACTATTATAGACATTTTTGGGCACTGCAACCCCAATCATAAATGTCCATAAACCAAGGGCTCTTAATTCCCTAAAAATTTTCTTCCAACCTCTAAAAGAACAAGGTCAACTGATTGAATCTTCTCCCAAAAGTTCTCCATGAAAAACTGCTCAGAACTGGTCAAAACTAGACCATCTCACCTACTCCATGGTCAAAGTGCGCTGCATCCCACCTAAATACACACAGTAGGTGCGATGCATCTTGAAAATCCCTTCTATGGGGTGCGATGGGCGAGAGTGGACAAATGGCAGGGTCAATCTGCGATGTGGAGGATCATGGAATCTTCTAGAAACTTCTCCTGTGACATTTGCCTCTATGCATTCGCCTAGGGATGAGTAAGAGATCATCAATCTCCAAGTGGAATCAAGAACTATCAGAGAGAGGACACTAATCAACTCTCAAAAGCTGACTCACCCCCCTTGCAAACATCTATATATGGATCCCTCCTCCCAGAGATCCAGAGGCTGGAATTTTGTATGTTGTAAGGAAGTGCTGCTGGCTTCTTGGTGCAATATCATAGTGCTGGGTGATCTAAGCTTTTCATGAGGTGAAGAAGGGCTTTCTTGCTGAGAGGATGATGCTGGGTCAGAACAATTGGTTGTAATCCTCTTTGCTCTTTCTTGATTATCAATAAAGCTATTCAAGTTTTCCTCCACATTCTTGTATGCTTGATGTTATGTGCATTTGTGTGGCCAATATATATCTGGTCCTATATTGTTTATGATAATAGATCTATGTTCTTGGATAGTGTTATGCTGCTTTGATTCTATAGGTGCTCTTTGAAGCTGGGTAGAAAAGGAAGCGAGTAGCAAAGATCTATCAGAAGGGAGAGGAATCGAGCAAGGAACCAAGCGCAAGACAGAGGTTGGTCTCCTTATTCCCCTCTTATCTATTTCTCATAAAGGAAAACGAAAGTAGTTTTAGTTTGTTTGTTTCTAAGGTAGCTACCAGCCTTAGTGGGACTAGCAGCTCTGCATAGACACTAGTTTTCCCGATAACACACTTGCTTGGATTTATCAATAATATCTTCATATTTTCTTTGTGGGTTAATATGAAGACGATGAAAATTGATTGTGTGTACTGTGAAGCAAAATTGATTTAATGTAAGTTTGTTTCCTTATTATGATAAATTTAATGTTAAATAAATAGTATTCAATTCAATTATTCCTTTTTGTTGACAAAAAATAATGTTATTTATTTCTTCTTCTATATGTGGTGTTTTGCACCATAATGCACATGTGCACCAATCATTACACCTAAATTTCTTATGGAAAAATATTTTAGTAAATTATATATATATATATATATATATATATATATATATATATATTATGGGAAATTGAATTATTGGAGGTTTTAAATAGTTTTTGTTTTGTTTTTCATGAGACATTGTAGTGATACCCTTAGAATAATACTATATTTTGATTGTCATTAAAAAATTCATTGCAATTGTTTAAATAATTGGTCCAATTACCCTATTATTAAGAAGAACATTTTCATCACAAATACAACTCATACATAGGAACCAAAAAGTTCTAGATTGACCCTCGGGAACTCACAATGACAACTCACAACAACACATGGAGGCATTAATTCCAATAATTCATTATAAAACAATTTCATTACCCTATTATTAAGAAGAACATTTTCTACAAGACTACAACTCATACATAGGAACCAACAACTTCTAGATTGACCATTGGGAACTCACAACAACACATGGAAGCATTATGTCCAATAATTCATTGTAAAACAATTTCATTACCCTATTATTAAGAAGAACATTTTCATCACCACTACAACTCATACATAAGAACCAACAACTTCTAGATTGACCCTTGGGAACTCAAAATGACAACTCACAACAACACATGGAAGCATTACTTCCAATAATTCATTGTATGTAAAGAATGCCATCCAAAAAATAAAAGAGTAAATAGTGTTATTGAATTCTCTTCATGTTATTTTTATATAGCTTATAAATAAATGGTCCAATTAAATTCCTTCTATATAATTTCTTTATATTTTCTAAACAAATAGTCTTATTAAATTTCCTCCAGATTATTTATATATGAATTATACCTATTATTTATAATTTATAAATTATACCTAATATTTATATATAAATTACAGTGCATCATTACCATATATTTACTTATTCCAACCTATTTGAAGTTCACACTTCAAATATTAGTTTGCGCAATTCAATGTAATAAAAGATGTGATATATAAAATATATATTAAATTTAAAATTATTATCAATTTTCCTACGGAATATATATATATATATATATATATATATATATATATATATATATATATATATATATATATATATATATATATATATATATATATATATATATTACTCATCATTATCGAAAAGCTAAACTGAAATGAAATCCTGAAAGTCAAATGTGATCTTTCTGTTCACATTTGATCTCTGGCGGTCGTTCATTTCACTTATTAAGATAATAGTTGAAGCGATTATTAATTATAGATCACAAACTTCGTGCAGATTAATATATATTTTCTGCCGAATGGATACCCATCTCACAAATTAAATTATTGTGGTTTCAATGGGCTGTGTAGGGGTGTCAGGCTACCACCAATAGTTATCACAGTAACGATCACGACCTCGCTCTCTTAATTGCTTCCCACCTTCGTCTCCACTCAACTGATTCCACGGAAGCAACTTGCGACGACCTTGCGTTCGTTGATAGTTGGCCATGTAATATGAAACTGAAGATGAATGCTATAACTCTAACTTGCCAACGCCATTGCCGAAGCACCTGCTCTCTTCTAATTAGAGTAGAGGAAAACATTGCGAGAACGCCTGGACAATGGCTATGAAGATGAAAGATTTAATTAGCAGCCTCGTACTTACCGCAAGTGTGTGTATGCTTATGCCCCTGTTCGCTGCTAATCCGTTCAATATTCCCGTTAGACGGTTTTGTGAGAATAGCGAATATACGAACGGTAGCGCTTTTCAGAGTAATCTGAACCAGGTTCTGGAGTCACTGGTGGGGAACGCTTCTACGAGTGGATTCAATACATCTAATGATGATGAGGGGCAAAACAGCCATAGTATGGTTTATGGGTTTGCACAATGCAGGGCAGATTTAAACTCCTCCGATTGCAAACAGTGCGCGGCCACTGCAAAAGCCACGATTATATCCGGCGCTGGTATCGGCACTCGTATTGTTGGAGAATGCAACAAAACTTCTGCGTCCATGATACTAGATGCCTGCTTATTACGTTACGACAATCATAGTTTTTCCAACAATTTTAATGAGAACGCATAAAACTTTTTTATATGCAATGCCGGGGAAAACAGTCAGCCAGATTTCACAATTACTATTAGGGCCATGCTCCAAAATGTTCTGTATAAAGCTGCGAAGAGTCCCAATCTTTTTTCTGCGGAGCAAGACGTTGCGCCCTATAATTCCACAGTTCTTATCTACAGCTTGGCGCAGTGTTGGGACGCTCTGTCCAAAGAAGACTGCGAGAAGTGCCTGAATTTTGCGTTGTCCCAAATATATAACAACTACAAAGCTGGAGTTATTGGGTCACAATTCGGATCTGTGAACTGCTACTTGCGTTCCGAGCTTTATCGATTTTTGATCCTCCAATTATCTCGCCGTCGCCATCACCGTCCTCATTGCCCTCGCCGCCAGAAAGCCCTCGAGTATCAAGTATCTTCTTTCACATAGTTTATAATTATCAGGAATATCGTGGGGGATTTTGTCAAGATTTCATTTGGTGATTTCTGAGTTTCCTTGTGTGAATTTTCTGAGATTTCTTGTGCAAATTATCTGAGATTTGTTGTGTAAATTTGCAGAAGCAAAAAGATCTCAGGCGCTCGGGGTAACTCTAGGAGTAGCGGCCGCTACGATTGGATTAATTGCAGCCATATCCCTTCTGAAATTTTTCTCTCGCGGAAAAAATTGGGAACATGATTCTCAAATGAGAGGTCTTGAAATTGTAGATGATTCAGTGACCGATATTATGAACCGTTTCCCTATTTCTTTTTCGCAAGATAATTAAACGATTTGTAACTGTTTCCGCAGAAGCCTAAGGAGAAATTGGCTTGTGGGTGACTATAGCGAATCCGGAGTTTGTTTTCAAATACGAGACTCTGAGAGGGGCCACGTCTAATTTTCACGCAGAGAGAAAGCTTGGCGAAGGCGGTTTTGGATGCGTCTTTAAAGTGAGTGTTTCGTGTTACATTCAGGTTAATTTATATTAGTTACCATTGTTAATGGAGAAACAACAGAAATATTATTGACCTGGCATGATGCTTCTTGATCGGCAGGGGGATCTACCAGATGGCAGAGAGGTTGCAGTTAAACGGCTGAAAATAGGTTCAAGTCAAGGAGATGCGGAATTTTTGAATGAAGTAAATCTCATCAGTCGTGTTCAGCACAGGAATCTAGTGAAACTGCTTGGCTGCTCAATCGAAAACTCCGAAAGGCTACTAGTTTATGAATACCTCCAGAACAGTAGCCTCTATAATTTTATATTCGATTGTTTCTCCCTCTTCAATCGCTGCGCCGATCCTTATTTGTTCGAGCTTTCAGTTTGTTTTGTACTTTGCTAATCTTTTTGGTGTATGTTTTGCAGAAATAGAAAAACGCCATTTACTTGATTGGAGACAGAGGTATGAAATCATTGTTGGGACTGCACGAGGGCTGACCTATCTTCACGAAGAATCTGAAATTCGAATCATTCATAGAGATATCAAAGCAAGCAATATTTTACTGGATCATAGATACAAACCCAAAATAACAGACTTTGGGTTAGCCAAACTGTTTGAAGACGATAAAACGCACGTCACTGTTGGGTATTTTTGCTGGGGAAATACCAAAACCAATTTTCAAACACACACACAGAGACAATGCTCTGTTTTACTTTACTCCAGGATCCTTTTGTGCACAGGAAGACTCAAATTTTTTTTTACTGAGAGACAGAGTATTTCACCACCATAAAAACATTCTATTCATTAAAACCTGATACAAAGATTTATCACTGTAAAATCCTTTTTATATTCACTGCTGTGAAAAAAAACAACTTACTATTGTAATAAAAGTTTACATAAGTTTACTGTTGTGAAAAACAAAATTACACAGGCTTACAAAATTCGCTCCACCATTTTCTTTATGCACTGCTTGTGCAAAACCACACATGGTTTTTGCTATTCCAGAAATTACATCATCTGGTTCTTCTCATTTTACACACTGTTGTGTGTTTTTTTCTTTTACTGCACCCTCGTATTTTTTGTGAGCACACCCTAAAAAAACTTCCCGTGTGCCATACATTATATATTTAACACATGCCGTATATAAGAAATATAAAACATATAAAAAAAATTAAAACTATGCGCCCATGCTCATATTAATGGGACTCCACCAAAAATTACGTATGTGCCCATAATCATTTAAGACGAGCCTCCACCAACCTTCGTAAATGCATTAAAGGCCTCAGCGTTTCCTCCACGGCGGTCAACGAAAAGACAAACATTATACAATTTGGTTTTGGGAAGCCATCGGGTCCGCACTTCATCGCATCGCAACTTTACTCATGTTAAAGACCCCGACCCTATGACATTGCCGATAGCGATGTGCTGATGCGATATCGGCGATCGCTCATCGGCGATGTTTCATATTGCTGCCACTGCCTGCCTCCGATGCTCCAACCCGCCGATATGCCGACTTGCCGATATGCCGACACGATCTGGACCGCTGATCGGCCAGATTTAACGGTTGAGATTTAAAGTGGATCCTTTATTCTGCAATTTTAAATTTTGAGTGTTTCTGCCTCCCGATCCTTGGTGAAGTGCGCGGCTATAGTCTTCATGCTGCTGCATGGCTCAACTGTTGCATAGTTGAAATTATATTTTCAACACTCCCCTTTAATTTCAACTGTCGGGCATTCAATCATACCCAAACACTTCCTCAAAAATTCAAAGCTTTTCTGATCCAATGGCTTTGTCAAGATGTCTGCAACCTGTTCCTGAGTGCTGCAATGTTGCAAACTGATTTCTCCATTGCTTACCAATTCTCTGATATAATGAAACCTTGTATCAATGTGTTTCGTTCGTTTGTGAAACACTGAATTCTTTGACAATGCAATAGCAGAGCTATTGTCACAATAAATTACTGTTGCTTTTGCCTGCTCTTGGCCTAGACTTCTCAACATCCTTCTCATCCACACTGCTTGACATGCTGTTGCTGTAGCTGCCACATATTCAGCCTCTGCTGTAGACAATGCTACAATGGACTGTTTCTTAGAAGCCCATGAAATGGCTCCTGAACCCATATGAAAAACATAACCGGAAGTGCTCTTCTGATCATCTACACTTCCAGCCCAATCGCTATCAGTGTAACCAATTAAATCTGAACTTTCTGAGACACTATATAATATGCCAAACATTTTGGTACCTTTGACATACCTCAAAATTCTCTTTGCTGCCTGCCAATGTGCCTCCTTAGGCCTCTCCATAAATCTGGAAATCAAACTAACAGCATACATTAAATCAGGCCTAGTTGCTGTTAAATACATAAGGCTGCGTACAATACTTTTGTACAAGCTAGGATCAAAATCCTTGCTGCTGTCCTCTCTGCTGAGTCTTAATCCCATTACTGTGGGAGTGATGGCTGCCTTGCATTCTTCCATGTTAAATCTGCCCAAAACTTGATTTACATATCTTGCTTGAGATATAAAAATTCCTTTTTCATTTTGATCTACTTCTATGCCTAAGAAGTATCTCAACAAACCCATGTCAGTCATTTCAAATTCATCCTTCATGACTGATTTAAAATTCTCAATAAGATAACTGTCATTTCCAGTGAAAATAACATCATCTGCATACAAGACAACAATTAAAATTTTACCATCCTTTTCCTTGATGTAGACTGTGGGTTCTCCTTCACATTTGTCAAATTCATTATCCAATAGATATGAGTCTATCCTGCTGTACCATGCTCTTGGCGCTTGCTTCAGCCCATAAAGAGCTTTCTTCAATTTGCACACTTTGTGCTCTTCACCTTTCTTCTCATAACCGAGAGGTTGTTCAATGTACACCTCTTCTTTTAACACTCCATTTAGGAATGCTGACTTCACATCCATTTGGTAGACTTTCCATTTGTTTTGAGCTGCTATGGACAGCACTGCTCTCACGGTTTCCATCCTTGCAACCAGTGCGAAAGTCTCCTCATAATCTCTCCCATACTGCTGCTTGTACCCTTTGACAACCAGCCTTGCCTTGTGCCTTTCAATCTTGCCTTAAGCATTGCTCTTGGTCTTGTAGACCCATTTCACACCAATGACTTCTTTGCCTTTTGGTAACTCTACCAAATCCCATGTTTTGTTTCTCTCTATGGCATTCATCTCCTCATCCATAGCTTCTATCCATTTCCTATCTTTAACTGCATCTTCGAAATGAATAGGATCATCAACATGACAATACAAGGCAAATAAGGAATTCATTCCTTCATTATAAATGTCACTTAGATTTCTAAACTTCTTACCTCGTTCACTTGGTGTGCAAGTGCTTGAAGATGCACTTGAATTTCCTCCTTGTGGTGTGCTTGGAGAAGCACTTTCATTTGTCCTCAATGGTGTCCCTTGCTGTCCTTGTGTTGGCGCTACTGTTTGGGGATGCATTTCAGCCACCTCCTCTTCATCTTCATCATGAGACAAACAGTTCTTGACATTAACTGTTTTCTCTATGCTTCCATCCCAAGCTTCCTCTTCAATGAATTGAACATCTCTGCTGACAAAAAACTTCTTGGTAGATGGGATATACAGCCTGTAGGCTTTGGATTCCTCACTGTATCCAATGAATAGACATTTCTCCCCTTTGCTGTCCAACTTCCTCCTTAGCTGATCTGGAATGTGTGCATAAGCCACACATCCAAAAACTCTCATGTGGGTGACTCCTTGCTTTCTCCCACTCCATGCCTCTTCTGGCACTTTGTTCATGACTGCTTTTGTAGGACACCTGTTCAGTATATAAACTGTACAATGTACAACTTCAGCCCAATACTCATTTGGCAAATGCTTTGCCTTCAACATGCTCCTTGCCATCTCCATGATGGTCTTGTTCTTCCTTTCAGCAACTCCATTTTGCTGCGGAGTGTACCTTGCTGTAAACTGTTTATGAATTCCATTTTCTCTACAAAATCTTAGGAATTCCTTGGAGATATACTCACCTCCTCTATCAGTTCTCAAAACTTTAATGTGCAGCCCGCTTTGGTTTTCAACAAATGCCTTGAAATTTTGGAATTTCTCAAACACTTCACTTTTGTTTTTAAGGAAATATATCCAAGTCTTTCTTGTAAAATCATCAATGAATGTCAAGAAATATAGGCTACCTGCTAATGATGGAGCTTGCATTGGTCCACACAAATCTGAATGGATAATCTCTAAGGGTGCCTTTGCCCTTATGCTTTTCCCTGATGGAAAACTTTCTCTGTGTTGTTTTCCCAATATGCAGCCTTCACAAAGGCTGTCCGGCTTCTCTATCAATGGCAATCCTTTCACCATTCCTTTCCTACTCAACAAATTCAGACCTCCAAAATTTAGATGCCCGAATCTCAAGTGCCATAACCAATTCTCATCCTTTGGCACGCTTTGGAAGGCCTCTTGGGTGACTGCTGCAATTTCACCTTTGTTTTTCATGTCTGCCCTGATCCGGAGAGGGAACATCCTGTTCCTTGTCATCTTCACTTCAACAATGCATCTTTTGCTGGGTGGTATATCCATGATGGTGCACACATCATTTACAAAATAAACATTGTAACCCTTTTGGATAAGCTGTCCAACACTCAATAGGTTACATCTCATTCCGGGGACATAGTAGACATCTGCTATGGTTTTCCTTTCTCCTTGTTTTGTAAATATTTTTACCTCCCCTTTTCCCATAACAGACACTTTACTATCAGTTCCTAGTGTGACCTCTGATTTCAAATTCTGATCTAAAGCAGAAAAGAAGGCTATGTTTCCTGTCATATGGTTGCTGCAACCTGAGTCTAAAAACCAAATTTCCTCACTGTTTGTTTCAGCCATGTTACAGGCTAACAACACATTACTTTGACTGCTTTTTTCTCTAGTAACATTTGCATTTTGTCTAGTGTTCATATCATGCTGTTTCTTTCTACAATCACTTGCATAATGTCCATACTTTTTGCAATAATAGCATTGAACATTAGATTTATCATACCTTTGTCCTTGAGCATGATATTGTCCTCCTTGTTGGTTGCTGCCTTGGCCTTGGTTCTGATTTGGATTGCTGCCTCTTCCTTGTTCATTTGCTGAGCTGTTCCTTCCTCCTCTGTTCTGGCTTCTGCCTCTTCCTCTCTTGTTTCCTCTGCCTTGACCTCTTCCTCTTCCAAAGGACATCTGGGTCTTGAAGGCTTGCTCTAGAGATGAGTTTTCATTTCTACTCAACCTCTGCTCATGTGTTATCAGTGATGCATGTAGCTCATCAACTGAAAATCTTGAGAGATCCTTTGTCTCTTCAATGGTGGTGACAATGGCATCAAACTTTGAGGGTAAGACCCTCAATATTTTCTCCACAATCCTCCTATCTTCAATGGTTTCTCCATGAGTTCTCATTTGTGTGATTACACCAATCACATGAGTGAAGAATGAGTCAATGTTATCTGACTCCTTCATGTTCAAGTTCTCAAAATCCTTTCTTAGCAATTGAAGTTTTGTTGTATTCACTCTCTCCATGCCTTGATAGGCTGTCTTGAGGGTTTGCCATGCTTCATTGGCTGTCTTAGCTGCTGCTAACCTTGGAAACATACTCTGGTCTACTGCTAGATACAACAACACTCGGGCTTTTGAATCCTTCTTCCTATTGTTCTTAAGCAGATCCTTCTCTCCCTGAGTTAATGCATTGAACTCAGTTTCATCTGCTGGTTCTTCAAAGCCATCTTCAACTATTTCCCATAAGTCTTGGGAGGCAAGCAGGGCTGTCATAGTTATTGACCAATAATCATAGTTCTTCCCATTAAACTGTGGGAGCTGGGTGTTAAACAAACCCATACCAGTGCTTGTGCTGGCCATTCCTTGTATTCTGATCTATGCCACTAAATCCTTGACTATTTGTTTAAACGGCTGACTGTTTCTTCAGCAACACAAAAAAAACTTTGTGAAATACCTGAGTATTCTCTTGACTGAGCCTTCACTTTGCTTGAGAAGTTTTACTGCTGCAACAGGTCCTTCTTTCAGCTTCTTTGTCACCTTCAAAGAGCCTAAGCCTGCTCCGATACCACTGTTGGGTATTTTTGCTGGGGAAATACCAAAACCAATTTTCAAACACACACACAGAGACAATGCTCTGTTTTACTTTACTCCAGGATCCTTTTGTGCACAGGAAGACTCAAAAAAACTTTTACTGAGAGACAGAGTATTTCACCACCATAAAAACATTCTATTCATTAAAACCTGATACAAAGATTTATCACTGTAAAATCCTTTTTATATTCACTGCTGTGAAAAAAAACAACTTACTGTTGTAATAAAAGTTTACATAAGTTTACTGCTGTGAAAAACAAAATTACACAGGCTTACAAAATTCGCTCCACCATTTTCTTTATGCACTGCTTGTGCAAAACCACACATGGTTTTTGCTATTCCAGAAATTACATCACCTGGTTCTTCACATTTTACACACTGCTGTGTGTTTTTTTTCTTTTACTGCACCCTCATATTTTTTTTGTGAGCACACCCTTGAAAAAAACTTCCCGTGTGCCATACATTATATATTTAACACATGCCGTATATAAGAAATATAAAACATATAAAAAAAATTAAAACTATGCGCCCATGCTCATATTAATGGGACTCCACCAAAAATTACGTATGTGCCCATAATCATTTAAGACGGGCCTCCACCAACCTTCGTAAATGCATTAAAGGCCTCAGCGTTTCCTCCACGGTGGTCAACGAAAAGACAAACATTATACAATTTGGTTTTGGGAAGCCATCGGGTCCGCACTTCATCGCATCGCAACTTTACTCATGTTAAAGACCCCGACCCTATGACATTGCCGATAGCGATGTGCTGATGCGATATCGGCGATCGCTCATCGGCGATGTTTCATATTGCTGCCACTGCCTGCCTCCGATGCTCCAACCCGCCGATATGCCGACTTGCCGATATGCCGACACGATCTGGACCGTTGATCGGCCAGATTTAACGGTTGAGATTTAAAGTGGATCCTTTATTCTGCAATTTTAAATTTTGAGTGTTTCTGCCTCCCGATCCTTGGTGAAGTGCGCGGTTATAGTCTTCATGCTGCTGCATGGCTCAACTGTTGCATAGTTGAAATTATATTTTCAACAAGCACTAGAGTTGCAGGAACTTTGTAAGCATTCTATCTTCAATATCGTTCATATAATTTTGAAAGGGTTAAGATATGGAGATTTCATTGTACAACGTATTGTGCAGTGGTTACATCGCTCCTGAGTATGCATATCGCGGATAGCTAACAGAGAAAGCAGATGTATTCAGCTTTGGAGTGCTTATACTTGAGATTATCAGTGGAAGAAAGAATCAGTGTTCACCTCAAGACACGGAGTTCCTCATCGAACGGGTACAGCCATTGTTGATCTCATCTTTGAAGTTGATATTTTTTAACATGCTCATACAACTATGATTCGTTGCTAACCAAAGTTGTATGCGTGGTTGATATTGGTCAATTACCAGACATGGAAACTGTATAACGCAGAGAGAGCTTTGGAAGCTATGGATCCTACATTGGAGGGTAGTTATTCCGGGAGGTAGGGATTAGGGTCATTAAAATCGGTCTTCTGTGCACACAAGCAGCTGCTGCGTTGACGCCTTCAATGTCTCGTGTGGTGACGATGTTGACCTCTGAGAAAGAACATCTTCCTTCGCCCACAAGCCCCCCTTTCATAGATCTGCATAGCGAGGGCGTATCTGCACCTCATAAAGCATCAGGCTGTATAGCAACTTCTAGTACATCACCCAATATTCACTCTGCAGCTGCCGATCCTTCATCAGGCATCTTATAGCCGAGGTGAAAAATCTGCAAAAGCTTTGTATTATACTAGATTTTGTTGGACTTCTCTCTGTGTATTTACCTTACTGGAGAGGAGATTACGGGGTTGTACTAAGATTAATGATCAGTGATTACTGTGCAAGAGAAAAATGTTACTAGGAGGAAGACGGTGGAGTGTCCATGATTGTCTACTCGGTCAAATTTACATATGGTATGGACAGCTTTTGGGTAAAAGTAAGGACTGATTTCATATATGAAAATAAAGTTATATTTATCATATATTTTCTATTTTAAATTCCAAATTATGTTTATTATTTTGAATTCAAGAATATGTATTAATTGGGACATTCCAAATAAGAAATTCAATTTTCTTGCGGACCCGAGATCATAAGGAATTTCATGAATTAAAGTCATCTTTTTTACATACACAGAGAAGTCAGCTTGATATGAAAGGTTTTAGATTAATTATTCATTAATTATTAATTTTACTTTTTAAAATATAAACCACTAAAAGAAAATAAATTCAACTTTATAAACTTTTATTTGAATTTAACATTGGTTTCAATGTCCCAAGCTTATCATTAGTTCTTTATTAATTTTTACATGAATTACCTTTAACTACTAAATATCACGACAATACTACTCGAGTGAAATTCATAGTATCTATAGCTAGCAATTGTCCCAAAAGTACAAAGAGAGGCCGATAGACATATGAAGTTGGAATTATTGAATTTCTATAAAAGATTAAAAAGTACAAAAATATTAAAAATAGAAAATAATGAATATTAGAAACCACGTAACATCTATAGTCTAAATTATTATATATATATATATATATATATATATATATATATATATATATATATATATATATATATATATATATATATATATATATATATATATATTAAATTAATTAAAATCTCAATTGTATTGTCAATTTGGGTATTGGTTGACTTTTACACAAACATATGCTTCCACAATTGTAACTCTTCTCCAACATTGATTCATATTCTTTGTGAAACCTGCCACACTAGTGCAGTGCAATAAGAAATATTTTAAAGAAAAGTTGAGAAATCTTTCTTTATATATAAATATATATTTTTAATATGTTTTGAATTTATTTAAAAATGAGCAGTTTGTATCAAATCTATGTGTGCTTGGACAGTGCAGACCATTGTCACTATGAAGCTCTGACAAACTGTATAATTCATACAGCTGGGCAGTACTTCTTAAGCAAATGTTGTGAACTTTGCATGGTCTTTCCATAAAAGTACTTCTTAAGAAAACGCTGTGAACTTTGCATGGCCTTTGCATAAAATTGAATGCACCAAAAATGAGATCCATAGATTTAGAGAAGCCTACACCACTGATTGAGAAAATCAAATGATGTAACTCTTCAAGAAATTCCATTTCTAATTTTTCATTTTTCAATTCCGGTAATGACATGTAGCATATTTCCTTCAGGTTGACATCTCCTCACGTATCACCTTAAGAGAGGATTGAGAGAGTCTGAAGTTCAACAATTGTTTTTGTGGAATTAATCTACCTAGCACATTTTAGATCACTTAATGGCTCTATATATGCGCATTGCAGGATTCACTTCACTTTCATACAAAATTATTTACATCAATATTTTCTTCCTTATCGATGTTATCTCAAGACTAAGTACAAAATTATTTACATCGATATTTTCATCCTTATCGATGTTATCTCAGGACTAACTATGGTCAGTATAGTGAAATTTAATGCATGTTTCAAAAAACATCCTCGCCTCTGATGGAGAGGCATAAACAATGAAATATAAATTTAATTTTTATTAAATTCAGTTCCAATTTTGAGGAAAGGACTTTGGAATGAAATGCTACCAACATTTACCATACCTACATATCTACTTAAAGCGAAAACGTCGACCCTCTCACTGGCAAGCATCAATGACTATTCATCATTTAAATTTTCTCTAAAATAATGAATATCAATTGCAATGAGACATTGTACCAGACCCACTAATTAATTTTTGCTTAAAGGCCACCATGATCAAAGCTTTTGGTTCTTGCAGGAAGGAAGACCCACAGAGGCGATCATTGTGAGCATAAGCAAAAGACAGGAAAACAGTTAAGGGTTTTGCTTGTGGAATCTGGCCACAGAGACAACTGTTTCTTAGATTCATATGCTTCAAATGCTTCAGACCCAACATATGCCCTGGAATTTTCCCTTTGAAACTGTTCCATGACAGATCCAACCATCTCAACTCCTTCAGCTCGCCCATGGGCCTTAGTATCTTGTCCACCATCCGATTTCTTGAGAAATCCAGGCGCTCAATTTTCTTTAACATGGAGATCGAAGTTGGAACGTTGCCCTTCAAACGATTAACTGATAAGTCCAGCCACTTGATGATGTGCTCGCCATTGATCTCCGAGATCCTGCCTGTGATCTCGTTGTTGGCCAAATTGATGAACTCTAGGCATCCCCCTAGGGATGGGCAAGAATATGAGATATTGTCACTGAAGAGTTTCTCTATAGACCCATACAATTTATTTGAATGAAGATCAAGAACTGAGATGGAATCAGGCAAGGAAACCTTAGAGAGATACATTCATCTTCTCTCTGCATCTAGCAGCGGGGGCAAAGTAACATCGAGGTCTTCCTCTCAGAGTGATAAATTCAGCATTCAGTGTTTTCTCTGCATCTAGCAGCAAGGGCAAAGTAACATCGAGGTCTTCCTCTCAGAGTGATAAATTCAGGGAGCTTGCTAACAACTACCCGCACCCTCTCAATACGCTTCAAGGTAAGGTGTGCACCCCTGCTTGCATTGTACCGGTTTTCATCCTGTCAAAGTTATCAATATCCACACGCTTGTGTCACAATGAGGAAAATTTTGACAACAAAATTCCACTATCTCTAGTTCTTGTCTTCCTTACCTTGTTATAATCTTCAAGCCAACTCTCTTCTTCACAGGCAGCTAACCATTTTTCAATTCTTTCCAAGATTTCTTTCCTGCTAAATGCTTCTTCTTTAGTCTTTGCAATTTTCTCTTCAATGCTCTCAAGAAGCTTGGAAGGGTCAACTAACCCTGTGAACAAATAAAAGGAAAGAAAATAAGTATCACCTAACAGATAGGAATTACTCCAATAATTTTATCAAAGATATGTTCTCCCTACAATAAATTATTATTGTTTAAGTATATACCATGAAAAGAGATTACGAGAATTGAGCAGTAAAAGAAACAATACCCAAGAGAACTTACCATAATCCATGGAGGTAATTGATTTGTCCAGCGTAGTATTACTTTCATCAATGAGATGTGTTCTCCTGCAAATTTCTTCTAACTCTGTTCGTTTCTTAAGAACAAGCTCCTTCATCTTACTTCCTTTTAGCTCCTCAAGTCTTGAAACCTTTGCTTCAACCTGTATCATCATAATTTCACTAAGAATCTAAACAAACAAGATGGCTCGCACCACATCAATATGCATAAACACTGCATGCATGCATGCAGAGGATCATCCAAATTTCTCAAGCCTACATGGTTAATAAATTCCATAGACAGGGCATTGGGAGAACATATTTCATGCTCTGAAGCTGCAATGTTGCAGGTGACATTCTGGAACATCTATTG
Organism: Pinus tabuliformis; assembly: GCA_031772625.1. Lineage (NCBI taxonomy): Eukaryota > Viridiplantae > Streptophyta > Pinopsida > Pinales > Pinaceae > Pinus > Pinus tabuliformis. The sequence continues at coordinate 1,382,965,881 of CM062818.1, read as the reverse complement.
CTCTTCCATAGGGGTGTCCATTAGATTCCAAAGCTCCAGCATAGTCGTGGCCAAATATTGACGCTGGAGATATGACAAAATCAAAAGAATCAACCCAATGCACCACATTATGTTGCAATACAAATCAGGGTAATAGCAACCAACAAAACAAGGGGTAAACAAATTGCATGGGCAATCTCATGAAAATAACCTTTTGCATTCGTTTCTTTTTTTCTTCTCGCAATGTTTGAATTGTCGCAGCCAACCTATCAACAGTGTCATTACTAATGCTTTTGGATTGTTCAGACTCATCCAAGCTTGGATGCACATCGGTTACTGTACGTACAAAATCCAAGCCAAGGACAGACCATAATGCATGGATTGTGTTGACAAATTCGATGACTTTGTAGAGACGCTCACTCTACATAAAAAACGAATGGCAAAAGTACAGATCAAATACACAAAAATACATAAAAAAACAAAGGCAAAAGGACAGATCACAAATTCAAAAGACATATCCACAGATTAAAAATAAACAAGGGGTTTAGACACTTGAATTAATTGAGAAAATTAAAAGTATTTAAAAATTAAAGGAACTATGATAGATTTGTTAGCAAAACTCAAACCCCATTAAAATCATAAATGTGTAAAATTGGGTCCTCATGAATTTCGGCTCTATGCATGAGATGAAACCCATCCCAGAGTGATACAACATGCTGGACTGGCTCCATCAAGCTTGATCTTTTCAAAGCAATCTATACAGCAATACACATCTTATCACCATTTTCTTACCAATTTTTTGTAAGCTTGAACTTGTTTTCTTGGTATAAATTTTTGGTTTTTTGGAACATAGCTAATACGTTTAAACCCATAAAATACCCTAATAGACTCGGTAAATCCTAACTCTCTTTAGGGTTATCCCACATTGCAGCTATTAGCAAAAGCATAAGACAAAATAAAATAGTGAAGCAGTAGTAATTCTTACCTTTTCTCTTTGAAGCGATTGAAGTTGCTTCTGGTATTCTTCAAAATTCCTAAGAGATAGATCATTTTCGTCCACTGAAATGGTAGATGGACTAAGCTCTACACGTCCCAAAATTTCATTTGAAATCCTCTGAATCTGCATTTTGACATCCCAAATTTGCTGAATCCGTTCCTCTTCCAACATAGGATTTATCGCTTCCAGCTGCTCATTCAGGCTCCTTGCTCTTCTATCTCCCTAAAATGGAGCAGGTAAAACCAATATCAGAGTCTTGCAAGATTTAAAATTCAAAATGAAACCATGATATAAACTGCAAAGGCGTCTTTTCGGTCATGTTATTTTAATCTGTTTAGGCATGGTAGGGCAAACTCCGAGGGCAGAATAAATCGATCCGAGCTCTGCTTCGGAATCGGAAATAGCTTGGTGAAGTTGAGCCCTTGATCGATTTGATTAATCTACTTTCCTTCTGTAATCTTCCAAGCATTCTCATTCAAGCTGGGGCAACATTTTATCTCTTTCCTCGTCTGGCTCACCCATTTTGTCCCACATTAACTGAAATTGAGTATATTTTTAGCCACCAAACCACTATACAATCCATATCATATTTTTCATGGTTAGCTGAAATAAATATAAGAAACATTAAACATTACCTAGATCTCATAAAGAAGAGATCCACAAGTTGTCTCCAGTTGCAATAACTGATCGTTCTACAAGCTCGACATTCTGAACGTATGCCCTACACCAGAGACATTTTTATTATGGTAAACGAAACCGTGGAACAAACCATAAATTATGAAATTAACATAGGATTCCTCTTCCAGCAGAAACCTTAAGCATTATGGCAGCAGGTTGTGGAAGAGCCCGTAAACAGTATTGCAGCAGGTCATGGAAGAGAACAGGAAGAGAAGAAAGCGGAAAGAGGAGGAACATAAATGGAAAGCAGATTTGGTTAAACCAGATGCCAGTTGGAGTTTGATGCCGTCGTGGAGGAGCCCGGAAACATTGCAGCAGGTTGTGGAAGAGAACAGGAAGAGTAGAAAGTGGAAAGAGGAGGAACAGAAATGGAAAGCAGTTTTGGTTAAACCAGATGCCAGTTGGAGTTGCACACCAGATGTCAATCATATGCCAGTTGGAGTTGCATGCCAGATGTCAATCATAGAAAGAAAGGTAGATGAAGAAAACTCATTCAAAAGAAGGCCTATCGATGTAAATATAATGGAATCCATAATATGTATAAATATAAAAATACTTAACGTAATGAAAATTAAATCTAAATTAGGTTATTTATATATATTATTTAATTTGAGCTGCTTGTATTATAATATATTAAAAAGGATACATCAAGACAATGTATCTTGTGTTTATTTTTTTGTTATATGGAAACTAGAGTAGTAAGGTAGTTTATTTTTTTTAGTATGTTATAAAATATTTTCCACGTTATATAATATAGAAAAATTATTAGATATTGTCCTTATTCGACATTTTAATGTTGGATGTATCACATAATATGTTTGGTTATGTCTATGATATAATAAATAAATATTAAAAAATCAGTAAACATGTGCATTAGATTGTAAGGGAAGGTGAATGGTTTTAGGTGGATCAACTTCGTCCTTTTTGTCAGTGAACTCAATTTTTACGGGGTGTTTGGAAGGTGGATCAACTTCATTTTTTTTTGTCGATGAACTCAATTTCTACGGGGTGTTTGGAAGGTGGATCAATTTTTTCTTTTTTGTCGGTGAACTCAATTTTGACAGGGTGTTTGGAAAGTATGTTGATTTTCTACTCTATTTTGTTTATTTATTTTCGTGCTTCATCCAATTGTATAAGTATTTCTTGTTTCTCTTTTGACATTTCCGCCAAGAATTTTCCCATGATCATTTTGACATGCCAATAAATTTCTATTGTTTGGATGCATCAGGTTCAACGTGATTACGTGTAACTTATATCTAGGACCAAGCATCCAATTTTCTCAATAATATTAGCATCTGATATATGTATTCTCCTTTGATTAACATCATCCTCAGTTGTTGCAATCTCTATTATGATGTAGGGATGAATAATCATGTAATGATGGTCAATAGAGTGCTTAGTAGCTATTTGAGCCCTTGAAGTGGTACCTTCCTTTGGATTTCATCTACCTTTATCATCCACCTCTTCCTATCCCATGAGACATTATCACTTCTCTCACAATGCAAACCGAACCAAGTGTCCACTGATGTGACTTACTTCTAATGAAGAAACCTATTTTTCCATCAACTGAGTGCCTTTCCCATCTTGACTTCATGGCCCAAGTATTTCTATGTCCCAAGGATAAAAATACTGAAAATCATAGCCAACAAGGAGGGTTAAATGGGTTCACTCAAAAGAAACATGAATCAGACTCATGGCCTCTACATAAAAATTGACTAGGATTGCAATGAGTAGTCTCAACTCAGAGGTGAGAGTACACATTTACCAACCAAAGTAAATATTGCCAACCTTGTCCCATAGAGATAGAAAGAGATATAAATGAGAGTACAAAATTCTATCTCTATAATGTAGGGCGAAGAACCCAAATACATAGTAATTTTAGAGAGAGTCAATATAAGCAACAAAATTGTGAAGCACATAATGAGATATGTCAACCATTGGAATTTTTCCACCTAGAAGAGAGGCTTGACCCTCTAGATAGCACAGGTAACAACAATCATGGGGAATCTAAAACTTAGCTTCCTTGGTTTCTGACAAAGAGACTGTAATTTATGGAGGAAAAGTCATGGCCCAAAACTGAGGATAGACCCCCAGTTACTAATCCCCAAACATAAGACAATACCCTAAAGACTAAATTTAGACACCAAATAGAATGAAATGACAGAAAAGAAACAATAGATCAGAAACACAATTACAGACTAATTATCCTGAACAAAGTAAGAGAATTTCTGAACCTTACCCTGAAGCGAGAGCCCATAAAAGTGATTTTAGGGGGAATTTTGAAGTAAAAAATGGGTCTCAAAACAAAATGTGTAGCAACAAAACTAACTTTAAAAGAACCAATAGGATCCAAGCTAATGATGTCATCGCCACGGGAAAATATTTTGGAGGATAAAAGAAGACAACCATTGGATGCAAAATTAAATTCCACATCCAATGTGTACCCACTCTGCATACTTCTCAGTAGACCCACATTAAAAAAAATATTCGCGAAAAAAGTGCATTACTCGTTGCATGTGGAATTTAATTCGATATAACAGGCATCTATACTCAACATTTGATTAAATGTATAAGGAGATAAGTCGAAAATATAATAAAAAAGTAGTTTCCTTTCTTTTCCTTTAAACATTTAAAAATATTATTTTATTATTTTAACTATTATCTTATTATTTTCCTTAGGAGACCCATTTTATACTTCAAAATTCCCTTAATGCACAAGACTTGACCTAAGCACATACATGGAAAAGATTATACATTTTCCTATGGAAATTATATGTTCACTTTGTTACAACCCTAATTTCCACTCCATTATAGTGAGAGAAACCGAATTTTAATTTACCTCAGTTGTTTGGTTAAAATTCATCCCTTTTCACCTTTTCTTTTACTTATATGAGATTTATCCCATGATAAAATGGTGGAATTACATGATTGATTTGTTTCTCATAACTAATTTGCCAAAATATTATAATTATGAGATAATAATTATTTCATAATTAAGATTATTGAGAAACAAACTCATAATTGTGAAGAAGGCTTCTGGAGTATGTCATTCCTGAGGAGATCAACTTGACCGACTTGTGTATCAATTGGCTAGGATTCCATTATTGTAGAAGTTTCCTAACTTCTCAAACCCCTAGGTGTCTAGATACATTCTCCTAGAGGATAGAATGAACCTTTATAATCTCACCAAGAGGAAAAGGGGAAAAGGAGAGAGTATCCAAACCATAGCGCGAGAACTCTACGATATTGGGAGAGGAGAACATATTAGAAGCTAGAGGAGAGGATATTATTTTTTGAAGCTATATTGGTGTACATTCATTTATATATTTAATAAACATATATGTTCCTTCCCCTTATATTAGTCTTGCAGTAATTTATATGCGTGATTTCTAAATGTTTTGAGCTGACGATCTTCTACGGAAGATCACTTGTTGTGTTTGTTTGGTTGTTTTTGTGTGCGAACTTTAGATCAGAGGTGGATGAAAGAGATTTCTTGATTGGAGCAAAAGGATTTTGCATCATGACCAAAACCCTTCACCAACATGCAAGGAGACAAAGTACTTTCTCACACTTTGTAGAATCAGAAATTGCATCAAAATTGCATTATTAGATTGTCTTAAACAATTGATTTTATTATCTAGTGATCTCAATTGTGCATGAGATTGTGGAGAAATAACTTCTTGCATAATTAATTGAAGCAAAATTGGTGCTTTCAATGAGACCATTTTTCTTTTTCCCTCTTTGTTTTTAGATCTCTTCTTCTTCTTTATATTTTTTGGGTTTCTCTTATTCCCATTGAGTTCTTTGTAGTTTTTCGGATTCATTTTGATCTCCATTGATTTTTCTTATTTAATATCTAAGCAGATCTTAGATCTGGAGTTTTATTTTTGTTTTTTCTATAAGAGAATAACAAATCAAGCATTTAAAATAAAATTTTGGAATTTTTTGTACACAATTTAATTAAAATAACCACATATTTGTATTCCACTCATATTTCTACCACAAAAAAGAAGAAGAAAAAACAATGAAAACGGACTCTATATGAGCAAGTTATGGCCAATTGAAAGTTTGCCAGTGTTTTTTTCTTCTGCCCTCGCATGCAGGTGTTTTTCTATCCATTTTTGTTATTTTCTATACATAACCAAGGAAAAATAATTACATATATGTAGTCCTCTTTTAATTTTACTTAAAAAAAGAACCACCTGAAATGGAGTCTGTATGAGGAAGATATGACTGATTGGAAAATCAGTCTATTTTCTATTCATTTTTCCAATTTTTGGGTTTTCTTTCAGCGTATTTTCTTGAATTTTCAGGTGACTTTCTTTATAACTTGTTGATCTATTAGAGACTTGTTCGATCTATTGTTTTTTTTGCTATCAGCTCCTATCTTTGTCGGATTTGAGCCATTTCTTATTCATTAGTTGGAATCTTCCATTGCTTATGTCCTTCAAAGTTCCCTTGAAGGTTTCTTTGTGTGCTTTGGTTGAGGACTATTGTTCTCATCTCTAGATCTCACTTTCAAATCCATTTGGATACATTTGGTGACTGCTTGGATCTGTTTTATATCTCGATTTCATATCCTTATGTCGCTTGTGCACTTTTATTTTCACTTGTTTTTGGGTGATCTCTTTCACTTTTTGGTATTTTTTTTCACAATTGCTGGTGTTGTGCTTGGTTGTGAAATTTCCATCTAGAAAAGTTCGCTTGAGTGTGTTTTGATTGTTTTGTATCACCCTCAATTGATCTTTTTTAGGCCTTCCTACCTCTAGGGTCTTGTTTTGACCTTTGTAGAACATTGGCCTTAGTTGAGCCATTGTGCTATAGCCCTAGCTTGTTGGCATTTCCTTCCTTCTTCCAGTTTTGGATTATGGTTTGATTGCTTTGAAAGTGTTTGTCTGATTGAGCTTTGTTTTCCTAGTTGTGATGCTTTTGGAGTGCTTTGCATTCTTTCTTGGGGAATTTACTTTGGTCTTTTCTCGGTTATTTTGATTTTACTTTTGGTTTGTTTTGGGTCATTAATTCACAAAATTTGGGATAATTTGCATTTAAAAATATTTAGTGAAGAGGTGCATCAAAATAGGCATTAGTGTGTTAGAAGGGTTCTACCCTCCTATAGTTAGCATCCATCGAAATGAAAATAAAAAATTACATATAGCTGCATTCGGGTGACTAACTAAGAGTCATTCACACCATGTCAGTTTCACGCTGCATCCAACTTGTGTAAACAACAACCATTAAAATCAAAACGATAATAAAATTAACTAGATTCATCTTTTGTTTTCAATGGTAGTACACCAACACTAACTTAGGCTAGGGTCTTGGAGATAGGAGTGTGAGTTAACTGCTCCAAGACTACAAAATTAACTTAGCAACTTGTGGTAGGGAGTTAAATCTATTTGCAGTAGTGTTGTCTGGGAAGCCCTCCTCACAAGAGGGTCAAGCATGAGGTCACACTTGGGCTAGGCAGGGTGACATGACCCATTTCACTTAGTTTCGGGTGGTGCGGTATAGTGGAATTTCCACTCATACAAACGGTGTTATTATCACTTGGAGACCACTTGGGAGGCAACTCTCAAAGGGGTTTTAGTGTTAGTGTAGTATACCTAGGGGGATATTATGTGGTACAGAGGGAGGTACCCAAGGGAATAATGTAATAATGTGATGGGCCATAGTTAATAAATAAAGTGGTTAACCCACATCATGTAAGGGACCACAAGTAGTTAGGAATAATGTGGTAAGCCCATTGTATTATATATATGGTATTGAGAGACCCATGGTATTGTATGTATGAAGCCTATGTAGAGGCTAAAGACTCCCCATTGAGAGATGTCAAGGATTATTGTATTGACAAGCATATGGCTTGTGGAGCGCTCCCCTTCCTTAAGGAGTGATTGTATGGTGTTAACCTACCTCAAGGGTTTTGATTAATAAAGAGAAGCATTTCTATATTTAAATCTTGTTATTTCTAGGCATATATTCTATTTTCATATATTCGAAAGTAAGATCTACTACAAGTAATGTAGTATACTTAGGGGGGATATTATGGGGTATATAGGGAGGTACCAAAGGAAATAATGCAATAATGTGTTGGGCCATAGTTAATAAATAAAGTGGTTAATCCGCATCATGTAAGGAACTACAAGTAGTTAGGAATAATGTGATAAGCCCATTGTCTTAGATATATGGTATTGAGAGACCCATGGTATTGTATGTATCAAGCCTATATAGAGGCTAAAGACTCCCCATTGAGAGATGTCAAGGATTATTGTATTGGCAAGCATATGGCTTGTGGAGTGTTCTTATTCCTTAAGGAGTGATTGTATGGTGTTACCTTACCTCAAGGGTTTTTGATTGATAAAGAGAATCATTTATATATTTTAAGCTTGTTATTTTTGGGCATATTTTCTATTTAAATGCAGGTTAAATCTACTACAAGTGGTATGATAACACTTTCTTGGGTGAAGAGGGGAATCATTTTTTTCATTTTTACAAGACTTTTGGGTGGTGAGTTTATAGATCAGATCTAAAACTTTTGGTACAAAAGTTAAAAAAATAAATAGCAGATCTAGATTCTTTGTGGAAAAATACATGATTTCAAGAAACAAATTTTTCGAATTGGAGTCCAGATGAGGGAGATATTGTTGATTTAAAATCAACCATGTTGCAGAGTTTTTTTTCTGACGACAATTCATGGACAGTGGCTCTCCTATCAATTTTCAGAGTTTTGTACAAAATTTAAGAAAATAGATTGCCGATCTAAGCTCCTCTCAAAAAAATAACCCAATTTGAAAAAAAAATCGATCGAATAAGAGTCTAGATGAGGGAGATATTGTTGATTTAAAATCACCTCTTTTTTTCAATTTGTTTTGTGATGGCGGGATATTGGCAGTGTGAATCTAAAATTCCAGAGTGCCCAGATCGAGATTTCTATCACTCAAGAAGATGTAGAATGGTTGTTCCATTTGAGAAAACAGGCTATAATAATGTTTCCAAGCGATATTGACCGAGTTATGGCCCTTTTAAATTTGCTGCATAAAGTAGGTGATTTTTTTTTCAAAACCCTCATTCTACTTCATAGCTTCTAGCAAGATGGTTTTTAAGGAAAAGCTAATGGTCCTAATATTGAAGAATTCATAATAGATCTTAAGTTAGCATATCCAAACCTTTCGAAAGGGATTTCATGGCTTTAGTTTAATGATGAGGCAGCCAAATTTTGGAACTCACTTGACAACAAGAAGTTGCTCAGCCTCCCTAAGCAAGAATTTGAAAAGGTCATTTTGGACAAATGGTCTCATGCTAGAAAGCAAGAAAAGGGGACACATAAGGAGTTATTTTCTGGTGGTATCTCCTTATTACAGGTTTATAAATGTATTTAGAAGGATAAGATCATTGGCTCTATCAATCCTAGTTGCAAGTATAATTTTATTATTGTTCATTTGGCTAAAATATTACAAGTTCCAGCCAAACAAATGGATCACACACAGGTTAATAATGAAGAGGTACACGTTTATAAATATTTGAAGACTTCTATGAATATGTATGTATTGCATTCTGATTTTTATGCTTTAGATATGGCTAATGTGGATTTTGTTTTGGGATACCCTGTGATGGAATCTCCTGGTACTCTCAATATTAATGTGTAGAAGAAATTCTTGAAGCTCTGGTATAAAAAGAAGAAAATTACATTATAGGATATTTCCATCAATAAAAAAGTAGAGTCCAAGGAGGATGAAGTAGAAAATGATGTAGGTACTGACACATCAGATGAGGATTTCGTGGTTGATGTAACATGGGAGGATAAGCAACAACCATGGGCACCACAACAGGTACCAAATACCCATTAGACTCCATTAGGTGGTGAATTAATAAAGATACACCATTGGTTAAAACTTCAACATATCACCACCCACATCACCCAACAAGAAAATAACTAAAAAGATGGAAACGAATTAGCAAAAGGGACAAAAACCCCTACACGACAAATAGATAGGTGTAACGATCCACCCACAACACATCAACATAGAGGAACCCCCAAGATCAACTCCCATCTCAAGCGAGTGAGGCACTAGCTAGATCGAGTAATCACTTGTCTCTGGGATGTCTAGATGCACATGCATGGTAACAATGGACTACTCTTTTAGAGTAGATATTATTATTTGTGTTCTTCTTATGTTTTGGGGATGAAACATGTTTAAGGGGGGTGGAATGTTGTATACCTAGCGGGGATATTATGGGATACAGAGGGAGGTACCCAACGGAATAATGTAATAATGTGATGGGCCATAGTTAATAAATAAAGTGGTTAACCCACATCATATAAGCAACCACAAGAATTTAGGAATAATGTGATAATCCCATTGTATTAGATATATGGTATTGAGAGACACATGGTAACGACCCATGGTATTGTATGCATGAAGCCTATATGGAGGCTAGAGACTCCCCATTGAGAGATGTCAAGGATTATTGTATTGGAAAACATATGGCTTGTGGAGGGTTCTCCTTCCTTGAGTGATTATATGGTGTTACCCTACCTCAAGGGTTTTGGTTAATAAAGAGAAGGATTTATATATTTTGATCTTGTTATTTTTTGGAATATTTTCTATTTTCATATATTTGCAGGTCAAATCTACTACACTTAGCTCCTTTTCGGAGTTAAGTGTCCTACCCTTGCATGTGGATTTGTCCTGCAACTATCCCTCCAGGTCGTGTTATTGTAGGTGGTGACCATAGTGGCATATCTTCTTACGAATCATACTGAGGTGTAGGGTCGGCATCATCTTCTCTGTACTTGGGAAAGATATTAGTCATACTCTCTCAGTCCTCCCGGGGGGTGTTCCACATCTTTTGAGGGCACTTGTTCCAAGTTCACACCTAAAATGTTTAGGAAGAAGGTCGCTAGTATAACTGTTCCACCACCATCTTCTTTTAATTTTGGTTTTCGTGTGTTATCTTCTAGGATGTTTCTAGTGTGTGTTGTTTGGTTTGAGTCAATAGTTTTGGCCTTAGGGTGTTTTGCACTAACATAATTGTGTCTAAATAATAATTTATCACCTTAGCTGAAATTTTTTCATCGAAGGTCACGTCTTCTTCATGATTTACCTCCTGAATGAGGCGACCTTGTTACTCTTGCACAAAGAGTGTTCTTCAGTGTTCAAGACTTAGATCAACACATTGTCTTCGAGTCTATACATGGTCCTTCTGGTAGTGACCTAATTTCTATCGAGAGTTTGGCATATGACTCTGACATTCCTGCCAATCCACCTTTCATTGACCCATTAGGACTGAAGTTATTGCGGCTAAACCCTTACGATTGTACACCACCCTACACTTACGTGCCATTCTTTGTGATTTATCCTATCGCAGAGTCTGAGACCTCCTTAACTTCTGCATCAATAGTATCAGCTGACGTGTCATCATTGCCACCTCTCAGTGTGGCTATACCCACTCCTGCATCCACACCTCTCACTTCTTCTTGGTGCGTTCCACTAGTTTCTTTTATAACACCCACACATTTCTCGAACATTTCCATGCCCAAACCATCTCAAATTCTGACCATGGTGCCTTGGCTTAGTCAGTCGGTAGGTTCAACAATATTTGCACCGCTCTTTACCCAACCAACTATTCTTGTTCCTCAGTTAGGCATGGTTACTTCTAGTAATATGTGGGGTGAATCATCAGTTATTCCTGGTCAACCTGGGGGAGATGCTGCTTCTAGTATGTCACGAGCTTGGTACAATTCACTCTTTGGAGGGGTGCCACCTACCCGTACTTTTACTAGAGGGGCTAGTTTTCCTGGGGGCAACCCTACTGCTAATACCATTGCTCACATAGGATATCCCCCTTATTTCAATCCTACTGTGCAGAGTGGTCCTTATTTTATCCCTGGGTACAAACCCATCAACATCCATGCTTTTAGGGGTCCTTTGCTCTTCGAAGGTACTTATACCGGTGGAAACATCCATTTACAAGTCACCCTAGTCTGCAACAGTCTTAAGTCGGGGTGAACCCTTTTCCTCACCAGTAGATACATCATTCTATTCCTTATATGGGGGGACCACATGGTTGGTGAGGGGTGTATCCTGCTTATGGCCCATTTAGTCAACTTCACAATCCATTTTTTTATCTTCTCTTGATTTACTAGATTTGGAAAAATTGACTAATGACCCCATTGTACATGATCCTTGGTGGCCACCCATGCCCGCCAAATTATGATCAGATATTACCAAGTTTGAAGGAAAGCTTGGCGATAATCCATGAACACACATTACCACTTATCATTTGTGGTGCTTGTCCAATTATTTGGTGGATCATTCTGTTAAACTTCGTTTATTCCAATGTACATTCACTGGGGATGCTGGAAAGTGGTACATCGAGTTAGATACTGCATCCTACAGTGACTTTACCGCCCTAGCTAAAACATTTTTGACACACTTCCAGTTACGTACTCGGTCTGACATCGACTCTGACCTCTTGCCTAATTTTAAGCAAGACGTTGCCATGCTAATTTTTCATCATATTCATGAGTGGCGGCGTCACAAGAGGTTGGTGAGAACCATGTTACTTGATGAGATATTACATAAATGGTTCATCTGATCTCTCTGACCTCAAATTGCCAAGGATGTGTCTATGTTTCAACTTGTTACTGAGGAATAAGCCATTTTAGCTCCCCAAAAGTTGGATCTCATCCATTCACAATCGGGTACGCTCTACGAAGTCTCGCCTAAGGCCCCTAGGCCTTCTTTTGACCCTCCCAAACATGTTCCTAGCCCATATGTCGATGGCATGATCGAGTCTGTTTCTGATTCTATGAGACAACTTGCTGCCCAACCTGGGAGCCTGAATGTTACATCTCAAGCCCCACCAAGTGCATCTGGCTCAACTAAAGCACACCCTCCTAAGCAGTCCACTGATGTTCTCACAGTGAAGTCCACTCATCGAAGAACAACTAAAAATCATATGGTAAAGAGAATGATAAGAGGAATTAGAAAAAAAACCAAAATGCTCAAGAGTCCTGACCCAACCCTCAGAGTCACGGAGGGGGCACTAGTGAACGTAGTCATAAAGTCGAGCCCACCTATAAAATTTGTCAAGGTGCCCACCTTACTCACAAATTCCCTTGAATGGATGAATCCCATAGGCTTCTTTCACCACCATCTACTCAACAACCTACCATTTTGAGTCATCCATTCCCTGCATAACCCCAACAACAAATGGTTGCTCAACGTCCTCGACCTCCGCAACGAGGCAATGAGTAGTCATCTTCCCATCCTCCTCATAGTTCATCCATCTTCATGTGCAAGGAAGATGTGAATTTGACTATGCGAGCCAAATTATATGATGTTCCTGAGTTGAGTTCTTCCAAAGACTCACCAGCTCCACCTACCTCCACTAGACCTCTTACTTTGGATATGTTGGCATTATGAGATAAGTGTTGTCCTTGATGGCAAACCTCACTGATGACAAATCATAGTACAGAAGGTCAGCGGCAAGGAATTGATGATCAGATTATAAGAAGAAGAGAAAGTTCATACACGCAGGTTCGTTAAGCCCAAGTCGCGTGTACACGCAGGTTGGCTTTAGCAAAAGCGCGTGTATGTGGAAAAGTACCTTTGGTCCATGGCGGTTATTCCTTGGAAGTTGTGCCTATGGTTTTGGACCTTGGCGTCTCGGCAGACGTGTTGATCCCTAGTTTTGAAGTTGATGGTATTGGATTTCTATGGTTTTGGCTCTTGGTATTGAACAAGGCCTAAGGCTATATAAAGGGAAGGAAATCATTAGGCAAGTGTATCTGAAATGTCTTGAATATCTGATGAAGCATTAGATCCAATATACAGGGTTATGGGTTGATGATGCATTGCTTGATCTGAGCTAAGGAGAGATCTCACCGGTTGATGGAGAACTAGATCTAAGGAGAGATCGGGATCAAATGGTTTGAAATGAACTATCTTTATGATGCTTATTCTAGATCTACATACTGACGCATGTATTGTTCTATAAGTATTATGAGTATGACTGATGTCTGGTACAGCTGCAAGTTATGAGAAATTATTTTTAGATCTGTACGCGGGTTGGCTTTGATAAAAGCGCGTATACACGCGGGTTTGATTCATCGAAGTAGCGTATACATTGTAAATCTTAATATTTGAAGTTGCAGATGGATCTGATGGTTATTACAGAGTTCTGTGTCTGATCTGTGTTCTGGTGACTGTTGTTAACAGGGTTTCAGTGATTCAGAGTTTGATGATTGTTTTGAGCTTCAATGATAGTTATGGGTCCAGTATGAAAATTGGATGAAAAGTGGCCTTACAGATTATGTGTTGTGCTTCAGTGTATCCAGTCTGAAAATTGATGAAACGTGGTACCTGGAGGTGAGAAGATTGTAGGCAAGCACTTACGTACTAGTATCTAAGCTAGTACAAAAGCTAAAGGAGATCTTTGGAGCATTGTAGCAGGTAGCAGCCTGCGTACTAGTAAATGGATCGGCTAGTACAAGAGCAAAGGGGGTTGTAGCTCCCGTACTGGTATACGACTGCACCAGTACAAATATTGTAAAAGGATTTTCTTATTAAGAAGAAGATTGAGATGACTTGCAGCAGGTGGTTTTCACCCACATTGGGTTTCCACCTTATATCTTTGTGTTCATGTGTGTGGCTCTTGTGTGATGTTCTGTTCTGTTATTCTGCACCTGTTTACTGTTAATATGCTTAATAATGATCTGATGCATTTACTGAAGATTAATCTAACTGAATTATAAGATCTCTGGATATACACGAGTTTCATTAGACACAGTTGCGTGTACACGCGGGTTCACTTAATTGAAGTAGCGTATATGTTTCTGAGTATGAAATTCAAAAGTTTGATTGATCTGATAATACTGATTCACCCCCCCCTCTCAGTATTATTTCCAAAAATTGGTATCAGAGCAGGTCCTTTGATAGAAGCTTGATCGCTTGAAGGAGATCCATGGAACAATGGGAAAGAAGCTTAAGAAGAAATCTCATAAGAAGAAGAAGACATCTCAGAAGGAATATGACAGTGGGAGAATCGATTGGGGATTAGGTATAAGAGGCTCTTCAGATTCAGAATCAGATTCAGAATCATTATCAGGTATGAATGTGTTATCCTCTGATGTTCCTGCTATATTTCCTTGTGAAAGTGATGGAAGTGATAGTGAAACTACTGAACATGCTTTTATGGGTGAGCAAGAAAAGTATCAAATAGAGGCAGTATTTAGAAGGCTTACAGACAAAGTTAAAGATCAACAAGATCTATTGAACAAAAGGGAATGTGCTTTCAAAGAAGAAGTTACCAAACTAAAGGCCCAACTAGAAGAAGGAAACAAGGTAAGAAAGCTACTCAAGGACAAGGAAGACCAATGTCAAAAATTGCAGCATGAAGTGACATCATTAAGAAAAGAAGTCAACGAAAGAAGCACAACCATCAAGAAACTCAAAGATAGATCTAGCTACTATGAAAATCTTGAAGCTACGATCCTCTCACTAAAGGAAGATCTTGAAGAATCAAAGAAGCAGAATACAGATCTACTCCAAGCTATTGCAAAACAAGAAAACGAAGTCACCAGCTTAAAATCTCAACTAGAATGTGCCTTCCGAGTTCGTCAAATGCAGCAGGATCTGAATGAAGAACAAGAAAAGGAGATTCTCAAACTAAGGCATCAGTTGGAAGAAGGAAGGAAAGATGGAGAAGACATGAAGAAGCAATGTCTAGAAAAGGAGGAACAACTTCAAGTTGAGGTAAATATCTTGAAAGGTAAAATAGAAGAAAAGGATAAGCTTTTACGATTTCAAGATAGTTCTAAAGTCTTGGATGATATTCTTAGTAGTCAAAGGTCTCCTGCTATCAAGACTGGTCTTGGTTTTCATGAATCTGTTGAAGGTGAATCTAGTTCACAAGGTGAGGCAGGAACTCTAAAGAGAAATCCAAAATGATCAACAAGGAGATGAAAGGTCAACCAAGGAAAGAAAGTCTTCAAAGAAAATCTTTTACTCCTCCTATGAATAATGTTGAATGTTATGTATGTCATAATCTTGGACATGTTGCAGCTAGATGTGGAAGAAGAAGGGTTCAAGACCATCATGTAGAAAGATCATCACATTCAAGGTACTTTAATGGATATTGCTTTGCTTGCAATATGTTTGGTCACAAAGCTGGTGATTGCTACAGGAGGAATATGAAATATGTAAGATGTTATGCATGTAACACACTTGGACATATAGCAAAGGAATGCAGGAACAAAGGATGGACATCACACCAAAAGGAGAAAACCTCATCACACTTGAAGATATGGAGGAAGAAGGAAGTACAGTCAGCACAATGTACTGAGACACAGCACAACACAGACATATCAGACTCAGAGGGAGCTGAAAGTGTAAAACTTCAGTGTCCTGAATCTCATACGCAAGTTCCTTAAAGGGAAGTCGCGTATATACGCGAGCTAAACACTGCAAAGTCGCGTATATGTCAGTCTGAGGAAAAGCAGTGGGGACAGGATCAGAAAAAGGATCTGATATGATTCAGTCTATTATTTGCTCTATTGGTTACAGTCTGCTGAGGATGTGTGGAAATGTTTTGTTACTTGTATGATGTCTGGAAGTGTTTTGATCCTAACTTGAGGATGATGATGTTTTGATGCTTATTGATGATATATGCATGATCAGATCTAACAGATGGCACAGGTTGAGGGGGAGCATATGCCTTTAGCAATTCAATGTTGGCATTATGGTTAATAATCCTTGGTGATGATTCTTATATGGCTAAATGATATATCTTGCTATTGTGAGTTGTCTATGATAAACTCTCATATGATTCTTGGAGTTACATAGAAGATGTTCAGATCAGATTTATGGTTGATTCTTTGATGATGCATATATGGTGCTTACATGGTGATCTTCATAAGAACAAGGAGAAGTACAAAGCTTGAATACACATCTTCCTCACTTGATGATGAGTCACTTATATACTGCTGTTGTCATATGCATAAATATCATACAGTTATGATGCAGGCACTCATGCGGATAAGGATTGTTGCTGATGATGATATCAAGAATATTTGCTCAAGATACATAGTGCTGATACATGGATGACTACTCAAAGTTGCTTTATTGAAGACATGGTGATGAGTTCTTATCTATATGATGATAGGTTGATCCTTACATATGTTAATTGATACAGATGTTCCCAAGTAATGATACTTGGATCATGTAGAGCTTGATGAAATGGCTATGGTGGTTTCACACATGATACAATGTGAATGACTCTGAATTCTGTTCAAAGGGATGAATTGATGCAGATATACCTTGTTATAGGTTGATGACCTATTCTCTACAGGACATTTACAGGTTGCTGATATGGAAATTTGTGTACGCGTGTTGTTTAAAGGATATCCGCGTGCATACGCCGTTTTACAAGGGGATAGTCGCGTATATGGTGTACGCGTGTTGCGTAAGGGATATCTGCGTATATACGCCTGTTTATGTGTATACAGACGCGTATATGGAGATTTGAAGGAAATCAGCAGGGACAGATGTTGGTTGCAGAAAGTCTGATATAGGTCTGACAGAGATCATCTGGCACAGGTTCAGGGGGAGTAGATAATCTTCCAATGATGCATTGTTGGCATTATCTTAAAGCTTTTGGTTCTAGTTCACATTTGGTGTTGATTTCAGGAGGAACAAAGGCGAAAGGAGAACAGAAGGATCTCTTGGTTGCTGATCTGAATGGTGATTATCAGATGCTGCTAGTGACTTTCATAAGTCTTGGTCTAGTTATTTCGTCTCTATGTCATATATCTCTTTTGTGGTATCTCTTTCATGGTGTCAAGGTCATGTAACGGCCTATTTTGGTTTCCCCACTATGCCTGGGATGATTGATGCAATATGATTGGTTGTCATATGTAAACTTTTGATGTATCCCCACTTGGTTGGGTGGATGAGTCAATTTTTTCCTCACTTAGTTGAGAGATGGATGTATGTATGAGTCTTTGATGATAGGAAGGTCTTTTATGATGTATAGAGTCATGTTCTTCTTGAAGAACATCTTATGCAGATCTTGCCTACAGTCAGGAAGAGCATGAACAACACACTTCAGCAGTACAGAGACTTGGCATGTACTCAGGGGGAGCATTGACAGATTGGTACACCTTGGCATATACAAAGGGGGAGATTATTCAGAGATTTCAGCAGGTACTCAGGGGGAGTATGGACAGTGGAATGATTCAGCAAAGGAAGAGAATATCTTGGTCCACCCTTTGCCCTTGATGTCAAAGGGGGAGAGTGATTTGGTGTTGTTGCCATCAAGTCCAAAGGGGGAGATTGTTGGCATTATGATGCATGTGTTGTACTTGATGGCAACCCTCTCATAGAAGAATATCTCACTTATGTATAACTGGGTGAATCTTCAGAAGAGATATCAGATGTGACCGATGGAGGACAGCTCAAAGGAATCAGATGATGAATCTTCAGAAGAGATATCAGATGTGACTGATGGAGGACAGCTCAAAGGAATCAGATGATAGTTCTAAGTGTGACAAGTTAGCTTTGCCATCAAGTCCAAAGGGGGAGATTGTTGGCATTATGAGATAAGTGTTGTCCTTGATGGCAAACCTCACTGATGACAAATCATAGTACAGAAGGTCAGCAGCAAGGAATTGATGATCAGATTATAAGAAGAAGAGAAAGTTCATACACGCAGGTTCGTTAAGCCCAAGTCGCGTGTACACGCAGGTTGGCTTCAGCAAAAGCGCGTGTATGTGGAAAAGTACCTTTGGTCCATGGCGGTTATTCCTTGGAAGTTGTGCCTATGGTTTTGGACCTTGGCGTCTCGGCGGACGTGTTGATCCCTAGTTTTGAAGTTGATGGTATTGGATTTCTATGGTTTTGGCTCTTGGTATTGAACAAGGCCTAAGGCTATATAAAGGGAAGGAAATCATTAGGCAAGTGTATCTGAAATGTCTTGAATATCTGATGAAGCATTAGATCCAATATACAGGGTTATGGGTTGATGATGCATTGCTTGATCTGAGCTAAGGAGAGATCTCACCGGTTGATGGAGAACTAGATCTAAGGAGAGATCGGGATCAAATGGTTTGAAATGAACTATCTTTATGATGCTTATTCTAGATCTACATACTGACGCATGTATTGTTCTATAAGTATTATGAGTATGACTGATGTCTGGTACAACTGCAAGTTATGAGAAATTATTTTTAGATCTGTACGCGGGTTGGCTTTGATAAAAGCGCGTATACACGCGGGTTTGATTCATCGAAGTAGCGTATACATTGTAAATCTTAATATTTGAAGTTGCAGATGGATCTGATGGTTATTACAGAGTTCTGTGTCTACTCTGTGTTTTGGTGACTGTTGTTAACAGGGTTTCAGTGATTCAGAGTTTGATGATTGTTTTGAGCTTCAATGATAGTTATGGGTCCAGTATGAAAATTGGATGAAAAGTGGCCTTACAGATTATGTGTTGTGCTTCAGTGTATCCAGTCTGAAAATTGATGAAACGTGGTACCTGGAGGTGAGAAGATTGTAGGCAAGCACCTACGTACTAGTATCTAAGCTAGTACAAAAGCTAAAGGAGATCTTTGGAGCATTGTAGCAGGTAGCAGCCTGCGTACTAGTAAATGGATCGGCTAGTACAAGAGCAAAGGGGGTTGTAGCTCCCGTACTGGTATAAGACTGCACCAGTACAAATATTGTAAAAGGATTTTCTTATTAAGAAGAAGATTGAGATGACTTGCAGTAGGTAGTTTTCACCCACATTGGGTTTCCACCTTATATCTTTGTGTTCATGTGTGTGGCTCTTGTGTGATGTTCTGTTCTGTTATTCTACACCTGTTTACTGTTAATATGCTTAATAATGATCTGATGCATTTACTGAAGATTAAGCTAACTGAATTATAAGATCTCTGGATATACGCGAGTTTCATTAGACACAGTTGCGTGTACACGCGGGTTCACTTAATTGAAGTAGCGTATATGTTTCTGAGTATGAAATTCAAAAGTTTGATTGATCTGATAATACTGATTCACCCCCCCCTCTCAGTATTATTTCCAACAGGATAATCCCGTGGAACCTATCTATTCCCCCCCTAAGGGTGCTCTTCATAATATGACACACGATCCTTCTACCACAGACACTCAACATTACAATATTGTTGCAGATATTGCACAAGCTCCTTATGCCATTTTTGACTTGGAGGTCTTGCAAAGTTGTCGTCAGTAACACATGGCCTTGTTGTCTGCCATTCGTGGAGTCTATCTGTTTGGCTCTAGTCTCATTGCCTTTAATTCCGATAAATGTGCTTCTCGCCCTTCCCATTAGATTTATTTTCAAATCATTGTGCACATTTTCCATCAGAATATTCATCGAACTTTGGTGGACGAAGGCTATTCAATGTGTGTCATGTCTATATCTTGCTAGAAAGTTCTCAGCTCTCTAGTGCTTGCCACGTCCAACATGACTCTCCAAGATTTTAACAGACACAGATTTGTACCTAAGGAGATTCTTCCAAAATTTTCCATTGAGTTAGGGGGGGAATTGTATATGTTGATGTCAAAGTTGTCGACGCCACGTTAGATTACAACCTACTTCTTGGTCGTAGTTGGTTTTATGTGATGACCAGAATCATCTCATTTATTTTTCATTTACTTTTCTTTCCTCATGAAGGCAAAATTATTACTATTGATCAACTTGACTATTGCATGCCATCGACCCAGATTTCCACCACGGGGAATTCTGTACCACTCATGGGAGATCATCTTAGTTAGTGTCAGAGTGTTGGCATGAGCTTGTTTAAAAGAACATCTCTTATTGGGGTATTTCCACAATTATCATCACCCGACGTTCCTTCATCCTCTTCAGTAGCTCCTACCACTTCTCGCTACCATATGATCTCTTCTGGCACTTGTCAAACCCATAGACATCGTCATCCTTGGGTGGTGTCACCTGCTCCTATTGAAGATGATCAAAATAGTGAGAATCCTTTGCCACCTGTTGTGGAAGATATTTCCCCTCTGGTAGTCTCGTTAGTACCTCCCGATGCTAGTCAAAAAATACATCATAATATGGAATATAACCAGGTTCATTTTCCCACATGGTTCTTCCCTCCACTTGTTCCACATGACTCACTTGATGATGAGCCTCCCCGGTTAGCCAAATTAGAGGTCATGCATCTATCCACTAATAATCATAAGGAGATTATGACTCTTCTTGCCTCTAGTCTCCCCGATTTGGAACACATAGAGCTCAACAAAATGAATCTAACCAACCCACGGGGCATCTCCTCTGCCCTCCTCAGAAGTGCCACCCTGTTGTAGTGGCTACAACCGCCCTCCAAAATTTTTCCTTAGCTTCATTTTGGATCCTCCCTACCAACCTTTCAAAACACCTTGCCTTGATTCCTCAAGTACACAAGCTTCAGTTTTTTCTTGCACAAATACACCCTATCAATCAAAGCTTAATGCATTCCCCTCACAAGCTCTTCATCCGAACTTGGTCCAGTTGCAGGTTGAGCACCTCCGCCAAGAAATTGTGAATTCTAGAGGGAAACTAGTCTTCCCTCCAAAAATTGTGAATTCTGTTTGGCAGCCTGCTGGGCTCCATAATTACACAATCCTGCCAATGAGGCTTGACCTAGAAAATTACACAATCCTTCCTAGCAGGGTTGCTCAGCACAACAATTGCGCAATACTAGGCAGAAGTGAGTTGCTCTTTCCAAAAATTGCACAAATCTCCTAGGCAGCCTACCCAAATCCCCATCCAGAGATGTGGATTTTCTCCCAGTAGTTGAGCAGCCTCATGCATGAGTAGTTGGGTTGACTAGTTCCACCCGGGACCAAGGAACTTGACTTGCATGCATGGCTTTCTTTTTCCCGGAATATAAAAAAGAAACATGCAAAAAGCATCCCTTGATTCAGGGAACTACTTTTAGCAGCTGGAGGTTACATGCAAAGTTCATTTTAGAAACTTTCCTCCAAGTGTTGCTTTCTCCTAGATTTGTGGCATGCATGTCATGAGCTCTAACTTATTTATTTGACGCATCAGAAATCATTCTTCAACATCAATCTTGGATCTCTAACATCCCACAACACATCCAAGACTCTTCGACACATCCGACTCAGCTATTCACAGGTGACTGCTCTCAACTTGTCTTTTTCATCATTTTTGTCGCTTTTGGTGTTTTCGCTTATGTGAGTGTTGTTTACTTGATTTCTTTGAACGCTTGTTGTTGTTTACATGCATATTAGCTTATAATAACACCGTTTCAATTTTCATTGCTATCTCACTACTAACGCATGCATGGAACTGTTTTGCACGAACAGTCGCTGATTCGACAACTCACCTCACCCACATGCATGTTGATTTGTTTTCTGAATCTTTGATTCAATGTTTGCATGCATGATTAATCACTTTATCTTACTTAGCATCACCATGCATTCACTCTCACATTTTCTTTCAGTTGCCCATCGACGAGTCTGGCCAGCCTTAGCCCAGACTCTGCGTCACCAAGACAACATTGCAAAGTCTAGAGAAGGAAGGCTCTATCCTCCTCTCCAGAAATGCACATGTCTGCCCAGAAGTTGTCCTCCAAGACTACTTTGCACATTTATTAGGGACAGTGACTGCTGGCCCAGAAATTTGCGTAATGCAGTCATTGAGCCTACAGTCATTGCTAGCTGGAATTGTACATTACACAATTCTAGCAGTCAGCAGTCAACCTCGATTGCGCATTGCGCAAATCAAGTAGCTAGTATTGCCTCCCAGATAGCCCAGACTGCCTTTTCCCTAGTTCTGCTAGCCAGTGACCTAGCCTCCATGAAGAAATTGTGCAATCTTTGCTTATCAATCCCAGGTATGGGTCATGTCATCCCAAATTTTCTTTGGTTTATGCTAACAGATTTCTTGCCATGCATGTCACTTTGTCTCCAGATCTTTCAAGTCTTCATTTGCCTCTTAGATGTGCAGGATCAATGGCTTCCAAGAGAACAAGATCAAAGGACACTAACAGAAGTGCAACTAGAGCAGCAGTTGAGTGAGTGTCTGCAAGTCTACTGATCTATGTACATACCAGGTTGTTTCTAGACAAGGACATCAAGCTGAAATGGCAAGAGGTCAATGAAGCATTTGCAGGAAATTTTAGGGAAGACCTCGAAGACCGCCAAGTGTATGTGAACATTCACAAGTCTAGTTTGTACTAGATTTCATTCAAATAACCCGCGTTCCCATGAGTGAACATGATACACTGGATCGTCTCACACACCGATCCTGAGACAATGACTTTGAGAAGTGTTAGCAAGATGAAGATTACAACCTTCTGGGCACAAGATTATGATGAGATGTATCATATGTCAAAGCCTGTGTCTATCATGGAGACTCCTTTCAGCTTACCCAGTAGTAGTGCCAACTCCAGAGATATTCTGAAGAACTCGGTAAAGTAGCCGACTAGATTTAGGATGACACCCAACCATATCTACAAGATGAAGATACTGCAAAAGAAGTATCAATACTTGGGCATATTTGCATGTCGACTATATGGTCAATAAAGCATGGAAACCTTCCCAGAGAGTTGGATGATCATGTTGGACCAAATGGCCAAAGAGGGAAAACCATGTAACTGGTCCAACATGTTGGCTCATCAGCTGAAGGAGCAAGTAACGAAGGCTCGATAGTCACTTGGAGGTATGAAATCATAGATCTACATGTCTGCCTAAATCTTAAATGCAATCTGTGCTTGAAAGGAGTTCCCAGGCTTGGAGTGGGAATGCTCAACGGAGATTGTTGTGAAGACATATTTCAAATGCAGCTTAAGAGGAGTTATCACATGATTGTCTGAGCATTTTGTCACCCCAGTTTACAAGATGATATTCAAATAGGATCCACCCTGCATGTCGAGGGCAACAATGGAGGCATTGATAGACATTGCTGATTGGTATGCCTCACTGTTTGACACCTTCATATGAATGTTCAGTGTGGAGAAGCGTCCATGTGTTCTACAGAAGTTTGCCTTGGACATACTCGTCATGCAGGAAGTAGCATATCACATCTCGGTAGGATTGACAGATAGACTGCATTAGAAGAAGAAGGTACCTTGGCCGACTCTTCCATTTTAGATTGGGTTATATGAGATTTTGAGTTTCAAGCAAGTGGATGTCGAAGCAAAAAAAATGAAGCAATATCCATTCGACCTCCAAAGTTACAATCTGTATGACCCACATTGTATTGTGAAATGTGACTGCATGAGAGTACAGTTCAACTGGATCCACGGGGACTTTTGTTGGGTTGAGGAGGACCCATGGAGATATTATTACATATTCTTTAGACCCAATGAACAGGTCAGCTTCATTGTGGAGTGGTTAGTCAAGCAACATGAAGCAACATCCCAGAGAGCACTAATAGTAGTGGTGGCAGGGGCAAGCATACCAGTGTGCGACAAGGGCAAGAGGAATATTGTCAATCGCATGGTGGAAGAGAAAAGCTGCAAGTTCCGAGAAGATCCACTTGTTGGAGAAATTAGCTTTAGCTATAGAGGCAAAGAGGCAACAACATGACAAGTGAATCGCGCAAAGGGAGAAGGAGAAGAGAAGAATGGAGGAAATAGAAAAGGAGTTGCATGAGCTGAAGGAGCAACCCCGGAAGGAACAAGAGCTGCGCAAAAAGGAGAGGGAAGTGTAGCATAAACATGTACAACAAAGGGCACAACATGTGGAAATGGATTAAAAACCACCTGTACAGGTAGTGGACTCATCAAATCAGCTGACATCAGGCAGACAGGGTGAACTATCGCAGAATCAGGACTTCACTGGTGAGATGCAGCAAGCACTTCAACAGTTGGATATGGATATGGAGCAACAAGAATTGGAACAGGACACCCACCTCATGCCTCATCACCAAGAGGGCGACTTACCCACTTCACCACATCTAGATTATTTACAAGTATCAAGTGACCAAGGAGGCACTAAGATCCTTGGAGATCAGCTGGAAGGAGAGATGAAAAACATCTCATTCGACGAGTCTCAGCATAGAGTTGTGCAGTCTCATAGAGTGTCGACTATGGATGATCATACATCTCCTGTGCAAGTAGAGGAACGAGTGATTGTGTCTGACATTCACAAACATCCAACAACCTTGGCCGATGCAACCAGAGTGTATGCCGAAGGCACTAGCTCAAGTGTTCACTTTCTAATAGCTGAGAATGAGCAAATGGCTAAGGAACTACAGACAACCAAGCAAGGAGGAGATTTGGTGATAGTGTCCGCCTGAGATGAACTCAAGAAGAAAATACTAGATGAAGTATTGTCCCTTGACATAATTATGTGGGCGTTGTACTCCAAGTTTGGCACTGTGCATGTTGGTATCTAAATTTGACTGTCCATTCCATTCCAAATTCATCTTTTAACTATCATTCTTGGCCATTTAACCTTTATTATTCAACAATAATCCTTATAAACTAAGTCATATGTTGTCATTTTCATTATTTTGAGCTTGGGATTAATATTTGAAATTTTTATATTTAAATGACAATTTTCAAAAAAATCACAGGAAGTTGTAACAACCTGTGATCGCTTTATTGTTTGACATGTTGCAGCACAGGTGGGCAAATTCGAATATTATGGGAATAAAGTACAATGTACAAGAATGGTGAAACAACTATTCACTTTCAGTTTGGAGAAAACAAGTTTCCAGTCAAAGCTGGTCAAACCCATCCACTTCATCACTTTTTCTTGATTTTTGTGCACAAGATATTTTCCAGTTTTAGAATTTTTGCATAAATGGAGGAACAGACCTAAATTCAACCTCCTTGGAATGTAATTAATATAATATTGTTATTATTAGATGGAGAAACAATAGTTGCTTTTGTTAGAGGATTCACGATAAATAACTCATATGGGAAAACTATGTTTTAGAATGGTTTTTGTGAACATATGAGAAGACAGTTTGTGTATCTCTAATTCCAAACTTAATACAAAATTCTTCAGCAATTTTATGTCTCAAGATTTATTAGCTACACTCTTCTGAATCATCTCATAGTTTGCTTGTGGAGTGCTGAAGCACCCTCACCACTTTGCTGGTACACTTTATCTTTACTCTGTTTTTCTTACTAGCTGCAAATTCGAATTTAGCAATTAGTCATTTCATGTTCAGAGTTAAAAGCTATGTTAGCAGAGTTATCAGTTAAGAGAGCTTGAATTTGTTGTGAAGAGAGAGCCTTGTAAGAGGACTCAACTAATCTTGATCTTGAAATTGATATTTACATGCTGTTGTCATACAACTTCCAGATTTGTTTGCTAGCTTTAGTTTTGAAGGATAGTTCTAGTTTTATTTCCAAAGTGATTTAAGATTGGAGTTTTAAAATTCAATTTTCAGTTTGGTAAATGATTCTTGTAAGAGATCTAACTGATATTGGTTTATAACACTGCTCATCTTACTCACTGTGTGATTTGAAAATACTTTGGATTGTTGTGATTGTAAAAATTCTTTGAAGCAATATTCTTGTAAGGGAATGTAGGATTACAATCAATCATCAACACTCTACTTTTGTTATTCTTCAATTAGAATTTTATAGGATTTGTTTCTCTTAGATTGATGTTTGAATGATTTATTAGGATAATAAAGGATCTTTTGTAGAAATCACTGTTAATTTAGTCCATTAGGTAGCCATTAGAATCTTAGAGCCTTCTAGATCTATATATTTTAGGTAAGCACCTCTAAGTGTACTTTCCTGGGTTGATAAAAGAATTAAGAGCTTAACTTGCCTTGGTAAGTTGGGACCAAACATTTTGGTGCCATCGTCGGGGAGGTGCAACTAGAAAGACTAAGAAAAAACAAAAATCAACAAAACAACAAAAACATAGAATTAAATTTAAATTTCAGTCATGCTTATTTATGTCTAGGTTTAGGGACGAAAAAGGCAGATTTAAAAGAAACCCCCCAACAACTAATCCACCATTAGGAGCAGAGCCATTAGAAAGGATTAAATATATAACTCCAACAAGAAAGGTTACAGCAAAAAAACTTGAGGAAAAAGTGAAATCAGGCCAAAGACTCACCCTCATTGAAAGACAAATTGTAATAGCCAACGAAGCAAAGAGAAGGAATCTACCTGAAACTTCGTCAGTAGCAAAATATGAGGGGAGTAGCACAAAAATCCAACAGCCTAGTGCTGAACAAATTTTTCTTCAAGAACTAAAACAAGAAGAAGAGGCAAAAATCTTAGAATCACAAATTACGATGGCTGAAGAGGGAGGAGGATTCAGAGAACCTACACCTGAACAACTCAGAGAGTATGAGAGACAAATGGAAGAACGAGAAGAAGAAGGGAAAATGAAGAAAAACAAAACAATGATACCCTATTTGGAGGAAATCAAAATCCACCAGAAACAGAGGAATCCACATTTAAATTTCCAATTCAAGATAGAGGAGAGAAAATGGATGAGGAAATTAAAATGAAAAACATACCACCATCTGTATTGCCAAACTTCTATGGGATGGCATCTGAAGATCCGGACTCATTTTTATTCGAATTTGACATAGTATGTCGAACCTATGGATATACCGATGATGCTTATAGACATCGCCTTTTTCTTGCTACCTTAAAAGCAGCAGCATTATTTGGTCAATTTAGAGTGTCCTAAATTGCTATATTAATTGTCAATCTGGGAGTCGTAAACTGTTGAAGTGTGGCGCACTATATGTGCAAGATAACCTTTTCTTACTTTTTTTCGTTTTTGATTTCTTTATTTTGTTTTGGGGGTTTTTATCTTCGTTTATCTCCTAATGTGAAATGGAAATTCTAAAAGACAAGTATGGATATAAATGTTCAAGGAAATTATGTCCTTTATAATGGTTTCCAAAACTTCAAACTTCAGAAGGTCTTAGAACATGCTAATGATGAAATTAATTCCTAAAAGAAAATGAAAATGTGCCACTATTCTAATCAAACAAATAGTGAACTATTGATCGTGAAACCATTATCCCTACTGCTGTCTAAATACAAAAGAAATGAATTAAGCTACTGTACTCAAAGAAATCCAAAAAAAATTGCAAGTAAAGTAAAGCTAAAATCAAATTACACCAATTCATATTTTGACCCCTCACCAGTTAGTCTCGTTATGGCTTTCGGAGGTAATCATCAACAACTTGAGAAATCTGATATCTAATTGCAGAAAAGTAAACTTAAAATCAAATCACATCAATTCATAGTCTGACCGCTCGCCAGTTAGTCTCGCTATGGCTTTCGGAGGTAATCATAAACAACTTGAGCAATATGATATCTAATTGCAGAAAAGTAAACTTAAAATCATATCACAACAATTGATAGTCTGATCCCTTGCCAGTTAGTCTTGCTATGGCTTTCGGAGATAATCATCAACAACTTGAGCAATCTGATATCTAATTGCAGAAAAATAAAACTAATATCAAATTACACACTCATACTTCAATCCCTCACCATTAGTCTTGCTATGGATTTCGGAGGTAACTGAGAATGATATGAGCAATTTAATATCTAAGCTAACTAATAAAGCCAATGAACAAAACTAAAATAAACAAAACAGAACTGGAATTAAAAGCTAAGAAAAGTAAGTCAGCAGAAAGACTGATTCCATGTCATTAGTCATTGTGAAAATTTTATGCAAATGCCCGAGTTGCCTATTGTAATCTGGAACATACACACTGATCAGCATTAACAACAATGTAAATCATGTAAAATTATGAACAAGAATGAAACGTTAGTACCATAGTAAATGAAATATACATAAGTGAATAACTATGGCATAATAAACATAAAGAAACACAACATGAAACTATACAGCAAATAAGAAACAAAACCTCGGTGTGTGCAGGGGCCCTCTGCACAACCTCAGGCAACAGCTATCAATCAAGAATTATGCTCAGAAACAGAGTCTTCTCATATATTTCAGAACGTAGTCACAACAACAAAACTAGTGTCACTGCACAGTGGGCTTTTTAACAAAAAAATTACATTCCAAATTACTGACTCCTATGTGTATAGGAAAGCATTATTTATAAAAAAAGGCTACATAACATTTTTCCTATAAACTACACTAACATAGGACACGTGAATGACAACGTCCATGGATCTAGCATCATGGCTTCCGAGGTGATGTAATCTATTGAAAGCGGCTTGTTGGATTTACATTGTGGGTAGCCTACAGGTGTCAGCATGCCTCCAGAGATCTAGAAACAGCCACGAAAATCTTTCACGTGCTTGGAAACAGAGTCCTGTTGCCGTAGGACTCTTCTGTTTGACCACCGCTTGACCACCGTTGACCACGGCCTCCTCTAATGAATCCGACTGAGCCAATAGGATTCAGTCCATGTCCAAGTCATTTCCAACTTTCCCATGTGGCTCGATTTGCCTGAAGACACCTGTAATGTAAACTTTAACAAAAACAGCTGTCGAAAGTTGAAGCAGCTGCGGAAAGTGACAGGATTCCGCAGCTCAATGAGCAAAAATCTAATTCAAACAGTAGACACAAAACATAGTTAAAAACCACTTTAAGTGCTCTTTTATGATTAATATGCAATGATGTTGATAGCTTAGGAGGTCCAGGTGAATGGAAAAAGTCTAGGAAGGTGTATAGGAAAGATCCAAGTTCAGGGCTCAACATACCCCCACTTTGAAGGTGTTGCATGTCCCCATGCAACCAAAATTTTGACCATCCTCTCTTCAATCCATATGCTCTGACACCTCCGCCAGCACATCTAGCCCTCTTCTCCTCTTCCTTGGTACTACTAACATTCTACGCTTCCTCATCAAGCATCTGAAGTTGAGGTTGATAAGTGCTTTATTCAACCTCTTGCATTTCTTCTTCAATTTCCTGTTCTTTTCCTACCACTGTCCCAGATGTAACATAGTGTTGTCATGAATGATCTTGTCCAATCTGCTTTGTTCCTTTCATGCTTCATTTTCATTTTTAATATGTCTATTTAAAACCTCCAATTCAAAGATTTCTTGTTTCAACGATTGGACTAGAGCTTCTTGTGCTGTGTGAGGTTGAGTGGATGAAGTGCTTGGGCCTGTGGCTTTCTTTTCCAAGGATTCTAGATAATCATACATATCTTGCTGATTCGGGTCTATCTCGGGTGTAGTTTTCCTTGAGCTGACCCCAAAAACCTGTTGAGAAGGACTGATTTCCAAATCTGGCCGAGAAGGACTCATGTCAAAATCTGGCTGTGAAATGGAAGCATGGTGGGGGCTATGGTCAGGAGAGGTTGCTGGAGGCTGCTCTGGTGTTTCCCCTCCCAAGTCAATAAAGTGGGGTCCTTTGGTTTGCACTGTCCTTAATTTCATTTTTAGCCTGGATCTTCTTCTTACATGCTGTGGACTAGTGTCTTTTTCCTCCCTACTCTGTTTTTCTTTTCCTTTCTTCTTGGCTGCAGCTGACTGTTCCTGAAGGTGAACTAGTCTTTCAGACAATACTTGATGGTCTTCTTTTGAGGAAGGTTCTGGGGTTTGATGCATAGCCTCAATGCTTCTTTTCTTTTTTGGTTTTGTTGGCTTCTTACCCTCAGTCTTTTCCTTCCTCCTTTTAGATAGTCTTTCTTCTCTACTAGTTTCTTCAACTATGTTAGTAGGAGTACTTTGAATTTTATCACTTGTTCTCTTTCTTCTGCTTCTTCTTTATGTACTACTCTCAGGGGCTTCTTGTGGATCTTGAAAGAAATTTCTGACTAGAAACTGCTCCCATGTGTCCTTCTTTTCTTTCAATTGTTTTTCTATCAATATTTTCACAAAGTCATGGTGATACAAGTGTGGTTCTACGTCCCCTAGATTCTTTTGGATGGTTACAAACATTTTTTTCAAACTGTTCAGTAAAACATATGGCAGATTGAGGGTTTGGTTTTCTAGGAAATTCATCAACAACCAGGTGTGATACATATACATTGATCCAAAACGTCCCTCACAGGTGATGAACTTTTGAATAATCAACAATAGACTGGTCCACTTCTCTTCTAAAGCATGGACAGGGATTCCTTGTTTAAAAATAGTTACATCCATACATGGATTTCATAGGATAACCCTCCAAGCCTTCTTGTCAAATCTCTTGTTCTTGAACCAACGTTCACCCTCCTGCGGAAGTTCTGTAGCAGCTGCTATGGATGCCTCAGTTACTGTAAACTTGAGGTCTCCAACTTCCACTTCCAGGCCGTTAAAAGACCTCGCAAAAGTCTTTGTAATCTCCTTGTTGTAGCCCTTGAATTTTTGAATGAGTCGTAGCCACCTTGCCTTTTTCAATATGTTTTTCACTTGCGGGTATCCTTCCAAAAACTTGGGCCCTTTCGGTTCGGCCCTCAACAAAAGACCCATCCTTCCTTCTGTCTTTAAAATTTGTCTGCATGAGTAAGGGTTTTAGTGGAGGTAGACGGCTGGGTTGCAGTGATGAACTAGGTTTATGGAGAAGAAAACAGTGACTATAAATGGAAAATAGAGAACAGGTAGCGGAAGTGAATTCACGGAATGGAGCGAAGACTAATATGAACAAGGTGGAAATGTAACCGGGGCTTCAATAAAATAGTAAGGGAGTAAAGTGAACCTGACAAAATTTTAAACTGAATGGCTGCAGAGTGGACGTAAACACCTTTATGAAATGGCTGCGGAATTTGTGTGGGTGAAGTCGTGATCAAATCAAACACATCTCATAATTACAGGTGGAGTATCAAAGTACAGCCGAACAGGAGTTAAAACTGGAGGTTTGATCATGAGGCCGTTTGAAAATAAATGCAAGGATTGTGGGGGAATCGTATAGAGATCGTGGAACGGTTATGGAGTTATCAATGCCAATCATTGCATATAATGGAGCTATGGTTTTATAACTATGTAAAAATGTGCTTTGAACGCTATTTGAAATAAATTTCTACTCATACCTTGGAATTCTTGCCACTTTTTGTCCATTAATCTTTGATCAGCTGCTCCTTGTTGATGCTTTTAAGTGCCTCATGTCTTCATAATATGTCCTCGGTCATACCTGCATTTGATTTCATGATTATGTAACTAACATCTGACTGTCAATTTTTTTTTAAACAGAGTGATGGTTGCGGAAACTGCTCCTGGCTATGGAAACTGGGTTCAGCTGCAGAAACTGACACAGCAATCATTTGACTGAATGGAGATGGATAGATGATAACTGACTGAATGAAAAATGGTCATGAAAAAAAAAAATATTAGCGGAATGGAATGAAATGGATGAAATGGAGTGGAATGAAATGAAGTGGAGTGGAATGAAGTGGACTGAAATAAAGTGGAGTGTCACAAAACTATGAAATGAGAGAGAGATTTCTTTTGGAAAATATAGGGCATTAGGAGTTCTCGATTTTCGCCCTGTATTTTCTGTATAAAACTGTCAACCAATGATTGGTTTTCAGGCTTATACATTTTTTTCTTTTAGAAAGACAAAGGAATAAAGGCTAGGCTAGTGGAGAAGAAGGATTCTTCTTCACCAGCTTTATTGCAGAACTATCTTGAAACATTTTGACAAACTCCTCTTTTGAGAGTGGCTTATGATAGATATTTAATCTGTGGCCATTCACAGTAAGAGGATTTTGATATTCATCAATGGTTTTGATTCTTACCGCTCCATTGCTAAAGATTTTGTCAATCTCATATGGCCCAAGCCAATGAGTCTGAAATTTTCCTCTAAAATCTTTAAACTTGGAATCAAATAGCAATGCCCAATCTCCTTCTTGAAACTTTTTCTCTTTGATGTATTTGTCATGCCACTTAGCTCTTTGATATTGAACTAGATCAGTTCTTAGAATTGCCTCTTGTCTGATCTCATCTAGCTCATTCAATTGCTCCATTCTGTACTTTTGGGTTTCTGATAGATCCATCCCCAACTGAACTACCATCTTGAAAGTTTTGACTTGGAACTCAATGGGGAGCAGGACTTCTTTCCCATAAACTAGTTCATAGGGAGAATGTCCTGCTGTATTTCTCCATGTAGTTCTGTAGGTCCATAAGGCTTCAGGAAGCCTTTCTGCCCAATCTCTTCCGTGTAGATGAACAGTTTTGGTGATGATGCCTTCAATAACTTTGTTTGTAGACTCCACTTGGCCATTTCCTTGCGGATGGTAAGGAGTAGATTTTCTGTGCTTGATTTTGTATTCATCCATCAACTTCTCCATTAGGTTGGATGTGAATTGACTTCCTTGATCTATCACAATTTCTCTTGGAACACCAAAGCGAGTAAAAATATCCTCATAAAGAAAATTAACAACTGAATTTTCAATAGCAGAAAATAATGCTTTAGCTTCCACCCATTTAGTGACATAATTAGTACATACCAATATATACTTTTTTTGTTTAGATGGTGGGTTAATAGGTCCAATGAAATCTAAAGCCCATTTTTCAAAGGGTTCGATGAGTACCTACGGCTGCAATGTCATTTCATTTGAAAGGGTAGGTTTCCCTATTATTTGGCAGCTGCCACACCTTTTGACATACTGTTTTGCATCTTTGAAAAGGGATGGCCAATAATATCCCAAAGAGAGGATTTTATAGGTTGTCCTTTTGTCAGCAAAGTGTCCACCGCATGATTCATCATGACATGCTTTGAGGATATCAGGCATTTCATCTTCCCTAACACATCTTCTGATCACAAGATTTGGCCCTGTTTTAAACAATTCGTTAGAAATCCATGAATATTTTGAACTCTCCTGAATAATCTTTCTTCTTTCACCCGGAAATAAATGTGGAGGCAGTTTCCCTGTAACCAAATAGTTAGCTATATCTACATACCAAGGAGTCTTAGTAGTTACCGCAAATAAATATTCATCAGGAAACTTGTCCTCTACAGGAGAATCTTCTTTAGTATTCTGAATCCTAGACAAGAAATCAGCTACTTTATTTTGTTTTCCTGGTCTATCCAACACAGTGACATTGAATTCTTGTAAAAGTAAGAGCCACCTTGTAACTCTGCCATTAGTAACAGGTTTGTTCATTAGATATCTAATCACATAATGATCAGTATGAATAAAAGTTTCATAGCCTGTTATATAATGTCTAAACTTATTGATTGCATGAACAACAACTAAGAACTCTTTTCCAGTTACAGTATAGTTCAACTCAGTGGGAGTCAAATTTTTACTGGTATAGTAAATGGCATAAGGAACTAAATCCTTTTGACCAAACACAACCCCTAGAGCTGTATCTGAAGCATCTGTAGAAATATGGAAAGGAAGTTTCCAATTTGGCCCTCTCAAGATGGGTGCTTCAGATATTCTTGTTTTCAAAGTTTCAAATGCTAATTGACAATCAGGATCCCATTTGAATTCACAGTCTTTTGTAAGCAATTTGAAGAGTGGAGATGCTATTTTAGTGAATTTCTCTATAAATCTTCTATAGTACCCAACAAATCCCAGAAAACTTCTAACATATTTTTGACAATTTGGAATAGGCAACTTGGAGATGACTTCAACTTTGATCTATCAACTTTAATCCCATCCCTTGAAATGTGATGTCCCAAAACAATACCTTCAGTAAACATCATAAAGCATTTTTCATGACTTAATGAAAGGTTTGTTTCATTACATCTTATAAGGACTTTTTCCAAATTCTCTAATTCCTCTTCAAACGAATTACCATAAACTATAAAATCATCCATATAAACCTCTACATAATCATGGATTAGATTAGAAAAGATTCCTAGTACCTCCCTTTGGAATGTTCTAGGTGCATTACATAATCCAAAAGGAAGCACTCGATAAGCAAAAGTTCCACATGGACAGGTAAATGTGGTCTTATATTGATCTTCAGGTGCTACCTGAATTTGATTATAGCCACTAAAACCATCCCGAAATGAGAAGTACTTTATGCATGCTAATGTATCTAATACTTGCTCGATAAAGGGCAAAGGAAAGTGATCCTTCAAAGTTGTTTTATTCGATTCCCTGTAATCAATGCATACCCTCCATTTACCATTCTTTTTTGGTACTATAACCAAAGGAGAAACCCATCGGCTATCTGAAATTGGATAAATGAAGTTTACATTGAGTAGTTTTTGGAGCTCTTCTTTCACTATCTCCCTAAGGTTTGGATTCATCCTTCTCTGAGGTTGTCTGATTGGTCTACTGTTTTCCTCGATGTAGATGTGATGAATGCAAGTCTTAGGGTCAATACCTTTCATATCAGTATACTCCCATGCAAATGCAGTAGAATGTTTTTGCAAGATTTTAGTTAGCTCTTCCTATTGTGGCTTTTCCAAATTTTTATTGATATTCAATGTTTTACCTGGAAAAATCTCAATGGTGGAACTACCAAACTCTTCCATAGAGTAAAGAGACATTTGTCTTGATGATAAATACTCAATGTCAGAATCTAACTGAAATTGTGTGTGGTCATATTTTGAAGATGCTTCAAAATTTTCTAATGTGTTCAGAATTTTACTATCTTCACTAATTTCAGAAATGGTAAAGACAGGTTATATAGTGTCCTCATCATCGTCCCATTCATTATCTCCTACTTCTGTAATTGCTTTTGCTGGAGGATACAAATTGAACTTCTTTGTTGAATTACCATAAGAAATGTACATATCTCCAGATCTACAACCGATAAAAGCATCAGCTGTGGCTAGCCAAGGTCTTCCTAAGATGAGTGGGTGCCCTCCTAAATTACTCTTGGGAGTCAAAATCATGAAATCTACTAGATATTCCCAAGAATCTAAGGAGATTGAAATATCTTCTAATACACCATCTGGTTTGATTATTGATCGATCTGCAAGTTGTAGTAAGGTAGGTGTAAAAACAAGATTAGGAAGTTTAAGCTGTTCCATAGCCTGTCTACTCATAATGTTGATAGCAGCCCCTAAGTCAGTCAAAGTATTTGGAATTTCTACCCCATTTATATGTGTCTTGACAATTGGACTACCGGGATCTACATGCTTCTGCATGGTGATTTTTCCCATCATGATATCTGCAATTTTTCCTACCAGGTGGATTCTTCTTGTATCTCTTGGTTTCCTTCTTGGTCTTTTGAGACTCAACTCCTTTATTGTTTTTGCTAGAATATGAATCTCTCTAATGGCTTGTAGCAAGGGAATCTTGATACAGACATTCTTTAATTCATCTAGGAAATCATAGTCAGGCAACAAGATTTGTTTTTCCACCCCTTTGTCAATTTGTAATCTTTCAGGAAAAGGAGGTGTGGATGAAGATGCAAGTTGCTCAACTATAGGAGTTGTCGGGGTTGACTCTTTTTCTTTCTTTTTGAGTGTTTGGGTTTTGAAGAGATGCTTCAGAACCTTTATTGACTTTAAGAGAATCTTCCTCAGAAGTACTTTGCTTTGGAGCATCTATAGAAGGTTTTTCTAGAACTCTACCAGACCTGAGTTGTACATCATTAAGAGGAACAATCATATAGGTAGGAAATTGTTGTCCTTATACCATGTAAGCATTTTGAGGATTTTTGTTATTAGGATTTGGCAATGGCTGGGTTGGTAGTTGATTTGTCTTTTGTTGGAATGGAAGCAAGAGTTAAAATTTGGATTTTGTTGAGAAGGTTGTTGTTGTTGTGGAAATGGCAATGAAATTTGAGGGTTTTGATTTGGAAGTTGTGGAGCTTGTTGATTTTGAAAAGATGGAGGATATTGATAAAATTGAGCAAATCTCCCATAAGGATTTTGCATACCTTGTACCCATGATTGATATGGATTTTGAGGTTGGGACCAAGGTTGTTGCCAAGAATTCAAATTTGGTGGGAGTTGAAAGTTCATAGGGTTGTTAAACCCTTGATTTTGTTGCCCCTGCCAAGGTCTCCTTGAAACAAAACAGAGAGACTCTACTGAATTTGGATCTTCTTGAAAGACAGCTTTGAGCCCAGGAATTGCAGGACAATCCTTGGTCTCATGGCTTTCCGAGAAAATCATACATGTTTCTACAACTTTTGCATCCAAGGGTATTCCCTTAGAGCATGTTTCTTCCTACATTTTGGACAAAAGATGGCCAAGGCTTCAGCTTCTGCTTTCTGCTTGTTTTGCATTTTAAGGGTGTCTAGTTGTTCACTAAGGCTCCCTAGAATATCAGTTTTGAACTCATCAAGCATATTGCCAATCTCTACCCTACTTACTGATCCAGTTGTAGATTTGTTTGCTCTAATAAGAGAAGGATCTCTAGGCCCTTTTCCCGTTTAGATTTTCCCCTCGAGAGATGGACACATAGTTCTGTTATGTCACGAAGTGGAAGTTGAGAAATATCTCCCTTTCTCATCATGTTTAAAATATCTATCCATTCATCTATAATGGCTTTTAATACAAGGGCTTTCAAGGTCTCCTCATCTAAGTTACTCATTTTTTATCTTTTTAAGTTGTATTGAAATCTTTCAAGTAAATCCTCCAAGTTTTCATCTTCTTTTTGCACCATTTTGAATACCTCATCCTTATGATTGGTGGGCATGCAATAGTCCAGGTATCTATCCAGAAATGTTTGTTTCATATCATTCCAAGTCCTAATACATTGAGTGACTAATCCCATGAATCATTTCAAAGTAGCTCCCTTTAATGTTGAAGGAAACAATTTGAGTTTTTGAGAGTCTTCCATATAGTCATAAGTTCGGCACACGACTTCAAACTCAAACAGAAATGTTTCAGGATCCTCAATTTGCAACCCATAAAAGTTTGGGAGGACAGATGGTGAGATGTTTTTCATTGTTGTATGAGTTTCCTCATCAACTATAGGAAATCCAAATGAGTTATCTCCATCCCTATTTTCCCCATTGTTACCTCTACCTCCTCCATTGTTTCCTCCTCCTCTACCTCTACCTCTACCTCCTCCTCCAAATCTGTTTACTACTTCCTCTGTCATGATAGTTTCCTCAGAGTTTTTAGAGTCCTCTGGTTCTTCTATTAATGGCGAACGAGGAGGAATTTCTCCCTCTTCTTCTTCAGGTGATTCTACTTCTTTGATTACAATATGTTCCCCTGTAGAAGTGAAGAAAGGTTCTTTCCCTAGGTCAGATTTGATGGATAGTGTGGGAGAGTCTCCTAATTCAGCTGCTGCCCCTTGAATTCCAGGAATCCTAAGGTTGGGAGTGTGAGTTGGAGATGATGGAGGTGTATCTTGTCTATGCCTTGAAGTAGATGGAGTTGTAAAAATCGAACTCTTGGCCCTAGCTATAAACCTTCCCCTAGAATCTCTTGCTCTATGCATGTCATTTTTTTTATTTTTTATCTTCAAGTCGGGCTAATAATTCTCTTTCTGATCTTCCAGATCACACTAGGTGCAAGAAGAGAGCATACTCAAGAAATTACTAAACCAATAACTCTCTTTTCTGATCCTCCATATCACACTAGGTGCAAGAGGAGAGCATACTTTGAGAAGTTACCAATTTTCCCTTCTTTGAATAGTTTTTTTTTTTTTTAAGAAGTTGGCTACCTAGTTACACTTCCCCGACAACGGCGCCAAAATGTTTGGTCAATTTAGAGTGTCCTAAATTTCTATATTAATTGTCAGTCCGGGAGTCGTAAACTGTTGAAGTGTGGCGCACTATATGTGCAAGATAACCTATTTCTTACTTTTTGTCGTTTTTTATTTTTTTATTTTGTTTTGGGGTTTTTTATCTTCGTTTATCTCCTAATGTGAAATGGAAATTCTAAAAGACAAGTATGGATATAAATGTTCAAGGAAATTATGTCCTTTATAATGGTTTCCAAAACTTCAAACTTCAGAAGGTCTTAGAACATGCTAATGATGAAATTAATCCCTAAAAGAAAATGAAAATGTGCCACTGTTCTAATCAAACAAACAGTGAACTATTGATCATGAAACCATTATCCCTGCTGCTGTCTAAATACAAAAGAAATGAATTAAGCTACTGTACTCAAAGAAATCCAAAAAAAATTGCAAGTAAAGTAAAGCTAAAGTCAAATGACATCAATTCATATTCTGGCCCCTCGCCAGTTAGTCTCGCTATGGCTTTCGGAGGTAATCATCAACAACTTGAGCAATCTGATATCTAATTGTAGAAAAGTAAACTTAAAATCAAATCACATCAATTCATAGTCTGACGCCTCACCAGTTAGTTTCGCTATGGCTTTCAGAGGTAATCATTAACAACTTGAGCAATCTGATATCTAATTATAGAAACGTAAACTTAAAATCAAATCACATCAATTCATAGTCTAACCCCTCGCCAGTTAGTCTCGCTATGGCTTTCGGAGGTAATCATCAACAACTTGAGAAATTTGATATCTAATTGCAGAAAAATAAAACTAATATCAAATTACACACTCATACTTCAATCCCTCGCCATTAGTCTCGCTATGGCTTTCGGAGGTAACTGACAATGATATGAGCAATTTAATATCTAAGTTAACTAATAAAGCCAATGAACAAAACTAAAATAAACAAAACAGAATTGGAATTAAAAGCTAAGAAAAGTAAGTCAACATAAAGAATGATTCCATGTCATTAGTCATTGTGAAAATTATATGAAAATGCCTGGGCTGCCTACTGTAATCTGGAACATACACACTGATCAGCGTTAACAACAATGTAAAGCATGTAAAATTATGAACAAGAATGAAACGCTAGTACCATAGTAAATGAAATATACTTAAGTGAATAACTATGGCATAATAAACATAAAGAAACACAGCATGAAACTATACAGCAAATAAGAAACAAAACCTCGGCGTGTGTAGGGGCCCTCTGCACAACCTCGGGCAACAGCTATCAATCAAGAATTATGCTCAGAAACAAAGTCTTCTCATATATTTTTCAGAACACAGTCACAACAACGAAACTAGTGTCATGGCACAGTGGGCTTTTTAACAGCAAAATTACATTCTAAAAGACTGACTTCTCTGCGTATAGGAATGCATTATTTATAACAAAAGGCTACATAACTGCTTTCCTATAAACTACACTGAGAGAGGACACATGAACGATAACATCCATGGATCTAGCATCATGGATGCCGAGATGATGCAATCTATTGAAAGCAGCTTGTTGGATTTACATCGTGGGCAGCCTATAGGTGTCAGCGTGCCTCCAGACATCTATAAACGGTCACGAAAATCTTTCACGTGCTTGGAAACAGAGTCCTGTTACCGTAGGACTCTTCTGTTTGATCACCGCTTGACCACGACCTCCTCTGATGAATCCGACTGAACCAATAGGACTCGGTCCATGTCTAAGTCATTTCCAACTTGCCCATGTGGCTCGATTTTCCTGAAGACACAGGTAATGTAGACTTTAACAAAAGCAGCTGCGGAAAGTTGAAGCAACTGCGGAAAATGACAGGATTCCATAGCTCAATCAGCAATAATCTAGTTCAAACAACAAACACAAAACATAGTTAAAAACCACTTTAAGTGCTCTTTTATGATTAATAGGCAATGATGTTGATAGCTTAGGAGGTCCAGGTGAATGGAAAAAGTCTAGGAAGGTGTATAGGAAAGATACAAGTTCAGGGCTCAACAAGCACTTAGGTAGTTTATGGGATTAGTTGAACATTCAGTCACTAGTTGGGATGATATGAGAAAATTCTTTCTGAAAAAGTATCAACTTTATTTTCGATCAAAAGTTTCCAAAGATGACATCTTTGCAATGACTCAACAAGAAGATGAGACCTTAGAGGAATACTTAGAAAGATTCTCATATAATCTACAAAAGTCAAAACATAGGACTATGTCAATTGAGCTTATTCGAACAATCTTTCTTAAAGGCATCCGGGTTGAGTATTTATATGATCTTAATATCATGGGTAAAGGGGACATTTCCAACTTATCTTTTGAGGAGATTGCCAAATTATGCCAAAAGTAATCTAGGAGTAGGACAAGAAGTGGGAAAAGAGCCATGACATCAAAAATCACAAAATCTGCTACAGGAAACATAACTCGAGCTGAACTAGGAAACTTATTTGAGTATTTCAAAACAGATCTTATGAGTACTTTGGGAAACCAAATAGATACCTTAAAAACAAAGAAAAGACAAGATGAACCAGAACTATAATTATCTATATACTGTCCCAAATGCAGGAAGAAAAGTGCTTTGAAAGAATGTCCCTTAGATGACGTGCAAATTTTTGGGTTTTGTACAAACAATAATGACACTAAAGACTATACAAAGATGAAAACTTTGTAGAATTACAATTTGGAAGCTAGTGCAGAAATGGAAAACATGTATTTCATGGGAGCTAGAAGACCATGGCAACCAAGACCTCCAGGTATGTATCAAAATCCAGCAAATTATAACATGCTTGTTCAAAATTCTTGGAATGTTCCCATGCCATGGAAAAACTGGCCTAACCAACAACAGAAACATACCCATAACAAGGATGGAGAGGATATTCTTTTCCTCAATAATTTTCTCAACAACAACCCCAGCAATATCACCAACCATTTGCTCAACCATATTCACAACAATATCAATCACAATATTCTTAGCCATACCCACAACAATACCCTCTACAACAAGTACCTTATCAACAACAAAATCCTCAACAAGCATTACTTTCTCCTCCACAAATAAATCCACCTCAGCTTCAACTACCATCCAACCAACCACCTCGACCCACACAATTACCAACTCAACCCATATCTAACCCAAACAACCGAATAGACATACCAACTTATAGCGTAGATGAGGGACCTTCATACCCAACTCTACCATTGTGAAACATCGAACTAAGGTTAGGTCAGACATTGCATAAATAACCATCCCCTATTCAAACGAAGTGGCAACAAGAAAAAAAAAATGATGAAGAAGAAAATCAACAACATAGCAAACGAAGTGAACCAACACAAAACAATTTGGAAAAAAATCAACAAATCAAAACACTTCAACCACCTCCATTTCCAGAAAGATTACTTCAACTAAGATCACGTACACCATTGCCACAATTTGATGTTCTTGATGAATTGAGGAATGTATATATCAAAATGCCATTACTCCAGGCAATCAAGGATATCCCGATTTATACCAAAGCAATTAAAAAGTTGTGTCTCAAGAAGCCTACAAAGAAAAGATTTGACCCAAAAACAATACATGTCATAGGTAACTTAGCAGGCTTGATGTCAAATATTATTTCAATGGAGAAATATGTCTACCCAGGCATACCAAGAGTCACAGCCATTATGAACAAAATTTCAATTCCAAACACTTTAATAGATTTAGGAGCTGCAATAAATGTTATGACCTTAGACACAATGAAAACTTTGTAGCTAACAAAATAGCAGACAACCCCAATTGTTTTGGAATTAGCTGACTGTTCTAAAGTCATTCCTGAGGGGGTGCTAGAGGATATAATTGTCTCACTAGATTCTTCGGAGTATTGAGTCGATTTCTTGGTACTCTAGTCCAAATCAAACTTAGGAGGGCATCCGATTATACTGGGAAGACCCTGGTTGGCAACTGCTGATGCATTTATTGGATGTAGATTCTGTAATATGATAATTTCTAGAGGCA
Organism: Pinus tabuliformis; assembly: GCA_031772625.1. Classification (NCBI taxonomy): domain Eukaryota; kingdom Viridiplantae; phylum Streptophyta; class Pinopsida; order Pinales; family Pinaceae; genus Pinus; species Pinus tabuliformis. Next base: position 1,382,923,778 of record CM062818.1, on the reverse strand, counting down.
CAGAAAGAAAACAATTCCCCCCCAAAATGTTTGGTCTAAAATGCAGATGCAAATTAGAGTTCAATTAATGTCAACCCAGGAAGGTAACCTTAGAAGTACCACCTATAGGTCTAGAAATATTTCTAATTTGTCTGAGATCTATGGTTCCCTTACAACAACACATGAATTTTAAGATTTCTTCCAACAATTAGAATATCTAACAAGAAATTAAAAGTTGAAATGAAATAAAAAACATAAATTAAATTATACCTAAAATAAGCATGCAAGTGAGGCCATGGGGGCCCTCCATAACTCCACAAGCACACCACTTCAAAGGAGACTCAAATGTAGAAGCAACAAAATCAATGTATGATTCTTTATTTCAAAATCTCCATCATGTTGTACAAACCAACTCTAAGATTACAAATGGAACTCTAAAATTAGAAATGAAGATTCCAAGATTACAAATGAAGGAGATTGTACTCCTATTTATACAACGGGATGAGATAAAAAACTCATAATGATGATCCACTAATCTCTATTTAGTTCCATACATCTCTCAACCATCTAGACACATAACCCCCTTTTGTCCTTGATCTTCTCCATGAGATCATGATCTTCTCCATGAGGCTTATCTTATCAAATTCGAAATTGATCATTCACGGCCACATAAAGGTGTCTTGGAAGCTTCCTTGGAACCTACACATGTCACATAAACAATCCACTTTCCATATATGAAGTAAAATATATTATTTTCTAATATTTAATCAAAAATTTCTCTTAAAAATGATTGAAAATAAATAATATTTGGAAGATATAAATGAGACCCATTAATGATGAACAATAGGGAAAATGAACTGACATGGTAGTGAATAATGAGTGATATAATGGAACAATAGGTGAAAAATGTATGGTAATGAGTGATATTTGTATGACATTTTGAAGCCCAACATACCTCCCAACTGAAGCTCTTGCATGTCCTCATGCAAGCTACTACAATGACTTATTTGATTTGATTCTTATATGAGCTTCCTTTTACAAGATGTTTGGTTCTTGTGTAGAAACCATCTTCCAATCATGGACTTAATTTACATCTTTTGATAAATTTTATTTTTGCAAATCATTTGCATCTTTGAATGATTGGTTTTTGTGTTACAATCATTATTTACTTTGTTGAGATCAATCATATATTAAGAAGTCATTTAATATGCTCATCATTTTGTAGTAGTTTTTAATGTGGGAAGACTATGTGGGTTAAGATGTAATATGAATGAGAGAAATAAATGAAGTGTGCAATTTCCCCCCAATTTATCGGACCCATCAATCCACCATCCAAGGGTAAGAAGTACATTCTTGTATGTACCTACAATGTCACTAATTGGGCTGAAGCAAAGGCACTTGTAAGGGCAACTGAACAAGCAGTGGTCAATTTCCTATTTGAAGAAATTTTTGTTAGATATGGAGTGCCTAGAGAGATAGTCACGGACCAAGGGACTCAATTCACATCAAGACTAGTTCAAGAAATAACAGAGAAGTACCAAATCAGGCATAGAAGAAGCATGCCCTATCATCCAGAGGGCAACGACCAAGTGGAGTTTACAAACAAAACATTAGAAGGCATCATGACAAAAACAGTGGCCACAAATAGGAAGAATTGGGCAGACAAGCTCAATGAAGCACTTTGGGCATATAAGATTACTTGGAAAAATACAACAAGGTTCTCACCGTACCAGCTAGTGTATGGTAAAGAGGTCATGCTACCAATAGAAATCCAAATACATACATATAAATTGGCAGCAGACCTAGGGATGGACCTTTCAGAAGCTCAACAAGAAAGGATCATGCAATTAAACCAGCCTGATGAAATGAGACAAGAGGTCGTGCAAAGGACAACAATGATTCAGCAGCAAAGAAGATAATGGCTTGACAAGCTGATAAAGAAGAAGGAACTTCAAATTGGTGACTAGGCATTGCTCTTTGACTCCAAATTCAAGGATCATAAGGCTAAATTCACTACTCACTAGATGGGGCCTTATGAGATCCTTGAAATCTTTGAGAATGGATCCGTCAAAGTAACTTCAATAGACCAAGAAGGATAGACATATCTTGTCAATGGACACAGGCTCCAAATCTACCATAAGCCTGTTGACAAAGAAGATTTTATGAGAACTGTTTCACAGGAAAAGGAGGTACAGCTACTACAACAGTCAGCTATAATATCCAAACCTTAATTTGTTTTGATTTCAAAATAATAATAATAAAAAAATAATAAAAAAAACATAAAAAAACATAGAAATAAAAAAATAAAAAAATGTTTAGCTATGAAAACTAGATATGGCATAGTCTAAACATGAATTCCTGTGAGAAAACCAAGAAATTGGCTTGCAAGAATTCTTAGTTTTTTAAATTTTGGGTACAAAAATCAGAAAAGAAAAAGTCATTTCAAATTGAATCTTAAGACCACAACAGCATGACTTGAGGACAAGTCAAACCATCAGTTGGGGAGAAGGAAGCCTGAACTTGTTCATGCTTTCCTATTTTCCTACAAAGTTTATTTATCTCCAGCAGAGAAAAAGGTTTGTCTTCATTTTTAGCAAGTCTTAAGAAAAAGCTTATTAGAACATATCTCAGAAGGGACCTGTATCATTCATTTTTTTCAAGGGACGTGTATCATTCATTTTTCAGAAGGAACTTGTTTTCATTCATTCTTTAGAAGGGACCTGTTATCATTCAATTCTCAACAAGGGATTCTCAGCAAGGGACCTGTATTCATAACTTCTCAGAAAAGACCTATTCAGAAGAAAATTTGTCATCATTTTAAGGTAAAACTTGTCATCATTTTAAGGTAAAGGCTCTGTTTTGAGTACATTTTTACAATGGGATCTGTTCAAAGGAAAATTACATCAGCAACAAGAAAGATTACATTCAAGATGAAGAAAATCACAAAGAAGAAGCCAGCAACAAGAAATTCAAAAGAAGATTGGAAATTTAAGTAGACAAACATTTTATGGACACCATTACATTCTGCCTAACCATATCAAATAGCAAGCTCCAACACAGAGATATTAAAGGGCTGTAAGAATTGTCATTTTAAGTATTTAATTTCTTTTATTAATTTCAAATTTTTGATGATGAATTGTGATAATTATTGATTTTAGTTTCTAAATACCTAGCCTATCCTATATCATTCATTCTTTCATCCTAAGTCCTACCCTTCTGCCTATACCTTGTAACTATAACCATTTCCTATTTCTGAACGTATATCCCTATTTTTTTACCTTGTATATATTCCTTAAACCTATATAAGCAATTCTAATCGACCCATAATCATGGATACCAACAGACCTGTCCAAACTAAGACTGAATTGCATACTTAAGGATCGAATTTTCAAAAGGCTCAAGTCATAAAACAGAGGATTTATCAGCCATAGCGTAGGTCATGAATAATTTATGAAATTTGTATGGTTTTCAACCTACAAATTTTGTTTTTGAAGCACAAAATGACTAAGGGTAAGTGATCAAAATTTTAACGGTCCAATCAGCAAGTCATCATAATTAATACTCTTATAATCTAAAGGCTATATAATCAACCGTAAAATAGGACACCAAAGGTTATCATTAACATTTGAATATGAGCCATTATAGCCATTTACGCTACCAGGACTCCATAGACATCATAGCAACTTACGCTGCAAGGAATCCATAGTTATCATAGCCATTTATGTTGTCAGAACTCCATAGCCATCATACCAATTTACACTGCCAGGACTTTGGAAACATCATAAACACCTGCATGCAAGTCATTTCACCACTGCCAGGAGTCTAAAAACATCATTAAAAACCCCTGAGAAGGATGTGTGGAGAAATTGAGGGTTTTAGTGCATGAACAGGTCGTGAATGAAGTAAGAAAATGCATTCCCTATAGAAATCGCTGGACTAAGGAAAATTTATTTTGCAATAAAATAGTGTTTTATTCATATGTTGACAATAACACTGTCAACATACAAGTAAGAGGACACGGAATCCAGCAGAATTAAATTGAGGGAGATTTCAGCTTTATTGGTAGCGTCCTCCAAGAGTTACACATACAAATCAGGCCTAGGTAGTTGACTTACCATAAACTCTGGTAAAAAAAAAATGTTTTACAACAAGAAGGACTACAGTAATTTTTTTCTTACAATATGGTAGAATTCTTTACAAATTGTAAATTCCTTTCAAATACAGGATAACAAGACATAGTTTTTCCTTTCCTCTTATGGCAAATCGGGCAGAACCATTACAGTTTGACCCTTCCAGATATCATAAAGACTGTATAAATATACTTAGGGCAAAACGTTGGCTGTCATTTTTAGAAAAACACAGTGGGCATAACAAGCAAACAACAAAAGAATTTGCTTCTTCATTTAATGGAGAGAGGGCAGCTATAGGCAACCTGTCATTTAGGGTCTCAGAGGATACCATTGCTCAAGCAATTGGTATAAGCCCAGAAGGAGAAAGATACTTTAAAACCAAACAATTTAAAGAGAAAACATGGGCACCTTTTATATCCAGGTCAAGATTATCAGCAGTTGATTGGAAATCAGGGATTCCTAGAAGCTGGTTAATCCATCTATGGGCTGAGATGGTTTATATAATTCAAAAATTTATAACTTGTGAAGGTAGATTCTGTGTTGTATTCCTCTATCATATTAAGTTGTTGATGCATCTAAGAGGAGATTGTACTATAAGTCTGCCCTATTTTCTTTTACAAAGCCTGACAAAAATGTCTAAGACTATGCAAAAGCAAAGGAAGAATAAGGATACAAGTTTACATCATTTTGGCTTGATAAAAATTCTGATTGAAGTTGAATTACAAAAGATAGGTATAACATGGGAAATTCTTGATAACTAATGAATTTGTCACTGATGAGGAACAGAAAGAGTCACAAGAAGAATAGCAGAATTTACAGTAGCAGCAACATGCAGAACTAGTGATTGATGTAGATAGCATAGAGGAAAATTTTTCAAAATTTAGACAAAGCAATTCTATTCCATCCACCAACAGTGTTAGGACAAGAAGAATGGTGAGGGAAGATGCTAAAAGAACCAACCAAGACAAAATTTTTACTGATTACATAAGAAAATCTAGGAAAAGAAAGTTTACCAGCAAAGGAAAGTTTTGGAAGAAGATGATGTCCTACAACAAGCACAATATGACTATGTATAGGGATTGGAAGATAAAGACAAAGAAAAATAGCAACAGAAACAACAGGTTTTAGGTAAAAAGAAAAGAAGATTGGAGAAAAAGGTTGAGAAGTTACAACAAGAGCTCAAGGAATTAGAAGTGTTAGAAAGAGTAATAAAAGCAGAAAATGAGGCACTTAAAATACAAAGCAAAAAGCTTCAAGTAGAGAATGAAAAACTAAAGAAGAAAATTAAGAAACTCTCAACCTATAAAATACAAATTTGTAAGAAGGCCTACAAACTTTACAAACAAAAGAAAGAAATTAAGACTAAGTATAAAATCCTGAAAACAGAATATGAAGCACAAATGAAGATAAACGCTCTACTTGAAGCATCAGAGGCAGAGGCAGCAATATAAGACAACACTTGACAGGTTAGGACTTGATTGCATGAGGACATGCAAATTCTTAGGTTCGAGAGGATGTTGGTATCTAAATTTGACTGTCCATTCCATTCCAAATTCATCTTTTCACTATCATTCTTGGCCACTTAACCTTTATTATTCAACAATAATCTTTAGAAACTAAGTCATATGTTGTCATTTTCGTTATTTTGAGCTTGGGATTAATATTTGAAATTTTTATATTTAAATGACACTTTTCAGACAGGAAGTTGTAACAACCTGTGATTGCTTTATTGTTTGACATGTTGCAGTACAGGTGGGAAAATTCGAAGATTATGGGCATACAGTAAAATGTACAAGGATGGTGAAACAACTATTCACTTTTAGTTTTGGAGAAAACAAGTGTCTAGTCAAAGCTCGTCAAACCCAGCCACTTCATCACTTTTTCCTGATTTTTGTGCATAAGATATTTTCCAGTTTTAGAATTTTTGCATAAATCGAGGAACAAACCTAAATTCAACCTCCTTGGGATGTAATTAATAGAATATTGTTAGTATTAGATTGAGAAACAATAGTTGCTTTTGATAGAGGATTCAAGATAAATAACCCATATGGGAAAACTATGTTTTAGAATGGTTTTTGTGAACATATGAGAAGACAGCTTGTGTATCTCTAATTCCAGACTTAATACAAACTTCTTCAACAATTTTATGTCTCAAGATTTAGTAGCTACACTCTTCTGAATCATCTCATAGTGTTCTTGTGGAGAGTTGAAGGGCCCTCACCACTTTGCTGGTACACTTTATCTTTACTCTATTTTTCTTACTAGTTGCAAATTCGAATTTAGCAATTAGTCATTTCAAGTTCAGAGTTAAACGCTATGTTAGTAGAGTTATCAGTTAAGAGAGCTTGAATTCGTTGTGAAGAGAGAGCCTTGTAAGAGGAATAAACTAATCTTAATCTTAAAATTGATAATTACATGCTGTTGTCATACAACTTCCAGATTTGTTTGCTAGCTTTAGTTTTGAAGGATAGTTCTAGTTTTATTTCCAAAGTGATTTAAGATTGGAGTTTTAAAATTCAATTTTCAGTTTGGTAAATGATTCTTGTAAGAGATCTAACTGATATTGGTTTTTAACATTGCTCATCTTACTCAGTGTGTGATTTGAAAATACTTTGGTTTGTTGTGATTGTAAAAATTCTTTGAAGCAATATTCTTGTAAGGGAATGTAGGATTACAATAAATCATCAACACTCTGCTTTTGTTATTCTGCAACTAGAATTTCATAGGATTTGTTTCTCTTAGATTGATGTTTGAATGATTTAAGAGGATAATAAAGGATCTTTTGTAGAAAGAACTGTTAATTTAGTCCATTAGGTAACCATTACAATCTTAGAGCCTTCTAGATCTATATATTTTAGGTAAGCACCTCTAAGTGTACTTTCCTGGGTTGATAAAAGAATTAAGAGGTTAACTTGCCTTGGTAAGTTGGGAACCAAACAGTGCATAAGGCATTCATCCATCTCAACGGATTGCAACAACGATGTGCTAGAAGAGCACATATCTTGACGAACTTGCATGTTATTTTTGACTACATGAAACCATGGACGATGAGATACAAGGGAGCCATCCTTCACTTGCCTAAGATGATGAAGGCCAATGTGGTCGAGCTGAAGGCACATATAAGGAGTTAGATCTGGAATTATGAAGAGCTCTCGTAGCTCATCACCAATATATAGTCTTCCCATGCATGTGTATTCAAGAATATGGATGTTGTGGTGCGGGCACATGTGATCCCATCCATTGGGACTCTCACTCTAGCGAAGATAATGGCACAGGTCTGACTACATCTTGACTCGTATTTCAACAAGTTGATGCGCATTGCCACTATCCCAGACTTTCCCATCAGTGCAAACATCATGCACAAGTATGTTTATGGTCCAGCTGCATTGAAAACAATGATGCACATGCTTACAAACGAGTTGGACAGAGGAGCCCGAGTAGTGTAACTGGATGCTATGGAGGCAAGAGTCAGGTTCCAGAAAGATATCACCTTAGATAAAATAGACACCATCGCAGACTACTGATCTTAGCATCAATATGTTACTATTGATCAATGCAAGGATGTTGAGGAGTTGGAATTCCATGGCTGCCTAAGTCATAGTGATGTCTAGTATGGCTTGCTGAAGCCATTTCTCTCACATGGTTACATGTGCATTGTAATGTAATGTCTTTTCAAGTGTAATTCAAGTGTCGATAGCTAGATGTAATAGTCATAGAGTAGATGAAGAGTCATGAGGGTAGTTGAACTGTCACAAAGGGGAATGTCAAGGGCCACCCCACCCTTTACTCTAAATAGTCCCTCATAACACATTGTAGAGGCTTTTGGTCAGCCAAGCTTTTGATAAGACTATGTTGGAGAGAGCTTGGATAGTATTGTAATGAGCCTTGGCTTCTCCACTGCACAGAGCTAGTACATCTCTTTGGAGGAACAAGAGATTGTTGTTGTAACGTTTTGCTATCGGAACTAGTGGTTGGAAATGGATGTATTGTATGATTGGAACTTACACTTATTAATATAACAAGAGCCAACACGTTTCATGTATATGTTGCATTGTACTCTATGCTATCTGGTTTACTCTAAATGATATATATATTTGTTTACTTACGCATGCATGTATAGCTATCTATGTATGTATGTGTGAATATTTTTGAAATGTGTTGTTGGTTTAGCCATCAGTTTGGATTGCTTGCTAACTTTCCTTCCATGTTGTGATGCATCTTCACTCATGTGTTCCCTTCTTAACTGCGTGCTATCACAGGTTTCCAAGGGGCACACTCATCTCCACCCCTATGTGTTAGAACCTATCATGCACCTTCCTTGGCTCACTGTAGCTGTCACACCCTTGTTACCAACAAAGTTATCTTACTTTCCTCTGTGCGAAATCACGGTCAAGGCATTACCATATGACCCACTGCTAGGACTCGTACACCAAATAGTCTGAGGTCTAATTGGGACTTCTTACCGAGGAGATCCCCTGACATGTTGGCAGGTCCAACATCATCAACATTTCTGGTGCTAGGAGGAGGCCAGATGACAAGCTACGTCCTCTCATCCTGTTATTCTTCATGGATTCTTACACTCTTCTCCCTCTGTAATTTTTTTGAATCATGAAGATGTCACCATCACAAGGGAGTTTTTCGATCACTTGTCCACTTACATGTATGATGGTGAAGGTGAAGTGCCCTAGCCTGATTTCTTACATGACTTTCTTTCCATACTTCATGAGGAAGAGGGGTGTTCTGACGAACATGCCAACTTGATTCTTGCATACACACTTTGCGAATCTCCACATCTGTGGCTATGCAGCCTACCAGCTAACAGTGTACACTCACTTGAGCACTTCTGGGATCTCATTTGAACACACTTTCCATCATTTTGATCCAGAACATCTTGACCAAGCACTGTTACAACAACCGAAGGCTCCGCATAATCAACTAAGGATTTTTGGCAACGCTTCCGTGACTTGTAGTTGGTGAGCTCCAGTATTGTAGCAATAATGCTACAACTCCTGGGACTTCCTATCTCTAATTTTATCAACCCGGTAGTTTGTACAAACTTGGAAGCGACGGTGCTGTATGCACAAGTACTAGCTCTTGTCGCAGCTGTCACTTGGTCAGCTGGCACAAGTCCGCTAGGGCTCAAGCCAACTTCTATATGCTCACAGAAGAAGCTTTATGAGTGATGGATGAAAGCTAACTCAAAGGAAATTGATCTAATTTGCAAAAGTGAACTGAAAGCCAACAAAGCATGAAAGCCCTAGTAAACCCTAATTTGACTAGCTAGGCCCTTACAATGCAAAACTGTGAATGAAACTTCTACCAATGATGCCATTACTTGCAGTGAGCTGAAATACATGCATCTAAGCTACTTGCATCTGAAAAGACATGTTTTTGTATTTTTTCATTAAGTGGTTGGATTTATTGTGATGATGCTTTTGATTAGGGTTTGACTGTGCAGGAGCGGTTCAAATGGAAGGAAAGCATGGGCAAGGTCAGGATGGCTATGAGAGGTCCCAGAGGGTCTCTAGCATCAGTCCACAAAAGTCTACCATGTTCGGATGCTCAACAACCGAGTTTGCAGGCTTCTACAGGAAGTCTGCAGGGGATCCTACAGGAAACTCAGGGGTTCTACAGGAAGTCTGTGAAATTCTACAGGATGTTCGACCGTGGGAGTTTTGGGAGATGGTGAAGTGATGGAGTGGTGTGGGAGGATAGGTGAGATGGAGATGGAACTGATGATGGCTCAGGAGCAGAGAAGTCAGATGGAGAAAGAGTGCATGTAGTGGGTTGATGGCTGGAAGGATGGGATCAACGAAAGGTTAAGTAGATGGAGCTACGTGAGTAATGGAAGAGCTGGAAGGTAAACGAGCTGAACCGAGGTCGGTTGAGTGGCTTCAGGTGTGGTTGACAAGAAGAGGAAGGTAATGGAATGTCGTGGAGCAGTGTAGATGAAACAAATTGTCTATGAATGTTACCAAAAACGAGAACTCTTTAACCTATGTTAACTGTACTATTTTGAACCAATGAACAGTAGTGCAATTTGTGAAAGAAACTCGTGCATGGAAGTGGAATGAAGAAGTAATGATCAAGACCAAAGTGCATGGATGGATCTACGACTAAAGTAACTGTTGCAGCTTGCATGGACGCGAAAAGAACTGCGTTTGTTTTTGGTGGTTGATGTGGATTGCACCCCAATCCCTAAGAAGAGATGGCAGTGATCTCTAACAACCTTTTTCTAGAGCTCCAATGAATTATAACTATCCTCTTCTAACCTAAGCAACTGGAAGCAAATTCACCATAAAATAATCCTATTCAATCTCATAAAAACTAAATCAGCAGACTGTAAATTCGAATTGCATGTCAAGGTAAAGAAACGAAGTGCTGGAACGAAAGGCAAATAACATTACAACACAGAGGAGGTCTATTTCTCTTAGGTTGGGCCCTAACCTAAGAGCTATAGCTCCCTTAGAAACTCAGAATGAAATCAAAATCTGCCTGCCTTTATTCATAACCAAAAATCTGATGTCATGCCAAAACTGGCTTACAAAAAGAACCAACACCGAGCTGTAGCTCGTACTTCGAAATTACAAGAGTAATGCAAAAGTTCAAAAAGCTTCTATCAAAGGCTACGGCCTCAGTATTTATGCAAAATGATAATCCAACAGGTTTCCTTGATTTGTGGAGCTCGGCTGTCCAACTGAAGGTTAAACTGCTGATCCTGTAGAACAGTTGTAACTACTGTTCCTGTAGAATGGTTGGCTGCCTCTAAGCTCGGTGGGGAGATTGGTTGGAGCTCAGAGCTATGGTGGGAATCAAAAGGAAGGTCCCCAAGACTGTGGACATCCTCTCCTAAAAACCAGCAGTGCCACCTTACTGTCTCTTGTCCTTTCTCGTGGTCTTTGCTCCCTTTTAATGCCAAAAACCTGAAATCATCATGTATTAGTCACGTAGATAGAATGCCTACCCTTCTTCCTACAAACAACACGAATAAACCAAGAAATGAATGCATAAGCAATAAAAGATGAATGGTTTGAGCAAAGCAAGTAGGCCAAATGAGCCCAAATTGTACCAAAAATTGGGGCTCATCAATAGTTTCAAGATCCAAAGAGGCAGATGAAATTTTTTTATCTTTGGGACTGATTCAAATATTGTGTTAAGAAATGTACTCGTCCCAAGAAGAAGTTTGAAATCAAGCCTCGCTCAACATTATTCAATGATGGAGTTGCACAATCTCAGACGGATGCGGTCACTGTCACAAGTGACCATTCGCCATCCCCTCATCAAATAGCTCGACCACTGCAGAGTGATGTTGAGGATCATGCTCACACACCTGTTCATTTGTCATGTCCTCCAAACATCATTTCACTTAATTTTTGTCCAGATTTGGTTGTGATTCCATCGAGTCGTCATATGCATTTTTTTCCACAACCTTCATCTTTGCACTCAGCTGTTCCTCCGGATGATACTGTCTTGTGTTCTTCCATGTCAAACTCTACACTTGTTGTGAACAAGGAACAAGCCACTGATAAAGTTGGTGTTGCACAACCAACATGCGCTGTCATTCATGAAGAATATGAGTGGGATCTTGAGCATCAACACTCGGCAAAGGATGACTCCCTTTCGTCTGAGCCTCCTCCGTTTTTTCCTGACACCTTTGGTGAACCTTCCATCCATGATTTCGCATGTGTATCTTCATCCATGGATACACCCAATTTTGATCACTCACCAGACACATAGGATGTCAGTATATCATTCGACAATGGAGACGATAAGTTATTCATTAAAAATCCACTTGATTTTTCATTTGCCTTTTCTGGAAATGCAGAGGATGAATTTGTTCGGTTTTCATCTACCCCACTATTTGATTCATCTGATCATGAGGATTTCAATGAAATCATTGATTTTTCTAATCACAGTGGTTGTGATCCATTTACCCGTATATTCGATCACGATCATGATCGTATCATAGTTGATTTTTCGAAGCCACCGGTCTATAATGATCTATATGACAATGAATTTGAAACACCCAAGACTGTCGAGGCACTTCAGCCGAAGCTGATGGTTATGTCAATCCCTCACTCTCTTGGGGGTAGTCTCACTTCCAATCAGAAAACTATTCAATCACCCAGGGCTCCTTATCACTCATATTTATGCATTGAAGATCAATATCACACATAGATAATGCTTCCTCCACTTGAACTACATGATCCTATCACTCATGCATTGGATGAATCTTACATTGCAAGTAGACATGCACAAAACAAGTTGTCTTTGTTTCTTTCGTTTGCTTGCATGTCATAGTCAAGGGTGTGTGTATGCTTTAAAGCTGCACGTAGTGTCACAAAACACCATGATAATTCCACAGACTGCTCATCATGCACTTGCACTCACTCATATCCTCTGGGTACTTTGAAACATGAAGTGTGGTTGTCTTCATTGTTATATATTTCTTACTTTCTGGTTCGCATAATTGGTTTGCTCACGGACCAAGCCTCCACCAACATGGATCAACCAATGCACTGGTGGTTGCGTTAGAAATATCACTTCACATGATCAGGCCCATGCACTGTTAGTTTAGGAGTAGGAGTAGTGTTTGCTTTTAGTCAATTTGCTTGCATGCTTGTTTTCTTACTTGCTTTGTTTGTTTGTTTTATCACTTGTTTTCTTACTTGCTTTGCTCTCACTTTTTCTTCTACTTTTGCTTTTCTTTGTTCTTTGTTAGTTTTCTTGTTTTCTTCATAGCTTAGTTTCACATGAAACCATGTCTGACTCTTGAAACAAGATAGGTAAAGTACAAGAGGCCTTGTGCAGCTATCACTACTTGGTTATCTGTCATCTTGCCAATCTATGAAGAACTTGTTACTTTTAGTCCATGATATGTTGAAGGAAAATACATACTGTTTGAAGTGAACCTTGGTGAAAACACAACAATTTCCCGCTAACTAGTGTCACCTACTCTAGTCGGTTGTTTATGGGTTAACACTTTTCAGCTCAGTTAAGTAGAGTAAGGTGAGGGGGAAAAACTGTAACAGACACGTCAGAGGTATAATAAACTACTTCTCTGTAGGACCAACCTCTTCTTCTCTCAATAAGTTGGGATCCCTCTTTCGCCTTTGAAATGAATAAGTGCTATGCACAATTATCAAAAATTTCAAAAAATGAAAAGTGAAAATTTCAAAAAATGAAAATGAATAAGGCAAAAGAAGAGAAAGGCCTCCTGCATGGAGAGGTGATGCAAGTAACTCCATCGGGGTACTGACGAGGCTCACTAGAAGTGGAGCCATGCTTGTGTTCCTATGTGACTCCATCGGGGTACTGTCCAGGCCTGCTAGCAGTGGGGCAACACTAGAGATGAAACAGAGACTCTGACGGCTATACAGCTTGTGCACCAATATACCCTTCAACCCCAATCGAAAGAAATGTGTTGCCTTGGCTTGGAATGTGTGTCAATCGACCAAGATCCCGGCAGATGCTACATATTACAATCAAGCTAAGGTGAAACCAAGACTAACTAAGAACTAAACAATACTTCTGGAGGTGTTAGACTTTCTTTTCACGGACAAGGTCCATTCAAAGAGCCAGAGTTCTACCAGTGTGTCACCAAGTGTTATAGTGGCTACAACCACCCTCCAAATTTTTACTTAGCTTCGTTTTGGAGCCTCCCTACTAACCTTTCACAACATCTTGTCTTGCTTCATCAAGTACAAAAGCTTCAGTGTTTTTCTTGCACAAAGACAGCCTGTCAATCAAAGCTTGATGCATTCCCCTCACAGGTTGTTCATCTAGACTTGGTCCAGTTGTAGGTTGAGCAGCTCCCCCAAGAAATTGCATAATTCTCGAGGGCAACCAGCCTTCCCTCCAGAAATTGCGAAATTTTGTCTGGCAGCCTACTGGGCTCCATAATTGCATAATCCGGCCAGTCAGGCTTCACCCAGAAAATTGCGCAATCCTTCCCAACAAGGTTGCTCAGCCCAAGAATTGCACAATCCTAGGTAGCAGTCAGTTGTTCTGCTCAGAAATTGAGCAAATCTCCTGGGCAGCTAACCCAGCTCCCATCCAAAAATGCACATTTCCTCTTAGTAGTTGAGCAGCCTCATGCATGAGCAGTTGGGTTGAGCAGTTCCATCGGGGGCCAAGGAAACTTGAGTTGCATGCATGGCTTTATTTTTCTTGGAATAGCAAAAGGAAACATGCAAAAAGCATCCCTTGATTCAGGGAGCTATTTTTAGTAGCTGGAGGTACATGAAAAGTTCGTTTTAGAAAATTTCCTCCAAGTGTCACTTTTTCCTAGATTTGTGGCATGTGCATCATGAGCGAAAACTTATTTATTTGATGCATAAAAGCTCATTCGTTCACATTTATCTTCGAGCTCTAACATCCTACAACACATCCAAGACTCTTCAACACATTTGGCTCAGCTATTCATGAGTAAGTGGTCTCAACTTGTCTTTTCTAGAATTTCCATCGCTTTTGGTGTTTTTGCTTGTGTGAGTGTTGTTTTCTTGATTTCTTTGAATGCTTGCTATCATTTACATGCATACTAGCTTGTACTAGCATTGTTTCAATTTTCGTTGCTATCTCAATGTTGTCGCATGCATGAAACTAGTTTGCATGAATGTTCGCTAATTCGACAAATCACCTCACCCACATGCTTATTGATCTATTTTTTGAATCTTTCATTCAATGTTTTCATGAAAAATCAATCACTTCTACTTACACTTAGCATCTCCATGCAATCACTTTCATATTTTCTTTCTGTTGCTCTTCGGCAAGTTTGGCTAGCCTTGGCTAGGACTCTACCTCACCAAGACAACATTGTGCAATCTGGAGAAGGAAGAAGCTGTCCTCCTCTCCATAAATGTGCATTTCTACCCAAGACCTATCCTCCAGGACTTCTTTGCACATTTCTGAGGGACAATGATTGTTGGACCATAAAATTGCGAAATGCAATCACTGAGCTTGTAGTCATTGCCAGTTGGAATTGCACATTGTGCAATTCCAGCAGTCAGTAGTCAGCCTCGATTGTGCATTGTGAAAATCCAGTAGCCAGTCTTGCCTCCCAAATAGCCCAGACTGCATTTTGCACAGTTCTGGAAGCTAGTCGCCTAGCCTCCCAGAAGAAATTGCGCAATCTTTGCCTATCAATCCCTAGGTATGTGTCATGTCATCCTGAATTTGCTTTGGTTTTTGCTTACAGATTTCTTTCCATTCATGTCACTTTGTCTCCAGATATTTCAGGTGTTCATCCACCTCTTAGTAGTGTAGGATCAATGGCTTCCAAGAGAGAAGAATCAAAGGACACTGACAGAAGTGCAACTGGAGAAAAAGTTGAGTGAGTGTCCTCAAGTCTACCAATATATGAAGATACCAAGTTGTTTCTAGACAAGGACATCAAGATGAAATGGCAAGAGGTCAATGAATAATTTGCAGGAACTTTTAGGGAAGGTCTCAAAGACTGCCATGTGTTTGTGAAAATTCATAAGTCTCGCTTGTACCGAATTGCACACAGATACCCTGCATTCCCATGCGCGGACATGTTACACTAGATCATATCACACACCGATCTCGAGACGATGACTTTGAGAAGTGTTAGCAAGAAGAAGATTGAAACCTTCTAGGCATAGGATTATGATGAGATGTATCAAATGTTGGAGCCCGTGACTATCATGGAGAATCCTTTCATCTTACCTAACAACAGTGCCAACTCCAAAGACATTCTGAAGAACTCGGTAAAGGAGCCACTAGATTCATGATGACACCCAACTAGATCTACAAGACGAACATACTGTGGAAGGTGTATCAATACTTGGTCATATTTGCATGTCGACTATATGGCCAAGAAAGCACAGAGACCTTCCCATAGAGATAGGTGATCGCACTGGACCGACTGACCAGAGAGGGCAAACCATGTAACTGGTCCGGCATGTTGACTCATAAGCTGAAGGAACAAGTAATGAAGCTCGACAGTGACATAGAGGTATGCAAGCAAAGATCTATATGTCCGCCTACATCTTAGATGCAATCTATGCTTGACAGGAGTTCTTAGGCTTGGAGCGGGCATGGTCACCAGCGGAGACTGTTGTGAACACATATTGTAAGTTGTTTTCTGAATGGAGCTTCAGAGAAGTTATCACATGACTGTCTGATCATCTTTTCACCCTTGTTTACAAGATGATATTCAAACAGGATCCACTCTACATGTCAAGGGAAATAATGGAGGCACTCATAGACATTGCTAACTGGTATGCCTCACTGTTTGACACCTTCATATGAATGTTCAACACGGAGAAGCCTTTGCATGTTCTACCACAGTTTTCCTTCGACATACTCGTCATGTAAGAAGTAACATATCACATCTCGGCAGGATTGATAGTTAGACTACACCAGAAGAAGAAGGCACCTTAGCCCACTCTTCCATTGCGAATTGGGTTATATGAGATCCAGAGTTTCAAGCAAGTGGATGTCGAAGTAGAACGGATGAAGAAGTATCCATTCAACCTCCAAAGTTACAATCCGTATGACCCACATTGTATTGTGAAAGATAACTGCGCGAGAGTACAGTTCAACTGGAACCACAGGGCATTTCATTGAGCCGAGGAGGACCCATGGAGATATTGCTACAGTTTCTCCAGAACCAATGAATATGTTGGCTTCCCTGTGGAGTGGTTAGCGAAGCAACATGAGGCATCATCCGGGAGAGCACCAACACCAACAGTTGTAGCTCCAGAGACAATCATACTAGTGTGCAACAAGGGAAAGAGGAAGGTTGTCGATCACATGGAGGAAGAGAAAAGATGCAATTTCCAAGCAGATCCACTTGTGGAGAAAGCAGCGTTAGCTATAGAGGCAAAGAGCCAACAACGTAACAAGTGAATCATGCAAAGGTAGAAGGAGAAGAGAAGAATGGAGGAAATAGAGAAGGAGTTGCATGAGCTGAGGGAGAAACTCTGGAAGGAACAAGAGCTGCGCAAATAGGAGAGGGAAGCACAGTAGAAACAGGTACAAAAAATGGCGCAACATGTGGAAACAGATGAAATGGGGCCATACAGGTAGTGGACTCATCAGATCAGCTGGCATCAGGCAGACATGGTGAGCCATCGTAGGATCAAGACTTCTCTCATGAGATGCAAAAAGCAATTCAACAGTTGGATATAGATATGGAGCAACAAGAATTGGAACAGGACACCGACCTCATGCATTGTCACCAAGAGGTAGACTTACCCGCTTCACCACATCTAGATGATGAGCAAGTTTCAAGTTACCAAGGAGGCACTAAGATCCTTGGAGATCAGTCGGAAGGAGAGATGCACAACATCTCATTCGACGAGTCTCAACATAGAGTTATACAGTCTCGTAGAGTGTCAACTCCAGACGATCATATATCTCCTGTGCAAGTTGAGGAACGAGTGAGCATGTTAGACGTGCGGAAACATCCAACAACCTTGGATGATGCAACCAGAGTGTATGTCGAAGTCACTAACTCAAGTGTTCACTTTCTAATAGATGAGAATAAGCGAATGGCTATGGAACTATAGACGAACAAGAAAGGAGGAGAGTTGGTGACATCGTCTGCCCCATCGGAACTGAAGAAGGCAATAATAGATGAAGTATTGTCCCTTGACACAGTTATGTGGGCATTGTATTCCAAGTTTGGCACTGTGCATAAGGCAGTCATCCATCTCAACGGATCGTATTAGCAATGTGCTAGAAGAGCACATATCTTGACGAACTTGCATGCTACTATTGGCTACATGCAAACATGGATGATGAGATACAAGGGAGCCTCAATTCACTTGCCTACGACAATGAAGGCCAATGCGGTTGAGCTGAAGTCACGTATACGGAGTCAGATCCGAAACTATGAAGAGTTCCCGCATCTCATCACTAATATGTTGGCTTCCCATGCACTTGTATTCAAGAGTATGGATGTTGTGGTGCACGCACATGTGATGCCATCCATTGGGACTCTCACCTAGGTGAAGACAAAGGAACATGTCAAACTAGAGATTTTCTTGTACTTCGACGAGTTGATGCAGGTTGCCACCATACTAGACTTACCCATCAATGCAGACATCATGCACAAGTATGGTGTTGGTCCAGTAGCATTGAAGACAATGATGCGCATGCTTACAAATGAGTTGGATAGAGGAGCCCGAGCAGTGTACCCAGATGCTATGGAGGCAAGAGTTAGGTTCCAGAAAGATGTCACCTGAGATCACACATACACCGTCGTGGACTACCGATCTTGGCATCGGTATGTTACTGTTGATCAGTGCAAGGATGTTGAGGAGTTGGGCTTCCATGGTTTTCTAAGCCATAATGATGCCTAGCATGGCTTGCTCAAGTCATTTCTCTCACATGGGTACATGTGCATTGTAATGTAATGTCTTATCAAGTGTCGATATCTGGATGTAAAAGTTATAGAGTAGATGAATAGTCACGAGGGCAGTTGAACTGTCATAAAGGGGAATGTCAGGGGCCACCCCACCCATTGCTATAAATAGTCCCTCATAACTAATTGTAGAGGCTTTTGGTTAGCAAATCTTCCAATAAGCCTATCTTGGAGAGAGCTTGGACAATATT
This sequence comes from Pinus tabuliformis, assembly GCA_031772625.1. Lineage (NCBI taxonomy): Eukaryota > Viridiplantae > Streptophyta > Pinopsida > Pinales > Pinaceae > Pinus > Pinus tabuliformis. The sequence goes on along the minus strand of CM062818.1, from coordinate 1,382,905,086 downwards.
ATAATGATCCTTGGCTTCTCCACTGCGCAAAGCTAGTACATCTCGTTGGAGGAGCAGGCGGTTGTGGCTGTAACATTCCGTTACCGGAACTAGTGGCTGGACATGGATGTATTATATGACTAGAACTTACACTTCTTAATATAAGAAGAGCCAACACATTTCATGCATATGGTGTATTGTACTCTATGCTATCTAATTTACTCTAAATGATATATGTATCTATTTACTTATGCATGCATGTATAGCTATCTGTGTATGTATGTATGAATCTTTTTGAAGTGTTTTGTTGGTTTAACCATCACTTTGGATTGCTTGCTAACATGCCTTCCATGTTGTGATGCATCTTCAATCGTGTGTTCCCTTCTTAACTACGTGATATCACAGGTTTCCAAGGGGCACACTCATCTAAACCCCCATGTGTTAGAACCTCTCATGCACCTTCCTTGGCTCACTGCATCTGTCAGACCCTTGCTACCAACAGAGCTATCTTACTTGCCTCTGTGCGAAATCGCAGTCAAGGCATTACCGTACGAACCACTGCTGGGACCCCTACACAAAACGATCTGAGGTTTAATTGGGACTTCTTACCAAGGAGATCCCCTGGCATGTTGGTGGGTCTCTCACCATCAACACACCCCTATACCAAGTCAAGTCTTTGGTTTCTAATACCGAACTTGCTAATGAATTTTCCAACTCCTTTCCACATGTTGACGAGCATCTTGTACCTCCTTTATGTCTTGATCCTCCATTTTGTCCTCAGGTTAATTTCGAGAGTGTGACTATGTCAGAATGTCCTTGGCATGGTCAAACTTATCGGATTGGGCAATTTGATTTACTTTGGCATGGCCCCACATTGGTGAGCCATGTGGTCCCCACCTTCCATGAGTTTGCGTATAGAAACCCTTGGCTTGTGCCTAACTATGGGCACACATTAGCGTGACCTACGAGACTTAGTTGCACTTGTAAATATTGTACATATGAGTGTGATGTTTCTAAACTTTTCTGATTTGGTGTGTGATGTGAGTGTTTGCCATGCCTTATTTATGCCATAAATCCATAAAATTTATAAAATTAAAAATAAAGAACACATGATCATGTTTTTACCTCCTCCATGTTTATTTCTTTCATTATATGATCTAACCATGGGTCTAGCCTTTCTGGATGGTTTTTACAAGATAGGGTGGTGTTTATATTGTGACATACATTGGGCATGAGGTATGTTTCCTCTTATTGGCATATAGGGGTAGGTCATCTATCACCATCACTAATGCATTATTGACCGTCAATGCCATATTTTTTCATTAGGCCTGACCCCGTCAATTTGCAACTTTAGCCACTTTCCATTATGTATGTCGTCGGTTGTCAGTAGATCTTACCTACACATGGATACCATAGTTAGCACCTATTTTCCATCTTGATGTCAATGCAATCATTTTTACTCCTTTTCAGAATTCCTCCTTCTAACCCGCCCTGACCTAGAATCTGAGGCACATGTCCTCTTCTTCATCTCTTTTTTGGATATAACCTAGAAGGATTCCACCATTTTTATCCCTTGTGATTACCACTTTTATCAGCCTACTTCTGCATGACGAGCCTTCGTTTCTCTCTTCCAACATCATCATCTTCTTGGCCTACCATCTGCTTTCACTTGGTGTTTACCCTTTCTTGGAGGAATCAGTGCAATGAGTGGTCCTATTAGCCAACCTATTGTCCTCACTCTATCATGAGCAGTTCCATCACTACGAGAACTAGTTGCTATCCTCTATACTACTCCTTCCTCCAAGAGGAGTTTTCTTTAATCTCTTTTCAGACTTCATAATTTAGAAAACATTGTTGTGTGAACTTGTCTACTTTTCACTCATTAAACTACCTAAAGTGTCGTTTACCTAGTATAAGTTTAACCCATTTCTAGACTGGGATAGACTAATTATGAAAAAGGAATACCCTAGTCTATTGTGGCTAGGAGGTTCCCCCTTGTATACTTTTATCTCTTTTTCGTCCTAGGGGGACAACTTTATGAAAAAAGGAACTTATAAAAAGAGAAGGGAGGGAACATTTATTTTCGTTATTCATCAAATGGAAGCATCCTTTACATCACCCTTGAACATGGCACATGTCTGTTTCATTATCTCATAGTTTGGTTTTAGCTTGCCTAGGAGCCATACCATCCATATGAGTCTCGTTAGTCCTTTAGTTGGTTACTCTTCCAGTCATATGTACCTTGCTTCAATGCCTCTTGCATCATTGCATGATATCACATGGTGCTCATTAACATGCTCCCAAGTCACTCTTGTGTCGTATCACTATGTGTTCAAGGGAAATCTCATTCTGTGTTGGCCATCCTTGTGTCAGTTGTAATTCATCGCTTCATGACTTCATTATACATCACATCATCATGGTATGTTCCATGTCTATTTTTGGAGGATACATTAAGGCCCTCCTTTGATGTATCTTCTCCTTTCGACTTTAGCTCATTATCTAGGAGCTTGATCTAGGAACTGGTAGTGCCTTGGAGCTTCTAGACCTCAGTGGCAAGCTTCCTCGTAATTGATAGTGGGTTTACATCATTGGATCCTAATTGGTCGAGTTCACTAGTGTTCAATGTCATCTCATTTATTCACATTAAGTGGACTGTACTAGGTACCTTGGGGTCCATTTTCCTTATTGGTTAATTCCCCCACGTCTGTTACTAGTTTACCTCATTGGCTAGTAACCAGGCAGTTTCTACCATACTCGAATTCAACTCATATATTTGCATGATGTATGTTTGTACCATTGTGGTTATATCAAATACCCGCAGTTAGGGACATATCACTCTTATATGGAATCCTTCCCAGGCTACATTGGAGTTATGTATCATTGATGTACTTTGAGGGAAATATGAGACACTTTTCTGTTTACCATTTTTTGGTTTGGTGTGTGATGAGAGTCTTTATCATGCCTTATTTATGCCAAAAATCCAAAAAAATTATAAAATAAAAAATAAAAAACACAGGATCATGTTTTTACCTCCTCCATGTTTATTTCTTTAATTATATGATTTAACCATGGGTCTAGACTTTCTATATGGTTTTTACAGGATAGGGTGGTGTTTATATTGTGACATCCATTGGGCATGAGGTATGTTTCCTCTTATTAGCATATAGGGGTAGGTCATTTATCACCATCACTAATGCATTATTGACCGTTAGTGCCATATTTTTTACTTAGGTCTGACCCTGTCAAGTTGCGACTTTTCCCACTTTCCATTATGCATGTCATCACTTGTTGTTAGATCTTACCTACTCATGGATACCCTAGTTAGCACCTCTTTCCATCTTGGTGTCAATGCAATCATTTTTACTCCTTTTCAGAATTCCTCCTTCTGACCCGCCATGACCTAGAATCTAAGACACATGTCCTCTTCTTCGTCTCTTTTCTAGATATACCCTAGGAGGATTCCACCATTTTTATACATTGTGATTGCAACTTTTATCAACCTACTTCTGCATGACGAGCCTTGGTTTCTCTCTTCCATCGTCATCATCTTCTTGGCCTACCATCCGCTTTCACTTGGTGTTTACCCTTTCTTGGAGGAACCACTGCAATGAGTGGTCCTATTAGCCAACCTCTTGTCCTCACTCTGTCATGAGTAGTTCCAACACTACGAGAACTAGTTTCTACCCTCTATACCACTCGTTCCTCCAAGATGAGTTTTCTTTAATCTCTTCTCAGACTTCGTAATTTAGAAAATATCTTTGAGTGAACTTGTCTACTTTGCACTCATTAAAGTACCTGAAGTGTTGTCTACCCAGTATAAGTTTAACCTTTTTCCAGACTGGGATAGACTAATTATGAAAAAGGAATACCCTAGTCTATTATGGCTAGCAGGTTCCCCTTTGTATACTTTTATATCTTTTTCGACCTTGGGTGACAACTTTAAAAAAAAGGAACTTATAAAAAGAGAAGGGTGGGAACATTTATTTCCATTATTCATCAAATGGAAGCGTCCTTTATGTCACCCTTGAACATGGCACCTGTCTATTTCATTATCTCATAGTTTGGTTTTATCTTGCCTAGGAGTTGTACCATTGATATGAGTCTCGTTAGTCCTCCAACTGGTTACTCTTCTAGTCATATGTAGTGTGCTTCGATGCCTCTTGCATCATTGCATGATTTCACATGGTGCTCATTAGCATGATTCCAAGTCACTCTTTTGTCGTGTCGCTATGTGTTCAAGGGAGATCTCATTATGTGTCAGCCATCTGCAATAGCCTATTGACCTTTTTGAGTTGGCCATCCTTGTGTGAGTTGTACTTCATTTCTTCATGACTTCATCATACATCACATCATCATGGTATGCTCTACGTCAATTGTTGGGGGATGCATTAAGGCCCTCCTTTGACATATCTTCTCCTTTTGATTTTAGATCATTATCCAGGAGCTTGATCTAGGAACTGGTAGTGCCTTGGAGCTTGCATACCTTAGTGGCAGGCTTCCTCGCGATAAAAAATGGGTTTACATCATTGGCTCCTAATTGGTCGAGTTCACTAGTGTTCGAAATCATCTCATTTATTCACACTAAGTGGACTGTACTAGGTACCTTGGGTTCCATTTTCCTCATTGGTTATTCCCTCACATTTGTTACTAGTTTACCTCATTGGCTAGTAATCAGGTGATTTCTACCATGCTTGAATTCAACTCATATATTCGCATGATATAGGTTTGTACCATTGTGGTAATATCAAAGACCCACAGTTAGGGACATCTCACTCTTACATTGCATCCTTCCTAGGGTGCATTGGAGTTATGTATCATTGATGTACTTTGAGGGAAATATGAGACACTTCTCTTTCTATCATGTGTCTATAGTCACACTAGTGTATACTATGACATAGATCCACATTGTATTTGATGGTGGCTATGCTCTATCTGTTGAGTCACACGGATACACTATGTATGCCTTTGTGGCCATGTTCTATCATTTCATGTCATGGATCTGCAATGTATTTTATGGCAGCCATGTTTAGTATATTCTTATCACCCAGCTTGGGTATGCCCACCTCGGGGATGTTATCAGCAAACTTGAGACTTCATCACTTGAGTTCTTCTGATCTAGCTTCATAGTCTTGGCGCCTTCCTCCCATTTTGGGCATTGAGTATTTTTGTAATGCATTTCGTCCATTAATTTCTCTTCTGACCTCATACATTAGGGGGTATCTTTTATAACCCTATTTTCCACTCCATTATAGTGAGAGAACCCCAATTTCAGCTTACCTTAGCTGTTTGGCTAAAATGCATCCCTTTTCACCTTTTCTTTTACTTATGTGAGATTTATCCCAAGATAAAAGGGTGGAATTACATGATTGAGTTCTTTCTCATAATTGACTTTCCAAAATATTATAATTATGACATAATAATTATTTCATAATTGAGATAATTGAGAAAAAACTGATAATTGTGAAAAAGTTTTATAAAGTCTGTCATTCCCAAGGAGATCAACTTGACCCACTTGTGTATGAGTTGGCTATGGTTGCATTATTCTATAAGTTTCCTAACTTCTCAAGCCCCTAGGTGTCTAGATACATTCTCCTAGAGGATAGAGTGAACCTTTATAATCTCACCAAGAGGAAAAAGGGAAAATGAAAGAGTATCCAAACTATAGCGCGAGAACAATGTTGTATTGGGAGAGGAGACCATACTAGAAGCTAGAGAAGAGGATATTATTTTTTGAAGGTATATTGATGTACTTTGATTTATATGGTTAATAAAATCCTATGTTCATTCCCTTATAATAGTCTTGTAGTAATTTATATGTTTGATTTCTAGATGTTTTGAGCTGATGACCTTATGCAGAAAATCTCTTGTCATATTTGCTTAGTTATGTTTGTGTTCAGACTTTGGATCGGAAGTGGATGAAAGAGATCGCTTGATTGGAGTGCAAGGATTTTGCATCAAGCCCAAAACCTTTCACCAACCTGCGAGGAGGCAAGATACTTTCTCACACTTTGTAACATCAGAAATTGAATGGAAACTGCATGCATGGCCATCTAGATTGGGGATCATTATTAGATTGTCTTAGCCATTCTCTTTTGTTGTATGGTGATCTCAATCGGGCATGATATGGTGGAGCAATATCTCCTTTCATAATTAAATGCAACACCCTTCTCTTAACCTCGCATGATTTTTCTAGTTTTGTACCTTTCTCTTTTTCATTATAGAGCAAGCACCATTCAAAAATTTCCATAATCATTTCCAAATGCCTCCATTTTCTTACTCATTCACCTTCTACCAGCATGAGTGCTCTTCTAGTGAACACTATATGCTTTTATGCACACACAAACCAACTTATCACCCATACCCTAAAACCATATTTCCCTTCTTTGGAAGCTCATAACCTGGATCCTCGATCCAAGGCCTCATTCCCTTGTTATTTCACATTGCTCCATGTGTAGTTACATGTCCACCTGTGATAAAGAGAAATATTTTATTATTATTATTATTATTTTACTTATATAAAATAAATTATAATTATTTTTTATTAAACTATTACCCCAATTAATTTAAAGAGATCATAACTACCTTATATTGTAGATTAACATATTATTTTTCAAATGAAAATAAAAATACACTATCTAATATAGCTATAAACTATATATTACATTAAACATGTTAATATTTTACACTATATAACTAAACAAAACATATAATAAAATACAAATAGATAAATTAGATATTTTAAATATTATAATTTTCCATATATATATAAAATTATAATTATTTTTAATTAAACCGATACCAAATTAATATATATATATATATATATAGTATTGGTGAGGGTATATTGGTGAGGGTATATCATGATCATGTCTAAGAATAACACCCAAATAAGATAGGGAATTAGAATTAAACTAATGACTTAACATCTAGATATCTTAACAACACACTCAATCACCATATATCGAAGACCCCAACTATAAATTTATATTAAACATCATAATATATCACATTATGATACTAAGAAAACATATAACATAATTAGATATTATTATTATTATTATTTTATATAATTAAATATATATTACATGTATTAAATGTAATTATTTTTAATTAAACAAATATTTTCATCAATACTTTCATAAACCATAGAAAAAAACATAAGCATCCTATATATTTCATATTAATGTATAAATTTTAAAATGACAAACAGTAAACCATCTAATATAATTGTGAACTATATAGTATATTAAACATGCTAATATAACTGTAATATATATATATATATAAAATTAGGTCGATAGGGCTTCTTTTTGAATTAGTGCACCTAGGATTTTCTTCTGTCTTTTTAGTCTACTCATGACATCTCGCACTATATAACCTCACATTTTAAGCCTACATCTGTGCAAATTCTATTAATTAATATTGTTATAAACAAGGCAAATTTCTCCTAACTAATTCTTTTATAATCGCTCCTTCCTAGTTCGTCAACTACCTAGTCATGCCCCTGCGGCTTGAACATGTTGGCTTTTGATCTACCACTTGTCCAAGCCTCAAATGATTGGAGCCTTGTAATCCACCTCGATTGATGCTAACTGTCTTCCACGTTGTGTCCCACAAGAGTGCATGATGGGGTTGGTCTTTTATTCCTTGGATGCCAATGCCTTTGCTTTCCATTTTGAATGTCATTGTGTGAAAAAAATCATGCTTTCTTGGGTGCCAAGCCAGAGCATGTGGGGAATGGACTCCCCTTGGCTTAGAAGGAAGCCCAACAAATGTTTCACAAACTTCATCATATGAAGGCCAACCATGAAAAAGCCAAAGTTGTAATATGATAAATGTCCAAGTACATATGGGTTAAGAATAAGGTCAATCTTTTGGGTATATTTTTAACCACAATTTTGATTTTATTTATCACCTAATTCTTTTCCATAGATCTAATTGCAATCCAAATTATGGTTATTGAAAATTGTAGAAATAAATATAATGTATTTAGGTTAATAAAATAAATGTAATATAGGTTGGAAAAGACATTAAATATAGGTCAAAAATGTCTATAAAAATATAATTTTAAATTGAATTGCACATGGAAAATGTGATTAAAAGAATTCAAACCTTCTTTCTGCAAAAAAAATTCTCCCTTGTCCTTCCCTCACATCTTCTTAAGTTTCTTTTCTCCCCTATTTTTTTGTTGGGACTGCAATAAAAAACCGACTTTTCTGCTGAAAGTAGTATGGACAAAAACCCTTGGTAATCTCAGAATCACTCTCCGCACCAAAATATATTTTTTCTTTCTTCGTTGCCAAAACTCGGCTGTGAGCCAGACTTGGGTTGTATAACTCGCTTTCATATTGGAAGAAATGTGCTCTGATGTGTGTAGGGATGAAGCAATGAAAAATACTCTAAAAGCCTCATACTGGGAGAAATCTTGAAGTGAGCATTTGTAGTCTTCAACATCGAACAACTAAATCTTTCACTAAATTCTTCAGCATCTGGCAACATCAAACACTTTTGGAATGCTAAATTTATGGTTCTCAAAATATATATCAGATAGAGTGCAGGTTCATTCTTATTAGATCCATAGTGATCTCCACATAACACAGGGTATGCATATGATTTACAAATTTTGCACCTGGAATTTGTAAGGAGAGTTGTTAGATGTATTGACACGGCCACATAAATCTAGGCAACAGAATAATAAGATACAAAAATAAGATTTCATTATTGTGATTGAAAACACCATAATGATCAAAACTTAAACAAAAGAAGGTGTTTGTAAGATTTTGTAATTGACCTCATTCGAATCAAAATCAAAACTTAATCAAAAGCTTGGGATTTTTAATATTTCATTTCTTTGATTGAAAATGAAATAATTAAGCTTAATATTTTGTGGTTGGAAATGTGATAATTGACCTCATTCAAATAAAATCAAAGCTTAATCAAAAGCTTGCGATTTTTAATATTTCCTTTCTGTAATTGAAAATGAAATAATTAAACTTGTTATAATTTGTTTATGAATTCAAAACGTTTTAATTAAGCTTAATGAAATCATAATTAAATTTTAATCAAAATCAATGGTTTTTAAAATTCTGTGAATTGAAATTACGTTAATATTAAAACCATAGTTCATTAAAAATTAAAACCACAATTTAATCAAACACAAGAGTGTCTTATTTATTTTAATTAAGATCAAAATCAATAACATTGGAGATTTTGTTTCTATCCACTATATTTTGACCAAAATATGTACGCATATGAAATAAAGTGAAGTTAATTTGCATTTATAATCTTGTGATTTTTCTTTTTAAAGTCAATAGTTTATTTGGTTTTATTTTTTATGAACAAATTTCAAATTCAACTTTGATGTTGTAAGACTGATTGAGAATCATGGGGTTTAACTAGAATTGCAAAGAATTAAATTCATATCTTATTGGTATTGGAATTGAAAAGCATTAATTGATTAACATTGGAATATATATTTGTTTTCCAATATATTCAACTTAATGATGTTTTTCTATAAGTTTTTGTAAGCATTTTTTATAATGAGAGGAGTTTAATGGTTTTCAATTAATTTTCCTATTTTCATTAGGTTTTATAGCAAAATTGTTTCTTAAGATATTTAATTTTGTTCATTTAAAAAGAATTTTAAATGTATAAATAAATTTAATTCTGAAAATTTTCAATCTTTTTTTTAAATTATATATTTAAAATTAACAATTCAAAAAATTAGCTACTAAATTTTAAAGAAAATAAAAACTTGTAACTATTAAAGTATAAATTACAAATTAATTTTTGCTATGAATCTTTTGGGCATGCTATATGATTCTGTCGCAGTTTGGTTCTGGCATCGTTGGCTTTAGTCTTTTGGATCTCCGTTAGAAGAAGTTGTCTGATCTTTATGAGGGTTGTCTCATCCAGTTTTGGAATCTGTTGTAATCTGTGGCAATCTTGGACTAGTGGGCTATTTAGATGTGATGTATGGGGTTTTTCCCTGGTTCAGATAATGGTGGATATGGACTATATGTATATGTTTTTTCTGGAAATAGTGGGGGGCTTTTTCTTTTAGGCCATCCAACAGTCTTATGTATTGAAGACTTTTATATTCTCTTAATATAAATCTATGCTGGTTTTTTTCTTCTGAAAAAAATTACAAATTAATTTTAAATAACAATTATTATTATACATTTATGAAAACATGTAATAAGATTCTTAACCATGGAGATCCACCTCCATTTTACCATATTTGCAAATAGGTTTTGTTATAATACCATGGCTTATCAAGATCATATGTCCCAAAAAACCATAACACTTGTTAATGTGGCATTTTCTTTAATTAATCCATTTAATTGAAAGTGAAAAAAAGAACATAGCTATTTTAGAGGTAAATCTCAACTTTTTATTTGTGCATACCATTAATAATATTCTACATTATTCTATGGAGTTTAAATCCCTACCATCCATTTAATATTTTTTTATAATTTTGAAATCCCTATTAAAAATTATAAATATCTATTAACTTAATTATTAATAATTTTGAATTTATTTTCAATAATTAATTAATTTGATTTGATTTACAAAGTAACAGTTCAATCTATTATATTATTGTATGATTTTCTTGTCTAGTTATCAAAGTGATACCAAAACTTTAGATAATGACCATGATTACATCATAAATTAAAATTTGAAAATATAAATAATATTTTTCATTTAATATTTTCAATCTATGGTGGGACCTTCAACAATTCTTTTTTTCTATTTCCAAAAGCTGAAAATGCTCAGATTTTCTCAAGGGCTACCAGACATGAATAAGTTCCACATTTAGAAAATTCAATGGTTGTTGTTATATCTACCAACAAAATAGAAAACTCACACATCCACATTATTGATAAAAATAATCATTTCATTAAATGTTCAATTGTTGTTGTTGTATGTATCAACAACACAAGAAACTCCTATGTCTACATTATTCATAAAATCATTCATTTCATTAAATGTTAATAAAACAACTTTGTCATAGAATTAACCAATGCAATTATAATATTTAAGGTTGCAAAAATAATTATTTCAATATGAATAACTGCTTGGTATATTTTATGTTATTATTGCTAGATATTGTTGTTATATTCATGCATGATTTTTAAATAGATGTAGTGTTTTTATTTTTATTTTAAATCTTTTAAAATTAAAATATTTAAATACATGAATAAGAGGTAAATAAAAAGATGTTGCCTTGTGTCTCGATTCTAAGAACCGTGGATAAAAGTAATAGTGTGAATCATGAGCATAAGCATTATCACCATAAAAGGAAAAAAATCAGAAGTTGTGTCCATGGATAATTGACACAGTACCAAAAGTGTGAGATCTATAGAGGGATCAACTAGCTTCTACAAGATGACCAAGTCTGCGAGATCTGTAAAGGGATCAACTAGCTTCTACAATATGACCAAGTCAAGGGATCAACTAGCTTCTACAAGATGACCAAGTCATCCATGGCTTACGATGTCAGAGTGGAGAAGAGAACTTAAAGGACAGGCCATTAGGGCACTCCTCTTTACTCACACTTTTTTATGGCCGAATATAATTTTTTTTATGATTTAATATTTTATTATATTACGTAAAAAATGGAAAGTAAAATGTTTCTAATGAGATATTCTATTTTTAGGTTTGATTTTAATTAAATTGTAAAAATTATTATTATAATATTAATTATATTTCTAATGAACTAAATGTTTTTCAAATCCCAACTATCCCAATTCCACTAAAAAAATCTTTGATTTGAGATAAGGCCACGAAACACATGGGAAGCGTTGGATTATCCTTCCACCCCCATTAATGGGGAGCACAACAATCTCCCCCCCAACACGAGCCAGGTGTGTTTCGAACTCGAGACCTTTTGCTCTGATACCACTTGTTGGAGTCACGATTGCCGTTACACCAAAACCCACAGGTGTTAGTAAACAAACACATCGCTAGATTTAAGCACATGCCACGAAACACATGGAGAGCGTTGGATTATCCTTCTACACTCTCATTAATCCAAATAATGTATGTACCAAAAAGTATATGTAAATATAACAACCTAAATCTAATACAACAATTATTATTTCAAATCAAAATATAATTTTCCAATTCAACAATTCCAAGCTAACAATCTTATAAGCCTTTCTTTACACTTTTGAAATAATTTCTAGTATATTAAACATGTTGATATATTATGGTACATAATAATAATAAAGAAAACCATGTAATAAAATACAAATAATAAGGAAAACGATGTAATAAAATACAAATAGTTTCAAGTTGAATATAGTAATTTTTTTCATCAAAGTGGAGATATGCTATGTGACATGTAGGGTTGGAAATTCGAGCAAGGCGTTTTCTCACAAATCTGTGATTAAGTTGGTTTACCTCCTTATATGCTATATTATAGTTATATTATAGTTATTAAATTTGATATAATGGAAATTTATAAATTTGATCTGATTCATGAATTAAATATGGAAATCTGTAAATTTAAGACATTACAAGTACACATGTATGGAAATTCGAGCAAGGCGGCTCACAAATCGTTTACCTCCTTATACTAATAGTTATATTATAGTTATTAAATTTGATATAATGGAAATTTAAATTTGATCTGATTCATGAATTAAATATGGAAATCTGTAAATTTAAGACATTACAGGACACATATGGTTGGCAACGGCTCATCGATACAAAGAATAGAGTTTGGGAATTTGTTTGCTTCCCATTACATTATTTTCATTTTTTAACTTCGTTTAGTTATCGGGAAGAAAGCACATTAATGTCAAAATGTGTACACGCACTTATCATTACTTTTGAATGAAAAGAAAGAGAGTTGGCTATTTTAATTTAAGAAGGTAGAGATTTGAGGAAATATTTAGTTAAATATTTGAATAAAAGATTTATTTTAAATACAAATCCAATATGAGATGAGATGGATCTAATTTTTGTTATTGGTAAAAAATTTTTATGAATAGATATTATTTAAATGTTTTGTATAGTTATTTAATTTTTTATTTTTTTAAGATAAAAAATAAGATTAATATGAAAAAAAATATTTTAGTTAACATGAAAAAATTTCAACTTTGATAATGGACAAACAAAATTACACATCATACAAGACTCTACAATAAACTTTTCAACTCAACAAGTGCTACATGCAGCCAACCTGCACTTCATCGAGTGCATCGTCCTTAGTAGCATACACTCAATCGTCCTTGCTAATTTGTTTTTTTAAGTAGCGCCCATTATATAGCTAGTCGCCATGTCGCGTCAAGGAAATTATATTAACTTGCATGGTAGTTGATTAACGAAGTAGTACTTTCCCTACTATTTAGCCACTTTTCTCATTAGATTATAAAGGTTTGCCACTGTTTATATGGGCAAGGAGGTTATTGTGCTTCCTTAATGTTTTGAGTGGGCACTTAGTTTTTTTAGTTGCTTAATGTTTCGAATAGTGTTTGGTTTTTTTAACTTGCATAGTATTTTGAATGTAGTTGCTTAATGTTTTGAATAATATCTACTGTGGTGTGGTGCAGTGTGAATTTTTGAATTTTATTTTTTCAAATTAATTAATGAAATTAAAATAATTTAAAATAAAATAAATAATTATAAATATATAATTACTTCTTTTAATTTTAAAATACCACAATGTGATGAATCCATTCGCTACTATTGAAAATGTTAGAGTACTATTAGTAGCAAGATTTATCATTTATTTAGACATGTTTGTCAAGAATCATGCTCGACACTCGACTAAGGAAAAATTTGAAAGAGTTACACTTAAAATTTCAAACTTTTCATAAAAACTCCCTCATCGCTATTGTTTTTTAAAACATTTAAATGTCTTGCTAACTTAAAAATTTATCATAATTTTTAATGATAATGTAATTAATTCCTTTCACGAGCCAGTTACTATTTCGGCCACGTGCTAACTAGTTGAAGTACTCAAGGTCTCCATGTCATGCATCAACAATTGTGCATGCTCCACTTGGTTTCCATGCATGTTGACCATGCATTGTGCTCCCACTTTGATGGCATATATGACACAGAGGAAGAAAGGTCCTTCCCTGCCAACAAATTTTTCCTCGTCCTACTTACATGTGTCCCTTTCCCCATGCTTTGTGGTGTGTTCCCTTTCCCCATGCTTTGTGGTGTGTTTCAGTTGTGGAGTAAACCCACGAATGAGCTCAATTGAATCTAGTGCCAAAGGTAGCATGAGTAGATAAAACGTAGGAAGAAGGAAGGGACACATATTCGAGTAAGCTCAGAAATAGACAATTAAATTTCCATCAATCTCTTCGAAGGATTCATCCATAGAATACAAAGAAAGAACATTTTTTAAATAATCATACCTCCAACTTATTATTGGAAAGATCAAGCTTAGCCAGCATATATGCCAGATTTTGTGTCGCATCTCGAGGAAAATTCCGATAATGTCAAGCTTTATGGGGACATTTTTCGGAGAGGCTAGATGCAACAACGCTTCAATTTCCTCTCTGGCTTCTTTACTTGGGGCTTATTGGTCATAAAAAAGTATTAAGGCATTTTCCGTGGACAATGCGGGTAGGGTTTTGTTATCGATCAAGAGAGCGTCATAGATTTGGTATAGTTCAAAGAGTTATGTGATGACTTTGTAGGGAGTTTTCCCATTTTTCCTTCTTTATTGACGTGAGCCTCTATGACTGCTTGCACTTGCCTCAAATTTCAGTTTAGTTGTATTTGGAGGATTCTACCATTGCTATTCATCCAAAAAGCATAAGATACCCTCATGGATTGCCACTGAACATCATCCCTGCCCTATGGAGCTGAAAGAGTTGATGGCCTTCAATTTTTGGCTTAACTCTGACTTAGTGCATGCCGGAGCTTGGCGAGACTACTTTAGAAAAGAATGATTAGGTCAATTTCAAAGACCTTCATAGGGAACTAACGAAATTTGTGCTATGGTAGTCATTTGGTCGACTTCAAACACAATAACTCAATTTAGAAGGAGAAATTCGACCACATACGGCATGAAGAATTGATTTCAAGTGATCTTGAGCAAATTTCTAGCTAAATGAACCAAATATTTTGGTTTCTCACCCCAAATCCCGATAAGAGAGGCTGCAAGTTACTACATAATTCCCGATAGATAATTCCAATGAATCAAGAACTTTAATATATCAATCCTAGGACCATAGATGAGTGTTGTATAGTCTACAAGATAAACGTGAATTCAAAAAAATACAGTGTTGAGAACCAATTTCAAGAGATATTTAACATCATGCATGTTCTACATGGTTGGTTTCCTTGGTTTTATCAACCTAGAGAAAAAGAGGAGTCCGATAAAGAGAATGTTTTTCGATTCCTTGCGTTTCCTAGAAGAAAGTATTTTGATATGGTTGGATTGATGAATTACAAAAGCAGCATATATTTTCATTTTATTTTCTTGTATATATATCATTAAACTAAAAAAATAACATACAGACAACAAGAAAATACCAATCGGATTTTATCATTTTTGCTAATTATTTGTGAATTCTATTGATTTTAGCTAACTATACTCCTTGTAATTGCAACAAAAATGGAAATTACAGAAAAAATAGAAATAAATTGACCTATCCTTTGCCAAGACCTACTTTCATGATTAAAAATAAGGTGATGAAAAGAAAAGTGTGACCTCATCCTTGATAACATTTACATATAACCATGGTTTACAAAATGATTCAAAGTTTACAATGGTGATGGTCTATTTTTTCATTTTTATCTATAAGTGAGAAGTTAATTTTTTTTTGTTTTCTTTTCTTACAATTCTATAACTCTAGAAAATTACATTTTTTCAAGGAAATGAGCGATTTTTTTGGTTTTAAATTTGAAATAAAATATGCAATAATATGAAAAGTAATTTGTAAATCCTCCTTACCAATTGTTTTTTTGAAACAAGTGTTGCTTTGAAAAATGACCTCTAAAACATCTGAAACATGTTTTGACTAAAGATAAAGAGACTTTCAAGTGGAATAGATATACCTTCAAGTGTGAATGGTCTCCACAAACGAAGAATCATATGTCATCTTTAGCGTTAGTTGCAACTATTCTTATCTATATATAGTAGAGTACAGGTCCCCAAGGTTTTCCTACCTGGTCCTAATGAAGGAAGCAAAGCCTAGAAGACCAAAATCAGGACTTGAAAGGTGATGATAGGGGAAAAATACCGGCTAGCATTGGATATGGTTATGCAGGTAGGGATATTCGTTTTTCCTGCCATCAAGGTCCTGGTCTGCTTTCCCAACTTGCTAGTAATTCATTTATATTTAACTGTGAAAATATGTATGAGTATGGAAAATATGTATTGATTAGAGGATAAGAAAGGTACAATTGTTACTAAAAATTTATATGCATATTAAATATGAAATAGATGGTGGCACTAGTACAAATGGGGCCAAAATCTGATGACTATTTGTCAGTGATGCAACTTATTGGCCTCGGCTATCCGCCACATTTGTGCTTATCAAATCGTCATTGGAATTATACTGAATAATCGACAATTTAGTTACCATTGCATATGTGATGGTACAAATGTCAATTATCCAACACATAAAAAGGCTGAAATGGTCATTAAAAAATTGGCATTTATAATTCGGCTTGCAATACTACAAATCGTCGGATATTCGACAGATAGAACATTGTATATCTGTCAGGTCACGCATGAGTATGCAGTTGGATATTCGACACATAGGTCTTTTTTTTTCAGATGGAAAAAACTGACGTTGAGACATTGGGTAATGAATGACATAAGTAATTTGTGCAATAGAAGTGTTGTTGCTGTAATGCTTTCAAGTCAATGTTGAAGCGTCAGGTATTCGACACATAGTTTTTTTTTTTACGGAACAAACCGACGTTGAGGCATTAGGTAATCGATGACATAAGTAAATTGTGCGACAGAAGTGTTGTCTCTGCAATACTTTCAAGCCGACGGTGAAGCAACAGATATGTGACAAATGGGAGTTCTATCTTACCGGAGTGTTAAGGTACCAATGCTTTCGTATGTCGATTCGCTCGTTGAGTATCCGACGAGTAATCCAATCCACAATCATCAAATATTCAATGACCTGCCTCTTCCATCATATATATATATATATATATATATATATATATATATATATATATATATATATATATATATATATATATATATATATATATATATATATATATATATATATATATATATATATATATATAGATAGATAGATAGATAGATAGATAATTCAAGAAGAAATATCTAGGTTTGACTACACTAATCGATGACCCAAGATGAATTTCTCATGAACAACCTAGACATTTAAATTTCTAAGTTATGAAATTAATGGTGAAGTTTATATGGTTAATTGACTAACTAGTGGAGTAATTGTTGTTGGTTTATTTAAAAGGTGTGTTGTTGGCAAGAATCAATGGGTTACATTTGAGACTAGAGAGGTTTGGAGAGAAAAGACCCAACTAGAGATTATCTATACCGACCTTTATATAGTTAGAAAATCATGATGATTAAGATACACAACATATGTTTTGAACTTTGCTATTGATTTTTCTATGTATATTTTGAAATAATTTTTAAAGAATAAGGAGCATATCTTTGAAAATTTTAAGGAGCCTAAGGCATTGGATGAAAAGTAAAGTGACCAATATATTAAATGTCTAAGAACAATGAGAAAAATATTTGACTAAGGTATTTGAGAACTACTTGTATAAAAATGGTATTACTTGGCAAATATATGCACCTTACACACCTCATGGTATTTGTCTTTTTGAAATAGAAAACTAGATTCTAATTGGAATAACACAGTGTTTCCTTCATACTAGAGTTATGCCAACTGGATTTTCAATATAGGCTATCTACTAATCAAACTACCATTAAACATGATTTTAACCAAGTTTGTATAGGATATGATCCCACTTGAGAAATTCATCAAAGGAAACCCTTGGAGAAACATCTCAAAAAATTTTGATATATAGCTTAGGATCTTATTCTAAATGATAAGAGAAGGAAACTAGATATAAGAAGTCATTCTTATAATATAATAGGATATTCCAATGATTCAAAATCATATAGGTTGTCTTAAATCCATTCAATTAGTAATTTGTGTATGAAGAATGTTGTATTTTATTATAGGGATTTCAGTGCTTCTTTATCAAACTCCCCTTCTATATGGTTTATTATTGGTCCATTTGAAATTTGTAAAAAAGTTTGGATTTGAATAAATATTTCAAAACATTGATCAACATGTCAATCATCTTGTTAAATTGATAGTAAAATATCCTAATAGAATTGTCTTACAATTTACCTTGAACAACATAGTTGACTAGAAGAAACGAATCTCCTAAATATTATACTATGGACCCTCAGAGATTCTCCTAAATATTATACTATGGACCCTCAGAGATGTAGATGATCCTTCTACAATAGATTCTAACCATTTCGAAAGAGTGACTAATACAATTGAAACTAGTGATGTTCATGCAAGTAGTTACATAACTTAAGGAAGAGTAGATGAATGAAATAATGTGGTAGTGTTTCCTTAGTGGCATGTGGATTAGAGACGCGTGATACTCATCGATATGTAGATGCAAATTATTAACTTGGATGAGAAAATGTTATGGATAAAAATTACAAACCTTTCATAGATTATAAAATTTGGGATTTGGTTCCCTCACTATAAGGAAATGATGCGTTGAATTTTCAATGAATCTATAAAACTAAGTTCATATATTAATATGTTGTTAAGATGTGATGTATGAACATCATTAAATTTTTCTTTCCTTATGTAATAGGATCTAGAGTTTTCTAGATTGATCTACAAAGGAATGAGCTTGTTTCTTTCATATATCATGTAATGTAACCAATGTAATAAGAAAACATATATTTGGAGGAGTTTACTAGTTTTAGGGATAGTTAGAGATATTTAAGGGATTGGATTTGATATTTTCCATGAGTGGAGAATTTTGATTTTAATTCACACGAAATGAAAGGAGTTATTTCAAAATTTATCCTACCTCAGGATCTGCTAGGCGATGGGTGTAAGATAAAAAATAATTTCCTATTCACAATGTAAGAACAAGTAATGCAATCAATGGACGAAAGTATGTAAATTGTGAAACCTTATAACCTTCATAGGCTAGCTTAAATTGAAAACCCATCATAACAGCTGGAAGCCCTACGGTAACCCATAGATATCACTCCAAATACATGATCGAAACTCCTGCACACATGCACAAACAAATAAGGAAAAAATTCACCCTCATAGAAGGGAAGTTAGATTTTACTATGAAATATTACAAGTAAACCATAATATCACATATACAAATATGAAATGGAAAAATGAAAAAAAAAAAATCCATTGATATAATAACAATGGTACATAAAGATATTATACCTTGATCATAGTGTATACTCTCCTATGATATCTTAGTTCTCCTCTTACCTCGACTTGTAAAAAAATAGGCTCATTTTAGATGCAAGAGAAAAGTTTTATGGTGATATTTTACTAGAATTATTGGGTCATACCTCTTTGATTCTTCCTCTCACCCTTGAGAGAGTCTCACTAAGTATGTCTTTCCTAGATCTGGGAGAATGTATATGGATATGTGACTGTTGTTTAGTGGCTTGAAATTTTTGTGACTAAAGGAATAGCATATCATATTTTTAAAATAAATCTCCTATGAAGGAAGGCTAAGTATACTTTATGTTTATCAATTTAGAATCCTATACAAACTAGACACCAACCACACTTACAACTTGTAGAGACCATAAATGTTTCATACTTCCTACTAGAATCCATAAATGGAATGATTTTCAAGGAAAAAAAGGGTGTAAATATGAGTTATTATCCTATCATGGGCTCATTCAACTACTGGTTTTCCATACTTTCGATAAGTTGGACCATAAATTCTTTTGGATTGATTTTGGTCTTATACACTTTTCCTCTCTCTTTCTTATCGACATCAAGGGATTAACTAACAACCTAGTTTTGTGTAAACTCTAATAGGTTCTATGTTTATACCTATCCATAGCTTTTCCCCTACATCACCCCTAGGAGCATGTGCTTATTCTAGATACCTATTTTGATATCATTGCTTCACATTTCCTTCAAGGTACCCCAAGGGTGGTTCCGGTCAATCTAATAAGCATTCATTCATGCAAAGTAATTCCACATGATAACATTCTAAGACATATGTGGTCATCATATAAATACCTATATTGATTTACAACTTTCCAAGCCTTTGTTTCATCTTTACGTTTGTTCTAAATCTTTTGTATAACATTTATTACAAGATTATTAAATAAATATTTTGGAATCTCTCCATAACTAAGAAATGCAATCAAATGTCTTGAAAGGGATGTTGTTCTCAAATTATAGCTCTTTCCACAGATTTTCAAGGAGTTGATGTTTGGGTAACAAACATAATTTTCATCTCTTTCAACTTTTAACATCGACTATTAAAAATGGATCATTTCACATGGAAATCTTCTTTTAACAAGAAATGTTCCTTTCACTACATAACCATTATAGAAAATAAATCAATGAATGAAGAAGGGGAAGGCCTCTGAAATCTAACTGCCTCAATTTTTGCCTTCAAATACTTTTTTTGGTCATTATGAAGACAAATTTATGTTGAGTCAAATTCAAAGTCATTTTTGTAAGAGACCCTTCTTGGGCTCCTTAAGGTCAAGAAAGGAAAAATGTTTTTGTGTTTAAATATCGCCTCCACCAAATTAGTTCCTTCTCCCAAATAGATTACCATTCATCATTCCAAGTTGGCCTCCAAATAGAAGATAATCAAGTCAACCTTCATTACAAGCCTACAAGTTAGGTTCAAGTCAAATTGTTCATGTAGGCTCAAATGCGCAGTGACCAATAAGTATAAATAGCGTATTATTTCACAATTTGAAGGAGAGAAGTGAAGTATTCATTCAATAAGTAATAGAAACTATCATAGGACTGATAAATGGAGAGGAAGCAGAGAATATTACGATAATATTATAGAGAAGAAGATGAAATTGTGAATTGCAGAAAAAAATTATACGGAGGCTGAAGTTCCATGTTGCAGATATGATTACAAAAAGGGTTGTGATTATTACGGAAGGGAGGCCAATATTTTTGAAGTAGGAAGGCCGATATTTGTGAAGTAGGAGGGTCGAGAATATTGCATGAGGGTTAGAATTTTGAAGTTAAAACAAAAGGAGCTAAGAACCATGATTGTAGAGGAAATTGCAAGAGGAACTAGTCTGGTCATTGGGGTAACTCTATTTCACTAGTCATATCATAAATTGTGTCTCAACCTGATTTAATCTACTAGAGAAAAAGATGACTAGGTTTTTTCATGGTTTTCTCCTTCATAGGGGTTTTTCCCTAGATGTGCACTTACATATTTTGTTATTTTCTTTGTGATCTTCATGTTGGTATTTATTTGATGAAAGGAACAATAACATCATCAAAATATAATTTCACAAGTAACATTGAAGAATCTAACTCACATAATTCCCTAGATTTCTTGACAAATGAGAGGCATTCAACCTCATTTAAGTCACAAAAGTAATTCGGTCTCTTCAAAATGTTTGAGGAAAATTTAGAGAGAGAAGGAGGTGAAGGATAATGAGGAAAGTAAGAAGTTCTATTTGCTTGGCTTTTGCATCAATTATTTGTTTGGCAAGCTCGCACGTATGGGAAGAAATCTATCTCTATTCGGATTTCGAGCTAGAGAAGAGAAACAAACTAAGTTATAGAGAGAAGAATTCTAGTTTGGGTGGATGGCATATCACGTAGTGAGTTGTCTTGATCAAATTTCTTGGAAGTATTCCTTGAATTTCTATAAGAAGAGAATTTCTGGGATTTTCTCCCATGGGAGGGTTTCTCCCTAGCTTAAAGCTTATATTTGGTGTTCTTCTTTACATTGTGATCTTCTTTATTGTCAATATATCAAGAGAAAACATTATAAAGTAAACCATAATTGGATTTGCCCTAGTTTTTCTCAACATCTATGTTCTCAGAAGATTTGATATGTAGAAATAAATTTTTTCTTAAAATCAAATGCAATGCAAAACTAAATCATGCACCTAGTGGATAAGCACTTGGTGGGATAAATTTGAACAATACTTCGATGAGCCTTTTTCCTGTATATGAGTCCAACCATAGTTAATCTTTCAAATCCATATAGGTGAATGAAAGTTCCTTCAAAACAAAGGAAGGAGGAGAAGTTAGATGCTATAAATAATTATTAAAATAGAAGAAAAATCATATCAATGTCTTATGCCCAATTAATAGAGTAAGAGTTTCTCCTACTACCCTGCATAAAAAATTACAATTTATGGTATTTCACTAAAAAAAACACACAATTGTCAAAGAAATACAAATACTACATGAATGCTATTCATGGAAAATTTTGTTATTTCTTATAAAACTTTATGTAACTCTCCCTCTTCCAAGATATACAAGACAAATATTAAAAAAAATGTATCACCTAAACCCTTATCATTTTGATCTATTCGCTTCAGCTAGTTATTCCACTTCAACATCTAAATTGGAACTTGTTATCCTACACATATTCATGAGACCAATGAGGAAAACTTAGATTAAATTTGACTAAATATTAAATTTAATTCCATGAATAAATAATAACTAAAAAGACTTGCGTTCATGAATACCTCAATGAGATCCTCTTGGTTTTGAGAATAAATTGTTAGAGTAGTTTAATCTGGGAGAAAACCTCCCTCCACTCGATGAAGCAACAACGAAGTCAACATTGACTTTGTTTTTTATCTGTTGGATTGGGGGTGTTGTGCTCCAGGATTATCCAAATCCTAATTTCTTCTCTATTCAACAAGGCCAACCATGTGAAGGTGGAAGCTCTCATGCCCCCCACCCCCCCCTTCCCCCCCACCTTCCCCCCCACATCACTCTCAATTCCCCAGTACCCAATCTATATATAATATAGGAAATAGTTTAAATCAAGACATTAAGATACAAGAAAGATAGCAAACATTCATTCATTTGTAAATCTACAAAATATTTCATCTGAATAAATTTTATCATAAAAAATATGTTTACATAATATGAAACAACCTCATGTACATAAAGAGACATATATAAATTATTCGTTAACATATAGCATTCATTCATTCATTCATTAATCATAGACACAAAATAATTCATCTCAAAAATATTGATCATAAAAAATGTGTTCATAATATGGTGCGTGATGTTTCTAATGATATTACTATTACAATCATTTTTTTTCTTTATTTTTGATGGGCTGGTCATGTACTCATAACGTTGTTGAGGCTACCGCAAGAGGGGTGGATCATCAATTGTAATAAAAAAGAAATATTAAATTGATATTTTGTTTTATTATTCATTAATAAAAATATCATTAGAGTTTTCTTTACTTCATGCGCTAGTCGACACTGTAATTTAAAAAAGGAAACAATTACCACAATAATTTTGTAGGTACTTCTCATACAGAGCATCAATACTAGTCAAGACAACCAATATTACCTCCCATCTTCACTAGTAGTGTGTATGGCATCTATGTATGAGTATGTTTGGAATTCATAGATGCCCCAAACACTATTGGTGAAGATTGGAGGCAATATTGGTTGTCTTAATCAATGTTGACACTTTGTTTGAGAAGTATCTATAGAATTGTAATTTTCCATTTTGATATTGTGGTATTTTTTTCCTTTTTAAAATTTTCAAGATTAGTTCTAGGTTTTCTTAACGTCTGCTATTTTGTTTTTAAACATGAATCACTAATGGATTGTGGAGATGCTACAATGGTTGAAGGTTGCATTTTCCAAGAAGAGGAAAACAAAGGAAATATGGAGATTTCAATATGGACAATGTTAGGGTCCTATAAATTTTATAGGATGAGTTAAATTTTTACCTTATTATTTGGGGGTTGAGAGATGTAAATAATGATTCAGTTTTGAAATTATTTCCATAAAAAATAAAAAAATAAAATAGAAATGCCTAAAAGAAAAGAAAAATACTGTAGGGGATAGAAAAACTATACAAAGGAAAAAATGATGAATAAAAGGCATGAAGAAAAAAAGGAAAAGAAAAAATATATTAAATTTGTCCCCCTAGGTGAGAAAGTCTAAGTGCCACCAAAATAAGAAAAGAAAGACAACAGTTAAGTAGTATTTGAAAATTTTTCTAAAGAATGAGTGTGAAACTTGTTTTATATACCAATTGGAATAAGACTAGAAATACATTAGGTTGCTTACACTGTTTAATCATAATTAGATCGGAAAATCAATTAAATTAGCAGTTTTTCACACTCTTTAATCGTGATTTACAGGTTAGAAAATAGAAAAATCAGTTAAATTAGTTCTAGGATAGTCATAAAGAGATTTATGTTTTCTGCAAAGTTTGTAATGTTAACACTAACAAATGAGCCTTAACACTCAAATTTGTAATTTGCCTAAGTCTATTGTCACCAGCAAGTGACTGGAAGTGTTTTTCAAAAGGATGAGTGAAGTCATCATGAAAAGGTTCTTTATGACATTTAAATTTTGGATATCTTGGTTAGTTATCATTATGCGATGTCATCTCAAGGTACAATTAATGAAGAAACACCTAATCACTTGTACTATACGTTCATCAAATATTCTTTATCACCTATTACTTCACTCATCCATCTAGTCATTCCATCTCTCTCATTATTGCCCATCAATCACTCCTCTTATTACTTTCCCCCTCATTTTCTTTCCCTTTTTCGCTCCATATCCCTCATTTCCCTAACGATAATGGGAGCATTTCCATCACCACAAAGAAATTAGGTCGATTACAGATTTTTGACCATTCATTGTGGCTAACTACACAAAGACTGATCAAACCCTGACTATGCAAGGTGACTGCGCAAATTTTCGCCCTCCTCTCGGGCTCACCTCGACAAAAAATATCTCAATTTCTCCGACACCTCACCATACAAATGTATCTATTTAAAAAACCCATGTCTCAGTTTTCTTTAGATCACCCCCCATGTATGAAATGCATTAAAAACGTTTTAGGTGACTATGCATTGACTGCGCAAAGATAGAGTATTATAGTTTTCTAATTTTCCCTCTTATTTCTGAGTTGTTTCAGCCAATGATGATTCAAATGACCTGCATGTGTCCTAGATGCCCTCTATGACCACCCCCTCCCTTAGATTTCATGATTAGGTAAAGAAAATCTTAATTTCTCTTACCTTGCCTAAACCCTGTTGCACACCCAGTTTTGCCCATAAATCTCAGCTATTGACCAAGAAGCATTCATATTCCCCGTAATATTATCCTAGCAACCGATTTTAAGGACAACTCACATCAACCCTACCCCTATTTTCATTTTCCACCCTACATATTGGTTCATTGGTTAGGTTTACCGCTACCTAGCATTTTGGTTATTTTATGCTTGAACTTCATTCAAAACCGTCATCCTTAAGCATAAAACAGTGATAAAATTCATCGACGAACATGTCTACATCAGAAGCAAAGAAACGAATCACAAAAAAAGCCTTTAGAGTGAAACCCATGAGTATAGAGACATTGAAAAGTGACCCAACCATTTGGGCAACATTTGAATAGGTATTGCGCAGAATTTTGTAAAGAGTGTTAGATTCAAGGTTTTCATTCTTAGGTTGTAGAACAATTTTCCCACAATCTCAACGGAAACATGGTGAAAATTGGAAACATAGAATTTGAAGTTTCAGAAGAAACCATTTCTTTGGCTACAAATATCCATTTGACAGGAGACTTCTAGTTTAAGAGCATGGAGCTAGACCCTACATTATATAAACCCTTTCTCAAAACTTAACATAGGAGAAACTATGGAAATTACTTCCCAAGGTACTTCCTCTTAAGAAAATGTGACAAGATTTTGAAGGCAATACAGAGATACTTTATACATGAGGGTAGATTTAGCAGAGTTTATCAATACCATATTATGCTGCTCATGCATTTTACTGGGAAAAACATCCCGAATATGCCTTTTTATCTGTTCAAAAGTTTGGCTAAGATGGCAGAGAAAATGTGAAATAGAGGAGGAAAACAAGATGCCAGTCTATTTCATTTTCCCCTCATTAAACTACTAGTTTTGAAAGAGTTAGAAAATAGAGGCATCACTTGGGAGGATTTCCTTGCAGCGTCCAATTTCATAAACCAGTCAGATATGTCAAAGATCTAAGAGGAAAAACTCACACCTAAGGCATCTCAAGACACACCAGTGAAAGAATAATCAATTGAAGAGCCTACGGGGAAAAATATTACTACAAGAGCATAGGCTAAGAAGAGAAAGTCAACAAAACTCTAAAAGGCAAAGAAGGCTGCTACTTTTGAGAAAATCAAGATTCCCCGAAGATCTAGGAGAAAGGTTACCATCCAGCAGGTGACAAAATGAGACATTACTAAGCATGACATCATTTCTTCTAAAATAACTTTGACACAATAGTTTGAAGAACAAGAGATTGGAGGAAAGGGGAAAGAAGGTCATTTTTAAGAAGGACAATCAAGAAAATAGGATGACATGGACCTCATCCTAGCTGAGCTTCAAGAAAGATTAGGAAAAGCTCATTACACCATTTCTTTTCTGCAAAAGAAAAATAGAGACGTACATCACCAAGTTAGTGAGGCACAAATACAAAAAGAGCATGAAATTGTGTCCAAATCACCATCACTTGCATCTGAAGACAAAGAAAAAAATGTGATTGATTTTGAAGAGGCAGATGTCCCTGAAACAAAGCCTAGAAGACCAAGAACCTGGGCAATGACTAGGAAAGGACAATCCACTGAAGATATGCCTCCACCTCAAATCCAACC
Organism: Pinus tabuliformis; assembly: GCA_031772625.1. Taxonomy (NCBI): domain Eukaryota; kingdom Viridiplantae; phylum Streptophyta; class Pinopsida; order Pinales; family Pinaceae; genus Pinus; species Pinus tabuliformis. The sequence continues at coordinate 1,382,878,256 of CM062818.1, read as the reverse complement.
TATCAGAGAAAATACTATCAGAGCTGAAATTGAAGAAAACAAGGAATATTGGCTGGAAAGAGTCAATGATCATCTAGAGAACCTGATGCATAAAGCCAATAGAGATAATGACCTCCAAAGAAACCTAGAAAAGGCATTACTATGCTAGAAATTTAAGTAATAGAGCAAGAATAAGACTACTTAAGAAGAAGCTTCAAAGGACCAGAAAGTAGCTGAGAGAGGCTGAACAAGCAAGAACCAAAGGGAGGAGGAGTAACCTTGACATTTTGGCTGAAGTAGTACCGACTTAAGTTTTTGCATCCATGTGTCAAATTTTGTCATTTTATAAATTTTTACAGAAGGTAGCATGATATTTTGGATGTTTTGAGAATCCAAGTTTTTGTGTCATGAGGGAATCAACAAAAAATATGATCAATTGTAGCAGCATTTTGTGATTCAGAGATGTTTTGAGTCAATTTTGACCTTAACTACCCTCAACTGTGCAAAGTTCAAAGAGGGGTTTTCACAAAGAGTATCAGTTGGAGGAAGAGTTTTAGAGCTTCATAAACATGTCCCATACTCCAGTGCATCCATTAATCTACATCAAATATCAACAGGCCCCTTAAAACACAAAAGTTTGGCACCCAAATGTACTGTGACTATGTAACCTTTCAGAGTTTTTCTTGTTTTAGCCATCTTTTAGAAATCTCTTTTATGGCCAAAAAGAGATGAATATTGGAAAACTGGAGGAGGGTTTGTGTCCTAAGAGGAAAAATTAAATTATATTATCTCACTTTTCACACAGGTATCAGGGATTGGGAGATCCACTCTCATCATTTCAGCCTATGTTTCTGACTGCACAAAAGCCTGTTTTAGCCATCCTTTTGTAGAACATATTATGAACAAGTGAAGGGGAATTTTGACACACTAAAGGATATTTATCTTAGAAATATATTCATCTACAATAACCTATTTCACATTTCACAGATCTCATATAGGTTGAAATTTATGAGGGTAACTTGGAGACCCCATTTTTATAGTTTTACAGGAAAAAATGACATGACAGTCAGCCCAGTCATTATCAAGATTTTGAATTTTTGAAAGATATGATCGGATATGAAGGAGTTGAAAGTTGAAGCTTGATGATAAGATGAACTAGAAGGATGGATCAACATTGAACAACATCTATCAAGTTGTTTCAAATCATTTTACATTAACCAAATGCAGCCCCTATTTTTCTGCAATTAGTTTCTAGGTGCATTGGACTTGGTCACTTAGCGATAAATTTGAATTTCCATTTTATGTAATGTTAAGAAAAAAAATTAATTAGTTATTAGATATTTTAAAATCTCAATATATTGTAAAAGCATTCACCTATTAATACTTCAAATTTTGTCCCCCGATTGGGGTGTAACACAAGGGAGGAAGAGGGACTGGGGAGATGGGACCAGGAAGGGGGAGGAAGCATCAAAGTGTACGAAAGGATAGGCAAGGGAAATGGAGTGAGAGGATAGGGGCGAAGGCAAGTGGACAGGCAGGGCAGAGAAGGAACAGCCCACGAGAGAAGGAGGGTGGAGACAGATAAAGAGGACAATGAAGATGGCAGGGGGGTCAGCAGGAGGGCAGGTAGAAGGATGCCATCAAGTGGTAGGGAGAGGGACGCGATCATACGGACAGAGCAGCCGGGATGAAGTGATTGTTAATGCAAGGAGGTGGAAGTCAGGACGGAGGGTCACCATTCCAAGGTGATGACATAGGGATTAGTGCAGGGAATGATGATAGACATGTGGCAGCAAACGAAAAAGAAAAAAATGGGAGTGGAATAAATCATAAGGGAAAACAAGCCATAGATACATGCAAGCAAAGGGAGGAGACGAGAACCAGAGAGAGGAAAGGTGGCCAAAGAACGACGTTGCAGCCTGTGGACGAAAGCAAAGCCAGTCCTACAAGTTGGTATGTTTATCCTCTGGCCCCTAGATTCGTAAGGCATAGGATGAATTACTGCATTAATCTAGGAAATTTGTTTAGGAGAAGGTATGAGTTTGGTAGGGAGGTGTCCACAAATTCCTGGGATCCTGGTTGGCTGGAAATTGTAGAATGGGCAATGAAAATCCTGGGGAGTAAGCTAGGAAGGGAGGGAATAGATTCCAGGGAGGGAAAGCTTTCCACCACGACAAATTCTCAAAAGGAAATGAGGAATAGCGAGACTATAATGATCCCCATTGGAAACTCATGAGAAAAAACTAGAAGAAAAAAAGGAAAAACATCAAAGAGAAAGTAGAACCGAGAAAAAAGGGAAACGGGGAAACAAAAGACCTCTAGGGGTGGAAAAAAATACTGTCAACATTCTGAGGGAAAACATATCCATGTTCAAGACTCCCTGCGATGCAAGAAACAACAAACCAACCTACCCTAGAGGCGAACCTAAGCGGATGCCTCAGACGGGCTGTTTGAGCGACATATGTTGCCTTGAGGGAAAAACTTCAAGAGCAGTAAGAATGGAAGGAACCGATAGCTATGCAAGGATTGGGGAAATTCTAAAAGAAATCTCAAAGATCATAAGTTCTGGCAGTGAAAGGGATAACAAAAAGGACATAGGTAAATGGGAAATTTTTTTGTTTTATTATTATCAAATTGATAATCGTAATGGTTATGTGATAGGTCTCACCTCACACCACGCCCAGTACAGTGAGGAGGATAGTGAACAAAAAGAAGTAGCCAACAGTAGGCACGCAGACAACATGGCGACTAGGAAGGGCAAGAGAGACAAAAAGATGGTGGAGGGAGCGAGTGGCTCGAACAAAAAGCAAAGAAAGAAAGCGAGAAAGTCAGAATGTGAACATATGAAAACTGTCATTAACGCCTACATGGCAAGAAACCCACCGGACATCAGAGGCCAAATTGCTGGATGGGAATGAGAACTAAATGACAATATAAGGAACCAAGACATCCCTATGGAGAAGTGGGAGAGTATGGTCCCAAATCTAGGGAACTCTCGAGGACGGTACTCCCTCTTCAAATAGACAATACAGCAGTATTGGGTCATGAAGAACGTCGTGGCATGGGCCATGACCCTTAATTGGGAACAAGCAGTTAGTAGAGGACCAGAGGTAAAGGAGGATGCCAAGGAAAAGGATCATGTCAGGGTAGAACTCATCAGGTAAATTGCAACAATCCAGATACAAACTTATAGAAACAACTTGGCTTTGGGAAGAATTGAGCAAACTCTTCAAGACATGAAGAGGAGCGATATGCTTGGCCCTAGTACCAAAGCGCCAACCCCAATAATATCCTCAGATGAGGATTGAAGCAAATGTCTAGCACATTTCTGATAAAATTTTGATGAACAACTTTTACTTGTTTAATTTGAACAATAGTATAGATAGTAAAGACAATGTTGCTAGATGGATAGAGAAAGACCTTTTCAAATTTTGGACAAGGTTTAACGCAGACAGATGGCTATCTGGTTTCCTTCGGGTAGGTAAGCCACCTAGAGCAAATGGAAGTTCTGATTTTTAAATAGTTAATATAAATAGAGGAAGCACCACCAAGTTTACAAAAAAAAATGCTTCAAATTTTGAAGCATTCAGGGTTGGAACCTGTGGAGAAGAAAGACTCATTAATGTAAAGTAGCTCAAAGAGCCTCATTTGGTCAAAATTCAGTAATACAGTTGCATCAATTACATGATTCTAATGTCACTTATATTGATTAAGTGCATCTATCTTTGTATCTATGTTTTCATTGTTTTTAATATGTTATTCATCGATTTATGGATTATTTTAAAAAGTAAATGAACATAATTTGTTGCAAAATACAATGTTCTTTCGGCTTACTAATAATATTAATGTTGTATACTTGATGATTAATTCCATCATTCTTAGCTACTCTAGTATGACCTGATCCCCTCACCTTTTCCTCCAAATCATCTCAGCTTTAAGAATATAGAAAAGGTGCCTATCTTGCCCTGTAGGGTTTCCTGTAGAACCTTTTTTGGTTGAACTCAAAATGTGACTCCATTTCTCAATGTCTTATCTTCCTTGTTTCAACCCAACTCAATTCTAAAATCAAAAACCTGACCTAATAGCTAGCCTAACATTACTCAAAAGAACATAGCTAAATTATACAGAGAGATCCCTTTCTGGAATTGGAAGGGCTAGATTCCCAACTCCCAAAGTGGTTTTGTGGTTACCTCTACAATTATTTCCCAGCCTTATTAAATTACGGAGTGATAACAATTTCGATGTAAAAACTAAGAAATAACTTTTTGAAGTTCTTTCCTTAGAGATTGGCTAAGGAAGGATTTAATCTCAAAGAATATGTTCGAGACCCCAGTATGGTCGCCACTATGTTATCACTCTGTAATTGAATAAGGATGGGAAATAATTGCAGAGGTAACCCCAAAACCACTTTGGGAGTTGGGAATCTAGCCCTTCCAACTCCATAGAGGGATCTCTTTATATAATTTAACTATGTTATTCTGATTAATGTTAGGTTATCTATTTGGTTCAGTTTTTTGATTTTATAATTGAGTTGGGTTGAAACAAGGAAGATAAGCCATTGGACAATGGAGTCACAGGTTCAGTTCAACCAAAACAGGTTCTACAGGAAACCCTACAGGGCAAGATAGGAACCTTTGCGGGAATCTTAAAGCTGAGATGCTTTGGAGGAAAAGGTGAGGGGATCAGATCATACCAGAGAAACTAATAATTCTCAAATTAATCATCAAGTAGAAAATATTAATATTATTATTATACCAGAAGAAGCGTGTATTTTGCAACAAATTTTTTTCGTTTGCTTCTTAAAATAATCCAAAAATCGATGAATAACATATGAAAAATAATGAAAACATAGATACAAAGACAGATGCACTTGACCAACATAAATGACAAGAGAATCCTATAATTTTTGCAACTGTATTACTAAAGTTTGACCAAATGAGGCACTGTGCGCTACTTTACATCAATGAGTCTTTCTTCTCCACAGGTTCCAACCCTTAATGCTTCAAAATTTGAAGTATTAATAGGTGAATGTTTTTACAATATATTGAGAAATTAAAATATCTAATAAATAATTACATTGGTTTCTTATCATTACATAAAATAGGAATTAGAATTTATCACTAAGTGACAAAATTCCTCCTTTAGAAAGTCAAAATACCAAGTTCAATGCACCCAGAAACCAATTGCATAAAAACAAGGGTTGTATTTGGTGAATGTAAACTTATTTGGAACAACTTGATAGATGATATTCAATGCTGATCTATCCTTTCAGTTCATATTATCACCAATATTCATCTTTCAACTTCTTCATATCTGATCATATGTTTCAAAAATTCGAAATCCTGACAATGATTGGGTTGACTGTCATGTCATTTTTTCTTGTAAAACTGTAAAAATGGGTCTCCAAGTTACCCTCATAACTTTCAACCTATATGACCTGTGTGAATATTGAAAGAGGTTATTGTAGCTGAATATATTTTTAATATAAACCTCCTTAAATTTGTCAAAATTCCCCTTAAGTTGTTCATAATCTATTCTGAAAAAACATGACTAAAACAAGCTTTTGTGCAGTCAGAAAAATAGCCTGAAATGATGAGCATGTATCTCCCAATACCTGATACCTTTGTGAAACGTGAGATAGGTTTTCATATTTCGGCATCTTAGGAGAAAAAACCTCCTCCATTTTCTCAATATTCATCTTTTTTTGCCCACAAAACATATTTCAACAAGATAGATAAAACAACAAAAACTCTAAAAGTTTACACAGTCAAATACATTTGGGTGCCAAAATTTGGTGTTTTAAGGGGCTTGTTGATCTTTGTTGTAGATGAATGGATGCATTGTAGTATGGGTCATGCTGATGAAGCTTTGAAAATCTTTCTCCAACTGATACTCTTTGTGAAAACCCCTCTTTGAACTTTGCGTAGTCAAGGGAAGTCAAGGTCAAAATTGACTCAAAACATCTTTGAATCACAAAACGCTGCTGGAGTTTATCATTTTTCTTTGTTTATTTCCTCATGACAGAAAAATTTGTATTCTCAAAACATCCAAAATATCATGCTATGTTATGCAAAAATTTATAAAATGACAAAATTTGACACATGGATGCAAAACCATAACTAGCTACTACTTCAGCCAAAATGTCAAGGTTACTCCTTCTCCTTCTGGTTCTTGCTTATTTGGCCTCTCTTAGCTTCTTTCTGGTCCTCTAAAGCTTATTCTTAAGTATTCTTATTCTTTCTCTATGAATTAAACTTCTAGCATAGTAATTTCTCGCTAGGTTTCTCTGGAGTTCATTGTCTCTATTGACTTTATGCAATAGGTTCTCTATATGATCATTGACTCTTTCCAGCCAATATTCCTTGTTTTCTTCAATTTCAGCTCTGGTAGTATCTTTGCTGATAGGTTGGGCTTGAGTTGGAGACATATATTCAGTGGCTTTTTCTTTCCTGGTCATTCCTGGGTTCTTGTTCTTCTAGGCTTTATTTCAGGGACATCTGCATCTTCAAGATCAATCACCTTTTTTCCTTTGCCTTCAGCTGCAAGTGACAATGATTTTGGCACTGTTTCATGTTCTTTTTGGCGTTGTAATTCGCTTTTTATTTTTTTATTTTTCCAAAAAGAAATGGTGTAATGAGCTTTTCATAGTCTTTCTTGAAGCTCAACTATGATGAGGTCCTTCTCATCCTGTTTTCTTGACTGTCCTTCCTCAAAATGACCTTATTGTCCCTTTCATCCAATCTCTGTTCTTCAAACTGATGTGTCAAATTTCTTTCAGAAAAATTGATGTCATGCTTAGGAATGTCTTCTTCTGTCACCTGGTGGATGGTAACCTTTCTCCTAGATCTTCAGGGAATCTTGATTTTATCAAAAGCAGCAGCCTTATTTTCCTTTTGGAGCTGTGTTGCCTTTCTCTTCTTAGCATGTGCTCTTGTAGTAATCTTTAGCCCTGTAGGATTTTAGGTTGATTCTTTTTTCTCTGATGTGTCTTGAGATGCCTCAGGTGTGGGGTTTTTCTCTTGGATCTTTGACATATCTTACTGGTTTATGAAATTGGATGCTTCAATGAAATCATCCCAAGTGATGCCTCTCTTTTCTAACTCGTTCAAAACTAGTAGTTTAATGAGGGAAAAATGAAATAAAATGGCATCATGTTTTCCCCCTCTAATTTTAACTTTCTCTTCCATCTTAGCCAAACTTTTGAACAGATAAAAAGGCATATTAAGGTTGTTTTTCCTGGTGAAATGCAAGAGAAACCTAATATGGTACTGATAAACTCTGCTAAATCTACCCTCACATGTAAAGTATCTATGTATTTCCATCAAAATCCTATCAAATTTATTCAAGAGGAAGTACCTTGGGAAGTACTTTCCATGGTTTCTCTTATGCTGAGGGTTGAGAAAGGGTTTATATAATGCAGGGTCTAACTCCATGTTCCTAAACCAACCATCTCCTATCAAAAGGATATTGATAGCCAAAGAAATGGTTTCTTCTGAAAATTCAAATTCTATGTTTCCAATCTTCACCATGTTTCTGTTGAGATTGTGGGCAAATTGTTCTACAACCTCATAATGTAAACCTTGATTCTGACACTTTTTACAAAATTCTGCACATCCTACCTATTCAAATGTTGCCCAAATTGTTGGTTCACTTGTCAATGTCTCTATACTTTTGGGTTCCACTTTGATGGGTTTTGTTCAGATTCTTTTCTTTGATTCTGATGTAGACATGTTTGTTGATGAAGTTTACACTATTTTATGCTTGAGGATGAATGTTTTGAATGAAGTTCAAGCATAAAATAACCAAAATACTAGGGAGTTGTAAACCTAACCAATGAACTAATATGTAGGGTGGAAAATGAAAACAGGGGTAGGGTTGATGTGAGTTGTCTTTAAAATCAGTTGTTGGGATAATATTACAGGGAATATGAATGCTTTTTGGTCAATAGCTGAGATCTATGGGAAAAACTAGCTGTGCAGCAAGGTTTAGGCAAGGTAAGAAAAATAAATATTTTCTTTATCTAAACATGAAAACTAATGGAGGCGGTGGTCATAGAGGGTATCCAAGAGGCATGCAGGTCATTTTGAATCAACACGAGCTGAATCAACTTGGAAACTGGAGGGTAAATTCAAAAACTAAAGTACTTTATCTTTCCGCAGTTAATGCGTAGTCACCTCAAATTTTTTTAATGCATTTCATACATGGGGGGCGATCTAAAGAAAAATGAGACATGGGTTTTGTAAAGAGCTACCTGTGTATGGTGAGGTGTTGGAAAAAACAAAAAAAAATTGACGAGGTGAGGTCACGAGGAGGGGGAAACTTTGCTCAGTCTTTAAGCAGTCAGCCATGATAAACACTCAAAACTATGCAATAGACCTTTTTCTTTGCTGTTATGGAAATGCTCACATTCTCCTTGGGGATATGAGAGATATGGAGTGAAAAATGGAAATAAAATGAGGGGGAAAGTGATAAGAGGAGTGATTGATGGGAAATAATGAGGGGATAGGGAATATTTGATGAAGAGATAGTATAGTTGATTAGGTGTTTCTTCAGTAATTGTACCTTGAGATGACATCACATAACGATGACTAACCAAGATATCTAAAATTTAAATGTCATAAAGAACCTTTTCATGATGACTTCAATCACCCTTTTGAAAAATACTTTCAATCACTTGCTGGTGACAATATACATAGGAAAATTGCAAATCCAAGCTTTAAGGCTCATTTATTACTCCTAACTTTACAAAATTTGCAGAAAACATAAATCTCTTTATGACTATCCTAGAACTAATTTAACTGATTTTTCTATTTTCTAAGCCAATAAATTATGATTAAAGAGTGTGAACAATTTCTAATTTAACTGCTTTTCAGGCCTAATTACGATTAAACAGTGTAATCAGCCTAGTTTATTTCTAGTCTTATTCCAAGTGGCATATAAAACAATCTGCACACTCATTCTTCAGAAAAACTTTCAAAGACTACTTAACTATTGTTTTTTTCGTCTTATTTTGGTGTTACATAGACTTGCTCACATAGGGGGATAAATTTAATATATTTTTTCTTTTCCCTTTTTTTTCATGCCTTTTGTTCACCATTTTTTCCTTTGTATAATTTTTTCTGTCCCCTACAATATTTTTCTTTTCTTTTATACATTTCTATTTTTTTTTGTATGGAAATAATTTCAAAATTGAATCATTATTTACATCTCTCAAACCCCAAATAATCAGGTAAAAGAGTAACTCATCCTATAAAATTTATAGGACCCTAACTGACAATATGAAACAAAATCATTCTAATATGGAGATTATAATATAGGAAATATGGATACCTGATGAGCTCCTCTTGGTCTTGAGAATAAATTGTTGGAGTAGTTAACCTTGGTTGAACAAACCTCCCTCCACTCGAGGAAGCAGTAGTGAAGTCAACATTGACTTTGTTGTTGCTTTGTTCGATTGAGGGTGTTTTTCTCCAATATTATCCAAATCCTAATTTATTCTCTACTGAACCTGTCCAATGACGTGAAGGTGGAAGCTCTCATGCCGCCCCACCCAACACCGCCACCCCCCCCCCCCACCCCTCCCCCCACCTCACATCACTCTCAATTCCCTAGTACCCAATCTATCTACTATATAGGAAATACTTTAAATAAAGACATTAAGATACATAAAAAATAACAAACATTCATTTATTCATTCATAAATCCACAAAATATTTCATCTCAAAATTTTTTATCATAAAAAATATGTTTTTATGATATTGAACAACATTATATACATGAGGACACATATAGAAATTATTCATTAACATATAATATTCATTCATCAATCATAAACACAAAATACTTGAGGGTTTAGGGGAATAGATAAGAGGGGTTTGTATAAAATATTTAGGGAAGAGTGTAGTCGATGATGTTTTTAGATGCGTAAAATGTGAAATTTAATATCATTGGAAAAGTAATAATTGCACATTTATCCTTCAATAGATTAGGTCTCATCCAAATGACATGCATGAACGTTGTTTTTGAAACTAGGCACCATTTCAAAAATCTAGAATCAAATACTTATCATGATTAAAAACTGAAATTTGCTTTCTCAACAAGCTATCTGAATTAAGTTTGAAAATGCATTGTTAGAATATCAGACCTAGTCCGAAAATTACAACCATGTTACTTGAAATAAGACAAAGTGGTCTTGCACATACATATATAAGAGCTAAATTCTGAACAGGAGTATAGAAGTCGGGAGTTATGTTCGATGCATAATTCTTAATTATTAATATTGGCATACGTGTATTTGTGTGTGTTATGAGTATGAGATGTTTAAAATCGCAACAAGAAATGTTAAAAATAGCATCAAGGAAAATCCTAATTTAATTTGTCCTTGAATTAAATTGTGAATAAAATTGAAATTCCACATCTCATGACTACTTGTAATAGTTAACTAAGTTAATTTGACTTACTTAACTCAGTTAATTCGAGTTCACGGTCTAAATATAGTCATGTAGAGTGTCACCTACAATTAGGAGCTCTAGTTGAGTTTATTTTGAGTTGTAATTATTTAATTCAATCTAACTGAGTTAAATCAGTTAAACTAGTTTCAACAAATGGAGGAACTAGTGGGAGGTCTAGTAGGGTGGTGCTCCTTGTAGTGTTCAACTAGTAAATTGATGATTCACTCATAAATAACTCATGCACGTCAGATCTGAGAAAGACTGTTTTGAGGTTGGAGTTTAGGGACAGTGTACTATCAGTTGTATAATTATCTGAATTGTACATATGGTGCATGCAGTCAAAGGAAGAGCCTAAAGGAACTACGCAATCCAATGGAGGAAAATTCCTATTAAATAGGGGACTAATTCCTCATTGAATAGTGCAAGGAAATATGAGCTTTGAGGCTTGGACATTTGGTTAAGTATTGGCCAAAGGTAGTTAGTCAGACAAAGGATAGAAAATACTTGTGCAGGTTGAGCTCAAGGTTGAGCAGAGCATATTGTATTCATCCAAGGCTTGCTTAGGTAGTAGTGAGATAGATAGAGATAGTGCAGAGGTTTCTTGGGCTTGAGAAAAGCATTATAATCTTCTCATATTTTATAATTAATGCAATATAAAGATAGCAGGGGTTTTTAGTTGTGTCTTTCCCTAGGAAATCATTGTGGTATGTATTGATTTAATTATTTCTCTTATATGCTTTGTGATTTTGTGACTGTTTAATTGTTTTCACTGATGAGTAGACTAGATTCAAATATATTGTTTTAGCAAAATACAATTAGCAGTTTGAATCTACGAGGAAATTCTACATTGGTGAAAATAGCAACAAGAAATGTTAAAAATAATGTTGAGAAAGATTTTGATTTAATTTATCCTTGAATTAAATTGGGAATAAAATTGTAATTCCACATCTCATGACAACTTGTATTAGTTAACTAAGATAATTTGACTTAGCTGGCTTAGTTATTTAGAGTTGAGGGTTTAACTAGAGTCATGTAGAGTGTCTCCTACATTATAGGATCTCTGGTTGAGATTATTTTGAATTGTAATTAATTAATTCAATCTAACTTAGTTAAAGTAAGTTAAACTAGTTCCAACTGATGGAGGAACTAATGGGAGGTCTAGTAGTGTGGCGTTGCCTGCAATCGAGTGTGGTGTTGCCCGTAGTCAATTGTGGTGCTACCTAAAGTGAAGTGTGGTGTTGCCTAAAGTATCATCTTGTGTTGCTTTAAGTGCATTGTGGTGCTTCCTGTAGTGATCAACCAATGAGCTAAACAATCACTCATAATTAACTCATGCATGTCAGATTTGAGAAAGACCCGACTGACATTTGAGTTCAAGAACAGTGTACTATCAGTTGTATAATTATACAAATTGTACAACTAGTGCATGCAGTCAGAGGAAGAACCTAAAGGAACTACGCAGTCTAATGGAGAAAAATTCCTATAAAATAAGGGCATAATTCCTCATTGACCAATGTAAGGAAATAGGAGTTTGCATGCTTGGAAATTTGGCTAAGTAATGGCCAAAGGCAGTTAGTCAAGAAGACGATAGAAAATACTTGGTGCAGGTTGATCTCAAGGTTGAGAAAATAATATTGTATCCATCTAAGGCTTGTCTAGCAAGCTCTGAGATAGATAGAGATAGTGTAGAGGTTACTCAGGCTTGAGCAAAGCATTGTAATCTTCTAATATTTTATGACTAATGCAATGTACACATAGGACGGGCTTTTTAGTTATGGCTTTCCCCCTGGAAATCATTGTGTAATGTATTGGTTGAATTGTTTGTCTTGTATGCTTCGTGGTTCCACAATTGTTTTATTTCCGTTGATGAGTAGAGTAGATTCAAGTCTATTGTTTTAGCATATTAAAATTAGCAGTTTGAATCTACAAGGAATTTCTACATGGTATCAGAGCTAGATTTGTATAAATTTCTACATGGTATCACAGCTGGAATCACTACAGAGTAGGATTCAAATTAGATAAGGAATTTTGAATTGTAGATTGATGGAGATCTAGTTCAGGGAAGATTTAGAAAACCCCATGTGTATACTTCTTAATGGAGCTAGAAGGTTTTTAGTGGGCAAATCAATGAGCCAATGTTTAGTGACATGAAAAGGAGTTGTGATCATTGAAATTGGTAGATTGAGGAGAAAAGATATTTCCCATAGGGAGATTGAGACTCAGAGGGAGTCTAGTTTTAGAAGGAGAAACCCTATGGAGGCTAGTACTTCAAGATATGGGGAGATCATACTCATTATTGCAGTAGTTGCAGCAGCAGTGCAGAAGCAGCAACAAATTAGTAGCAACAACAATATGGTTAGATCCAATTTATCTCATGCATGAAAAGCCTTTAGGACCAAGGCAAAGACTAGATATTTGGTGGTTGAGAGGGAGCATAATTTACCTCTCAAAATGGAGCTTCAAAAGCAGCGTTAACAAGTTGTGTAGTAGCCACAATTGGATAAGAAGAGAGGAGACAAAGTGGAACCATCCACTCAAGTAGATACCTCAAGTAGGGGGAAATTTCAAGCCAAGTGGGCCAAAGAAGCACATGCAGCCATACCTCTAGGTGAGAGGTGGGGTGATGTGAAACAATATTCCCAAGCATACAAAAATTTGTGCAGGATCCATTGAGGTGTTTTTCTCTCATGGATCATTACCTTGCTACGGGGGGCCCAAAATATTCGGTAGTAGGAGGATTAGTGTTAGTCGGATATTGAGGGGTGTAGAGAAGATTTGACAACAAAGTAGGAGGCTTAGTAGTAGAGTCAACAACAACACATTTTTCCCAATAGATAATTGCAGATTAATTCAATGATTATTTTGATTTATTTTTTGGATGATTTTCAGTTCCAGTTGTTGCAGTAGCAACAAAAATAGTGAGAAGTTTTGCATGTAGAACATTCCAAAGATAATGGATTGGCACATATGTGAATCCCTTTCTCGTTGAGAGGGAGCATTGAAAATAGCAACAGGAAATGTTAAAAATACCATCAAGAAAGACCCTCATTTAAATTGTGCTTGAATTAAATTGGGAATAAAATTGTAATTCCACATCTCATGATTAGATAAAAAATTTAATTGGACTTAGTTGGCTTACTTAATTCGAGTTGAGGGTCTAACTAGAGTCATGTAGAGTTTCTCCTACATTGTAGAAGCCCTGGTTGAGTTTATTTCGATTCATAATTAATTAATTCAGTCTAACTAAGTTAAATTCAATTAAATTGGTTCCAACAGATGGAGAAAATAGTGGGAGGTCTAGTGGTTTGGTGTTGCCTGTAGTTGCATGTGGTGCTTCCTGAAGTGCAATGTGGCGCTACCTGAAGTGTAGTGTGGTGCTGCGTACAGTGATAAACAAGTAAACTGATGATTAACTCATAATTAACTCATGTATGTCATATATGAGAAAGACCCAATTGAGATTGGAGTTCAGGGACAATGTACTATTAGTTGTATTATTATCCATATTGTACATATGGTGCATGTAGTCATAGGAATATCCTAAAGGAACTATGCAGTCTAATGGAGGAAAATTCCTATTAAATAAGGCACTAATTCCTCATTGAAGAGCACAAGGAAGTAACATCTTTGAGGCTTGGAAATTTGGCTAAGTATTGGCCAAAGGTAGTCAATCAAGCAGAGGATACAAAATACTTGTGCAAGTTGAGTTCAACGTTGAGAAAAGTATATTGTATTCATCCAAGGCTTGACTAGGAAGTTGTGAGAGATATAGAGATAGTGCAGATGTTTCTTGGGCTTGAGAAAAGCATTGTAATTTTCTCATATTTTCTGACTAATGTAATATATAGATAATAAGGTTTTTTTAGTTGTGGCTTTCCCCAGGAAATCATTGTGTAATGTGTTGATTTAATTCTTTCTCTTGTACGCTTTGTCATTTCGTGATTGTTTAATTGTTTCCATTAATGACTAGATATTATTCAAGTCTATTGTTTTAGCATATCATAATTAGCAATTTGAATCTACAAGAAATTTATACATGGTATCAAAGCTAGATTTGTAGAAATTTCTACATGGTACCAGAGCTATATTTGTAGAAATTTCTACATGGTATTAAAGCTAGATTTATAGAAATATCTACATGGTAATAGAAATATATTTGTAGAAATTTACACATGGTATAAGAGCTATATTTGTAGGAATTTCTACATGGTATTAGAGCTAAAATCACAATATAAGAGAAGAATTCGAAGTTGTCCTTGCATATTGATGGAGCTCTAGTTTAGGGCCAATCCAGAAGACCCTATGTGTAGACTTCTTAATGGAGTTAGAAGGCTTCTAGTGGGAAGATCAGTCAGCTAATGTTTAGTGAAAGAAAAAGGTGTTGTGATAATTAACATTGGCATATTGAGGGTCAGAAAGATTTTCCACAAGGAGATCGAGACTCAAAGGGAATCTAATTTCATAGGGAGCAACCCTATGGAAGCTAGTACTTTAGGATTTGGGGAGATCAGACTCATTGTTGCAGCAAAAATGCAAAAGAAGAAGTAGTGCAGAAGCAGTAGAAACAATAGTATGAGCATATCATATTTATCTCATGCATGCAAATCCTTGAGGAGAAAGGAACAAAATAGATATTTTGTGGTTGAGAGTGAGCATAAATTACCTCTCAGCATCTAGCCTTAGAGGTAGCTTCAACAAGTTTTGGAGCAGCCACAATTGGAGAAGGACACAAGAGGCTGAATGGAGACATCCACTCAAGAAGAGACCTCTAGTAGGGGGGAGGTTTGATCCAAGTGGGAAGAGGGAGAACATGTAGCCATACCTCTGAGTGTGAGGTGGGGTGATATGAAACCTTAGTCAAAGAGTTTCTGAAATTTGGGTAGGGTCCATTGACATGTTTTTGTCTCATGGATCATTACCCTGATATGGGGCCCCACTAATCTGAATTGGATCATTATAATGTTTTTTTTCAGTCTCGACGCATTTGGAGTGGAAAAAGTGGAGGAATCATCTCACAGGACCGTTTTTACTAGCGGGACCCTGTTTGGCAAAACAAAGTCTGAAACCTTCCAGAAGCGTTTTGAGGCATCAAACAATGTTTTTTGGGGGTAAATAATTTCTTCGTAGGTGCTTCACCTTTTCATTCTATTCTATACGTACAAATATTTCCAACGGTGCAAGAATCATGTCAATCAAAGTTTGTATGCAAAAGTTATGACACTAAGAAGTCAGCCTTCCTATTTTCACACCTATAGTTCGGGAGGATGCGGTGTCAGGCCCCATTATTCATGGAAAAGGGGCTAGCCACGTGTTTATGATGTAAAAGAATCCAGAATGGTCTATTTTATAACTGTAGTTAAGAGTTGATGCAGTCAAACTTAACCACTAGTAGGCTATTGGGTTGTGTTATAACCAGGCCACTAGGAGGAAGAGGCATTCCATTCTTTTGAGAGCATTTTGTTCCATAGCTGAGAAAAGGTAGCCAGGAGAGGTAGGAGGTAGAGCACACAAAAAGGATCTGTGCACTATAGCATTGAATGGGCCACAGACATTACTCCTTTGTATCTGCAACCATATTTCCAGACAGAGAAAAAGAGCGAAGCACCTCACCTTCCAACTGGGTTTTCTACCTAGAGTGTTTCCAAGAGAGCATATCTTGTGTCTTATGTGTGTGTGAGCTTAATTTATTATTTATCTACCTTTCTACATCATTTATTTTTGCATGCATGCGCTAATTACAGTAAAATCTACATATCTAGAAAATAAAGTTGTAATAGTGTAGAATCTCATATTTTTTAATATAATATTATCAGATCTATTGTGATGAACTTTCAAGTGGAATATCCATGGAAGTTTATGGATCACCAACAATATTCAATAGCAATAGGATTAATTTCAGTCAACTACTATGGAGTGGAGAGCAGTTTTGACATTAGGAAAGGAGGCTGAATAGCAGAGTCAACAACAACAATTATTTTCCTAGTAGACAGTTGCAGACATAGTTGATTGAGTTTGATTTGTTTGGATTATTTCTGGTTGCAGATGTTGCAGTAGCAACAACACCAATGACAAGAGTTACATGCAGAGCATTCCTTGGGTTGGGATAGATGTCAATCCCTTTCTTGTTGAGAGGGAGTGTTGAAAATAGCAATAAGAAATGTTAAAAATAGCATCAAGAAAAATACTAATTTAATTTTTCCTTCAATTAAATTCGGAATAAAATTGTAATTCCACATTTCATGAAAATTTGTAATAGTTAACTAAATTAATTTGACTTAATTGTCTCATTTAATTCCATTCGAGGGTCTAAATAGATTCTTGTAGAGTGTCTCCCACAATTAGAAGCACTAGTTGAGTTTATTTTGGGCTGTAATTGTTTAATTCAGTCTAACTAAGTTAAAGTCAATTAAACTAGTTTCAACTAATGGAGGAACTAGTGGGAGGTCTAGTAGTTTGGAGTTGTCTGTAATCGAGGGTGGTTCTGCCTGAAGTGAAGTGTGGTGTTTCTTGAAGTTCAGTGTTGTGCTGACTACAATGATCAACCAGTAAATTGATGATTCACTCATAAATAAGTCATGCATATTAGAATTTAGAAAGAGCCAGTTGAGATTGGAGTTCAGGGACAGTGTACTATCAGTTATATAATCATCTGAATTGCACATATGGTGCATGTAGTGAGAGGAAGAGCCTAAAGGAACTATGCAATTAAATCGAGGAAAATTCCTATTAAATAGGGCCTAATTCCTTACTGAATAGTGCAAGGAAGTAGGAGCTTGGAAGGATAGAAACTTGGCTAAGTATTGGCCAAAGGTAGTCAGTCAGGAAGAGGATAGAAAATAGTAGTGTAGGATGAGATAAAGGTTGATTAGCGAATATTTTATTCATCCAAAGCTTGCCTGGGAAGCAGTGAGATAGATAGAGATAGTGCAGAGGTTTCTTGGGATTGAGCAAAGAAATGTAATCTTCTCATATTTCCTGACTAATGCAATATTTAAATAGTAAGGATTTTTAGCTGTGTCTTTCCCCAAGAAATCATTGTGTTATCTGTCAATTGAATTTTTTATCTTATATGCTTCGTGATTTCGTGATTGTTTAATTTTTTCCACTGATGAGTAGAGTAGATTGAAGTCTATTGTTTGAGCATATTACAATTATCAGTTTGAATCTACAAGGAATTCTACATGGTCTGAGAGCTAAAATTTTAGAAATCTCTACATGAGACTTCCAATATCGATCAATCTAAGAAAATAGAGAATACGAATAAAATACAGGATCCCATACCTATGATGGAATGTTTGCAAGATCTTTTGAGTATGGATTGAGGACAATAAACTACCTTCATTAAAACTATACTAATTAACTTAGACTTAGTGTACCACTTGAAGCTAGAGAGCCATGAAAATAGTGGAAGGATGCATGTCTTATAAATTGCCAAAATTTGAATAGAACCTCAGAGCTATATCATGACATTAAATGATTATTCGGATAGAGCACGAGAAGAGTTGATAGACCATCCCCTGAAGCATCATGATTAATCTCAATATATACTAGTCGACACTATTGGAATGGTTGTTATATTAATTTATAATATATGTATTGTAACTAATATATATATTGGTTGATTTTTCTAATCTATATTAGTCTAAAAAAATTCTAACATATATTAGTTGTCAATTCACAAAATTTTTCTATTATGATGACAATTTAAGTACACATGAGTGTAATTTCCATGATGGGATGTATAAATTATCCTCTGCACATTGCCCATCAATGCTTACAAGCTTGAATGGCTAACACTGGTCTATAACCACCATCTCAAAATGACCCAGAAAATGAAAATTTACCATGTCTGTCATCATCACTTCACACTATATGATATATGGCCCACTCTAGAGATTATATGCATGATTTTTTTCTAGACCATCCACTCAACCTATGATTGATTGTGAGAATAGGTGAAAAAATTACAATTTATAAGTAGGGGATCTGGTCAACAAATATTCATCAATTGTCCTTTATTCACTTGCTATTACAATCAATCATAGGATAGGTAAAGGGGATGGCCTTCCATAAAGTCATGCACATAATTTGTAGAAAGGGTCATTCATGAGATAGTGTGAGGTGATGATGACATAAATTGTAAATTTTCATCTAACAAGTCATTTTGTGATGATGAGATAGACTAGTGCTAGCCCATTTAACGTTATAATCATTGACAGACAATTGTGGGATGACAATTCATACGTCCCGCCATGGACATTGCACTCGTATGTACTTAAATTGTCATCATAATCATAAATTGTTGTGATTAGGCATTGAAGAAGGAGTAGCTAACACCTAAATTAGGAGTGCGGTAGTTTATGGTGGAGTGGGATAAGTATAAAAATTAGTAGATGGTTGACTTATCATGGGCACGAATTGTGTAAAGGCTTACTTTACCTTGAGAATCTGATTATAGGCTCTTGGTGTTTGTCACGAGCTTAATTGGATTATACCATGAATTTATCAAATATATGGTATTAGACACCATTGATGTATCACAAAAAATATGTTTACACAATATGAAACAAAATCGTTCTAATTTTTGGAAATGGAAAACTCACAATTTTTATTAAGATACTCTTACATGTGCACATGCCATGAGGCATTCAACCTCTCAGTCCAAAATGTGGTACTAAAAAAAGGGATCTAAATAAACAAGTTCAGTCATTTTATATCAAATTTCATTCTCTTTTTTAACATGTAATTAGCCAGGATGTCTTCATATTGGCCCCCTTCAATGTTTGTGGTTTCTAGTGTAATATGTGTTGTTGTTGACCTAGTCCTATGACTATGTTGCTGCAAGTGGGGCCAAGCATAAACTTCAATAATAAAGAAATGTTAAATTCATATTTATATTTATTGTAATTACAAATGTTTTATTAATAAAAAGAGTAGTATAGTGTTCTTTACCTGCTTCGGTAGTTGAGGGAAGAAGAATACTTTTGGATGTGGGCATATGTTCCTCCTCTTCTTTGGCCACATCCTATACATACTTTGGTGTAGAAACAAGAAAGGTTATAATTAACACACCATTTGCATTTAAGTATTTTTAATTGTATTCCATACTAAAAAAAGATGATGACACATGAAATACCTCCAGTACTGAGATGAACATTAGGCTCAAGATCAAGCACTCCACCATCAGTAGGCCCATGTGTTGTATGTACATTGCTTGAAATATTTTACAACCAAGAAAATTACTTTATGGAAAAAAGTAATAACCAATAAATTGTACAAGTAATGATTTATAAATGTTATTCATTTCTCTTATTTTCGTGAGTGTTATGTCCGATCTTGTCAGACTATGAAGATGCCAAGCTTATCCTCCATTCAACCATGACTTGAAAGTCGTACTTGAAAGAAATATCTAGATCTTCCTCCATGGGAGCCTCTTTGAATTGCGTCTACTGCAATTTTGCATTAGAACATGAATTTTTCTTCTTCTGTGATATTAAATTAAAATCGGTAACAACTTATAATTTTGATGAAAATTATTTTTTTATATACTTACAATTTTTGTGGATAGTTTCAAGTAACTACCTGAGCCAAGAGGATATTTCCCATGTTTGGATGTTCTATCTTATGTGGCTTTGGAAGTATCTAGCAGCCTATATTTAAAACATTGAAAAACTTAATTAGATGGTGCAATGATGATAAAGCATGATAATTAAATTATTAAATGTTCCTCATACCTTCCTTGTCTAGGTAGAGTCCTCCCTGATTTTTGAAGTGGCATCTTGTGTGTGTTTGCCACAAGCGCTCTCCACTCCATCTTTGGAATCAATGGGGGGAGCTCATGCAACCTGGCCCTTTCCAATTGAGACATATACTAGTCCCGTGAATATTTTAAATGTAGGTTTTCCTTTGAGGTAACTCCAAATTTGTTGAAGGTACTGTCATTGAAGAAGCAAACCATCCTGTTGGATTTCTAGTTTTTGCAAATGGTTGGCCCAAATATTTCCAAGATTATATCATACAAATGCCTATAAAATACATTATTTCCCGCAAAATTATAATATCCTTAGTTTAAAATAATCAAAGAGTATACATTAATTTCATTTAGGTTATACTTAATATTTAAAACATTTGTTAAATATATGGAAGTTTCTCTATTTTCATAGGGGAATTCTCATCATCTACCATAAATGTGATCAGTTGTGATCCCATTCTAGTATCATGCTCATTTCAAATTGCGTAATTGTATCATGCTCTGCATCCACGACATCATGTGTAGATCCTGACATACATTATCCAACGAGTGTAGATCCTATTGTGGGTGGTTGAGTGGTTGCACTAGTCTCAATCACCGGTGACTCACTCATAGGTGGAGCATCGATGCTACTACCAACATCGACCCATCCCATACTTGTAGCATGAGAATTGAACTCCACCAAAAAATCCTGTAAAATAAAGATTTTTTTACAAAGGATGAGATAACTAAATCATAAACAAATAATTATGATAATTAAATGAGTTTCTCACCCCATACTGACAAAGTTGTTGCAGAAAGGTTCTGATTTCGATTTTTATCTTATGTCTAAGGATCAATCAAAACTAAAGAATTAATTTTATTTTTTTCTTTGAATTTAAGCTTCCTTATTTTGTGCATTGGATCGACAAACATAAAAACTGCATCTGTGGACTTCTCTAAGGCTAGTTCCTTTCCCTTATCACCCTATTTATCAAATAAGCATAATTTTCAATTCATCCATAATTAATCATCATTATATTAATAAGAAAACCACTATTAACATATGTATAAGTTATATAGAAAAGTCACGTAGTAAGTGACAATCATAGCAGACAATAGAAATTCCTTACAAGTTAGGTACAACTGAATACATATTTCCCCCATAATAGCAATATTTGTATTTATTCTATTCAAATTATAATCAGTGAGCAACTCTCCCCTTGCAACTATTGATTTAATGGCACATACAAATACACAGGTTCCTTCACGTCCCTCAAATATACAATTGGGTTTCTTATTTATGGTGACGGGTCATGCACTATATATAAACCCTACAATATTACCTCTTTCTTTTGGCCTTCCATCAATATGCATGGTTGCGCCTTTATTTTCATCATTGTCTTTTAGTTGTATATAATTTACGACACTCCATATCTTGACATACTTTTGGTATATTAGACTAGTTGTACCCAATAATTGTAGTTGCAATAGGGTCTGACATACTCCATCAATTCAGCTAATCCTCCATAGCATACCTTTATTCCATCCATGGAAAATACCCCCAAAACATGTAATGACGATATGGAAATGTAGTATATCCTTTCATTGACAGAAAAATCAATGTTTATTTCAAGAAGATCATTGTGTGCCCATTGTTTCGTGAGATGTTTATACCTCAAGGGAATCTCGATGTCATCTATGCTCTCATTACCATAAGAACATAACCCCCCTTTAGTGAGAACAAATTCCATGAATATATATAATTCTCTTCTAATATTTTCACCTCTAGTTGATCTTCGCTTGCTAGACGTTGTAGGAGATGTTTGGTCAATTTATTCTATCCTACCTGAACTTTCGTTACTTGACGAAGATAGATATAACAAATACCTATTTGGTTGAACATCCTATAACACTCAATTAAATGAAAGAAACTATTAGTGAGTGTCATAAGGGATTTTGAAAAATGTCTTGATGAAACCACATGAATATTATATTAGTACGAGTTATAAGGATGTTCTTTGTGTTTAAAATATTTAAGTAATATTTAAAAACTTTAGAACTTGAGAATCTATTCATCCAAACCAAGGAACTCACTTGATAACTTGAGAACTCAACATAATATTATAGCATTGAATCTTGCATTACAAAAAACTACCCACACACTTCGATATGTTGAATAATGTAACTAGTTTCGATGGAATAAAAGGAAAAGTTTTGGGATGTCAAGGATGTTGAGATTTGTAGCTTGGGAGGTACTACAAACCCAAGGCTATAGGGTTTTGAAGGAAATGGCACACAAAAGTGATTTTCGGGATGAGAACCCAAGCCTTTGGGCTTTGCACCCAAGCGAATCGGTGTGGAACCATGAGACATTTTGATGATTTGACACATGAAGGTTTTAGAGGACTTTGAGAGGAACCAAAGGCAATGAAAATCATCGAAATCAGAGTTGTCTCTGATGAGATTTTCATTTGTCTATATGGTTTTTGGGTTTTCACATGATTTGTTCAAGTAATTTTTTGTAATTTTATGAGTCTTCAAACCCACAACAACAGATTAGATGAATCCCTTGATATTTCTATAAATTAGAGTGAGGGTAAGCCTCATTCTCACCAACCCAAGTGAAATTCATCATAACTAGAGAGTATGTAAAGTAGCCACATCCTAAAGGAGTCTTGTCAAGCATAGGAGGAAAATTTGGGTTTGTTTTTTCGTTATTCCAAATTTATGCTCCCAATCCCAATATCTCTCTTTGGCAAGATATTCTATAGGAGAAATAAGACACATCGAAATACATTGTTTGGGCCTTTTTTATGCAATCATAGTATTGAACACTGAGTACAAATAGTCTTACGACTAGAAGTAGGTGTTGCAACTAAAAAATTATCATCTAAGTTATAAAGCACTATAAATACATGAGTTTTAATAATATTGACATCTCTAAACTGTTGACATAGTGCTTCATATGAAGGGTTTCTTAATGCAGACATAGGAAGTGGATGTAACTATAGCAACTTAGTTTGAGGTGGGTATTTCTCTGGAAAAACAAAATGTCTAAATGAAACTGGAATTATTGTTTGTGGCCCCAAACACTTATCAAATACAAGACGAATAAAATACTAGGTAGGAAGAGGTTCATGGTGTTGAACAATGTAACTAGTATCGGTCTTCATAATTGTATTTGTGAAAAGAAACAAAAATAAATGTTTATAGTAAAATAAATTTGACTTATTAATGCATGGGTTTCATGCTTGGGTCATTTGTCAACACGTCAAAGCCTCCATTGTAGGCTTCTAGGATTATATATTGAGTCATTATCACTATTATTTAAATATGATGGAACCTTCTTGGGATCATTGTGTCAAGAAAGAAAATTATTTTCTGCTCCTCCTTCAAGTCAACTTCCTAATCCTTCAATTCAGCCTCAAACAACTTAACAAGTCAGCCTTACGTTGAAGATTCAAACCGCTATAAATACACAAGTAAATTTGGCGTATTTAAATGTAACAAGACATTTGATCTATAGTGTAGAAGAAAGAAGAAAAATAAAATAAAAGGTTATCTTATTCCTAGAAGATAAGCAAGCCAAGTGAAGGACTGAAGCTAGTGATCCTCTATCAAAAGGTGTGAATTTTTCTGGAGTCTTATAGGGTCAAAAAATATAGGAGATAAAAAATTGCAAGAGAGATGAAGAAATCATAAAAAAATCTAATCTCGATTCTTATCATTTTGACTTACTTATGGAAGGTTGACCTGGTGGAGTAAAGGAGGTCACTTATCTCAGTCTAGGGTTCTGGTTGTCTCAAATTGGTATGAATCTACCAGTGGCAGTGTTTGACTGGGTTTTCCCCTTGTTAGGGCTTTTTCCCTGGCTAAGTGCCTACATCTTGTGTCCTCGTTTGTTTGTGCTTTTCATTGATTGGCATTAGTCTTGGTGATAAGAACAAGATAAATTGAAAGCAAGAACTAATAAGTAAATATCACAAGATAGATGGAATGTATAGTAAAGGGACACATAATACAAGGAACCAGAATGGTGTGATTACTCCCTCAAGAAGAAATATTAAAATTTTAGGCAAATGATGAAAATGATATCCTAGAATTCGAGGGAAATATCTAGTCCTATAAAGCTTGCATCAATTAGGGATTTGATCAAAGAATAAAGTGCCCAAATCCTCCTACTTCAGGAGACGAAATTAGAAGGCTATGAAGTTCTGTAGAAATACAATAACGTTTGGCATCTCAATTATGGTTTGGAAATAAGTTGTAGGGGTTTATCTATGGGAATTTATACCCCTTAGAATTCTTATATTAAATCAAGTTAGGTGTTTTCGTCATTGGTTGGTGACAAGTCTCTCTCATATCTCATTTAACACTATTTCAATGTAGTTAATATTTATGTGCCTCTAATTTATCATGAGAAAGTAGAATATTGGAAATTCATAATGGAGTTGAGGGATTAAGATTTCGGTTCAAATTGCATTGTAGAAATAGACTTTAACACCATGCTTCATCACTATGAGTAAAGTTGGGGGAGGTGGGGGGGATCTTTTGGGATCCAATCATATAGAGAATGGAGAACCCCATTTCATTGCTTGATTTAGTGAATATCTTGGTTGAAAAATGGTAACCTACATGGACCAATAGATGTCTCATCCCTAGACACATTAAACTAGATCAATTATTGGTACATAATTCCTTCACAGAAAGTAACATCTCTTTTCCTTCTCAAATTATATATTATGGTTGATTAGATCACTAAAACATCATATTTTCTCTAATTAAACAAGATGATTATGGTCCTCTTCGTCTTTTTTTCATTTCAATAATTTTTCGCTCCAATATCCCTCCTTGTTCACCTTGTTTCTTGATTTTGGAGTAAGTGGGTGGTTGCTCCATTGGTGCACATGTAGGAACAAAATATTAAAAATACGAAGCTCACTCTAAAGGTTGGGATGAGTGATTGATACCAATTAATGAGTAAAGAGATCAAGTACCTCAAATATAAACTATGGGGAACTCAAAGGCTCATGGAGTGGGAATAAGTCACTCCTTTAATGATTGAAGAAAAAGAGAAGTTCTAGTTCTACAAATCTACAATGAGGGAAGAAAAAATAATGGAGGTAAAATTCCAAGAGTTTGTGGCTCTAATTAAGGGATATAGATAGTAATTTATTTCACAAACAAGCTAAAGTACAACACTGGTGTAAAAATGTCAAGGAAATCACCACTAATTAAGGAGATACAATAAGTCTAAATCAAAAAATCAAAGAAGTATCATATAACTCGTATTCCACCCTATATATTGGAACTAGGAGCCAAGATAGACTGAGTAAAAATATTATGAAATAAAATCATTCATGTATTATAAGAAACAAAGACATTGCTTGTCTAATGTAGGTTATATCAGAAGAGGAAATCCTTGACTTAATCAATCATTTTTAACTCGATAAAATATAAAGTATATATGAATTCAAAATTCATTTTTGCAACTATTTTTGTAATATTATTAAGTGTTAATTGGTGTGGACGGTGCAAATTATTCAATATGTTCATCCTTCCTTTCATCGAGAGGAGGGACAAATTAATATTTCTTAAGTATAGTCCCAAAAGCGGTAATTCCATTATCCCTTTTACATTCAATATGATATCATAGTGAAATGTGTCTTAGAATATTATGTCTAAAATAATTTCTAATATATCAAAAAGTATACTTCCTAGGGTTATCTTAGAAAACTGAGGTGGTTTTGTGAGGAAGAGGCAAATTATGGAAAATATCATCCTTATACATGAAGTTATCCCATTTAGTAGGAATAGTGAGGAAAAGTGGATGATCCTTAAGTTGGCTATGGAAAATGTCTTTAATTGTGTCAAGCATGGCTTCATGTTTGGATTCCTTTAAAAATTGGGTTTAATCCAGGATTCATTGCTTGGATATCCACATGTATCAACAATTTGTTGGTTTCTCTTTTATGCAATGGATTCTATATGCATCTTTTTATGTTAGGACTTTGTTAGGGTTAGCCCTTATCAACTTTCATGTATATCATCATGGTAGAATCGATTAGCTAGAAATTGAATATAAATTGTTTTGGTAGCTTATTTCAAGTAGGTATGATTGGCGGAATCAAGTTATTCATAGGAAGAATCCTGGAGTGTGATGTCATTGCCTTGATTATGTCAAGAAGTTAGAAAAGGTTCAAAATTCTAGAGGATTATCAATGTTGTTTTTCCTCAATCTTAACTAGCTTTGTTTCCAAGAAATAATGAGCATATTAAAACTAGGCATGATAGTATCATAGGGAGGCCCCCTTTATCTCAACATTAAAACCTTTTCACCCTTAAAAATGTGTGGAACAACATGGGTCGTCATATATTTTGTTTCTCTTTACAAATATAAAGAGGAAGTACTGGGATTCCAAACTCTATCATCTAATCTATTTGTTGTAGGTGGTTTCGAGCCATATTTTAAGAAAATGAATTATTTTCTAGCCATTTCCTCCTTCACACAAATCACTAGTGTCAATCTCTGTTCTAGAATGATATTCTATTGAGTCTCATCTAATATTTTGTTTGGATTTGGGCATAAGCTTGAATCAAAATAATTTTTGAGGAGACCCAAATTGTTTTAAATTTTATTTATAGCTTCAATTTTATTTTTTTTTAATTTATGGAGGAGCTAACTCAATTTACTTATAGGTCGAGGAGTTTTATACACCAAAATCGTTTGAAAATTTTGGCAAATTTTATTTGATATTTTCATGGGCTTTTGCATGAGGGAGCCAAGGGAATAGAAACCCCTCCTCTCACTAATTTGAGTTTCAAAAAATAATTTTGGCATAAATTAATTTTGCAAATTTCTCTTGGATTTTGTGAGGGTTTCTCAAGCTCAATTTGTCATTAATCTAACAAGCTTGATTTTTGGAGGTCGCAAGCCCTTTGGGGTTTTGATTTGTTTTATTATTTTTCAAGGGCTAACTCATAATTTTTACAGTGATCACCTTATGAAGATCACCACATCGGGGAGAAATTTGAAGAGTTTAACTTGAATGAGCACTTGAAGGACCAAAAAAAATGTCATGAATTTATATGGGCCAAAATAATTCTTTAAATTTCTCAATGGTTATGCTATATGTGGCACAAAGATAGAGAATATTTTAAGTGAAATATATACTTTCAGTAAATGTCATTTTTTATCACCTTATTGATATCTTAATGAAGTTAAAGAAGTTGATGTTTAGAAGAATCCAAATAATAACTAAAATTCAAATTAACAGAATGGAAAAAAATTACTTAAACTTACCAATTTGGGTATGTTAATCACCCCTTCATAGTGCAAGTGGTGTCAACTTATCCTTGGATGGATTTACAAGTGGGGTTGTGTAGCCTCCTACAAAAGACAATAGAAAACCAAATATAAATAAAACCATCAAATTAAACTCCAAGCTTGATGCAAAATGTTAACCCAAATTAGATTACCTCAATGGGGTTTGAAATAATATCCAAGCTAGATGCAAATTGTAGTGATGACCTGTAGTAGGGCGATGGCAGTAAAAATTAAATTACAACATCCTAATTCAAGCTTGAACACCCTCAAAATTTAATGATTTAGTTGCAAAATGTCCAAGCAAGGAAATATTTTCACCCCAACAAGGAAGACAAACCTCTCTAGACTTGTAGCCAAGAGCAAAAGGCACAAAAAGGTATGGGGCCTCCTCATGAATTTAGATCTGAAAATTCTCTAAAAACCATAGTGAAGCCTCTCTAAATCAAATTTGAGATGAGGCGAGAACCACAAAACGAGTGGGAATCTAAACAACATGGGATAGTTTTTCATGAGGAGTGATGACTGGAGGAGTCCTCCAATGCTTACTAACAACATATGTAAGATGACTCCAGGGCTTGGAATCGATCATTTTCCCAGAAATCATCCAAGTCTTCTCACTGATCTAATTTATCTGGCACGGAGTAACAACTAGGGTTTGAGAGATGGAGGCACGAATTAAGAACCAGGGTTCGAGACCTGGAGGCATTGCGTAGGAGGGAATGATTCTCATTGATCTGACTAATCTAGCGCGACGTAGGAGCTAGAGTTAGAGAGCCGGAGGTGTGACATAGGAGCTAGGGTTTGAGAGCCAAAGGCATTGTGTATAAGAAGGGAATGAATGGTTTCAATAATGTTTTATAATGAACGGTTTCAATAATTAATGGTTTTCAATGATTTGTATTTGGTTTTTTTTAAATTATTATAATTATTAATAATTAAAATTTAATAATAATTTGAATAATAATAATTAAATTTTAATAATGATTAAAATAATAATAATTATTTTTTATATTTATTTATTGTTAATTTTTATATTTAATTTAGCTAAGACATAGTGTAATGAAGGGACAAACTTGCCTAGAAAGTTTGGTTTTGTTGGCACAATGAGACTACTAACTAATGAGATTACTACAATCATCAAAGAAGTAATAATAGCATAAATGTAAAATATCAAAACTTTATAGTCTACCAAAAATGCTATGGGGTGTGAATATAGATGTTAGAATCACTAACGAATGAAACTTCAAGCACTTGCTTATGATATTTCCCTTTGGTTGACTTTGAATGCAAATGTTGCACTCTACTATATACAATATATATGAAAGCATTATATGAAAAATCCATTGTAATTTACATAGATTACAATTTCTCAATAATAATATCCATTAAATGCCAACAACATGTTATGCCCAACAAGCCAAGTAAGACATAAAATGAGAGATAGATCATGTTGCCCATAGAGAAGTTGTAAATTAGACCTGAGAACAAGTTACAAGTTGGACTTGAGAGAAATGTAAATAATAATAAAAAAAACATTCAAAAAACATACAAAGTAGTGAACATGATGCCTCCAAGCAGGAGGATTCACATGAAGAACAACCAAAGTAGAGATGTTTCCTCCACACGAAATAATAAAATGCAAAAGAAAATTAGCAATTGAATGAGAAATTGATGTTTAAAGGTATATCGAGTGTATGTCAGCCTCGAAAGCTCCATTACATAGTTTGGAACCCATCGTGGCACTGGCCATCAAAATGTTATGATATGGAGATCCAAGCGTTATGACAATGGAGGCATTACAATGGACTAGAGCGTTAGATTTATGGTAATGCTGGCATTAGCGTTATGACAGTGGTACGTTATATAACTTACATTACGTAATTCAGAGTAGCTACAATTCTAATCCCTTGCCAATTCATAGGATGCCAAAGTTGTGTATCTAATGTCTATTGTGCATGGATGCCAGACCTGAGATAGAGTGATTTGGAGGCCAAACCTTTTATATTCTAGAGAAGCTACAGTTCGAAACCTCTTACATGTGAAATGAATTACATTGTCATACCTGAAAGAAGTTAGAAGATGCCAAATAAGAGGATGTTGAAGGAATTGAGTTAGATGATATCACAGAAACAATAATTTCACAATAATGAACTTTTGTTATTATTCTCTCTAGAAAAACTTATGCAATATTGGAGAAGAATGACATGTTTGTCTGAGATCAAGATTGTAGAGTTGCAATCACAAGCTACTTAGCTTAGAAATGAAACTAAACTAGTGAGACATATACATGTCATTGAGCAGAGTATATGGTTTAATGACTGCAACAAGCACATAAGAGATCTATCATATTCAAATTTAGTAAAGAGATTAATAAAACTTATAGGTAATACAAACTTGGAGAGCTTGAATCATCACGAGGTTGAGAATACTAGGAGAAAGATCGAAGGTCTGTTCTCAAATTAAAATGTCTTGTAACACATTTCAAATATTTTAAAATCATAAGATTCAATGAAATTTTGTAAAGGTGATCAAGTTAGTAGTTAAACTCATCTTTTCTGTACTAGAGTTAGTCCTAATAGGTAGCAAGGAAACTACTTTTAAGAAGGACCAAGGATGAAATATATATAGGCATTGTAGGCTTATTTGGAAGGTCTCATCCAAAGCTCAGTCACCCTAAAGGACCACAATTATCTTCAAAATGTTTGAGATTTATACAAGCCTTGCCAAATAGAAACCTCTCACTCCATCGAGTTTTGAAAATTTGAAGGAATATCAATTTCGCATCCTTTTGGGATGATTGAAAACCCTAAAGGGACAAAATTGCAATAGGACGCTACATATACCTCAAGGGACTAGAGCTATTGTTAATGGTAGAAAAAGGAGAAATTCTACATAATTTTTTAGCAACCATAGAACTCTGACCTGAGCTCGAGAAGGGGATCAATCTATCACCTTAAGTAGAGCTTCTTGACTTAGCACCTTCGAAGCTTCTACCGCGGATAGTATTTTAGGAAGTATCAAGCGTGTGAAAGAAAATATAATCATCATTAGAAGGGAAAAAACACTCCACTGTAAGGCATATTTGAAAGGAATATTATGGATATATTGAAGGGACTGATACATAGATATAGTTCTATGTGATAGTTAGAATAAGATGCCTAGGAGAGGATCTAGGCTTACTTGAACAAAATACCTTATAGGAATGTTCCATAATGATATATTAACTACAAGCTAGCGAGCTTGGCTTGAGGAGCCTTGCTACTAAATATTTTGGTTGGACTTGAGGAGACCGACAGAGCTCATAGGTAATAGCTCAGAGCCTTAACTCAAGATATTTTCCTATCAAACCAGGATTGCCATCGAATTAGGATTGACTAGCCTCATGACTTTCCATACAAGAAGGATGGACAATTAGCACCAATACATTTTTTTTCTATGCTTTATATACATCATTAACCTCAAGGCCACAAACGGTTTCACCCTTTTTTATTCATTATCAATTGCTTCAGGGCATGGAAAGTAGTCTTACCTCTTACTGGACCGGATGAGACGATGGGGTGAGGTATGAACCCACTAGCCAATGAAAATGGGAAGCCCTAACCATAGGGTAGGATACCGATATTGGCACTTGGATTAAAAAAAATTGAAAAAGAAGTATACCTTCTCTTCATTATTTGATTCACATTAAACCCTTAAAAAAATTGTTACAATGCGCAATCGAAAATTTGATTACAGGTTTCGTTTTAAAAGATGTGGCCATAATTTATGGTGAAAATTGTTTCAAGCTTACAACCATACTGACATTAAACCCTTAAACAAACAGTTACCATGCACAATCGAAAATTTCATTACAGATTTAATATTGAAATATGTGTCCATACATTATGGTGAAAATGGTTTTGAGCTTACCTCCATATTTTTTTCCCGTGCACCTATGGACTTAATGTTGCACCACCTACTCAAACCTACTCGAATTCTGTCATGTCCACTTATCGAATGCCCTCATTCCCTACACGAATTCTCTCATCCCCACTAATCAAATTCCTTTGCCCTCCTCGAATTCCCTTGTTTCCACTTATCAAACACTCTCATGCCTACTTATTGAACACCCTCATGCCCACGTAACGAACTCCCTCAAATCCACTCCAAAATTTCCCTTGGACCTTATTGAATGCCCTTCTCTCATGCCAACTTAATGAATTCCCTTGGCCTTTCTCGAATGCCTTTCCCTCCGCCTTTCTCGAATTCCCTTCTCACTTTGCATTAACCCGAACTTTTTGATTCTTAATGTTACGTTGTAATGGCTACAATTCCCTCCAAAATTTTGGCCTACATACAAAATTGGAGTCTACTATGCATCCCGTGATCAATCGTTTCTTAGGAACTTGTTGGTAAGATGATGCATTCAATCTCCCTTCTTCAATCTTAAGAGATTCAAAAATTTTATCTTTATATAGTATGTGTCATCTTGGGGCATGGTAAGTATAACTTTTCATGCAAAGGGAAGTCTGTTTTTCTTAAAGGGTAAATTCTAATGGAAATGAGTTGTTCTCATCATATAGAAATGTTCCACACTTATTTCCAAAGTTTCATGCACTATTACGCAAGTGTCTCCTCTATCCTCACAAAGTCTATCATCGAAGCCGCACTTGTGGAAAGCTGCCACAAAGGTTGTTGCATTAAGTGAAGTATGTTTTCATATGTTCTAAATGGTCTATGTTGTATCACTAATTGTTCAAATGTGTGATCATAGTCAAGTTATATAATTATTCAAATCGGTTCTACTGATCCCACACTTGGCTAAATTCTGGAGTATTCCTAGCAACCTAGCCTCATCCATCTTTCTTGAACTGTGCACTTCACATCTGCAACCATCAATCATTTTCATTTCCTGTAGGAATCCCAACCTCCCTTGGCATCCAAAACTACGTAGATGCTTCCTCCATTATCATTCCCTCAGCCGAAACCTACTGTCTCCAGAAACTACACAATTTTTTCCTTCAATAATCTTACTTGCCTAGTTCACCTTGCCTCCTGAAACTATGTAGATTTGTTCTCCCGGGGCCTTATCCCATAGCAGCCATTGCTTTCTTAAACTACACAATCGTGTCTCTCAGTGGGCACTGTGCAATTCTTTCCCTTACTGAGGACTGTGCAGAAATTCCCCTTAGTATGGCCTAGGCTGCACACTCCGCAGTCTCAGTGATCAAGCTTGACCCTTGGTTGCTTGAACTAAGAAATTGTGCAGTCACTGGGCCTTCTTCCCTAGCCAATCACTTAGTCCCAACCTAGTTTATGAACCCAAGTGCAACATCTTAGACTATGGGTGTATCATACTGATGTGGTCTTGTCATGATTGGATTACAGATACAAGAATTCTACTAAGCTACAACAAGATGATGATGAAGTAGATTAAGAAGGATGACATGCAAGAAGACTCTGAATGATATGAGGAGAAAATATAGTTATCAGATAAGAAGATCAAGGAACCCAGGGTATGATATAAGATCAGGACTGCATGAATACTCCCTCTAATGCATAACCCTTGGAGGTTTGATATTGAAAACAAACCGCATATTTTGAAATACATCTCTTAGTGTAGCATGAAGTATTTCTTATCATTTCCGTATCATTATGCCTTTAATAACATGCATGTTTGCAAGAAATGAAAGTGATTCCATGTGTTTCCTCTAAGTGTCTCTCTCCCTTTCACTAGTTGGATAAATGGTCGTCTTCTGGCACGTTTGGTTGTTATGTCATGTTTGACAACCTTTCTAGTGACCTTGAAGGTTGGTATTTGTGTATAGAAGTTATGCTAGCCATGTAAACACCTATCACATTCATACACAAAGTCTTGAGCATTGTCGCACAAGTTTCACCATGGTTGTCCTAAAGTCTATCTCAAGTGTCGCACTTGTCATTTCTTGTCATGAGACAAATCCTCAGAGGGTAATTCTTTGCTTGTTATTCTTACGGTCTTTGGTTTTTCTGTCATTGAAGTATGTTAAGTGTGTGATCACAGTTTGAGTTCATGAGTCCATATTTTCCCTCACACTTAGCCATTTTCAAAAATATTTCTGACTGGGAAACTTAGCTTCACGAGGCCCCAACTGAGCTGTTCATTGCACAGTCTCTGCCCTGAATGATGTGACCTTGCTAAATGGAACTGTGCAGTTCGTAGTCACCTTCCTCCATGGAAATTGCGCTGCGCAACTCCAGAGTTCAGCAACCTTCCTTGACTCGTAGAATTAAGTAGCAATTCCTTCCCTTCCAACTTGAACTGTGAATTTCTCATATTCCATCCTCAAAATTTTCCCTTTCCTATTTGAATCCTGTAGTGTGCATAGATCCCAACCTCCCTTGGCCTCCAAAACTATGCAGATTTGTCCCCTAGTGTCCTCCCTCAACCGAAGCTCATTGTCCTCAAGAACTGTGCAGTTTTGGCTTTGAGGCCTCTCTGCTTCCGAATCCTCCTTGCCTCTAAAAGATGTGCATAAATGACCTCCCTTAGCCTCACCTTGCACCAACAACTTCTGACTTGAACTGCACAATCCTGTGTCCGAGTGGCCACTGTGCAATTTTTCTCCTCAGCAAGGATTATGATCAAAAATTCCTAAGTCAAGCATGAGATGCGCTTTGCGCAGTCTCAATGATCAAGCTCTCTCCCTGCCAATTGGAACCGTGCAATGCACAGTCACGGACCTTGTCTCCCAGCCTATGACTTGTCCCAAGCTCATTCCCATGATGATAATGCACCATATTAGAGGAGGGAGTTTTCGGATTGATGTCGTCCTGTCATGAGTGAATTGCAGGAACATGTACATTGTTTGAACACGGTGAGACAGTAAAGAAAGAGAAGAAGGAGAAAACATTCTAGAAGATTCAACTGAAGTTGGGAAGGCAAAGGATCTTATCAAGAACAATAAAAGGGAACAAAGGCATGCAACAACCTCTCAAGACCAAAGCACATTGAAGACCCTGCATCATCAAGTTATGTGGAGGTGAAGAGAAAGTACAACCAAGAACACATCCATCACTCAACACCAACAATGTCTTGACATTGCCAGCTCAACAAGCAAGTCCATTCCAGCAGTGTCATCTCAATTCGTGTCATGGGTTGTCAAAGGCCACATCACGATTATGAGCCATGTATATCAAATGTAATGTAAAGTGGAAGTGCAATGGACACATAGGAATATGAAGAGTCGTTTCAATTTCAAATTCATAGGAAGTTGAACATTCATGAGGGAAGTCAAAGATTCGCAGGGGTCAAGCATCACCCCTTGGTTATATATACCCCCTCATTGTATGAGCAAACGACTTTTCATCTTGGCTCCTCCGGCAAAGCATAGAGAGTTTCAATCAGTTCTTTGAGGAGCAAGGAGTATATCCAATGTCCCACTCCTGGGGCTAGTGATATATGATGTAAATATGTGTCTTATAATTTCTTCTTAATATAGAAACCTTCGCGGGCTAGCACTTTTCCATGCATGACTTATGGATGTTTGTAAGAATATTCTATGAGCATTTATATTTCATGTTTGTTTCATGTGTAGTAAGATAGTTAAACTATTTTGGTTGTTTTAGTGTGTACCTTGTCGAGAATGTTTTGTTATGGTTGTCAGTATTGTCTCATCCTTGTGGAATACTCCATAGGATACTAGACAGATCTTTCTCCACTCATTTTTTATCACGACCATCACATCCACTGTGGACTATTCCATTGGATGGTACACATGCCTTTCCCTATTATTCAGTTCTAATGACTGCCACATCTATTGTGGACTATTCTTCATGTGGAAAAACCTTCCTAGTTCACGTGTGTCTCTTGCTGGGTGGTACTATTACCTCTCGATTAGAGTCTCATTTTTTCCCCCTTTTGCAGTAAGAGAACCTAGACATAGTTACGTTGCACACTAACCTGACACACTCACCTTACTTTCTAAAGGTACCATTGCAACACTCTCATGTGTTGAAGGTTAGAGTAGAGGGAAACCTCTAAGTATATAGAAACTAGGCCATCATATGTGATGGGACTCCTATTCCAAAC